>OZ025289.1:215827372-217027372 GCA_964019185.1 Maratus speculifer
ATTTTATGAATAATAATATTTTACGAAAATATTTTATGTCTAACATACTCTAAAAAGATTGCTCTCGAAAATACCTTGTAAAAAACAGTATGTACCTCAAGGACTTTATTTGCTGTAACAGGAGTGATACTATTTGGTGACACCAAAACTTTGGCAGTGTTGTTATTTCGAAGAGTTGCTGTTGAATCTAAGTCTGATGAAGCTCTACGAATTTGTCATTAAAATCCGTTATCGCTTCGTTTTTCTAGCAAACCAATTCTTTTTTTAGAAATTTTAATTAAGAAAATAGAAATTTTGATTAAAAAAAAGCGTAATTATTGTTTAGCTTTAATTAATTAGCTTTTATTATTTCTTTCCAGTATAGTGAAATTAAAAAGACATTTAAAATTTAAACATTAAATAAAACTATTTAATAAAAAATGCATTCATGTAACATAACAGAATCAATTATAGTACATGGGTCAAGCTCTATGAGGATTTCTCATTAGTTTAAATACACAATGCTACATTAGATTCAATAATTTAGAATAACAAAACACGGAATAAAGTTCAATTGTATCAAGATTTCTCTCTTAGCAGGTTTAAATGTACGGTGCTTATTTTCATTGGACTTTCAAACTCTTCTGTTTGAAATAGGCAGTTGTGTAGTCGAGGGGGAACGGCGTCCCCTCCACTTTTTTTATTTTATTTTAAACGTCCTCTTACTTTTTACCTCAAGGAGGAGGCTATGATTGTGAAGAGATGCAGATCTTACTAAGGCCGGAGCTAGAAGTGAATAATAGGGAGGAGGGAATGTAGGGGGGGAGGCTGATATTTTCTCTCACTCTCCATTTTTCACGCAGAAAGATAAATTAGCGCATATTCACATTTTAGGTACTATATTTCTTATAAAACTGTTGTAATAAGTTCATTTTATGCTAATGAAATTATATGATGATGAAAAATTCGAGTTTAAAACTAGTGAAAACTTAAGCGTCGTGTTAGCTTCATATGTATAAATAGGATGTACAGTGTACACGTATTGAAACGCTTATTTTAAGTATGATTTAGTATTTCTGTAAAACTGTGAAAGGGCCTTAAAATTAAATTAGATTTTTAAACAATACTAGCTGCACCCGTCGAAATTCGACGGAAAAGAATATATATTAGATATGATATGTATCAGTCTTACATACACAATAAGATACTGAGCGAAATAAATAATTGCCACCTCTTAAAATAAGGATAACATAACTTTTCATGATGAAGATGCATAAACTTCAGAAAATAACAAAAAATAAAGAAAACAACTGACAAATAACTTCTTACTTCTTTAACTGACTTAACTTCAGCTACCAATAATTTTCAATGCGGTTTCTAAACCTTTAACATTATTTAAATGCCAAATTATTTAGGAAGTTAATATAATACCTCAGAAGACGAATTCAAAAATATCTGCATAGTTTATTTTTTCTCTGTTTAAATAATGCTTGGTAACTGTACAATTATTCTAATATCAGTAACACATTTTAATTGTAATAGAAACTCGGAGTTACTAAACTGCATAACCAACCCATTACACATTTACAGCACTTGCAATAAATTTAATTTATTTATTGGTTTGTAGCCTCCATGAACTTGTCAAAATTATCTTTATTATTATGGCAACGAAAAGAAAACGATATCTTTGTACTAGCGTCTAGACCCCGCCCCAAAAAACGGCTCTTATCACAAATGCACCCAAAAAAATCCCCATGCTGCCGATAATTTCCCTTTTTCATACGGAAAATATGGTTTTTGCCGTTTCTTGACGATAGTACAAATAAACAAACAAACAGACAGAGAGACAAACAGACAAACAAGCAGACAAAAAACAAACAAACAAACCGACAAAAAGCCAAAGAAATAAACAAGCAAGCAAACAGATAAATAAAAAACAAACTGACAAACAAACTAAAAGACAAACAATCAAACAGACGTAAAACAAACAAACCGACAAACACACAAAAAACAAACAAGCAAACAGAAAACAAACAAACAAACCGACAAAAAGCCAAAGAAATAAACAAACAAACAAACAGACGTAAAACAAACAAACCGACAAACACACAAAAAACAAACAAGCAAACAGAAAACAAACAAACAAACCGACAAAAAGCCAAAGAAATAAACAAACAAACAAACAGACAAATTAAAAAACAAACTGACAAACAATCTAAAAGACAAACAAACAGACGTAAACAAACAAACCGAGAAACAGACAAATAACAAACAAACAAACAGACAGAGAAACAAATAAACCGACAAAAAACAAACAGACAAACAAACCGACAAACGAACAAACAAACAAGCAGACAGACAGAAAAAACAAACGAACAAACAGACAAACAAACAGAGAAACGAATAAACAAACTGGCAAACAGACAGCCAAGCAAACAAACCGACAAACAGACAGAAAAATAAACAAACAAATCAACAAACAAACAGACAGAAAAACAAACCGATAGACAGACAAACAAACAGACAAACAGACAAACATCAATATTCCCCTGAAACTCGCTGTGCCGGAAACACTAAAATGCACGAAACTCGCCAACGCCGCAATCAAAAACTCGTGTATGAGCGCTGCGCGCCCATTAAAACGAAAAAAAATCACTGGATCCACGAAACTCGCCGTGCAGGAATCACTCACTAAAATGTATAAAACTCGTCAACGCCGCAATCACTAACGCGTTTATGAGAGCTGCGCGCCCATTAAAACCAAAAAAACATCACTGGGTCCACGAAACTCGGTGTGCAGGAATCACTAAAATGTACGAAACTCATCAACACCGGAATCACTAACGCGTCTGCTGCGCCCCCATTTAAACACCCCCCCCCCCTCCCAAAAAAAAAAAAAAAAAAACACTGGATCCTTGAAACTCGCTGTTCAGGAATCACTAAAATGTACAAAACTCGCCAAACCCGCGTTAAGTAACGACATTAAAACCGAAAAATTAATCTCTGGAAGCACGAAAGTCTCACGGAAGAAATTTCTAAAATTAGCAATTCAAAATTGTTGTTATTAACGCAGATATCAAACTATTAAACCCCATTATCGGCAGCATGGGGAATTTCTTGGGTGCATTTGTGATAAGAGCCGTTGTTTGGGGCGGGGTCTAGACGCTACATATCTTTGTTATTAAAAAGAATAAAATTTTTGATTTTGTTGGTGATATGCAGAAAACATTTTATTTATTTTTATTTTAAATAATAACTTAATACAGCGAAATGATTTTAATTAATTTTTGATATTATGCAAAATAGAAATATCTTAATATCGGCATATTACAGGTTTTATTCGTTTCTTTTTACCAATATGACAAGATTTACACCTTTAGAAACACTCATCTTTTCCAAAATAAAAGCGTGATTTATGCAGTTATTTAAAAATTCTTTAGTTTCATAAAATATTCATTATAATTAAGTAGAAATGACGGAATTTATAGAAATATTTTCATTTGTGCACACCATGGACCTTTAAAAAAATAAAAGTTCAGTTTGTTTAGATGCAGGAATAAAAGTCAGTGAATATGACATCATCACTGACACAGCCATAACAAATTATATTATATTCATGGAAAAAAATTATCTGGTTTCTGAATGACGACATTTTCTCCATCGACAAAATTTCGCTTTAGATATTATATTTTATTAAATTTTATTTTCTGTTATTTTATTTACATAATACTTAATAATATTACTTAGCAAGTAATCTGAGTATTGTACTGCGATTAGTGAATAATTTTATTAGGATTAAATTTTACGAAAACCATTATTTTTTTTTCTTTGGAATGCGATGACCCATTCACCGATGAGATCAAGCTTCAGACTGGTGGAAAGTAATAAAGCAAAATAAATTTTAATTATAGTGAGAAAAGCTTAACCTGTTGCCACTGTTTTGAAGAAATATCACAAAAAAGCTTTTAAAATTAAAATTAAAATATAAAAATGGAAATAAATTAAAAATTAGCCAGAATGATCACATCTACACATAAACACTTTCATTTAAAAAAAATAATGATCAAAATCGGGCCAATAGAAATCTCAGGGCTGATGACTAAAAAAACAGCCAGGTCTTTTAAATATATAGATTTTATTTGGATTTTTGGAGCGTACATTTATTTGATGAACTTGGAATCTTTTCCAGGGGAGGCTCAAAATGTTTCAGGAGGGGAACAGATTCCCCTCCCCCTCTAGAACTTTCCTAGCTATGGTCCTGGATCTTACTGTTTTATAAAATTTTAGAAATAAATAAAAAATTAATAAATTAACAATTTTAAGAAGTAAATAATTGAATTTTTAAAACTAATTTTTTTTTTTTTTTTTTTTTTTTTTGACAAGGGCATTTAAAAAACCAATTGAAAGGAATTGAACGTGTGCTTACTTGCTGTTTCATCATAGTTACCCCGCTAACAATAGTTCTATCAAATCCATACGTTAGTTTTATTTAGAATTCTTTTATCGAAAACTATTATCCCCCTTCTATTCCTAACAGAAAGACTACACAAGCTCTTCTAAAAAGTTTTTTTTATGTATGACAGTCTCAATTTGAAAAATATCCAGATTCAGATGTTTCAATTTTGAAAGCTTGATAATGTTTTCCTCACATGACAATTAACATCATCATATTTCCATTAGTTTGTAAATGAAGTCTTTAAAGGCATTCAGGTTAATTGTCATAGCTGTCACATTGGTTAGTAGGGAGTTCTCGGATGGCCAGTATGGTATCTGCAGACGAATACAAAATCATAAAAGGGACATCAATGTAGACCGTCAACTCCTGACGCTGTGCGCTACAAGAATCCCTCAAAGCCATCATCCTTTTTTCTCCTATCTTCATTTTTCATTCATATTGATAGTTATTTTCTGATTAAATTCGAGAACTACTTTTTTACACAGGAAAAACTGCAAGCATTGAATTAGTTTGAATTCAAGCTTATATCTCTAAAGTATCGCTTTTATAAATTCTATCCATGAGTATTTTGTATCAAAATTTCAATTTTTAAAGAATAAAATAAATTTGAAGCGAGATAGGAAGCCGAAGGTTTATAGGCATATAAACCTTATATTTTTAAATATATTTAAAAATATTGCGTACAGAAATATATAAGAGGTCTGCACGGTCCGGAATTTCCAGGCACGGCCCGTAGGAAAGTTATTTCGGCCCGGTCCGGCCCCTTTATTACATTTCTAGGCCCGGCAGGGCCCGTATAGAAATCCGTGAAAACAGGTTCGGCCCGTTCTTGCCCACAAAATTTCTACTTTTTCTAAAAAAATTCAGAACCCTCTCACTGACATGCCCGTCTATAGACGTTCCCTAAGCTCCAGGTTTCACTGGAATGCAAGCAATAATTAAAATGATATAACTCAGTTGATATAATGGATTTTTAATACATTGTGCAATGATTAACACACTCAAGGATAACATTCATATTCGTAAATAAGATTGTTCTATAACTTTGAAAGAATCATATTTTTTTTAGCAATTAAAACAAAATGCTGAGAAAACAACATTGCAATTTTGCCCTTTTGCAAGACTGTCAGAGGGTAAGACTTTTTTAAGATTTCGATACACATTTCTATGGAATGATTATACAGTATATTTTATAGGAAATACACCTAAGCAACATTAATGATTTCCTAGATTATTAAACTTTCAACATTCAAATAAAGATTCGTTAAAAAATTAACATAATTAAGAATAAAAGAAAAAAAAGAAAGATAAAAAAAAATCATGCTCAATTGGACCTTGAGCTTGAAACAATTTTAATAAATAGTGTATTTCGTTTTGAATCGCAAATTTTGATATAAATGCATATAAATATCGATATAACAATATTATACTTAAAACGAACTAAAACTGATAAAACTAAAAATATTTAAATTAAATTTATCTAAACAAGCTCAAAATGAAACATTTTTTCCTTAAACAGTATTTGATATTAAAAAAATGAAAAATATTTTTAAATTGCATTCGATCGCCAATCGATGAAAAATTGCCAAATAACGAAATTTTCATTTTTTTTCCCCGGATGCTGTATGAAGGATTCGCCGAATTATTTTTCGTAAACATATATACCCTCAAGAGAAGAACATTCTGTAATTTTTTCAGATTTTTCGGATTATGCCCGTATGGAGTCCTTCCTTGACAAATGAAAAATGGCCATTAGCCATTTCCGCTGATAAGGAGAATGGTACGTGGATTCTTTTGTTCAGCCCCGTGACCGAGGTGCAGAAATTATGTACAACGAGTAACATGCAAAAAATTAGATACATTTAAAAGCTGTTACCGAATTTGAAAACATACTTCCAGCAAGTATTGCTCAAAGACAAATCTCTAACCAATTTCTTTTGTGTATCTTTGTAAAAGAACGACGATTGCTCTGAATGTCCTATTCTGTCGTAATAGTCCAAGAGCCGACAGCACAAAAACCTATGTCATCGAGTACAAGAAATAACTCTTTATTTTATGGAAGAGTTTTAACAAGGAAATCTAATGATCCATGTCTGCCGGAAGTGAAGGGGTGCATAAGCCTAAAATTAATGCCACACTAGTGGTTCACTCGTAAATTTAACATTGTGTTTTCTTGCACCCAGTTTTAACTTTTTTCATGCCTTTGTTTGTAAAACAAGCACAATGAAAAACCTACGAGTGAACCAATAGTGTTATTCATTTTTGGCTTATGCACCTTGGCACTTCTGGCAGACATGAATCATTCAATTACCCTATTACTACTCTTCCATAAAATAAAGTTTTTTTCCTTGTGCTCGATGATATAAGTTTTTGTGTTGTCGGCTCTTAGACTATAGTCATCTTGGTGTGAAATTTGAGGATTGATATGAAATTCAATACATTTGAAATAGCGTGATGCCATTAAAATATTCCACAAATGATTCTCCCCTCATATTCCATAAAATAAAGGAAATATTTTGAGTGCCTTTGTAATTGAACCATTAATACTACACACTTGAAATACAATACCAAACATGCCGTGGTAAGCAAGATTAACCTCTTCAGACCGTAGTGTTTATTTTTATATATTTAAAACTCCAGCTATGAATTAAAAATTTTTAATAGCTAGATAACATAAAAACACTTTTAAAATACAATAAAAACACATTTAAAATGCATGTTATAGACGGACCAAAAATTGGTCCCTCTTTAGTACAAAGCACAGTAATATCATGAAATACTAAACTTATACTGAAGAAGGTCCAGTTTTCGGTTCGAAACGACTACAACATGCATTTTCATTGTGTTTTTATTGTATTTTTACAGTGTTTTTGTTTTGTCTGACTGTTAAAATATTTAATTATATAATTTTGTTCAATCATATTGTTTACATATAATTAGTTATACTTAAATTCAGTTATGAATTTATATTAACAAATTTATAACTAAGAAAAATTGAAAAATTAAAATTCATTTTTTTTACGCATAATATTTGATGATACGTAGGAATTCAATAAGCACATTTTTTGACAATTTCTTTGATTTATTTTATTTCATTTTACTCTTTTTGCATTGCAAAAACAATGGAAAAATGAAAAAATAAATTGTCAATAAGTTTTTAGTGCTAATGAACTCTGCAAATGATTTCTTTACACACAGAAAAATTCTTTACATTTTCATTTTTGTACATTTCGTACTTTTTTTGCTGCAAGTCATTTTAATCTAACACATATCTCGCTATAAGAGCGCTATAAGAAACAAATTGCTATTTTCCTTTGTTCTGCTATCTGTTAGGCTCCCTTCACATCAATTTCTTTATTTTTAACATATTTATATACTACGTGGAAAATAAAAAATTCCTGTCGGCTTGGCCTACAAATGGAGGTAGTTTTCGAAGAGTTTTCATTTCAACAAAAAAAAATATATTATAAGCGATAAACCCAGTTTAACTACTTTAGTTGTCCGCTTTTGAAAAATTTTTAATTTTATTTTTCTGTACGAACTCGTTTTATCAAAATAATCTTAAACGAAATTCGGCTCAAATGCCCATTTTGAAAACATATTTTGAAATATATTCTGACTTTATTAAAAAATCGATCGTTACATCGACATTAAAAAAAAAAAAAAAAAAAAAAAAAAAAAAAAAAAAAAAAAAAAATTAATTGAATGCGTTTCAGAGCAAAATTGAATTAAAAAATGAGTCATAAAATAACCAATTTGTTATTTTAATACATCCACAATTCTTTAATCAAGATCGCTTTGGGAAATTTTGTGCGAAGTGCTCACTTTGACAGCTTTTTAAAAATATATATTTTTCCTTTATTAAAAATCTGACCAATACGGCCATTACATAGTTCCTAAATGACAAATAACTGTCAATTGAATACGTTTGGGAGCAAAATTGAATTTATAAATGAGTCTTAAAATAACCATTTTTTTATTTGAATACATCTTCAATTCTTTAATCATGTTCGCTTTGGAATTTTTTTTTTTTTTTTTTTTTTTTTTTTTTTTTTTTTTTGCGAAGTGCCCACTTTGACAGCTTTTTAAAAATATATATTTAGTCTTTATTAAAAAATTTATGAATACGCATATTATATAGTTTCTAAATAACAAAAAACTATCAATTGAATGCGTTTGCGAGCAAAATTGCATTTAAAAATGAGTCCTAAAATAACCAATTTGTTATTTGAATAGATCCTCAATTCTTTAATCATGATCACTTTGGGAAATTTTGTGCGAAGGGCTCATTTTGGCAGCCTTTTATGAAATATATTCTACCTTTATATAAAAACTGGCCAATCCGTCCCACTATATAGTTCGTAAATAATAGTAGAAACCTGTAAATTGGATGCGTTTGAGAACAAAAATGGATTTAAAAATGACTCAGAAAAAACGCAATTTGTTATACTTCCTCAATTTTTTAATCACTATTACTTCGGGAAATTCTGTTTAAAATACCTTTATGGCAGCCTTTTTTAAAAATTTTCTGCTTTTATCAAAAAACTAGCCAATACGTCACATTATATAGGTCCTAAATAAGCGGATCTGCCATTTGGATGCGTTTAAAATTAAAAATGAATTTAAAATGAGTCAGAATATAAGCAGTTTGGATTTGAGGTTTTTTTCTGCAACTCCTGTCTTTGTTTAATTTATTTTTGCTATAAGAATTGGTCCTATGAAAAACTTGTTGCTATAAAAGTTGTAGATATTATTGAGAAGATATAAAATAAAATTAATTAGATTTGATCACTGAAGAATTGAGTAAGTTATGGATTTTTATCTTTTTCCTCCCCTTTTTCTTTTCGTTTTTAAATTTTTTCATCTGTAAAAGTTGGTCCTATCAAAAACTTGTAAACACAAAAGTTTTAGATAATGTTAAGTACATTTATAAAAAATTTAGTTGTACTTGATATCTTGGGAATTGACGAAGTTATGAATTTTTTTATCCCAAAAAACCTGTTTTTTTTTCGCCCCTTGAGCCCATTTTTAACTTTATCAAAAATCTGTCATGCATAAACTTTTAGCCTATTTTTTAGAAGTAATAGTAATTTAAAACGGATTCAATATCTATTTTAATTAAGAAGTTATCACGTTTTTTCGGTTTTCACAAAAACCCTCCCTATTTTCACCCCCCTTGGTCCGATTTTGCCCATTACGAACTCAACCGAGATTTTATGTCCCTTGATTTTATGTAAAAGTTTGAAGAAGATCTGTGCATAGTTATGGAAGTTATCGTGTCTAGAAGAAAGTGATATACACCGATAGATAGATAGATAAAGATTTTTACTGATAGTAGTTTTGGGGTCTAGAAGTCATGATCGGTGTAGATCTGTAAAAATTTTTCAGAAATTCCAACATGGGAGAGAATGCAATAGGTAGTATTTCATACGAAATCTACCTAAAAATGTAAAGATGTGTATCCTATATGATACATTTCGTGTGAAGAAGTTAACATATTTCGATCCAAGTATATTTACGTGAATTGCAGGGTTGGCAAACGAAGAAACAAACTGAATTTATGAACATTTTTAATTTTGTTGAAAAGTGTTAAACATAAGCAAAATATATTTGTTTATTTTTGACATTTTGCACCTTTTATACGTTTGAAACAAACTCAACTATTTTACAAGAGAGTGAAGTAGACAAAATATTCAATAATTTTTGTCCCTATAAAGAAATGACCGTTATAGCAGTCATTTTCTTAAGCTAAAATACTGTTGGCTAGAATAATGTCTAATTTTTATGGCAATTGACCTATGTTTAAGAAAAATCAACAGACAAACTTTCCATCTTTTAATGCTAAAAATATTTAACTTAACAACTAAAACGAATATTTTCAATGAAAAACAAAGATATTCTAGTTTTTAAAATGCAACCTTTTGTTGATACTTATCTCTTGAGCAACTAGAATTACTCATTAGCACGGAACAGTTTTAAGTATTTACATCTAGAAGATATCGGAACCATTTGAGATGTAATCTTGATTTACGTCATAAAATTGATGACAAAGATCGTTATCTCTGACCAGTATTTGAATGTTTGCATAACGATGTTTTTAGAGATTGGTTTTAAAAACTACCCCCTGTTAATCATAACAATATGAATATTATTTTATGATCGATTAATTTCTAAAAAGAAGACATATACTTTCACAAAATTTTTATTTAGTTTTAGCAAGTTAAAAGTCTTACTTAGACTTATTATTAAGCTTGAGTGTTTGATTTAATAAAATTTAGTAATAACATAACAAAACGACTATAAAAACTTTTTGGTACCTAAAATGCGCAGCTTCTGTGAAGATAATGTAACTCAAATATTTACATTCATTTAAAATTTTACTTTGATTCAAATTCTTTAGTCACTGCGAGCTATGATGACGACTCTAATACGATATCGTAATTCGAAGTGAAAACTCCGTTTTCCTTAACATTTATTCATTTGCGTGTGCAATGCAAATATTAAGCATGTACAAAGCATATTAAGCATGGACAACGAAAACATTAAGCATGTACAGAGCATTTTCTTTTACTATACTTTGAAAGCTACTAGTCTTCTCTTTTACGCACCACTATTTTTGGATTGAAATATTCGTTTTATTTCTTGGCAAAAAATATCAAATAAAAATATACAAAATGCAAACAGCTTGTTCGATGTCCTTATTTTTACTTTTTGCTGGTTTAGACAGGTTTTTTTTCTTACTATTCTGAGTTTAATACATAAAAAAATTATCATATTTCAGGTTTCTATCTACGAAACAAAGTGCGAAGTTTTTGAAATTCGGAACAATTTGCCAATAGTGTCACCAAAAGTGAAAGTAGTGTCTTAAAAAAGCTGTAACAAAATCGAAAGAGTAAAATCTAAAAAGTTTTAGAGTTCGATTTCAGCAGTTCTATGCAAAAATAATTAAATAAATAAATAACAGAAAAATATTAATATTTAAGTGAAAATTTTAAAAAGGCTCCATTAGCGCCATCAACTTGAGGAATCTATACTAGTCCGGGGAAGATATTCAAAAGATAATTTTAAGGCAGTGGAGGTGTTCTTTAAAGTGCTAATACACGAGGGGTCAAAGTCGCTTCAAATTCCAGACGTCTCAATGTTATTCTATGGCTCCAAGGTAGTCGCTGGCTTTCGAAGGACGATTTTCTTCCTTTTTAATCAACTGATTTTAAAATAGACTGAAAATCGTGTAAGTAGAGAATTTTATTAAATTGGATGTAAATGAGTGTTCAGATTTTCTAGCAGACAGAGCAATAAGTCATTGGAAAAATATGATCGGATCAAGTGCTTCGATGAAATTGTTGGCTGCTTCAAAGTTTCTAAACAAATGTGCAGTTTGAAGCAGATCTGATATATTGCTGAAAAGAACAAAGAAGCATATGAAAAACAATTAATAAAAAAGTGAACTCTAAAGCATGTTATTGCAGTGGCTTTATCATATTTAAACTTGTTATACTGTTTTAAAAATAGGCTTACCTAAGAGCCATAATTCTTTTAACTGTTGAGCAGAACACGACTTTTTTTGTAAATATTGGTTTGTTTTTCATTAAATCGCCAACGTTTGCTACATTCATATTTTTACAATATTCTAGTCTTAAGTAACTTAACAACTCTATTATGTCTACTTTTGATAAATTTTATTTGTCTCATTTAATTTTATGCTGCTTCATAAAATTTATTGTTTACATTGAAATTCCAAAAAGCATTTTTTAGACAGTCGATAATCTTACCTTATGCTAGGGGTAAGATGCCGAAAAGCAAACATTTACAAAAAGAAAATTTTCGATATAATATCTGTTAAACAAAATAACCATACATAATAGTCATTTTAATCATACGTAATAGTCCAAGAGCTGACTGCAAAAAACCCTAAGTCAATCGAGCATAAGAAAAATTCCTTTATTTTATTTAAAAGTTGTAATAGACGTTTAATAGATGTTTAAGAGTTGTAATAGTTGTAATAGATAGTTGTAAGAGGAATCTAATCATCCATGTCTGCCGGAAGCGAAGTGGTGAATAAGTCAAAAATGAATACCACTATTGGTTGACTTGTAGACTTAACAGTATGTTTTCCTATACCCAATTTTCCATGTTTTCATGTTTTTAATTGTACGGAAAACACAAGTTAACTTTTCAAGTGAACCTCTAGTGGTATCAGTTTTTGGCTTATGCACCACTTCTCTTCGGGCAGACATGGATGATTAGATTCCTCTATTACAACTCTTCCATAAAATAAAGGAATTTTTCTTGTGATCGATGACTTAGGGTTTTGTGTGGTCGGCTCTTGGACTATAAAGGTACAAATTTTAACAATAAATTTATGAATAACAAACAAAAAGAATAACACGATTTTTAAAGCAATTATTTCTAAAACTACTGAACCTCCATCCAGTCTGCCCTAATAACCCAAAATATTGGAAACCAATAACACAAATATTTCCGGACATTAGGTTGAAGTATCGGCACATCACAAACATCTGAATATTGAGCAATACTTCATGGCAATGCTGAATTTAATGGACAGGATATGTCAAGTAAAACAATATTAAATGAATATTAATTTTATACTAAGATAAATTCGTTTTGACGAAAGTTATAGCACATATCATACGTCTGCTGCATGACGTAGATGGACAGACAGAAAAATCCAAAATCATAAAAGATATGTAAGATAAATGGAAGTTAATTTACATGCAGGATGTCTATTGAATAATAGAAATGATATAGTTTAAAACATTCACCAAAATCTACATAACGAATAATTTATTAAGATCTTTCGATGTCGTCAAATAAAGGTTATTATCAATTGTATCACAATTCAAGTATTATTTTCATAGTTTAAAATTCAATTTTATATTACCGAGATCTTCACTGGTTGTGAACAAAGATCCGTCGCAAAGTACTCGATATTTAATATTACAGTTTTCGAAAAATAATTTTCACTTTATTTAATCTCAGAATTTCTGTTATTAAATAATGTCCAAAAAAACAGCCTTCAAAGTGCAGAACTTCGGAAAACTTGTGCAATTTCCCAGTGCAACACAGGATATGAAATTGCACCAGTATGGTTTGTAACTGAATTATTATGCAATAGATAACTTTTAAACAGCTAAATCATTAATTTCATGGGATAGGGCAAATGAAAAACATAAATAATATATATAAAAATATATATAAGATGTTTTGGGGTAAAAGCACTAGGTTGGGTAATAATGCCAAGTGCTAATATAAACGTAATTGTGAAAAAATTTGGGGAATGGCACCTACGGATTCTGCGCAAAAAGACTCTGAGTAAGAGGTCTGCACGGGATGGAAATTCAAGACGAGGGCCCGTTCCAGTACGGAAATAAGCGAAAACAGGCCCAGCCCAGCCTTTTTTGGCCTGACATAATTTCTACCATTTCGAAAATTTTCATATTTTTTTCATATATTTAAGATTTTTTTAAGAGTATTGCATACATGTTTATGAGATGATTTTGCAGTATATTTTACAAAAAATACACAAAAACAACATTAATGATTACTAGACTTTCGGCATTCAAATAAAAATTCATTCAGAAAATAATATGGTTTAAAATAAAAGAAAACAAAAAGTTGAAAACATTTTAACTTTTGAAGCTGTATATATAAAAATTATATTTATGAAAATATTTCTATATCATTTTATTAAAGATTTTCTCAAATCCAAAAGAACTACTTTCTGATAGATTTCTGAATTAATTTCTTTTCGGAAACGCATAAGAATAGTAGGGTTTTTTTTTTCAGAAACTATGTAATCGAATGACGTTATCCATTTTTTGATATAAGCAATTTAAGAAAATACTGTCAAAGTAAGTGTTGTGAATCAAATTTTTGAAAGCGGCAATATGGGACGGCAGAAAAATCTGCAATCACGAGGCAAGAATCTGTTATATCTCAACAAATATATGCAAGTATCTTATTTATCAAAAATGGAAAAAATCTGATTTCAAATCCCTTCAATAGTCAGGCTTGTCAATTTTACACATTTACAGTTAAAAATTAGTCAGAAAATATGTCAAATTTTCGCGTTGTTGAGAAGTGAATTTATGAACCACCAAGAAATTACATTAATTTCATTATGGTTATTAATACTTTTACAAATCATTTTGTATGTCCTACACATCTTGAGAACAATTATGTCTAATTCCGGCCAGGCTCGACTATATGAAGAAATACAATGCAAGCCTGATCCCCACACAAATCTGCTAAAACATATTAAGCACATGCTAGACACAATTTAATTGTTCAATGCCGATTTCAACATTGTACAATTTACATTTCTGTATTATGTTATGAAACTAGTATTATAGTATGGATCTGTAATTTAAAGTATGTTGACAGGTTCTTTTTTAAAAATGCATTCGCTAGTTATAGGCTATGATCGCTTAAGACAATAAATGCTCTTTAAGAAAAATTATTTATTTGCAGTAAACTTCAAAATTTAAGGGTTTCATACAGAAAAGTTAGGGATGGTGCCTGAACGCATTTTTTAAGAAAACAGTCTTCACATGACTGAGTTCATGAAGCGAGAGGGAGGCAATTAATTCCTCACTGAAAAATTCACACATTGGCATCACACAATTGGCGATATTAAGCATATGAAAAATGACTGATATCATCTCCGCAAAATTGTCTGTTACGCTTAAACAATAAAAGGATTTTGAATTTACTAGCAGGGCAACCAGAAAACAGCAGTCCTAAAAAATACGCCAAAAAGGAATCCGACTGCCAATTCGTACGTTAAGAGCATATTTTGGGAAAATGTTCTCAAAAGACATAACAACCATTATCTACATGAAAAGACTCTTATGCAACGAATAAGTTAGACTTAAAATTACGCAGAGAGGAAAATGAAATTTCACTGACCGCAAACACATTCGAACTTTATTCTTTTTTTATTTGTTTCCAGCAAGGGTGAAATACGCATCTTAATGAATTCTCTTTATCTGACAGCCGTTTTTCAGTAATAAAGCAGATGCTAGGTGTTTTTCTTTCTTTTCTTTTGAACGAAAAGTTATTGTGGGATCGAGAATAAGCGTTAAGATAAAATAGATATTAATTAAAGATTATTTTTAACTGTAATTTAGAAAAATGTAAAATTTAAGAATACTATATGTGATTCTACATCACATATATCACCCCTTTCACAGGCGAAAAAAAAAATTTTTTTTAATGTACATGGAGGGAGAGAAATCAATTTTCATATGCTCTTACAAGTAATCATGTGTAAAATGTTCATGAAAACAAACTAAATATTTACTAAATAAAGTAAACAGCATTTGAACTTCTCTTTAAGTAGGCAACCATCCCAAATAAAAGTATATATATCATGATATAATATATTGGTACCATAAATTTTGTCATACAGATGACATCATATATTGTTTCTATTTAGAAACAGCTGCAGCTTCCTTAATAAAATTTGTGATCACTTTTTAAATTCGTCTTATTTAGACGATGACCTGTATCAGAAATGTGCACATACAAAATAAAAATATATTAGGCCTAAGTAAACAGGTCACTTACCAGCTGGCTATAAGTTTCAAAATGTTTTCAATAATAAACATTAAATATATGTATTGATCAATATTATAATATAATAAAATAAGATACTCGATTAATATAATGCAAAAAAAGGTATAATATAACACACAGAGAAACAAAAATGTAATATGAATAACTAAAAATCCAGAAATAATGCCCATAATAATGAACGAAAGTATAAGTTGTAAGTTTCTGTCTTTTTAAAAAAAGGTTTTTTTTTTAATCTCTCAACATGAATATTAAACAAATCTATATTCATGAGATAGATATAAGGTAAAGAAGACAGTAATAAAAACTGTAGAAAATCAGGATATAAAAAATACCTCAAACACTGTCATAAGCCATTTAATTCCATGTGACAACTGTATTCCCCTGTCTTAATATAAATGTAGTTTAAATAAAACTGTGATTTAATAAGCCTTTACTTGTGTAAAAAAAAATTGAGTTATTCCATCATGTAATCTTTTAAATGTAAAAATGTATGAGAAAAATGAAATTTTAAGTGAATTGTACAACAAGTAATACTGAAGAGAAAAATTGTGTGTGTGTGTGTGTGAACTCAGCCTCAATTAATATGTGCTAAAGAATTAACTGGTATAAACCAGGAGAAGGCTGCATGTATGTAATAAGAAAAATGAAAACCTGTGCATTACCTATAAGAAAATTCGTGAACAATAAATATATATATATTCCCGTGAAATGTCTTGGACCACAAGGAATGCCATTGATGAGGGAAAAAATAAGAAAGGTGAAATCCCACAAAATTGTTATCCACAAACCACAAGCTCATCCGCGAAGCATGCCGCAAAAGTAACATTGTAAAACCTTTGTAAAATAAAATACCATTGTAAATACCATTGCCACATGCTAAGCAACGCTCTCGCGATTGTGTAGAAAAACAAATTAGGATCTTTTTTTTTTTTTTTTTTTTTTTTTTGCTAACGTAAGAAACAGACAGTATGTGTACAAGAACCCAAAAACACCTACCAATGAGTGACATTCAATTACGTAATTAATGAATTAACAATCATTAAACAACTCGATGAATAAGGGTTAACTTGTCTCAATGAACTACATGTGTTATGTAAAAAGAAACTCTGGTTAAACTCTAAACCAGCTACAGTGAACTACGTGTTTTAACTATGATCTATGTGTGAAGTGTAAAAAAACTGTCGAATACCATGGTTAGCAAAAGGTTAAAAATTTAAGTGTTTAGGCATAAAATATTACCGGAATATCAAACGTGACAAATATGTACAATTAAAAACTGTAAAAGTATTTAACTTCCTCGATTTAAATACTCTTGATGTTTAAGGTATAGCTAAGAGTCATGCCAAAACAATTGTGAATATTGTAAAATAATAAAAATGCTTACAATATTTTTGTGTGTACATGGTGATCTAAACAAACTGCAGTAAGTGCATGTATTTCTAAAAGCTTAAATGTGTGAAAATTTAAAGTGTCATTTAAAATAGAGGAAAGTACAAATGATGTAATGGTCATACCTGTTCTAGCTTATATACTTTTAAAGATAAAAGTATATCTAACTAGTGACAAGAACCAAAATAATATTGTATCAGAAACATGTCCAATTTTAAAGATATATTATACTATTTTGAGAAGAATCATTTTGTGAAATGATATAATTAGCATCGAGTCACCATCCGCATCCAATCAGTCAAATTTTTTTAGTAAAGAAAAAATGTATGTGGAAAGGCATGTACATATTATAATTTATTTCCTATATTAAAATCCTTAACGTATGTGCTGGCAGTTTCCTGAGTGTTGTATGGATTTTTAGAAAAAATACATTAAAAAAAAACTACTGTTTTATCTAACAAAAATAATTAAAAAGAGGTTCCAAATTATATCTTAAAGATAATGTACATTAAAATGTGGTTTACTTTCTAAGAAGTAATGTGTTACATATTCTATGAACAAAGATGTGTATTTTCATTGAACTAATGTGTAAACAATCTATGAATAATAATAAAACTTCAACGAACTAAAGTGTACATCTCTATGAACTACAACGTTCGACATGACTGAACACATGTATAAAATCTCTATGAACTAATGTGAAAAACATCGATGAACTAACGTGTAAAATTCTATAAACAAACATGTAAATATTCTATGAACTAATGTGAAAAAACGATGAACTAATATGTAAAATTTCTATAACTAAACGTGTAAATATTCCATGAACCAAAGTGAAAAAAAAAATCGATGAACTACTGTGTAGAATTTCTATAATTAATCATGTAAATATGCTATGAACTAAGTTGTTTATTCGGCGAACTAAAATGACCAGGAAAAAAGCGATTTTTTTGTTTTAGCAAAAATGAATGTAACAAGTTTCCCATGTACAACAAGAATGGAAAGTAAAGCGATGAACTAGTGTAACATCAATGAACAAAGAATGTGCGATGGACTCTTGTGTTTTTTTTTATGAACAAAATTCTTATGTGTACCAGGAACTAATACATTATATGACAAAACAAAAAAAAACAAGTGTTTAAAATAATTGAAGATGTAAATAAAGTGTATTTATAACAATTTAAACCTCAAAAGAGGAAAAATGCCTGTTCCTAACAGTAAACCAACCAGCATGAATGAGTGTAAAAATTATGTAAAACAAAATAGTTTTTTTTGTCTGCAGAGTAAAATAAAAGGAATGTGATCATAACACAGTATGTAGAAAAAATATTACAGAAGTACATAAAAATTATGACTGAATTCAACCAAGGCGAGTGTTATCTTTGAACCATAACCAAAAATAATTTTGTGAGAATGAAGTGTAAGTATGTGTATGCATGTAAAGCCAGGTTGAATATGAAACCACAACAAATATGTACAAGAGTTGCAAGAAAAAGGAAATCTCTGTGAAATATATTCTAACGAATTAATTTGAAAACCGCGAGGTCGCGCGAGACTACTCTTCAGTAATGTCATGTCTAAACAAATAAAAAATTAAAAAATGCTCTGCACATGAAAAAAACGGTGAGAATTTAGCAAAGTGTCTAATAATAGTAAATTTAAAAAAAATGAATTAATGAATTTTGTAAATGAAGACAAACATTCTCTCCCTTTTCGTAGGTAAGTGGCCATATTACCCCCAAAAGGAAAAGAAACCCCCAAAAAACATTCTTGACATTGTGCTACCTCTAGAAAATAACACAATGCAAGATGAAATCAATCGAAAACAGTCTCTAAATATTAGAAAGAAAAAAAATATTAACTGAAATTTAAAAATACTGAGATTTCACATGTACTAATGTGTGCTGGTATGCAACAACACGGCATACAATTGACTTAAATATATACTGGTACGTTATATGTTTTAATTGCATTAATGAAATGAATAAAATCTCTCTTCCTGTTATTATTAATAATAATATTGATGACTGGAGCAGGCATTAAAATGTTAAGAGGAAAGCTTGTGACAGGTTGAGATAATATAACTAAAGAAAATATATTTCACATATGACATCTCCAAATATAAAAGCATATTATATTTGCGAAAATATTTTAAAATATAAATTAATGTCAATGTCTAATTGCTGTCAATAATTTAAAGTTTAGTAAAAAAACAAGTGAAAATTTACCATAAGCGAAAACAAATTTAAGCTTCTCGCCTCATTCATTATATTTCTAAATTTGTCAACATGACAACACATAAAATTTTATAATGGTATGACGTGATATACCACTTAATGAACTTTATATGTTATGAACATTAAAGTAAGATATCTATACACAAATATATAAAAGGCACATAAAATTAATTACCTATATCTATGTAATAAAACAAACATACACATTGATTATATAAAAATTGTAAGACCATTCTGTATATTATCAAATAAATGTCTAAGAAATATTATAATATTTCAAGAAAATTATCTAGATATATTTTTATGAAATAACCTTTAAAATGAAAGTTCTTATAATGTTATAATTACTGATGAAGAATAATCATGCGTATACGCTTAAATATTATATGTTATAAAACCGTCATCTTCTTTATCTACTCAGAATAAAGAAACAAAAAAATTCTGTAATATTTAGCTGCAAGAAATAGCTCTACCTACATAGATATAATCAATAGGCAAGATCATTTAAAGATATTGATTACATATATTGAATTACGCAATAAAGAAAGTGAATATTACTTTTAAGTACAAATCTAAAAATAAAGTATTATCTGTAAATAATACTCAATAGAAACACAGTAAAACATAACTTACCCTTTGATTATGGAATTTTCAAAGCATAATAAAATATAATTGAAATGATACAATTTTATGTATCTCAAGATGAAGGCAGTGTCAAATATCTAGAGAGGTGCATACATCTTTATTTATTACAAGTATTCATATTTATCTTTCTTCATACTTTTTTTTTTTTTTTAACTTTCCTAACATGCAAAAATAATAGTCTGACACAAAAACATTCTCTCTTATTTATCTGGAAACATGAATGTTTTAGATGCACCATTAACTTACCTTTAACCTCTTTTTTTTTCTTTTTTAATCATCTTATAAAATCAGGTAAAGAAATATATAAAACTGTAAATGTATACATATGAATGTCAGATTGTAATAGTTCAAAAAGAATCGCATTGCAAAGTAAATAAAAATGTAATATTTAAAGAAAATAAGTAAAATAATAGATTTTTTTCTTTAGCACAATCATCCAAAAAAAAGTACGATTTATGAAGTCAATATTCTGAATTCCTTTTTTTTTTAAGATTGTCTTAATACTTTGAATGAAATTTCAGTAAGAGTGCACAGTTGATAGATACTTAGTTATATGAAAAATATCCTTTTATCCTGTTATCATATTTGGCGTCTTATTTCTGAAATAGCATTTGTAGAACTATGAAATATTTCGACGTAATCTAAGAAAACTTCTAACTATTATTATTCATAAAAATAAATATGAGCACGAGAAAACAATGCATAATAAACAATAATTGAAATAAAATCACTCATCATATTATTCTAAAATAATAACAAAAAAGTCATGTAATTAAAATAGAGATTGAGCATTAAAATCATAAAATATAAAATGCATATATTTTCTCGTACTCACACTTTATACCGCAGATGCTTATTTATTTTGTACACTTTCGTTCTCTCTTTCTTTTTTTTTTCTTTTCTTTTCTTTTTTTTTTTTAATTTTGAAGAAATGCAATATTTGGACGTTGACAATCACAGACACATCAAATCCAGCGCGACAAGCACATCTGTGTATGCCGGTTAAATTGGAGCCCACACATGAAAATCCGTAGCACTGATCACACTGCAGCACTCGATCCATTTCTGAAGTAAATAAAAACTTCTGAAGTACACAAAGTAGAAATAAAATGCACTATATTGCCGAAAGCAAGGCTGCGAGTTTATCTGAAGCGAAATAGGAGTCACCAGTCTACCGCAGATTCTTAGGCCTACATCGGGAGGAGCAGGCGTTAACGAGCAGGAGTTCTTTACGCTGAGCCTCATGAAATTTTTTGATCAGAAAAATCAGCCGCATCCAACATCGGCGCCGGGAAAGAACTCCAATGCGATCCATCAGGGGAAAATCCGGCAGCGACAGTCCGCATTCTATAGGCACCGTAAACGATAGTCTATGAACTAAGAACACTCGTAGTATCTAATACTCTATATTCCGCAAACGTAATAGATAGTCATCTGTCGGGGAAATAGGCTTTCAAAAATCTTGTTAACAGCCAATGAATAAGATACTGTCATACTACTCAGGTAGATAAATAGTCCAGATAATAGTCCAGATATAGTCCAGATAAGTGCTAATAAATAGTCCAGAAACTAAACTTTCAAGCAAATCGAAGCAGGCAACTAAAAGCAGGCACCATCCCTTGACGTTAAAAAAATTGCGAATGCCTGGTGTTAGGCACCATAAATTTATATAGTATGGATCTGTAATTTAAAGTATGTTGACAGGTTCTTTTTTAAAAATGCATTCGCTAGTTATAGGCTATGATCGCTTAAGACAATAAATGCTCTTTAAGAAAAATTATTTATTTGCAGTAAACTTCAAAATTTAAGGGTTTCATACAGAAAAGTTAGGGATGGTGCCTGAACGCATTTTTTAAGAAAACAGTCTTCACATGACTGAGTTCATGAAGCGAGAGGGAGGCAATTAATTCCTCACTGAAAAATTCACACATTGGCATCACACAATTGGCGATATTAAGCATATGAAAAATGACTGATATCATCTCCGCAAAATTGTCTGTTACGCTTAAACAATAAAAGGATTTTGAATTTACTAGCAGGGCAACCAGAAAACAGCAGTCCTAAAAAATACGCCAAAAAGGAATCCGACTGCCAATTCGTACGTTAGGAGCATATTTTGGGAAAATGTTCTCAAAAGACATAACAACCATTATCTACATGAAAAGACTCTTATGCAACGAATAAGTTAGACTTAAAATTACGCAGAGAGGAAAATGAAATTTCACTGACCGCAAACACATTCGAACTTTATTCTTTTTTTATTTGTTTCCAGCAAGGGTGAAATACGCATCTTAATGAATTCTCTTTATCTGACAGCCGTTTTTCAGTAATAAAGCAGATGCTAGGTGTTTTTCTTTCTTTTCTTTTGAACGAAAAGTTATTGTGGGATCGAGAATAAGCGTTAAGATAAAATAGATATTAATTAAAGATTATTTTTAACTGTAATTTAGAAAAATGTAAAATTTAAGAATACTATATGTGATTCTACATCACAAGTATCGGCTCGCAATCCCCATTCTAGTTAGAATCATATTCATTAAAAATAGCAAAAAATATATCGTTCGTACATTAATCTTTATAACGGGCTGTAGACCCGCTAATTTTTTTTTTCGACCCGACCCTTATGGCCTTTTAAAATTTTTTTGCCGGCCCGGCCCGTTTATTTTGTTTGTCGGTCCTGCCCGGGCCTGAGCAGACCTCCATTCTTAATCATCTGAAACCCAAACAACCACTAATAGTTAATTTATTCCATTTGTAGATTTTATCGTTTTAAGAAGCATCTAAAATCAATGGCTAATCTAAAATTTGCTAGGTAAGTCCTGTGATGTGGATGCTAAAATTTATCAGAAAATACTTTGTTTATTACATAAATTTATACCGTATTTCATGTAGTTTCAAAATGTTGTGAAGGATTTTGGATGTGTTCCCAGGAACACAGGAAGTTTGTAGCCAAATATATATAGCGTAATAAGTATACCGGGGTAATCGGCAATAACACCAAATAACATTGATCAAGAATTCATACCACTATATTTTAAGAATACATATCTGTTAAAATGTTTTTTCTATCATTGATAGTCAATGAGTTGTTCTATCAAATCGAAAATTAGTTTATATATAGAAAAAAATCTAAAACTAAGACCTGAAAATTTGTAGAACTTTAACGTGGCGTTATTTCCCCCAAGATACCTTATAATGTAATATTTTTCCTTTGGAAAAAATAATATAGAAAAAAAACTGTATTTTAAAAAAGTGTTATTTTATAATTATTAAATTTTATTACAAAATATAGAATTTTCGGAAACACTTTCAATGTTTTCTTCCCATGCGTCATTACATTGTAATGTTGCATACTTTGCCGTAAAACGCTTGATTTAAGCATATCTGTAATTCTATCAAGCATACATAGATCGTTTTAGTGATAACTTTCAAAGGACTGTTTATTATTAATAACTATCTCTTGACTGATCAGGATAGGAAATAGGTAAAAATATTTCAAAACACAACAAATTGTAAATAGCTGTTTCTGCCTGCATTTTTTGACCCAAGGTTAAAAAAAATGTTTTTAATAAATATTAATGAGTTTCTTTTACGATTGTCTAAGGCGTTAATGATTTGTACATAATTTTCTACTCAAGTAATTATTTTTTAAAGGTAACTTTTGTTTCCAACTAAAACTTACTTAAATAGCGTATATATTCAGCAAATTTTAGTGATTAAACAAAGTGATAAATAATTAGAAAAGGTAGAACAACCAAGCATAAAAAATGTTTGGTATAAAAGGTGTGATCAGAATGGACTTTGTATTCAGATACTCAACTTCGATTCTAGTGTTCGGTAAATCCCAACATCCCATCCAGAAAAGATGATGAAGGCAATGGTAAGCTATTAGAACATAAAAACTAAAATATATTTATTATATGTGGTTTTATATATGCATATGCAGTTTCTATGCCTATAAATGTTTTTGGGTTATGAACAGAATTGTGAAAAGTAGAATAAAACCCCATAATAGGCTGAAATCGGATATCTCAATTTTGAGTGTATTTGAATACCTCTCTGCGGTAGTCAGTAATGGTTGAAATATTTAGTTCTAGGCTAAAAGAATAAGAGGTCATTAATATATCATTACAGGATCAGGTGGGATAATTATGACCAGGGGGTAGCTATAACCACCACCATATTGAAGAAAAATATGTACAGTAAAATTTAGTTTCAAGCTTAGCTATTGATCTCATAATATATTTTTCATTTTAGATATTTTTTATCACTAATCTAAAGCTTTTTGACACTCGAATAACAATTTGAAACAAAGTCTACCAAAATTTTTCATAAATGGATTTGTCAGTTTGGAGTTCTAATAGTCACAATTACCCCAAACAGATGTGTATAGGAAAGTATAAAGAGAAAATATTGTGGTCATAATTTCTCCAATAGTGGTGTTAACTGCCCCAAACATTTGTGATTCTGAGACTTTCATACGGTAATTATAACCACCCTTTTAACATAAAAAAAGCTATCAGAATTTAAACTTTAAAGAGGTGTTATTAAATGGTCAAAATTACTTCCTATGTACTTAAAATATCACTTTTCCAAATAAAAAAAAGTTTTTAAAAATAACAAGTTGAAAATGTACGAAGTGATCATAATTACCCTTCCTGACCCAACCGTTATTAGTGTTCGGTCGTATTTATTGTTTATAAATATGGCAATGATTTTTATCGTCTGCGTTTTTTTTTATATATATATGAGTTCTGAGAATGTTTTTAAAAGAATGTAGCCATGAGCGGCTAAGTTGTGAGTTAGTTAAATAAATACAGTTCATAGAGTTTTTTAAATATGTGTTTTTATTGAGTTTGTGAGTGTTTTTAATGAGTTGTCAACAATTAGTGTAATTTTTATTCGTAAAATAATATTTTGCACTTTTTTTTGTTTTAAGCATTGTTAGTTTTGAAAATTCTTAAATATGAGCAAATTTAAGGTTAACTAATTTTGTTATTATTATTATTAAAGTATAAAGCGTATTTAATATGGATTTATTTTTGCTGTGAAACTTACGCCAAAATTTAGAGGTGCATTTTTACGATTTTTTCCCAATTCATATCCTCTTGTGTTAAGACGGGATACCCTATCTCGGATAAAAGTGGGTGCTAAAACCTTTTAAAAAAGGTTGAAGGAAAAAAAACCAGTCAAAACTACATGGACATAAATTTACTAAATTTAAGAAGTGAACTTTCTTGCTACAATTTCTCAAATAACAATGAAAGTAATTATATTTCGTCTTTAATTAGTGAATTATTGCACTTAAAATGGAAATATTGTTAGTTAAGACGTATCAGGACTCTTAAACCTTTAAAATTTTAGAAACTTTAATTTTTTTTTAGAAGTTAAACTCCTGCCTTTTCTGAACATTTTGATATAATTGTTTTCTAATTTTTTATTAGAACAGAAGTTATGGTTTTCAGAATTATACATGCTCATTAATTGAAGTGACGTTTCCGAAACTTTGAAGGCGTTTTTCTCTAAATGACATTTTTGAGCATAACGTGTTCGATATCTCAGAAGCTCCTGAATGTTTTTTCATGAAATTTTCGAAAGATATGTTTCATGTTAGTGTAAAAATTTAACTTAAAATTTACTTTAAAATTATTCAGTTTGTTTTACATTTAAATTTATTTTATAATTTTTCTGATATAACAAGGAAGTATTTTCTATCAGACCTTGATTTCCTTTTTCTATGCTATTTTATGCTAAAAGTGAGTGTTGCCATTTAAAAAAAATCGAAATTAGTGCAATTTTTAATATTTGGATAACATCTATTTCAAATATTGCTTTGTATTCCGAATCAAGGCTGTTTTTTATCATTATCATTCTAAAGACCTGCGAAAAAATGAAGGTGTTATCTTTTCTGTGCATATGGGGGAAGGATTAGAACAGGAACGGTACAACTAGTTAATTATTTTTTATTATTGCATTATGTGGAACACAACCTTTTAAAAATTAATAAATGAAATGCCATTTATCTGGATTTCAAAATAGAGCTTTTAAAAATGTGATTTCTTATATTTTACAATTTTTTTTAAAAAAAAAGGAAGGGGAGAAAAAGATTTAGATTAAAATTACTTTTGCCTGTTTCCTTAAAAGTTAAAAAATGAATTCTACTACTATAAACTACTGAACTACTATTATAAAACTACTGAATTCAGCTTATTAATTTTATTTAACATTTTAATTTTGTAAAACATTTTAAAAGTAATTATGTACGAATCTTTCTTTACAGCTTTTGTTGTTGGCTGTTTTGGCTGCTGCTCATGCCTCTGGATTTGGGCCTGTTGTGTACAATTATCCCGGTTTCTTCGGATATAGAAGTTTTGGACCTTACTTTAATAACTTCGGAAGATTCTATGGAGGACTTTACGACGGATATTACAGAGGTCTGGGCTATGGAGGATATTTTCCCGGCTA
Source organism: Maratus speculifer (assembly GCA_964019185.1). Taxonomy (NCBI): domain Eukaryota; kingdom Metazoa; phylum Arthropoda; class Arachnida; order Araneae; family Salticidae; genus Maratus; species Maratus speculifer. Next base: position 215,854,142 of record OZ025289.1, read on the forward strand.
TGGTTTCGGAGATTACTTTTTAGGAAAAAAATGAGCTGATAATCCGGTAAGTTTTGTCCTTTGAATTTGAAATATTTTATGTAATTTATTTCTTATTTTTTTTTAATATGCACTTCGCATACATATAAAGTATATAGTAAAAGGATAAATGATTCGGGGATTTTACTGATCGGGTTGAATATTTGTCTTGTTTTATTGAAAACTAGCAGCTTTCGCCCGTTTCGCTAGCTGGTTTCTCGAAAAGAATGTCGAACCAAATAAAATATATCGAACAAGATGATTTTTTTAAAGCTAATATCTAATAAAATGTTCATAATTGTTACCTTATTCGTATAATCTTGCATTATTTAGTTTATAGTTGATGTTGGCGACATAAAAAACAAAATACCTCTAAAATCAAGGAAGTGTCTGTGTTTAACTATTTCTTTAGTAGGTGTATTATCTTAAATTTTCCGCTTCTGCCTAAAATTGCTACAAAGATGTGGTCAAATGTTATAAAAATTTCGGAGGATTTTTAAAATCGCGGAAATACATGGTTAATTATTATTTAGAATTTTTTTTTTCGATTTTCATGCTCCTTTTTATAGCGACTACTCAGATATGCCAAATATCCTTAAATGTTTTGTCCCCACCTGCCTTTAACCCCTTTGGTAGGGAATTTTTAAACCTCTGAAATGTTTGTATAGTTATTTTTTCAGTAATTTATTTTCTTGAATTTCACGCTTCTTCCTAAAATGGCTGCTGAGATATGGCCGAATGTTCTAAATTGTTCACCCCCCCCCCTCTTTCAACTCACTAAATAGAAGCTTCATAACTCATTGAAATACAACCTTTAATTGTCATTTTAGTGGTAGGTGGGGCTGGTTGAGCTCAAGCCATACGGTAGGCCTCCCCACCTAACTGAATCTGTCATTTTAGTGGATATATTTTCTAGATTTCCAGGTTGGTGACTAAAACAACTGAAGAGATATGACCAGATATTCCAAAAATTTTCATCCCCGCTCTTTAACCCCCTTTTTGGCACTTCTTTGGCTTTGGCCTAGGCCATAATAGCAATCTATTTTTCAAATTTCGTGATTCTAACATTAGTCGCTTCAGCTTTGCGTTGAGGACTCACTAAGTCAGTCAGTCAGGAGTCACTCTCTGTATTATAATAATATAGATACCCATCAGAAATTTTTACTGATGGGTATATATATTTTTTTTTATCTAAACTCGGAATGATGTTGCTAAATCACATGAATGGTTTTTTTGTCATTACTTGATTTCAGACAAGCTTATTTACAGCAAAATATCACTCTTTGGCAAGCAATCAACCTCTTCAATATTTTTTCTCAGATTGGTTTGGAAAATTAAGATAATATTTATAGAAACTATAATAAATAACCAGAAAGTATTATAAATATTTAGAAATTTTATAAATACATAGTTAGTGTTAAAAAAAGCCTTGAATTAAAATTAATCTATCTTAAATCTAACACCAAAATTTTTTAAACCTATAAGTTAAATGCGCTATATGGACCAAAACATTTCAGTTCAAAAAGCATTAAAGAATAAAAAAATGTGGAAAAGAAATTTGGCACTTACCATTTTTTACAACAGCTTTGTGGTTGCATAAATATATTTGTTTTTGTTTTTTTTTTTTTTTTTCATTATAATATTGTCTTTATATTTCTTTTCAGAAATAATTTTTTGTATGCTTGCCAATATTAAATTTTTTTTATTTGAAATTTCTTTATATTAATATTTAAATATCTTTAATGAATAATATATATTTTTATTTATTTTAGGACATGTGAAACAAATTTGTGAAGAATTGCTTCATCCAAGAATTTGCAAAGCATTTTCTCAATAGTCTAAATTTCTGATGCAAAAACCTGTAACAAAATATTAAATTAAATAAATATGTCATAAACTATTTTTGTGTGTTTTGTCATTCTTTTTCTCACTTACAATGTAGAACCTGTAAACAAATCTTACGTATGAAGTAGTACGTATACCGAGTGGGTAAGTTTGATCGCAGGAAGTACAGAGGGTTTAGCTTAATGTCTTTAAAACACTTTATCCATAAATGAATAATATCCATAAATCGCAAATTTATAATTACTAAATTCTTACATAATAGCATCATTATTATATTTAATTTTTAATTAATTAAAAATATATATATTAATCAAATTCAGAATATTCAAGTGAAACTATGGAAATAAAATTAAAATATTTTTAAATTTACTTTCTGAAGTTTATCGTTATAAACAAATCGAGTCATAAACAAAAAATAATATTTTATTGAATGAAATAATTGTTTAAAATATATTTAAAATGCTGAAATAATTCCGAAAATTTCCATATTAATTCGTTCTTTTTTAAAAAATTAGTTAAATAGCGCGAAAAAAACAATATTATGTAAAAAACATATGTTAGAATTTTAAAAAAGGAAAAAGTACCGTTCAGTACCTCACTAATGTTGTAGCTAATTTAAAAAAAACTAACCATGGAAATGTATAATTTCAAAAAAAATTCAGTACATGGTACTAGCAAATAAAAATATTTACTCCAAGGCCTTATTCAGTTTTTTAAAGTTTCATTCTTTTTTAATGTTTTCTCTTTTTTTAATTTGTGGGGAGGTAGGGAGATGCAGAATACTTTGCAAATTTCTTTTTGAAAAAGAAATTTCTCTAAAATAATTACAAATTTAAGCTTAAAAATTGAAAGTAATTCCATTTTTTTTTAAATATTTTTTTCTTTTTTGTATGATGGCGAGGAGAGGGTAACCCATGATACTTTTCAAAATAACTTTTAAAAGGAAAATCCGAAAAAAAAAGTTAAATTTCGAAAAATTGAAACTTAAATCAGCGGGAATTGAGTTTACAATCTTCTACATAGAACCCAATCATATTACCAAATATAACGTCTGCGAATGAAAATTTGAAATTAAAACTATCAAACGTTAAGAAATGTTCGAATTCATTAAAAAATCAAGTAACATATAACTTTTTCAAAACTTTTAGTTTAAGAGCCGACAGCACAAAAACCTATGTCATCGTGCACAAGAAAAAAACCCCTTTATTTTATGGAAGTGCAGTAATAGGGGAATCTAATTATCCATGCCTGCCTTAAGTGAGTAGTGCATAAGCCAAAAATTAATACCACTAGTGGTTGACTCGTAGGTATATCATTGTGTTTTCCTGCTCCCAGTTTTCCATGTTTTCATGCTTTTGATTGTACCGTAGACAAAATGCTAAACCTACGAGTACACTACAAACGGTATTAATTTTTATCTTATTCACCACTTCACTCGCGGCAGATATGGATTATTCGATTCCTCTATAACTACTCTTCCATAAAATAAAGGTTTTTTTTTCTTTTTTTTTTTCTTGTGCTCAATGACATAGGTTTTTGTGGTCGGCTATTGGACTATTCATGATTTTCAGAGGTGACAGGGGTGCTCAGCTCTCTATAAAAAATTTTCAAGTCTGTAATTGAATAGTTTCAGAGTACGAACGTGTGACGGATAAACAGAGAAACATGACTAGAGTGATTTCCTGAAGTAAACGAAACGAAAATGGGAGCCCGAAACCCAGACGCCGCTGGGGGCCACCGTAATACGGACCCATCATGGATGCACATACTATAAAATATGAAAATAAAACACATGTAAAGTATTTACAAAATATATCGAAATTCCAAAATAAAATTTAAACATTTATTTAGATATTTGTAATATATAGTAATGCTCTATTACGGAATTGCGGGTACTGCTTGATTATCCCGTTGATCAACTTCGATATATAATATAAATAAGCCAGATTATTAGTAAATTAAACAAAATGGCATAATTTTTAATTTAAATAACGAAATAACAAATAAATTAGTAAAAGATTAATAATACAAATAAAACACCGAATTAAAAATTACTTGATAACATAACAAACACAAAACACATGTAACGTGTTTAAACTTGCAAAAATATTCTAGAGGAGTTTATTTAGCTAATGTGTCTCTACTATGATTGTAATTAATTATTTTTTCATATTTTAATTGGTACAAGTTATGAATTAACATATATTTTCTTGATTTTTCTGTGTGTAAAAACGTTAGTTTTTATAGTTTTTTAATAACAAAGTTATAGTTATGAAAATGGTTCAGTACTTCAAGATAGCCTTATTAATTATAATAAAATTTACAGAATAAAAATATCTTCATTTAAAATTAATTTCCAAGGTTTAAAAAATGTTATTTTTTATCAATTTTTATGTATGTTTGAGCCTAAAAATTAAAATAGTTAAAAATATACATATTTTTACATATTATTCACAATTTGTAGCTATATTCTTCACACAATACACATAAATATGCAATTTTTCATGCATAAAAAAAAATCTCTTTCGAAGGTAGGCAGGGACCTTAAAGCACGGATAGACACAAACAAATGTTTAAAGCGAATAGACCGGGAGTGGCAGCACGGACAATTACCACATCGAGTTCACGGAGGAAAATCTATGATTTATTAAATCTCGATTCTTACATTAAAACGCAATCGGTCTGCAAAATCATATCTTGGTGGAAAACACCTGTAAATTCGATTTTAGCTGTTGATTCTTAAGTTTAACGTATAGTTTTCTGGCTCTCAAATCTCCATATTTTCATACTCTTGGGTGCAGAAAAGCACAATGGTACACCTACGATTCAACCAATAAAATTGGGTTTTTAGTTATTTTCCGCAAAGATATGAGTTAGCAGACCGATTGCGTTTTGTAATGTGAATCGAAATTTAAGTAATCTTAAATTTCCATCCGTGGACTCTATGAGGTAACTGCCTGTGCTGCCGCCTCCTGATCTAGAAGAAATAAACATAATTGAACAATGAAGGAAAATGTTAAAAACAACACAGGTAAGAATTAAAAGTTTCAATACTATAACTTGAATCTCGTTTCTTGCATAACCTACAACACTTAAGAATACTAAACCACCTATAAATAATAAGACAGATAGATAAAGCAGGGCTACCGTCGGCGATTATTTTTTTAAATTCTAACTGGCTTGATTTTATCAAAACAGAAATCCTTTACATATACTTTGACTACATTTGCAAGAGAAATATACTTAAAAGTTTATATTAGAAAATACTGGTGTGATCAGAATATAAAAACAGTCACGTGTGGCAGACCTTATAAAATGACACATTCATTCATTTCAAATCAAGATTATTATCATTCTAACTAATGAAAAAAGAGATTACATATAAATTATCAGACAAGTCCATTGAAAATATATGTAAACCTACATAAGATTACCAAAATGAACTACTGACTTAGAATGAGTATAATAATAAACAATAAAATTATCAATACATAACTATAAATGCATTTGAAAATATAAATACAGATAAAGAACTATCCTGTTAGTTGAAATAATAATTACTTAACTGATCAATATTTTTGAAAAAAAAAAAAAAAAGTTTCAAATAATATCTATTTTTTCACGTCTTTTTCGGAACGTTTATTCTTATATCGTCGGTTTTTCAAGAAAGAAATTATTGCCTAATTGAATCAGAAAAATGCACATATTAAATAATGCAAAATTTACAATAAAAATTTACTGGTGTGAATAATAAATCATGATTGGAATATGGATGAATATACATGGTACTGGCAAATCATGATTGGAAAAAAACACGTTTTATGACGTATGGGCAAATCAGGGAAGTAGTTATAAGACCCCTGAAAATATTAGCCCCTTGGGGACGAGCGACCGGTATACGTGCCACTTAAGATGCTCAAATTCCTTTATTATATTCTCACCAGTTATTTTTATTTGCAAAGTTTACTTTATTTAATCGGACCATTTTCATATTTCAAGTATAGTAAATTTTCTGTTTCGAAAAACTTATTGTAAAATTTTAAAAACTAAGCACAAAACTCTTGTCGCGAAAGGGTTAAGCTCACATGTAATATGTTTCGGTTATTGTGGCTTATAATTCAGATCTAGACAGCGGTTGGACACGTTCTTGGTGAAAAAAAAAATGTGCAAATGCATTATGAAACAATATTTTTTTAATCGGATAAATCATTCATCATTTTTCAGAAAAAATATATAAAATAAGTATAATATATGAACGGTCCATAATCATAACTGACCAAGTCCAAGAAAAAAAAAAATGATACAGATCATTTAGAAGGAACATAAGATCTGTTTTGTTCAGTGCCACAGTAAAACAAGTCTATTTCAGATAATTTCTCATACACACCATAAAAAAATCTGTAAAGTTACTAAATCTTTAATTAAGGAAAAATGGTAAACTGGGGTTTCTAGAACTTTTTATGTAACAACAACCGTAAAAATTCGTGTAACAGATACAGATTTGCACTGAAAACCTAAAAATCTGTCAGGTTACTACGAATTTTTTTGGAAACTGGGATTCCTAAAATATAGTATGTATTTGCAAACCAGGTTACAGATAAAAGTTTAGTAAGATAACTATAATTTTAGTAGATTCGTTTGTAAAGTTACAGATTTCAGTAGCTTTACAAAAATTAGTTTTGTAGATTTATATCTTTTCTTGTACAGTGTACAGATGAAATGTTAGTAAACATATAGACTTTGGCAACTTTGCATTTGAAGGATTACAGATTTATTTTTACAATGTAGTTCATATGTTTACAGACTTGGTTTACTGTGGGAGTCAATACAACAAAATTTATAGACCTTCTAAATGGACTATCTCTTCTTTTTACTTTCTCATCATGCGTAGTATAGGGTAAGTTTTGCAATCGTTTTGAAAATCGATTTTTTTTGGGGCGTGTTTACACGTTTCAGACACTGGATATTACTAAAAACATTTTTTTAGGGGAAAAAAATTGCCGTGTGTCTGTAAATGCTCTATCTCCCGAACGAAGTGGGATAGAGATTTGAAATTTGCTGTGTAATTAGTATATAATAATGGAAAGATCTCTATTTAATATCAGTAACCTTGATTATCCGGAAATATTTTTTTTTTTCAGAATCATGAAACATTCGTTATGATGAAAGTTATATAAACGTTTTCGAAATTTTTTATTTTAAGGACTGGATGTAAAAGACAATAAAATAGCACAAATTTTCATCCAAAAATGTTGATAGAATAATTAGTTGTCGAGGCATATGTAACATTATTTTTCACAGTTTTCGATTTTGCATGACCCTGTTATTAATTCAAATTTCAGTTCAAAGGTATATTTTAGTTGGAAATGAGATGCTTAATCCGGCGCAATAAACTGTTAGTTAATATGATTATTATTTTTGCAATTATAAAGATATTCTTTTACGCTATTCGGTACTATTCGAGTAGTTAGGGGTTTTACACAATTTATCGAAATTAGTTCATCAGAAATTCATTAATTTAACAATACTACGTGTTAAAAATATTTAAACATACGTTTAAATTTTATTTTGGAATTGCGATGCATTTTATAAATGGTTTACGTATGTTGTATTTTCATGTTTTAAATTATACAAATCTATGATTGGTAAGTATTACGATGTCCCCCAACGACTAGTTTTTCAATGGGCTTTGCCACTATATTTATGAAAACTCATCATTTATAGAATGCACATATAATATTATTTGACAGGTAAAAGGAAACTGAAAAAAAAAAAAAAATCAGAAAATATTTTTTTTTCTTGCTAGCTACCTACCTATCTATATTATAAAGGCCAAACGCATCTGTGCTTAACGCATACGTCATTTTGCGACTGGTAAAACTTTGAAATTTGAAATTAAATTTAGGTCTCGCAATTTTTGCTACTGTCAAATTTTAAACTTTGAAAAATCTCATATTTTCAATTTTAATACCATCGTATAGGGGGAAAATGTTATTTAAAATGCGATTTGTTTGAAAACTGTATCATGATTTATTTTTTAAATATTAATTTTTGTGTAGTTTTTAACACCGCTTTTAATTGTAGAAACAAAAGCACTTCATTTCTACTAAAAGTAAAGGGGGAAAATCAAATTACTGCATCCTTTCATAGCCATTTTGTTTATGAAACGTGAAAAAAAAAATTGAAATTAAAATGTATGCTGTGTTAAAAAATTGTCTGTTATAAAACCTTGTGAATTTTGGTTCTATTTTGTTTTTATCTATTAATTAAATTGGATTTTAGTTTATTACAAATTTACTTTACATTCGAAACAATATTTTCTCTTTACAAATATGTAATTTAAAGAATAGCAATGTGAGTTATTTTCTCCTCTTTTATTTAATTCGTATCAAACAGTAGCAAATTTATTAATTCGTGTGTAAAATATTTTTCCAATTTCAAAAAATATCAATGAATGGTTTCCGATAAAATATGAAACAGTTGAAAACAAACATATGAAGACATATGAATCTTTAGATATCCATTTTGATTCTTAAATGTCGACATGTTTTTTTTTTTTTTGTTTTTTTTTTTTTGTTTTTTTTTTGCTTTATTTCTATATTATTCAGCGATAATGACATCATATGTATACTTTTCTGCAGAACCTTAGATCATAGAACAAGAATGATTAAGCGGATGCAAATGGAATTTTTATAGAAGAAAAAGCATGTATTTTAATTCTTAAGACTGTAAGTTTTGTAGAAATGAGTCATTCTGACCTCAGTTGCTTTTTAATACTTCTCAGGTGAAAATACTTCTCTTTCGAAAATAACGTGATCAAAATCACACACTGATAAAACGCTATGCTTTATAGAAATTTTGAGCGTTTTTATAAAAGAGCCGTCATATACAGTGTTCATGATGTGATCGGAAGTCTGTTCAAAAAATAGCGATTTATGATACAGAACTTGATGAATCTCGAATGGATGAATTCACTTCGCCAAGTTAAACAATCATTGTTATATAATTTGATACTTATATGAATCATTAGGTAGCCAATTTGCTTCTTGAAAGATTGCATGGATTTTTTGTTGGGTATGTGTATTATTCAGCGCGAGGCTAACGAGAAAGACAGGCTACCGCAATGCATTTCACGTATCTTTTTTTACAGACCGCTGGAGTCTTGTTAGGCTCGAATACACCAGTGCGGGTGCACGGATGGAGCACTACGTCATTCTAGCGGTCTGTAAAAAAAGATACTTGGGATGCACCGTGGTAGCCTGTCTCTTTCGTTAGCCTCGATCGAGCGATAATGACGTCATATGTATACTATTCTATAAATATTTTTTTTTAAATATGTAATAAAACAGGAATGTTTTATTGGATGCAAATGACGTCACTTTTTTAAGAAAAAATTTGTATTTTAATTCTTAAAACCGAAATATGTTTTGTAAAAGTGTGTCATTTTGACTCCAAACTCTTTGAAATACTCCACCGGTGAAAATATTTCACTTTCGAAAATTATGTTATCGAAATTACACACTGATAAAACACAACGTTTTAGAAAACTTAGAGAGTCTTTATATAATAGCCGTAACATACAACGTTCATTGTATGCTCGGAAGTCTTTGTCCAAAAAATAGCAAAATATATTTTACAGAACTTTATGATTCTTGGATCGATGAATTCACTTAACAGAGTTAGACAAGCAAATAAAGAATATCTTGGCCATAATTCGAGTTCGATACTAAAAAAACTCACTTTTACCTTGTGTAATATCATAGGAATATTTTCTATCGTATCTATTATATTCAGATTATTTTAGATAATTTTATTTGCACTTAAAAGATTAGAAATAGTATTGTATATGTTTCGAGCTAATAGCAATCGAAACTATAAGTTTTGAATTAAAACGATTTTTAAATGATCAAATTAAAATATCAATATTTTTTTTAAGGTGATTATGTATGTGAGAGGTTTATAAGTAAATTTTGAAGTGCTGGAAATGATATCAAGTTTAGATTTTACAGGGAAAAATTTCTATGATTGAATCTAAGTGGAATAAATTTTGCTGTTTTTCATTTTGGAATACTAAGTATGTTAAACGTTTAAACGCCAATGTTCCCAAATAGGAACATTGCATTATTTGTAATACAAAACATACATTTTCCAACATAATAACGATTTCCTTATTTTTCCTATAAAATATAAGGTTGATTTCAACTTTTGAAAAAAAAATATATTTATGTTTAAGCATTTATCACAAGTACAAGGAAAATGTAAATTCATTAATTTGCATAAAAATATATTATTTGTATTTATCGTTTTCTTTATATTACTTACATTAGACCACTAGAAATCTATATGTTATTCGAATTCGAGAAAATATTAAAGAACAATATACAATAGCATATAGCGGAAAATAATCTGTTATATTTGCATAGGTTGTCAATCAATAATCATGTTCCAAAAAGCGAATTTTGAAATAAAAACAGCCAAAAAAAACTGCAAAAATATTTGTTTTTGTTAATTTCTAAATTTGTATGCATAAATTAAAACATTTGAAGCTGTAATAAAAGAAACACGAAATTATTATTACATTGCGATATTAATTCTGCGTGTAAACGGTTAAAGATGTTTTGGAATACCAAGCAAAAGCCTTAATTTATAACTTTATCATAACAACAGATCTTTATTATGTTTTATTGCGTACATATACGATTAAAGTTAAATTTTAATAATTTCTACACCTGAGTTTTATAGAAATAGTATTTTGCCGAATTTAGGTTAAATATTTGTTTAAGAGTTAGAGTTATCAATATAAGGGACATTTTTTATAGTAACTAATTTTGTAGATTTATTATTAATTATGGAAACAGTTCCTTCTAAAACACATTCTGTCGTCGAAATTTGACGGGTTCTGCCTTGTATATAAGATAATACAATTGTGGAAAATTTTCTTATTGCTTCTTTATTATACGCTTTTACAGTAGGGACATTTTATGGAAATAGATGTTATAGATTACATTGTAAAACATCTAGTTTTAGTAGATTAACTCTATGTATGTCAAGGCAAACATAGATCGTTTCTACTGATAAATTTAAAAAATATGTGATTATTCATTACTATCTCGTGTTTAATCACGATTGAATAAGAGTAAAAATATTTCAAACATGCATAGTCCAAAAAATTATGAATTATTAAAATTTAAGCCGTTTTTGTAAATTTTTTTCGACCTTGACTAATATATGAATTCAATAAATAAGAAATCTTTTTTTGAAAAAATTCTCTTAAACATGAATACAATGACTTGCATATAATTTTATGCTTGACTAATTATGTTTTAAAGTTTGCTTGAATTTCCACTAAAGTTTTTTTAAACAAGGTATCTATTCATCAAATTTTAGAGATTAAACAAGGTGATAGATAATTAGGAAAGGTAATGGACAACCAAGGATAAACAGTTTCGTATAAAAAGTGCGACTAGAATGGAGTTTACCTTATCCAGATACTCAAGTTCATTTCAGGTGATAGTTTAATCCAAACTTCCAATCTAGCAAGATGATGAAGGCAATGGTAAGCAATTAGAATGTGTAAAAACTGAATTCTATATATTACTTAAGATTTTATAAGCACATATACTGTTCATGGTAATATAAATTTTTTTCATGACTGGAAACGAAGGGGAAAACCATATAGTCTAGGAGAGTCGTATATCTTAGTTTTGATTTAATTGGAGCATACTTCTGTGGTAAATAAAAATGTTTAGAATACTTACTTCTAGGCAAGAAGAAAAGGTCGGAAATTGCGCATCAAACATAGCAAATGAGGTGCGTTTGTACTATAGCGAAGTTTTAAAAATATTTAGATCTGGGTGTAGTAGTACACAATACTTCGGATACAGTATAGTATCGGATATCTTTTGTGTGTCCATATTAATATTATTTGCTTACTATTGACCAAGAAGTAACTTGTAGTAAATCTCAGCAACATATATCAATTTCATAAAATGTGAAATAGTTTAATATAATTAAACGACCCTCGAACAATGTTTTTCTTAACATCATACTAAAATGAATACTTTTCTACGGCCCTATAAATTAATAAAAAATATTCTTTGTAAAGCATATTGTATAGAATGCATATTTTTGTATATACTTCATAGATGCATATCAATTTTATTGTGTTCGAAAGATTGTATCATTAAAGTGCACTTGAAACTGTTTTTTTTTCGATTGTTCTCAATGAAACGGTATATTTTTGATTGCCCCTGTAATACATCCAATTTTCATAAAATTTGAAATCACTCGACAAATTTATGCTGTAATTATATATTTTAAACTTCAAACAATTTGGCTGGGTAGTTTTTGAATTGTTATACTCTAACTGTCGGGGAGACAGACGGACACGTGGACTGAATGATGACTCTAGGTGGTATGTATTTATAGAATTACGAATGCACCTAAAAAGCTGCTATTATAGTATAAACACTCTCGCATTTGCGTAATTTCTATTCTGGATATGCTAGTTTATAATTTTTTTTTTTTTTTTGATCGTTTGAATCTTTTATAGTTTTCGAAATTATAATTTTTGAACAAATTTAAATTTACCCAATTATTTTTTCTTTTATTGTGTAAAGCATATTTAAATGAAATTTATTTTCTGCTATGAAATTGTTGTTAACATTTATAGGTGCATTTTTACAATAGTTCTAAACAGAGATTTTTAAAAAATCACGGGGTGTAACGAACTGATTAAAAAAATAATGATGTCAAAATGATTGCGAGAATCCTTGCTCCAACATAGGCTATGTCTTATGTTAGTGGCACTAATCCCAATCGGGATTCAGGAGCAAAAATCGCTCAAAAAATGCAATTTTTATATTACTGAGAGGCCTTGAAGCATGAAATTTCACATGGTAGTTACGTAAGAGATATAAATGATCTCTAACAACATTTCCTCAAAAATTCAAAATTTAAAAAAGGTAAAAATGCGCGAAAATCAATTCAAAAGCGTTCAAAATAGCGATTTGTAAGCAATCTGAGCCCGTATCAAACCGTTTTTAAAATTAAATTAGTGGTAATATATGCTGTTTAAACATATCACTCGTAAGGTACATTTCATGTCGGTGATACTATCAACAGAGGGTTGCAGGAGCCAAAAATATTAAAAATGGTCATTTCTGTTGTACCAAGAAATCTAAAAACTTTAAGTATGTCATGGAAGTTACTTATAAAATATAAATGTCTTCTAAGAGCTCGGAGATAAATACGAAATTTAAAAATTGTAAAATAAAATGATAAAGTAAAAAGCTTTCTAAAAAATTTTTAAATTAGGATTTCTATGTAAGATCAGGAAGTAATAAACTGGTTATAAAAGTAATAATTTCGAATCAATCGTGACACTCTCTGATCCTACTTAGTCAATGTTCTATGTCGGTGCCACTAACTCCTGCGGTAATCAAGAACAGTAAATGTTCTAAAATAGCTTTTAAAAATTTCTCAATTACGTTTCTTTCGAATGTTATGAAATATCAAACCAATTTCAAAATTAACATTTGCAAATTAATGGTGACATTTCCTTTTTCAATATAGGCATTTTATGGTAGCGCCACTAACCCTCTAGAGATGTTAGACCCTTAGAAAAGAAAATTGGATTTTAACATGATGATTAATTTTAATATGTAAATGTATACGAAGATTGTTTCTAAAAAATTAAATACTTCTGATGAATAATAAAAAGAACGTACAAATTCAACATAAGAGTTTCAAAATATTTTCCAAATTATCGTTTATTTTGAATTACCTTTATTTCTTATTATTTTCAGTCTCATTTCTGAATAACGCATGTAATAATGAAATTCAGTCAAACAGCGGCTTAAATGGAAGTTTTTTTAATTTTACCTTAATATTTTATAACTTCTGATAAAAATAAGACATACAAACATCACTTGGCATATTTCAACTATTAACCGAGCAAAGCCGCGAGTTTTGCTAGCATCATGTAAAAATTAAACAAGTTAGAAATTGCACTTAAAGTGTAGCAAATGAGATGCGTTCGTACGATAACGAAGTTTTAAAAATATTCAGATTTTGCTTTTGTAATAGACAGTACTTCGGATACAGTGTAGTGGACAAAATCTTTTTTGCGTTTCTGTAAATATACAGGAATGATAACTGTTATTACAACAGAGCAACGTATATCATATTCATAAAATCTGAAATCGTTTAATATAATTAAAACGCGCACTAAACAATGTTCTTCCTGTACCATTATGTAATGGAATAGTTTTGAGTGGCCTTGTAAATCAATAACAAATGTTCTTTGCACCACAGTTTGTTTAAAATGTATATTATAATATGTACTTCATAGATTCCTATAAATTTTATTTTGTTCAAATGAGTGTAACATCATTAAAATGCATTTGAAACTTTTCCCCCAATGACTCAAATATAACGGAATACTTTTGATTGCCCCTGTAATTGATCTGTTCATCCGATTTTCATAAAATTTGAAATGACTCGACAAAATAAAATTTCAAACGATTCGATTGTGTAGTTTTTGCGTTGTTATATGCGGACGGACAGACGGACGGGCTGAACCTGAAAAGACACAGAGAGAAAGCATTAGATGAAAGTTACTTGTATCTGTATATTGAAGTACTTGAAGAAAAAAAATAAAAAAAAACTAGTAAATTCAAATTATTAATTTTATCTAAAATTTTAATTTTGTAAAATATTATGGAAAGTAATTATGTTACTATTTGTTTTCTACAGCTCTTGTTGTTGGCTGTTGTGGCTGCTGCTCATGCCTCTGGATTTGGGCCTGTTTTATACAATTATCCCGGTTTCTTTGGAAGCAGAGGTTTTGGACCTTACTTTAACAACTTCGGAAGATTCTATGGGGGACTTTACGATGGATATTACAGAGGTCTGGGCTATGGAGGCTATTTTCCCGGCTATGGTTTCGGGGATTACTTTTTAGGAAAAAAATGAGCTGATGATTCGGTAAGTTTCATCTATTGGACTGGAAACATTTTATATTAATTTATTTACCAGAAGCACTTTTTATTTTAATATGTGCTTCAAATATTGCTAAGCATATAGTAAAAAGATAAAAGATTCGGAGATAATACTGATGAGTGTTGGAATTTTGTCTTGTTTAATTCAAAATATCTATGAGAAAATTTTACTTATAACTTTTAATTTTATTTAAACACAGAATGGCCGCTTTTAAAATATCCTGATCGGATTACTGTGTTACTTAATTTCAAACAAGTGCATTAGGACTTTATCACTTTATCATTAGTGCATTATCACATTCTTGCAAGCAACCAATCTCCTCCCCTCCTTAAATCTTTTCCCAGCACTTCTTTATTATTCCTGATTTTTACCATAGTTGTATCTTAATAACTAATGCACGGATTTCCGTCAAACATAAGATGTTTGTCATTGACATGAATTGTTGTTGTTTACATTTTGGTATAAATTGCCCAACAGGTGAAGCTGTTAGACTACATTTTTCAGGATCTCCGCAATAGCTCTATCTTAAAAATTAATACACGGTTTTTTATCATACTTTCGGTTCCGTAGACCCATTACATTAACTAGTTTTGTTTGCATTTTGGTGTCAATTGTCCAACAGGTGGCGCTGTTATGCTGATTCTCGATTCCTGCAATAGCTGAATCTTAAGAACGAATTCACGAATTTTCATCAAAAAATTTTTCATCGTTCAGGTATAGCAGGAAAAATATTATTGCTGTTTATGTTTTGGTATAAATAGCAAACAGGTGGTCCTTTTATGTTGAGATTTTCCCCATATTCATAATTGTATAATTTCAAGAACTAATGCTTGGAATTTCATGCCAATTCAAACATTGAGCGCTGACAGTCATTTAATTTTCACACTGTGGTACCGAATTTTGAAGCATTTATATGCATGAGATAGAAAAAAAATTTGGGATTGCCACATCCTATTACTTTTTTTTCCTTTTAGTTGTCCATATGACAAATAGAAAGTAATTTTGCACAATGCGGTTAAAGAAATTCAATGTTGCATTAAATGTCATACGCTAATGAAAGCCCTAGGTCAATCAGAACTTAATATCGTTTGTTTAATTCTGTTTCAAATACGATATCATTGATGAATCTTTCATTAAAAGTTTTAATGTTGTGAAATTTTTCATGATTAACCTTTTCATAATACTCGCGAATTAATCATGGCACACAGTTTTCGAAATGTATGACATATTTTGTGCAAAAAAAGTGGGAAAGAAAATTTTGAAATTTTTATTTTTTATTTGTTATTTATTCATTTATTATTATTATTATTACTTTTTTAGAACTGCATCATGAATGCAAATGGTATACGTTATCTCTTACAATTATAATATTGTTTTTCGATTTCATTTAGGAATTAATTTGTTGTTTTCTTACCATTATTTCTAGATATTACTTAAAATTTATTTCTATTAATTTTAAATACATTTAATGACATAATATTTACCTTATTTTATTTCAGAACATGTCAATTTTGTGAAGAAATGCTCTGTCCAAGAATTTGCAGAATTTTTTCTCCAGAATGTAAATGTTACAAAACCTGTAATGCAATAACTTAATAAAAAAATGCATAATGTATTGATTTTCTTATCATTTTTATTCACCTATAATGTAACACTTGTAATGCAATCTTTTGTATGAAGTGTTTATAAAGTATCTAATTTCCCTATTGGGTCACTCCACAAAAAATGAGCAAAAATTAAAAAAAAACAACTTAGCAACCGATTTTAATAAAATTTCTTACACAGATGCAATTCATATTCATATAGAGAACATTGCAAAATATACCGACAAAAGTAAAATATTTTGGCAGTTGTGGACATTTATGAAACTTGTGACATAGAAGGGTATGTGTGCTATCGTTCAATGTTACAAATTTGAAATTTCGTATCTAAAAACTATTTACCATAAATTAAATATTTTTATAACGTTTTAATCTCTAGAAAAATAACTTCATATTTCTTTAATCATAATAATTTGTAAACGCCATGATTAAATTTAATTATTTGCTAAAATTGAAAATTTGGCAATTTTGAGAATTTTAAAAATCAAAGGATTATAAGAAAGAATCAAAGAATTATAAAAATCAAAGAAATATCTGTGAAATTGATGCTTGATGTTGTTACAATTATTACATTTTAAGATCAAATTACTCAAGTTTGTATCTTATGATTCAATTCATTCGCCTTTAAAATATATTAAAAATTTTTAATAACACTATTTTTATACATTAAAATTGAAACTATGAAATGCCCTCTCGTGGTGAAAAAATGATTTTAGAGGGAGATGCACGAATGACTGCTTTGTAAAGTACAAGCTAAAATCTTTAAAACGATTTGTCACATGAAAAACAATGTAACTCCACCACGGCAGTAGAACGCACCCTAATTATCTAGGATTGAGAATAACGGGACAGAAAGATTCATTAATATGAACAATTCAGAAATTGCACATCAAACGTAGAAAATGAGGTGCGTTCATACTTTAATGAAGCTTTAAAAATATTCAGATCTTGGAGTAATAGTGCACAGTGCTTCAAATACTGTATAAGTGTCCGAAATCTTTTGTATGTCCAACTAAATACTATCTGTTTTTCTATTATACAGGAAGTAACCATTAATAAACCTCAGCAACGCGTATCAATTTCATAAAATATGACATAGTTTAATATAATTTAAAAAAAACGCAGCACAAACAATGTTTACCTTTATACCATTATGTAAAGGAACAATCTTATGTGGCCTTGTAAATTAATAAAAAAAATTCTTTCCACGTCAGATTATACAGAATGTGTATTTTAGTACATACTTCATAGATGCATATAAATTTTATTATATTCGAAAGAGTGTAACATCATTAAAGTGCACTTGAAACTATTTTTTCCATTGATTTTAATGTAACGAAATATTTTTGATTTTCAATGGTAAACAATCAATTAGAATAATTAATAAAAATAATTCAAGTAAATATTAATAATCAAACAAGTAAATAACAATTTATAAAAATCTACGTTTTAATTGAATTATGATACTTCCATTCTTTTAGCGGAGACTTTTAATTAATTAACTAAGTTAATTACTAGACAGTTACAATTCTGAGCTAAAGGTACATCAGGATAAACGTTGAGAAAGCCTCAGAAAAAATTTCAGCTTTGTACGTGCCTTGGATTTTGTTAGCCATTACAGAGACACACATACACACAGACTGAAAAAAAGTCTTGCATTTGTACAGATTTTGCTTGCAATTTATGCGGCATTATGTTTGTAATGAACTATCGGTTTAAATGACTGATAATTTTCTAAAAATTTAAAGCTCTTTACGTAAATTTCTGTACAGAAAATTAGCAAAGAAATAGTTTAAAATGAGAAATGAGAAATAAGAATTTAAAATGAGAAAGCTATAGAAGTTTTATGTATCATTTCTTAATTTGTACTTCTTTACATTGTAAATAACAAAAAACGTGTAGTCATTGAAAAAGATTTAATAAACTATCATTGTTTTTCAGTAGCGCCAACTGTACAAAAATATTGGGTGGGCTCAAATTTTTTGAGCAAAATGATGCACATATTTTCCTTTTTGTGAGTATGTGTGTGGAGAGAATGTGAGGGAAGTAGTGAATGACTAAAGATTATAACTCGAAATTAAATTATGTTGTTTTTTTTAGCAAATAGTTCAAATTATAATCTAATTATAATTTTATAAATAATTTTATCAAATTATATCCTTCTAAGTTCTTTCTTATAAATTAGAGATAGGCAGAATTGTTCCTTTAAAAAAAAACCTTCCAGCCGGAATCGTTCATTAAAAAAAACGAGTGCTTTGGAGTCGTTCCTTTTGAAGTCGTTCTTTTTTTAAAGATTCCGAAGGAAAAGGAACGATTCCAAAAAATGAACGACTCCGAGAAAAAGGAGCGATTTCGAAAAAAAATGAACGAATCCAAGAATAAAGGAAAACTTCCGATAAAAAAGGATCTATTTTAAAAAGAAGACCCCAAGGTGAAAAAAAAAGCTTCCGAAAATGATTTTAAGGAAAAGGAAACGAAACCGGAAACAATAGAACTATGTGCAATCTGTAATATTTATTTTTATATTTTCTTATTTATTCATTCGCCTTAAATTTTTAATATTTTGGACAGATGATTTTACATTTAAAAGTTTATTTCATTGATTTGTGCGCGCAATCAATCAGTTTTTATTTAAAATCACCATAATACAAGTAATTCCTTACATTTGATTTATCGCATTAAGCATAATTCCTCTTTAAAAAATTTACCAGTGGTTGACTTTTCATTTATCTAAAGTTTATCCATAAAAGTTTACTGTAGCTTCGCTTTTGGCCATCAGAGCTGAGCGACGATCTGTTCGATTTTCAGCGTCATCATTTATTGTCCCTTGAAAATATGTCGTCAAATGACACTCCGTTTATATTATTGTATTATGTAAGAAGTTTTATTATTAATCGGATATTTTTATCACCAGGGTCTCTGTATTTTTTCTCTTCAAAATTCACACTTGCGTAATCTTTCGTTTCTGCATCGGTCCTCGAAACTGAGCCTGAATAATCAAATCGGCTTTTAAAGGAGTAAATTATAGTTAAATTATTTGAATCCAGTTTAGCATTTTTACGGTTATATTAGTATTATTATTATTCAACATTACGTTTCTGAAATATTCATTATTTTAAGATAGAAAAAAGCGTTTTATAAAAATACCTTGTTCAAACAGATTTTTCTGAATGTAATAAACCTCAATGTAAGTTAATTAAATCAATCATCGAGAGTTTCGAGATTTTTTTAATCATCCTCTTCAGGACAGAAAACAAGACGACAAACTGTAGAAATAAAGTGGTACTCGAGCGATCGTAGCTTGTCTTATTTTTTCCTTTGACAAAGAGGATTCTCAAATTGAAATTATGCTTGAAGAAAAATCATGAAATTGAAATATACATGAAAGTGCATAATTCTATGATTATTAAAATAATCGAACATCAGTGATTATTATCCGATTGAAATGCAATTTTTATGCCATAATGATCTATTTTTTATATTATTCAAAACCTTTTCTAATCAAATGTATGCATATACATATAAAACCATTGATTGTAAAACAATATATATCAACAAAAAATGAAAAAAAGAATTATACGGAATATTTGGGATTTGCAGATCTATGGTAGACTCATCGGACCCTAAATGCCATGCAGGGTGAGTCAAAAATATCGGAACAATAGGCTATCTCCTTAAATATTTCCCCTAGACCCATACTTCCAATTGCAAAAATTCATAAAAAAGTGAAATTTTTGATAAGATAAGTTGCAACTGCATGAAAGGTCTATTTAAAAAAAAAAAAAAAAAAAAAAACGAAAATTAAGTTTTTATACGACCCCCGTAGAGCGAAATTCCCAATTAAAAAATTATTCCTTATTCATTCCTAAATCGAACAAAAAAATTCCATCTCCATATCTAAAAGCCTCACAGAGATATTAAAATTCAAAATTCTCCAAAATTCAGGACTTACTCCACTTAACCATGCCTATAATGGAAGAGTTTTTGACTCATTTTCAACGCATGTGAGGGATCGTCCACAAATTGTCCGTTATTAAATGTCGATTTAAGACAGTGCCTCTTATTTGTACATAAAAAAGCAGCGTATTGATTTAAAACTAAACTTACTTTCAAAATATATTAGTAGTCGGCACTGAAGGTTTGCATGGATCGAAATATCTATGTCCGGTCCCAAACCGACCCAAATTGAATAAATTTCGGCACGGCGTGGAAAAATCTTAAAATCATATCCCGGACCGGCCTGGAAAAAAGCTTAAATCATAGAACGTCTGAGCCGTGAATTTACACATAGTTTCTTACTTCGGTGTGGTTAAAAATTGTTTCGTATGGAGGAATTCTGACCAAAAATACTTCTTATAATTTTTCGTTTTTTGTATTTATATTTTTTATTATTAAAGAAGCGCCAAAGGCTGTGATATACTTATTTTAGCTATGAATCTTTTTTTATATGTAAATGTTTCACTTATATTTTAATATCGTTAATCCATAATGCGTTGGAGACTTTGAAAAATGTAACCGTAAAACCTTTAAAACCCCCTGACTGCCCGGCAAAAGGGTAAAATTGTAATGTTGTTTTCCCTGTAATTTATTAAAAATATAAAAAAAAAAAATATTTTTTTTTCCGACCTGATACAAAATATGTTATTATGTATAGGTGCATAATCTTTCACAGTATTAATCCTAGCTTAATTTTTCAAAACTGGGTTTTATTTGTAGAATTATATTCATTTAAATATTGCTTATGCTGCAGTGAAACCTGCAGGTTAGTGTTCGAAAGAATCAGCCAGCGGCAGTCAGGAGGTTAAAGATGGAATCACATACAAAGGAAAAAAATTCGTTATAGACAAACGCCCTTCCTAGGAGGTGTAAATGGAATTCTTTTTTCCTCGCGTATTATTATATTTATTTTGCTTGAATCAAAACATTTTCCCTTTAAAACAGATTTCCTTTATAGGCAGTTTTTTTTTCACTGGTTTTATTGTATTTAATTTTTTAGCCTTTAAATATACTATTCTTTAAAAAATGAAAGATTTTTTACATGTTTCCTAGAACTGTTAAAGTAACATTGTTTTTCGAATTGCGCGCATTTCAATTTGCGTCTAATCCCTTAAAACCAGATCAATTATTTAAACGGCTATAACTCTGCGAGTTTTGAAGATATAAAGACGCAATTTTTTGTGTATTGTTCAGCACTGGATAAGGAGAATTTTTAAGGGGGATTTTAAAGGGGGAAATAAAGCAGGGTCGCCGCAGGCTGTTATTTTTTCATTCTAACTGGCACGATGTTATCAAAACAGAAATCCTTTACATATACACTGAATACATTTGGAAGAGAAATATACTTAAAAGTTTAAATTGGAAAAATACTGGTGTAAACAGAATATAAAAATAGTCGCCTTTGGCAGCCCTGATAAAATGACACATTCATTCATTTCAAATCAAGGTTTTTATTATTCTAACTAATGAAAAAAGAGAATACATAAAAATTATCAGCCTGGTCCATTGAAAGTATATGTAAATTTGAATAAGATAACCAAAATGAACCACTGATTTAGAATGAGTATATTAATTAACAATAAAATTATAAATACATAATTATAAATACATCTGAAAATATAAATACAGATAAAGAACTTTCCTGTTAATAATTACTTAATAATTATTAACAGGAAATACTTGATTACTTAATAATAGTAATAATTGCTTAACTGATTTATGCTTTTGAAAAATATTCAAATAAAATCAATTTTTTTCGTGTCCTTTACAGAATTTTTAATCTTTGATCATCAGTTTTTCAAAACAGAAATTATTTTCTAATTCATCCAAAAGATGCTCGGATTAAATAATGCAAAAATTACAGTAAAAATTTACTGGTGGGAATAATAAATCATGATTGGAATATGGATGCCCATACAGGGTACCGGCAAATCATGATTAAAAAATCACATTGTATGACATACGGGTTAAATCAGGGAAGTCTTTATAAAACCCCTGAAAATATTAACCCCTTGAGGACGAGCGACCGATATACGTGCCACTTAAGATGCTCAAATTCCTTTATTATTCTGATCAGTTATTTTTGTTTGCAAAGTTTACTTTATTTAATCGGACCATTTTCACGATTCAATTAGAGTAAATTTTTTGTTTCGAAAAAACCGATGGTAAAATATTAAAAACTAAGCAAAAGACTCTTGCCGCGAAAGGGTTAAGTGCACATGTATATATTTCGGTTATTGTGGCTTATAATTCAGATCTAGACAGCGGTTGGATACACTCCTGGTACAAAGAAAAAACATGCAAAAGCATTATGAAACAATAGTTTTTTAATCGGATAAACCATTAATTTTCAGGAAAAATATTTAAAATAAGTGCAATATATGAGAGGTCCATAACCATAATAGACCAAGTCCATTTTGAAAAAAAAAAAAAAAAAATGAGACAGACCATTTAGAAGAAGAATAAAATAAGTTTTGTCCACTGGCACAATAAAACAAGTCAGATTTCAGATAATTTCTCATATAGTTCATCTGTTTACAGACTTGGTTTATTGTGGGAGTCAATAAAACAAATTTTATACACTTTCTAAATGGATTATCTCTTCTTTTTTACGTACCCATCATGCGTTGCATAGGGTAAATCTTGCAATTGTTTTTAAATTGAAAAAAAAAAATTTTTTGACGGAAATTACACGCGTCCGACACTGGCGATTCCGAAAAACATATTTTTATATTTGTATTTTTAGAAAAAAAAATTGTCCTCCGTCTGCCTGTGTGTCTGTGAGCACTCCCGAACAAATTGAGATAGAGACTTGAAATTTTGTGTGTACTTAAAATGTAATAATAAAAAGATGCCTATTTAATATCAGTAGACTTGATTGTCCGGAACTATTTTTTCTCAGAATCTTGAAATATTTGTTCCGCTGAAAAGTATATAAACATTTGCTATTTTTTTTTTTTTTTTTTTTTTTTTTTTTTTTTTTTTTTTTTTTTTTAAGGAATGGATGTAAAAGGCAATAAAATAACACAAATTTTGCTGAAAACACGAAGTTGATCGTATTTAATCGTGTGTACCACGCATGCGTGTATAACGTCACCCAGTATTTTAGAATCAAAAATGGCGGTTTTTTGTATCTCGTATATAACGCGCAACATAAATATGGCATGCAAGGGAATGGATGATCAAATGAATTTCAGTAAAGAAAATCGAAACAAATGTTACGTCAGGCTAGAAAAAAAGTTTAAATTCTTTTATTTTTTGATTTCGTGTAGGGATTAAGTGTCATGATATGATGACATCACCTGCGAACTAAATACTTGAAAACGTCTACATTGTAAGTAAATAAATAAATAAATATTTAATTCTACAAATATAAAGTTGCAGAAATCTGTATTATTGCTAAAATTTTATAAGTGCACTGCACAAAAAAAGTGAGAGAGAAATCTCCAAAAATAGTTTAATTTAAATCTATAGAAATGTATAGCTTTACAAATGATTCTATTAAAATTATACTAATCTTACTAAAATTTTATCTGTAAATTTGGTCGCAGTTAGATAAAAAGTTCTAGGTTTCCCAGCTTTCTAAAACAATTTCTTCAGAAATTATTTTAGAGATTTTTTTTATTTATAGTGCAAATCTGTATCTGTATCTGATTTTTGCTGTTACCGATTCATAAAAAGCAGTAGCGGCAATGAGCATTGCTAAAGTGTGTTTAAATTATGCTACTACCTCTTTAAAAAAGTGCAAGAAATGAAATAAAGATAAAGGAATACTAATCAGTAAAATTCTAGTTTTAACTTCTTCTATCAATGCATTTCTTCATTCATAGGTATGTCGTATGATTGCAAAAAGCAGAAAAAAAAAATCGTACATAACGAGCACCCAGGGTTTTTGAACTAAATTTTGGGAGAAAAGATGCACATTATACACGAATAAATACGGTAGTTGCCGAGATATTTGTAATCTTATTTTCCACATTCTTTGATTTTTCATAACCCTGTATTTCACTCTAATTTCAATTCAAAGATATATTTTAGTTGGAAATGAAACACTTAATCAGATGCAGTAAACTGTTGGTTAATATGATTATTATTTTTGGAGTTATAAGGATGTTTCTTTTACTCAATTCGTTACTACTTGAATAGTTAGATGTTTTACATAATTTGTCGAAAGTGGTTCATAAGAAATTCATTATCAGGGCATTACTATATGTTAAAAATATTTAAATATGCGTTTAAAGTTTGTTTTGGAATTGCGATGCATTTTATAGGTGGTTTTCACATGTTTTATTTTCATATTTTAAATTATGCAACTCCATGATGGTTAAGTATTACGGTGGTCCCCCAACTACTAGTTTTTTAATGAACTTGGTCTGCAATATTTCTGAAAACCCATCAAATATAGAATGCACATAATATTACTTGACAGAAAAAAAAATCAGAATTTCAGAAATAATTTTTTTATCTATCTGGCTATCTACCTATCTATCAATCTATATTATAAAGACCAAACGTATCCGTGCGTAACACATGCATCATTTTGCGAATGGCAAAAGTTTGAAATTTGAAATGAAATTTAAATTTCGCAATTTTTGCTACTGTTAATTTTTGAACTTCAAAAAATCCCATATTTTCAATTTTTATACCATCGTATAGGGGGAAAATGTGCTTTTAAATGCAATTTGTTTGAAAACTGTATCATAATTTATTTTTTAGATATTATTATTATTATTGTTATTATTATTATTATTAT
Source organism: Maratus speculifer (assembly GCA_964019185.1). NCBI lineage: Eukaryota > Metazoa > Arthropoda > Arachnida > Araneae > Salticidae > Maratus > Maratus speculifer. Next base: position 215,879,357 of record OZ025289.1, read on the forward strand.
TTTGTAGCTTTTAACACCGCTTTTAATTGTAGAAACAAAAGCACTTCATTTCTATTAAAAGTAAAGGGTAAAAAACAAATTGCTGTATCTTTTCATAGCCATTTTGTTTATAAAAAGTGAAAAAAAATTGGAATTAAAATGTGTAGAAAATATCGTCTGTTATAAAACCTTATGAATTTCGGTTTTATTTTGTTTTTATTTATTAATTAAATTGGGGGGGGGATTTTAGTTTATTAAAAACTTACTTTACATTCGATACTAAATTTCCTCTACAAATGTGTAATTTAAAGAATAGTTGTCTGAGTTATTTTATCCTCATTTACTTAATTCGTATCAAACAGCAGCAAATTTATTAATCTGTGTATAAAATCTTTTTCTAAAATTTCAAGAAATATCAATAAATGATTTCCGATGAAACATGGAACTATTGAAAACAAACATATGAAGACATTTGAATTATTAGATATCCATTTTGCTTCTTGAATGTTGACATAATTTTTTTGGTGGGTTTGTATATTATTCAGCGATAATTACACCATATGTATGCTTTTCTATAGAGACTTAGATCATAAAACAAGAATAATTAAGCGGATGCAAATGAAATTTTTATAGAAGAAAAAGCATGTATTTTAATTCTTAAGACTGATAGTTTTGTTGAAGGGAGTCATTTTGACCCCAGTTGCTTTGCAATACTTCTCAGGTGAAAATACTTCACTTTCGAAAATAATGTAATCGAAATCTTACACTGATAAAACGCAATGATTTACAGAAATTTTGAGAGTCTTTATAGAAGAGCCGTGACATACAGTGTGCATGATGAGGTCGGAAGTCTTTGTTCAAAAAATAGTGATTTATGTTAAAGAACTTGATGATTCTCGACTAGATGAATTTATTTCGCCAAGTTAAACAATCATTATGATATTATTTGACACCCATATGAATCATTATTAGATCATATGAATCATAGGTACCGAATTTGCTTCTTGAAAGACGGCATGGCTTTTTTTGCTGTGTTTGTGTGTTAGTCAGCGATAATGACGTCATATGTATTCTATTCTAAAGATTTAAAAAAAAATAGATAATAAAACAGGAGTGTTTTATCGGATGCAAAAGACGTCACTTTGTTAAAAAAAATGTGTATTTTAATTGTTAAAATTGAAATATGTTTTGTTGAAGTGTGTCATTTTGACTCCAAACTCTTTGAAACACTCCACCAGTGAAAATATTTCACTTACAAAAATAACATTAACGAAATCACAGACTGATGAAACGCAATGCTTTACAAAAATTTAGAGTGTTTTATAGAACAGCCGTAACACACAGTGTGCATTATGTGCTTGGAAGTCTTTGTCCAAAAAATAGCAAATCAAACTATATTTTACAGAACGTTATAATTATTGGATGGATGAATTCACTTAGACAAACAAATAAAGAATATCTTGGACATAATTCTAGTTCGATATTAAAAAAATCTCCATTTCATCATTAATAAATGTAATATTATAGGATTATTTTCTATCGTATTTATTATATTCAGATTATTTCAGAAAATTTCATTTACACTTAAAAGATTATAAATAGTATAGTATATGTTTCCAGCTAATAGCAATCGAAACTTCAAGTTTTAAATTAAAACAATATTGAAATTATCAGATTAAAATATCATTATATTTTTAAAGGTGATTACGTATGTGAGAAGTTCATGTTACGTAAATTTTGAGATGATGAAAATGATATCAAGTTTAGATTTTACGGAAAAAAATTCTAATGATTGAGTAAAAGTAGAGTAAATTTTGCTGTTCTTCTTTTTGGAGAGTAAGTATAAGAGCCTTAATTCATAACTTTATCATAATAACAGATATTTATTATATTTTATTGTTTACATATACGATTTAAGCTAAATTTTAATAATTTTTGCAACTGAGTTATATATAGAAATAATATTTTGCTCACTTTAGGTTAAATCTTTGCTAAAGAGTTAGAGTTACCAATATAAGGGGCATTTTTTATTGTAACTAATTTTTGTAGATGTATTACAAATCATGGAAACGGTTCCTTCTAAGAATATTTTCGATCGTCGAAATTCGACGGGTTCTTCCTTGTATATATAGATGATACAATTTTGGAAAACTTTCTCAATGTTCCTTTATTATACGCTTTTACAACTATGGATATTTTATGGAAATAAGTGTTATAGATTACATTGAGAAACATCTTGTTTTGGTAGATTAACTCTATGTACGTCAAGGCAAACATAGATCGTTTAGCTGATAAATTTTAAAAAATGCTATTATTTATTACTATCTCGTGTTTAATCACGATTGGATAAGAGTAAAGTTATTTCAAACATGCATAGTCCAAAAAAACTATGAATTATTAAAATTTAAGCTGTCTTTTGTACATTTTTGTCGACCTTGACTAATATATGTATTCAATAAGTAAGAAATATTTTTTGAACAATTCTCTTAAACTTTAATATTATGACACACATATAATTTTATGCTCGACTAATTATGTTTCAAAGTTTGCTTGCATTTCCACTAAATTTTTTTAAAATAATGTATCTATTCATCAAATTTTAGAGACTAACCAAGGTGATAGATAATTAGGAAAGGTAATGGACAACCAAGGATAAACATTTTCGTATAAAAAGTGCGACCAGAATGGAGTTTACTTTATCCAGATACTCAACTTCATTTCACGTGATTCTTTAATCCAAACTTCTAATCCAGCAAGATGATGAAGGCAATGGTAAGCAATTAGAATGTGTAAAAACTAAATTCTATTTATTACTTAATATTTTATAAGCACATATACTGTTCATAGGAATATAAATTTGTTTCATGAATATGTATAGAAAAATAGGGAAAAACTGTATAGTCCAGGAGAGTCGTATATCTCAGTTTTGATTTTTTGGAGCATACCTCTATGGTAACCAATAATGTTTGGAACACTTACCTCTAGGCAAGAAGAAAAACTCGGAAATTGCACGTCAAACGTGGAAAATGTGGTACGTTCATACTATAACTAAGCTTTTACAATATTCAGATCTGGATGTAATAATATACAGAACTTCGGATATAATATAGTAACGGAAATCGTTTGTGTGTCCCTGTAAATATTTACTTTCTATTGTACAGGAAGTAAGTTGTAGTAAATCTCAGCGACATATATCAATTTAATAAAATGTGAAATAGTTTAATATAATTAACCGGCCTTCAAACAATGTTTCTCGCTATATCATTATAAAATGGAATACTTTTGTGCGGCCCTGTAAATTAATAAAAAATACTCTTTGTACAGCATATTGTACAGAATGTGTATTTTAGTATATACTTTATCGATGCATATCAGTTTTATTCTGTTCGAAAAATTGTATCATTAAAATATACTTGAAACTATTTTTTCCCATTGACCGTAATGAAACGGTATACTTTTGATTTTCCCTGTGCTTGAACTATGCATCCGATTTTCATAAAATTTGAAATGACCCGACAAAGGTATGTGGTAATTATATATTTTAAACTTCAAATAATTCGGTTGGGTAGTTTTTGAATTGTTATACTCTAACTGTCGGAGAGACAGGCGGACAAACGGACTGAACGACGACTCAAGGTAGTACGCATTTATAAAATTACAAAAGCACCTAAAAAGCTGCTTTTATAATATAAAAACTCTCGCATTTGTGTAATTTCTATTCTGGATATGCTACTTTATTTTATTTGATTTTATTTGATTTTACTTTATATACATATTTTTGATCGTTTGAATCTTTTATAGTTTTTGATATTGTCAATTTGAACAAATTTAAAATTACCCATTATTTTTTCTTTTATTGTGTAAAGCATATTTAATTGAAATTTATTTTCTACTATGAAATTTTTGTTAATCTTTATAGGTGCATTTTTACAATTGTACTAAACAGTGATTTTTAAAAAAATCTCGGGGAGTAACGAACTGATAAAAAATAATGATGTCAAAATGATTGTGACAATCCTTGCTCCAACATACGCTATGTCTTATGTCAGTGGCACTAACCCAATCGGGATGCAGGAGCAAAAAACTCTGAAAAATGCAATTTTTATGGCCTTAAAGTATGAAATTTTGCATGTAGTTACTTATGAGATATAAATGATCTCTAACAACATTTCTTCAAAAATTCGAAATTTAAAAAAGGTAAAAATGTGAAAATCATCCTAAAAGCGTTTTAAGTGGCAATTTGTAAGCAATATGAGCACTTATCAAACCGATTTCAAAAGTAAATTGATGATAATAGATGCTGTTTAAACATAACAATCGTAAACTACATTTCATGTCGGTAACACTATCAACAGAGGGTTGCAGGAGCCAAAAATATTTAAAATGGTGATTTCTATTGTATTAAGAAATCTAGAAATTATAATTATGGCATGGAAATTTCTTATAAAATAAAAGTATCTTCTTAGAGCAGTCAGAAGTAAATTTGAAATTTAAAAATTGTGAAGCGAAATGATGGAGCGAAAAGTGTTCGAAAAAAATTATTAAATTACGATTTCTATGTAAGATCAGGAAGTAATAAACCGATTATAAAAATAATGATTTCTAATCAGTGGTGAAAGTCTCTGATCCTACATAGTATATGTTCTATATCGGTGCCACTACTTCCTTCGGTAAGCAGCAGGAACAATAAATGTTCTAGAAAAGCCTTTAAAATTTTTCACAATTACGTTTCTTTTGAATATTAGAAAATATCAAACCTATTTCAAAATTAACATTTGCAAATTAATGGTGACATTTCCTTTTTTAATATAGGCATTATATGGTAGCGCCACTAACCCTCTTGAGATGCTAGACTCTTAGAAAAGAAACTTGGATTTTGACATGATGTTTAATTTTAAGACGTAAATGTATATGAAGATTGTTTCTAAAAAATTAAATAAGGTACCCTGGGGTAATAACGCCACGTTAAGGTTCTACCAATTTTCACGGCTTAATTTTAGATTGTATTTTTCAAACAAATATAGGATCTGATACAGCAACTCATTGACTATCTATATAAAATAAAATAATTTAACAGATATGTATTCATAAAATGTAATGGCGTTTTTTCTTGACCAATGCTATTTGGCGTTAATACCCACCTATATGGGTAATAACGCCATGCAAACATAACTATAAAATAAGATGGAATAATGGCATGTAGATTGCCCAATTCTAAAAATACAAACTCTACAGCTCTAGAAATTGACAAATTGCAATCTAAGTTATTGAAAATGCACATTTTTTTCGTGACTCTGAAAGAAAAAAAAAGCTGTGGTGGTGGCGGGGGGAGGAAGCAAAATAATATCAGATTCTAAGCTACGTTTTGCTTAAAAATGACCATTTAAATAGAATTATTAGAAACATTGCACGGATTATTTGAATCAGTATTTATATTCCCATGTATGCATTCTATGCGATAGAAAATGTTGATTTTTTTTGAAAGTGAAAGAAAAAGGAGTGAGGGGGAGCTTCAACAAAATATAACGCCCTGTGTCTCTCTTTGCTTAAAAAGTCCCGCTTAAATATGATTATAAGAAACATTGCATGGTTTTAACCATTCATAATGTAATATTTTAATCATGTGAAGTTTTATAATAACTAGAGTTATATGTAATAAATATTTTTGTTAAACCTTAACTGCTGTTAGCGTCTCACATACCGCTGAGTTTTTCAAGTTTCAGAGTTTAACTTGCAATTTTTAGTTTAACTATAGATACCGGGAAAATTTTGTTTCATTTAAAGTCCTATTACTATCTCTAGAAACTTTTGAATAGCTGAATTTTATTTATAATAGTCCTGTATATAAGGTTCAATACAAAAATAATATTCTAAAAGTTAATTTAACATTTTATTCATCGTTAGATTAAGCGGTCTGACAGGCCGCTCACAGTAAGTTATGCGACAATTTTTGTCACAGCAGTTAAGGGTTAATACTATTATAGTAATCTAGTAAATAGTTTTTAACCCATAACTCCACACTAATGCGGATTCTCCAAACCTACAGTTAAATTGTCGACGTTTTAAAGAGCATGCTTTAATAAATTTTTAATAAATTGAATACAATTTTTGATTAAAAAATATTACCCAACGAGATCTGTTATTCAATTTTATACATAATTCATATGGTTATATATCATTATCTCTACATTAGCAACAAAATTAACCTTTAACTGCTGTTAGCAATCTGACTGAACACTGTACCCCCTCCCCCCCCCCCAAAAAAAAATAGCGTTTAACTTGTATTTTCCAGTTTAACTATAGTTACAACTGAAATTCTCTTTCGTTTGGAGTTCTCGTAATATTGTTAGAAATATTTGAATAGATTAAATTTAATTAGAATTAATTCTGTACAAAAAGTTTAGCGCAGGAACAGTATTCTATGATTTTTAATCATGGATCGCATTTTAACCTTTAACTAATGTTACCGGTCTCGTAGACCACTATTTTTCTTTTAATTTTTTAGTTTAACTTGTAATTTTCAGTTTAACTGCAAACACTACCGAAATTTTGTTTCATTTGCAATTTTAGTTCTATCACCAGAGACTAAATAGGTGAATATTAAGTATAATACTCTTGTATAAAAAGTTTAGTACAAAAACACAATCCTATGAGTTATTCCCTCCTTTTATTCATCTTCCAAATTTGTGGTCTTACAAACCGCATCACATTCATACGTTACAATTTCTGTCACATCAGTTAAAGGTTAAATTTATAAAGTTTCGAAAAACCGATCGCTGAGAAAGTGGACAGTTAAAATTTCGAACTCAATTGAACAATCCAGTGGAAATTTAATAGAAACCTGATTGTGAAGATGTTCGAATTTGAATCTCGAAAACATTTTGATATAGTTTATTTACAAGAGTTAAAAATTATTTTTTACATTAGTAAAAAAAAAAAAAAAAATAATAATAATAATAATATAATAAAAAATAAAATAGAGAGATTATTTTTAAGTATTGGGTACCCGCCCCCCTCCCTTAATCTTACAATTTCAACAATGGTGATAATGCTGTCCCATATTAATATATAAACCTCCTTCGGATATAGTTCGGCCACTGTTGGGAATCAACCGGGGTAATAACGCCAATCCCTGGCGTTATTACCCCGGGATACTTATTGCGTAGTAAATCCTAAACTACAAATTATCTCGAGAAGATATCCAAAATCTTCTACAACAATTTGAAAGTACATGAAATACACTACAAATTTATGCAATAAACAAAGTATTTCCGGATAAAAAATATAGTCTTCACATATACAAAACGTATCTCGCAAATTTTAGATCAAGCGTTAATTTTAGTTGCTTGTAAAAACAATAAGACCTAAAAATGAAACAAATTAACTTGAAGCTGTTTTTTGCGATTTATATGACTCAAAACCCTTCTGCGCAGAGCACATGGGTGTCATTTACCTGATTATTTCATAATTATGCAAAATATAAGCACTTGGCGTTATTACCCCGCCTGGCGTTATTACCCCAGGGTACCTTACTTCTGATGAATAATAAAAGAAACGAACAAATTGAGCATAAAAGTTTCAAAATATTTTCCAAATTATCGTTTATTTAGAATTATCTTTAGTTCTTACTAGCTGACTCGCCCGGCTTTACCCGGGTCAAAGGTAACCGTGATGCATAAAAAACTATAATATTGACAAAAATAAAAAAATCTATTCTAAAAGCACAAAAACTCGAAAAATTGTTAAAAATCGCATTAAAAATCGATGAAATTCAAAAATCGTAGCTGACAACATTTAGCAAATTAAGCTAAAAGTTTGAAACAATTTTCTTTTATCAATGTCAAAAAATTAGCCGCAAAAAGGTGCAAAAATTCCAGGTGCAAAAATTCATATGCAGAGGTACCTTCCCTCCAAATTCTGTAATTCTACGTGCAGCGGTATTTTCAGAACAGCGCTGACACACTCACAAACTTCTCTCTTTATTATTATAGAATATTTTAAGTCTCATTTCTGAATAACGCGTGTAATAATGAAATTTATTCAAACTGCGACTTAAACGGATTTTTTTTTTTTATTTTACCATAATATATTATAACTTCTGATAAAAATCAGACATACAAACATCACTTCGCATATTACAACTATTACGCGAGCAAAGCCGCGGATTTTGCTAATATCCAGCGAAACGGGGAGCGAAGGAGGCGGTCGCCCCGGGCGCTGAAATTTAGAGGGCGCCAAATTTTTACTACCAACATCATTTTTGGCCTGTTACAAGGAAAAGTTGCGAGAAGGGACGCCAAATTTTAACTTTGCCCTGGGCGCAATTTTTTCTTCGCACGCCCCTGCTAGTATCATAAAAAATCAAAGAGAGATAGAGAGAGAGAGAGAAAAGTTTTGATTAAAATTACTTGTATCTGCATACTTATGTATTTAAAAATGAATTTTGAACAAATCAAAAAACTAGTAAATTCAAACTTTCTATTTTATCTGACATTATAACTTTGCATGATATTTTGAAAGTAATTATATAACCATTTGTTTTTACAGCTCTTGTTGTTGGCTGTTGTGGCTGCTGCTCATGCCTCTGGATTTGGGCCTGTTTTGTACAACTATCCCGGTTTCTTTGGAAACAGAGGTTTCGGACCTTACTTTAACAACTTCGGAAGATTCTATGGGGGACTTTACGACGGATATTACAGAGGTCTGGGCTATGGAGGCTATTTTCCAGGCTATGGTTTCGGGGATTACTTTTTAGGAAAAAAATAAGCTGATGATTCGGTAAGTTTCACCGATTGGATTGGAAACATTTTATATTAGTTTATTTACCAGAAACACTTTTTATTTTAATGTGTGCTTCAAATATTGCTAATCATATAGTAAAAAAAAAATATTCTTAGAGGCTATTAATGAGTGTTGGAATTTTGTCTTGTGTTATTCAAAATATCTACCAGAAAATTTTACTGATAACTTTTAATTTAATTTAAACAAGAACTGGCCACTTTTAAGTTATCTTGATCGGATTACTGTATTACTCAATTGCAGACAAGTGGATTAAGGCACATTATCATTTCCTTTTATCGCAACCAGTCTTCTTCACATTCCTCTGGCTTTATCCAGATTTTCCCCCGCACTTTATTATTTCAGATTTTTGCAATAGCTGTATCTTAATAAAAAATGCACGGTTTTCCGACAAACATCAGATTCAGTTAGTCCCTTATATACATTGATGTTGTTTACATTTTGATGTAAATCGCTGAACAGGTAGCGCTTTTATGTTTCACTTTTCACTAAGAATTAATTCATGGTTTTTTCATCAAACTACTAAATCTGGAAATCCGTGATATGAACTTGTTTTGTTCACATTTTGGTATAAATTTACCAACAGATGGTGCTATTATTCTGAGGTTTTTTTTTTCGACTCCTCAATAGCTATATTTCAAGCATTAGTTCACAAATTTTCATCACAGCTTAGTAAATATTATTTCTGTTTATGTTTTGGTATAAAACGCTTAATAGATGACGCTGTTATGTTACAATTTTCTCCATATTCATAATTGCCTTATTTCAAGAACTGATGCATGGAATTTCATGCCAATCTACACGATGAGCATCGATTGTTAATTAATTTTGTCACTGTGGTAGCGAATTTTAAAGTATTAACATGCATGAGATAGAAGAAAGTTTTGGAATTGCCACATCCGACTATTTTTTTCTTTTAGTTGTCCGTATGACTAATAGAAAGTAATTTTGCACGATGCGGTTAAAGCAATTTAATTTTGAATTAAGGTACCCTGGGGTAATAACGCCACGTTAAGGTTCTACCAATTTTCACGGCTTAATTTTAGATTGTATTTTTCAAACAAATATAGGATCTGATACAGCAACTCATTGACTATCTATATAAAATAAAATAATTTAACAGATATGTATTCATAAAATGTAATGGCGTTTTTTCTTGACCAATGCTATTTGGCGTTAATACCCACCTATATGGGTAATAACGCCATGCAAACATAACTATAAAATAAGATGGAATAATGGCATGTAGATTGCCCAATTCTAAAAATACAAACTCTACAGCTCTAGAAATTGACAAATTGCAATCTAAGTTATTGAAAATGCACATTTTTTTCGTGACTCTGAAAGAAAAAAAAAGCTGTGGTGGTGGCGGGGGGAGGAAGCAAAATAATATCAGATTCTAAGCTACGTTTTGCTTAAAAATGACCATTTAAATAGAATTATTAGAAATATTGCACGGATTATTTGAATCAGTATTTATATTCCCATGTATGCATTCTATGCGATAGAAAATGTTGATTTTTTTTGAAAGTGAAAGAAAAAGGAGTGAGGGGGAGCTTCAACAAAATATAACGCCCTGTGTCTCTCTTTGCTTAAAAAGTCCCGCTTAAATATGATTATAAGAAACATTGCATGGTTTTAACCATTCATAATGTAATATTTTAATCATGTGAAGTTTTATAATAACTAGAGTTATATGTAATAAATATTTTTGTTAAACCTTAACTGCTGTTAGCGTCTCACATACCGCTGAGTTTTTCAAGTTTCAGAGTTTAACTTGCAATTTTTAGTTTAACTATAGATACCGGGAAAATTTTGTTTCATTTAAAGTCCTATTACTATCTCTAGAAACTTTTGAATAGCTGAATTTTATTTATAATAGTCCTGTATATAAGGTTCAATACAAAAATAATATTCTAAAAGTTAATTTAACATTTTATTCATCGTTAGATTAAGCGGTCTGACAGGCCGCTCACAGTAAGTTATGCGACAATTTTTGTCACAGCAGTTAAGGGTTAATACTATTATAGTAATCTAGTAAATAGTTTTTAACCCATAACTCCACACTAATGCGGATTCTCCAAACCTACAGTTAAATTGTCGACGTTTTAAAGAGCATGCTTTAATAAATTTTTAATAAATTGAATACAATTTTTGATTAAAAAATATTACCCAACGAGATCTGTTATTCAATTTTATACATAATTCATATGGTTATACAGTAGGCAAAAAAAGTATTTGTACACTTCATTTTTTTTAATTATAATGAAATTGAACAAAATATTTAAGCAAAAAATACTGTAATGCATTAATTTAATGCATTATAATATTATAGAAGCAAAAACAAAATTAAACGAATCGATTTTTTACATTATAATAAACAAATATACAAAAATATAATGCAAAAAAAGTATTTGTACACTATATTAATGTAACATAATTAATGAAAATTTAGTAAAATGATACAAATTATTATTTTGTGCGAATTCATTTAGCGTTTATGACTACTTCTAGATGATGTGACATAGATTCCACCAACTTTTTTGTAACGGTCTGGTTAATGTTATTCAATGACACAATAAGAGCTTCTTTAAAACTGTTTTTTACTGATACATATTTTTTTTTCGGATTTTTGGATCCAATAACATCTGCAAATGTTCTATTGCATTCAAGTCTTTAGATTTTAGAGGAGTTACCAGTCGTCTTCGAGTATTGTCTTAAGCATGTGCTGGTGATCACAGCAGTATGCTTTGGTCGTTATCCTGCAGAAAGTGAAAAGCTTCCTCTATGCATAATTTCTTGGCACAGTTTAATAAATTATGGCGCGACACATCAATGTATGTTAAACCTGTCCATCCATTGTCAATAAATTTTAAATGTCCTGCTCCATTAGAAGCTATACACCCCAAAACTATAATATTCCCTCCCAACATGCTTGATAGTTTGAAGTATACGTTTTGGATCTAGAACAGTTTTATTTTTACGCCAATTTTTTCGAATGCTTGATGGTAAGAAAATTCCGAATTTTTCCTCATCAGAAAAAATTACTGTTTTCCAAAAATCCAATGATTTACTTCTGTATGCGAAAGCGAATAGTATGCGTTTTGGCCTATTTGTTTCTCTGATGAATGGATTTTTCCTTGAGGTTCATCCTTTTAAATCTGCATTGAGAAGAATATTTTTTATTGTTTGAGGTATTACTCTGACGCGAGAAGATGTCGCAAGGTCTCCGGCAAATTTTTGAACCGAACGCATGGGATTTTTTAAAGCTTTTTTAACAACACTCCCTTTTTCACTCATTGTTAGTTTGCTAAGAAGTCCTGGTTTTCATTGAATTTCGATGCTTTTAATTTATTCATAGTTTCTCACTATACATCCAATAGTTGTAAATGGTAATTTAATAGCTTTTACAAATTCTTGTTGCGAATTTAAATTTTTATTATGCTCAATCATAGGATTTCACATATCTAGAGGTGCCTCACTAGTTTTAGGTTCTATACTCAATTACATCAAGAGCAAAATAGATTAAATGTCAGACAAATATAATATGAACTTAAAAATTATTAACAGCTTCTGTAAAAGTAGTCCTTTGAACCATAAACACAATAAAACACAGTACATATCAGGATGGAGAAATGTACAAATACTTTTTTTGCAAGAAATTTTTAAACTTTTCCTATTAGAAAATTATTTTACATCTTTATCGAAATTTTCTGTTGTGTAATTTAAAACGGACGGTAAGCAGACTGTATTAAAACTATTTTTGACAAAATATCTGTTTTTATTTAGTTAAAAATTAAATTTTTTAGAGTGTACAAATACTTTTTTTGCCAACTGTATATCATTATCTCTACATTAGCAACAAAATTAACCTTTAACTGCTGTTAGCAATCTGACTGAACACTGTACCCCCTCCCCCCCCCCAAAAAAAAATAGCGTTTAACTTGTATTTTCCAGTTTAACTATAGTTACAACTGAAATTCTCTTTCGTTTGGAGTTCTCGTAATATTGTTAGAAATATTTGAATAGATTAAATTTAATTAGAATTAATTCTGTACAAAAAGTTTAGCGCAGGAACAGTATTCTATGATTTTTAATCATGGATCGCATTTTAACCTTTAACTAATGTTACCGGTCTCGTAGACCACTATTTTTCTTTTAATTTTTTAGTTTAACTTGTAATTTTCAGTTTAACTGCAAACACTACCGAAATTTTGTTTCATTTGCAATTTTAGTTCTATCACCAGAGACTAAATAGGTGAATATTAAGTATAATACTCTTGTATAAAAAGTTTAGTACAAAAACACAATCCTATGAGTTATTCCCTCCTTTTATTCATCTTCCAAATTTGTGGTCTTACAAACCGCATCACATTCATACGTTACAATTTCTGTCACATCAGTTAAAGGTTAAATTTATAAAGTTTCGAAAAACCGATCGCTGAGAAAGTGGACAGTTAAAATTTCGAACTCAATTGAACAATCCAGTGGAAATTTGATAGAAACCTGATTGTGAAGATGTTCGAATTTGAATCTCGAAAACATTTTGATATAGTTTATTTACAAGAGTTAAAAATTATTTTTTACATTAGTAAAAAAAAAAAAAAAAAAAAATAATAATAATATAATAAAAAATAAAATAGAGAGATTATTTTTAAGTATTGGGTACCCGCCCCCTCCCTTAATCTTACAATTTCAACAATGGTGATAATGCTGTCCCATATTAATATATAAACCTCCTTCGGATATAGTTCGGCCACTGTTGGGAATCAACCGGGGTAATAACGCCAATCCCTGGCGTTATTACCCCGGGATACTTATTGCGTAGTAAATCCTAAACTACAAATTATCTCGAGAAGATATCCAAAATCTTCTACAACAATTTGAAAGTACATGAAATACACTACAAATTTATGCAATAAACAAAGTATTTCCGGATAAAAAATATAGTCTTCACATATACAAAACGTATCTCGCAAATTTTAGATCAAGCGTTAATTTTAGTTGCTTGTAAAAACAATAAGACCTAAAAATGAAACAAATTAACTTGAAGCTGTTTTTTGCGATTTATATGACTCAAAACCCTTCTGCGCAGAGCACATGGGTGTCATTTACCTGATTATTTCATAATTATGCAAAATATAAGCACTTGGCGTTATTACCCCGCCTGGCGTTATTACCCCAGGGTACCTTATATGTCATACGTTAATGAAAGCCCTACGTCAATCAGAACTTAATATCGTTTGTTTAATTCTCTTTCAAGTACAACATCATTCATGAATCTTTAATTAAAAGTTTTTATGTTGTTAAATTTCCATGATTAATCTTTTCGCAATACTCGCGAATTAATCATGGCACACAGTTCTCAAAATGTATGACATATTTTATATAAAAAAGTGGATAGAAAATTTGGCATTTTTTTATTTTTTATTTGTTATTTATTTATATATTATTATTACTTTTTTTAGAACTGCATCATGAATGCAAGTTGTATGCGTTATCTCTTACAATTATAATATTGTTTTTCGATTTCTTTTAGGAATTAATTTGTTGTTTGCTTACCATTATTTCTAGATATTACTTAAACCTTATTTCTATTAATTTTAAATACATTATAATGACATAATATTTATCTTATTTTATTTCAGAACATGTCAATTTTGTGAAGAAATGCTCTGTCCAAGAATTTGCAGAATTTTTTCTCCAGAATGTAAATGTTACAAAACCTGTAATACAATAACTTAATAAAAATGCATAATGTATTGATTTTCTTATCATTTTTATTCACCTATAATGTAACACTTGTAGCGCAATCTTTTGTATGAAGTGTTTATAAAAAGTATCTAATTTCCCTATTGGGTCACTCCACAAAAAGTGAGCAAAAATTAAAAAAAAAAAAAACTTAGCAACCGATTTTAATATAATTTTGTACACAGATGCAATTCATATTCAAATAGAGAGCATTCAAAATATAAAAATAAAATAAAAAAGTAAAATATTTTGGAAATTGTGGACATTTATGAAACTTGTGACATGGAATGGTATGTGTGCTATAGTTCAATGTTACAAATTTGAAATTTCGTATCTGAAAACTATTTACCATAAATTAAATATTTTTATAATGTTGCAATGTCTAGAAAAATAACTTCATATTTCTTTAATCATAATAGTTTGGAAATGCCATGATTAATTTTTATTATTTGCAAAAATTGAAAATTTGGCAATTTTGAGAATTTTAAAAATCAAAGAATTTTAAGAAAGAATCAAATAATTATAAAAATCAAAGGAATCCAATCACATCTGTGAAATTGATGCTGGATGTTGTTACAATTATTACATATTAAGATCAAATTACTCAAGTTTGTATCTTACGATTCAATTCATTCGCCTTTAAAATGGATTGAAAAATTTTTTAAACACCATTTTTTATATATTAAAATTAAAAATATAAAATGCCCTCTCGTGGTGAAAAAATGGTTTTAGAAGGAGATGGACGAATGACTGCTTAGTAAAGTACAAGCTAAAATCTTTAAAGCGATTTGTCACATGAAAAACAGTGTATTTCTACTCCACCACGGCAGCAGAACGCACCCTAATTATCTAGGATTGAGGATAACGAAACAAAAAGATTCATTAATATGAACAATTTGGAAATTGCGCAACAAACGTAGAAAATGAGGTGCGTTCACACTTTAATGAAGTTTTAAAAATATTCAGATCTTGGAGTAATAGTGCACAGTGCTTCAAATACTGTATAAGTGTCCGAAATCTTTTGTGTGCCCAAGTAAATACTATCTGTTTTTCTATTATACAGGAAATAACCTTTAATAAACCTCAGCAACGCGTATCAATTTCATAAAATATGACATAGTTTAATATAATTAAAACGCACACTGATAAAAATTTGCTGCATTTTGCTGCAACGCACTCCTCTGCTTGTATAGAAAACGGTTACTTGGCCGTGAAATGGAGCTTTCTCATTAAAAGGAATAGAGATATTATATACAAGCGGTGGAGTGCATTGCAGCAAAATGCAGCAAATTTTTATCAGTGCAGCACAAACAATGTTTACCTTTATACCATTATGTAAAGGAACAATTTTATATGGCCTAGTAAATGAATAAAAAAATTCTTTCCATATCAGATTATAAAGAATGTGTATTTTAGTGCATACTTCATAGATACATATCAATTTTATTATATTCGAAAGAGTGTAACATCATTAAAGTGCACTCGAAACTATTTTTCCATTGATTTTAATGTAACGGAATATTTTTGATTTTCAATGGTAAAAAGTCAATTAGGATAATTAATAAAAATAATTCAAGTAAATATTAATAATCAAGTAAATAAATAACAATTTATAAAAATCTACGTTTTAATCGAATTATGTATACTTCCATTCTTTTAGCTGATACTTTTAATTAATTAACTAAGTTAATTACTAGAAAGTTACAATTCTGATCCAAAGGTACATCAGGACAAACGTTGAGCTAGCCTCACAAAAAATTTCAGCTTCGTACGTGCCTTAGATTTTGCTAGCCATTACAGAGACACGCATACACACAGACTGAAAAAAAGTCTTGCACTTGTACAGATTTTGCCTGCAATTTATGCGGCATTATGATTGTAATGAACAATCAGATTAAATGGCTGATAATTTTCTAAAAATTTAAAGCTCTTTACGTAAATTTCTGTACAGAAAATTACCATACAAATAGTTTAAAATGAGAAATGAGAATTTAAAATGAGAAATCTATAGAAGTTTTAGATATCATTTATTAATTTATACTTCTTTACATTCTAAATAACAAAAAATGTGTAGTTATTGAAAAAGATTTAATAAACTATCATTGTTTTTCAGTAGCACCAACTTTACAAAAATATTGGCTTGGGCTCAAAATGTTTGAGTAAAATGATGCACATATTTTACCTTTGTGAGTATGTGTGTGGAGAGAGTGTGAGGGAAGTAGTGAATGACTAAAGATAATAACTCGAAATTAAATTATGTTTTTTTTTTAGCAAATAGTTCAAATTATAATTTAATTATAATTTTATAAATAATTTTATCAAATTATATCCTTATAAGTTCTTTTTTATAAATTAGAGATGGGCAGCATTGTTCCTTTTAAAAAAACGTTCCAGCAGGAATCGTTCATTTAAAAAAACGAGTGCTTTGGAGTCGTTCCTTTTGGAATCGTTCTTTTTTAAAAGATTCCGAAGGAAAAAGAACGATTCCAAAAAAATGAACGACTCCGAGGAAAAGGAACGATTTCGAAAAAAAAAAAAATGAGCAAATCCAAGAATAAAGAAAAACTTCCGATAAAAAAGGATCTTTTTTAAAAAGAAGACTCCAAGGGAAAAAAAAAAGCTTCCGAAAATGATTTTAAGAAAAAAAAACGAATCCGGAAGCAATAGAACTACGTGCAATCTGTAATATTTATTTCTATTTATTTCTTATTTATTCATTCGCCTTAACTTTTTAATATTTTGGACAGATGATTTTACATTTAAAAGTTTATTTCATTGATTTGTGCGCGCAATTAATCAGTTTTTATTTAAAATCAACATAATACAAGTAATTCTTTACTTTTGATTTATCACATTAAGCATAATTCCTCTTTAAAAAATTTACCAGTGATTGACCTTTCATTTACCTCTAAAGTTTATCCATAAAAGTTTACCGTAGCTTCGCTTTTGGCCATCAGAGTGGAGCGACACGACGGTCTGTTCGATTTTCAGCGTCATCATTTATTTCCCCTTGAAAATATGTCGTCAAATGGCACTCCATTTATATTATTATTTTCTGTAAGAAGTTTTATTATTAATCGGATATTTTTATCACCAGGGTCTCTGTATTTTCCACTTCAAAATTCACCCTTGCGTAATCTTTCGCTTTTGCATCGGTTCTCGAAACTGAGCCTGAATAATCAAATCGGCCTTTAAGGGAGTAAATTATAGTTAAATTATTTGAATCCCACTCAGCATTGTTACGGTTATATTAGTATTATTATTATTCAACATTATGTTCCTGAAATATTCATTATTTTAAGAAAGAAAAAAGTGTTTTATAAAAATACCTTGTTCAAACAGATTTTTCTGAATGTAATAAACCTCAATGTAAGTTAATTAAATCAATCATCGAGAGTTTCGAGATTTTTTTTTAATCATTCTCTTCAGGACAGAAAAACAAGACAGTGGAAATAAAGTGGCATTCGAGCGATCGTAGCTTGTCTTATTTTTTCCTTTGACAAAGAGGATTCTCAAATTGAAATTATGCTTGAGGAAAAATCATGAAACTGAAATATACATGAAAGTACATAATTCTATAATTATTAAAATAATCGAATATCAGTGATTATTATCCTATTGAAATGCAATTTTTATGCCATAATGATCTATTTTTTATATTATTCAAAACCTTTTCTAATCAAATTTATACATATATATATAAAACCATTGATTGTAAAACGATATATATCAACAAAAAATGAAAAAAGAATTATAAGGAATATTTGGGATTTGCAGAACTATGGTAGACTCATCGGACCCTAAATGCCATGCAGGGTGAATCATAAATATCGAAACAATAGGCTATCTCTTTAAATATTTCCCCTAGACCCATACTTCCAATTTCAAAAATTCATAAAAAAGTGAAATTTTTGGTAAGATAAGTTGCAACTCCATGGGGGGGGGGGGTTCTATTTTTTAAAAAAACGAAAATTAAGTTTTTATACGGCTCTCGTAGAGCGAAATTCCCAGTTAGGAAATTATTACTTATCCATTCCTAGATGGAACAAAAAAAATTCCATCTCCATATCTAAAAACCTCACAGAGATATTAAAATCCAAAATTCTCCAAAATTCATGACTTACTCCACTTAACCATGCCTGTAATGGAAGAGTTTTTGACTCACTTTCAACGCATGTGAGGGATGGAACACAAATTGTCCGTTATTAAATGTCGATTTAAGACAGTGCCTCTTATTTGTACATAAAAAATCAGCGTATTGATTTAAAACTAAATTTACTTTCAAAATATATTGGTAGTCGGCACTGAATGTTTGCATGGATCGAAATATATAGGTCCGGTCCCAAACCGACCCAAAGGGAATAAAGTTCGACACGGCTTGGAAAAATGTTAAAATCATAACGCGGACCGGTCTGGAAAGAAGCTTAAATCATAGAACGTCTGAGCCGTGAATTTACACATAGTTTCTTACTTCGGTGTGATTAAAAATTATTTCGTATGGAGAAATTCTGACCAAAAATACTTATTATAATTTTTCGTTTTTTATATTTATGTTTTTTATTATTAAAGAAGCGCTAAAGACAGGTGATATAATTATTTTAGCTATGAATCTTTTTTTATGTGTAAATGTTTCACTTATATTTTAATATCGTTAATCCATAATGCGTTGGAGCCTTTGAAAAATGTAATAAAACCTTTAAAGATGGAATCGCATACAAAGGAAAAAAATTCGTTATAGACAAACGCCCTGCCTAGGAGGTGTAAATGGAGTTATTTTTTCCTCGTGTATTATTATATTTATTTTGCTTGGATCAAAATATTTTCCCTTCGAGACAGATTTCCGTCATAGGCAGATTTTTTTTCACTGGTTTTATTGTATTTAATTTTTTAGCCTTTAAATATACTATTCCTTAAAAAATGAAAGATTTTTTACATGGTTCCTAGAACTGTTAAAGTAACATAGTTTTTCGAATTGCGCGCATTTCAATTTGTGTCTAATTCCTTAAAACCAGATGAATTATTTAAACGACTATAATAATGCGAGTTTTGAAGATATAAAGACGCAATTTTTTGTGTATTGTTCAGCACTGGATAAGGAGAATTTTTAAGAGGGATTTTTCTAAGTGAAATTTTTATCCTACGAGGGCCGTATAGAAATTTAATTTTCGTATTTTTTTTTAATAGACCCCCCCATGGAGTTACAACTTGTCTTATGAAAATTTCACTTTTTTATGAATTTTTTCAATTGGAAGTATGGGTCTAGGGGCAATATTTAAGGAGATAGCCTATTGTTTCGATATTTATGACTCACCCTGTATAACTACAGATAAAGTGTGTGGTTTCATCTTCGCGTCAGCCATATATATATATATATATATATATATATATATATATATATATATATATATATATATATATATATATATATATATATATATATGATACACTAATAGGAAAAAATTCATAATGAATATTCAAAATGAAAAGATATCAATTACAAATATCAAATTTAATGCATTCATAATTGGCCGAGTCGGGATTTGAATCCAAAGCTTTCACTTGCTTTATCGATTAAGTACCTGGGCCTGAAAAGGTAATGAAACATCTTGTGTACTTAGATACACTAATAATTTTTCTAATTGGTAAATATGTCATACAAAATGTTTTTTTTTTTTTTCTAAATGAATTCTTAAGAAAAGTAAAGTAAATGCTCGTTTAAGGAATAGAGGAATATATATATTATATATATCCTCTAAACAACGGAAGCATCCACGGGGTGCCTAAATTGTTGAAAATGTTCGGTAAACAGAGGTTTCTACTATTCGGAAGAATCCATATGGATATTTTAATGTACATGCTTACATTTACGAATAGCAGTTTTTAATGTAAAAGCTTAAAAATGTTCATAATTGATCATTTGGCAGTGTCTGTTATGGAGTTTATACTGTACGTAGTTTCTGCGTCTTCTGCGGGCGTCTTCAGGAAATTTTCCTGAAGACGCCCGCAGTAGACGGCGCGAAACGTTGAAAGTTTTATTTTATTTTAATATGTACTAATGTACATTAAAATTCTGTTTTGTGCACCACTGAGCAATGTGTTATTATTAGTTAAAGTTGATGGTGCAACTGTCCTATATGTATTTATAATCAGTATACTAATAAATAATACAATATTGTCAACAAGTAATAGAGATATAAATACATATTCGAAATCTTAGACACTCATTCTTTTAATCTTTATTTACTATGTGAAAAACGTATTCAAGAACAAAGATTGCTTTCGGTAACAAAAAAACTATCTTGGCAGTCAGAAAATTAAGCGACCACTGAAGATATTAAATTTACGCTTCTGTATATTTTTTATTGTGGCTCATCTTGAGATCTAGACAACTATCGGTTGGATAAGTTCGTGGTTCAAAAAGAAATATGAAATAGAATCATTAACCCCATGATGACGAGCGACACGTATATGTGCCGCAAAAAATTCTTAAGAATTCTTGTATATCCCCACCAGTAAATTTTTACTGTAAAATTTGCCTTCTTTAATCGGAGCATTTTCACGATTTGGTAAGCCACAAATTTCTGTTTTTAAAAACCGGTGACAAAACATTAAAAATTTCGTAAAAGGATCCCGTCGCGAAGGGGTTAAACAATATTTTTAAAATGAATAAATAGTTAATTTCAATCATAAAATGCATATAGTCTGTATAATATACATAAAAAAAAATACATAATATTTAAGAAAATAAAAATAAAAAATATTAGAATTTCCGAATTTATTATAGTTTTTTTTTCACATTTATGTTTTTTTTTCGAAGTCAGAATTTTTGAAAACATTCTGCTTTTTTTATATACCTTTGCAACTATGCACATTTTATGGCCGTAAATGTTGCATACTTAAATATAAAATTTTTGTTTTCAGCAGATTACATCTGCATACATGATGGCAGATACAAATCTTTAAAGTGATAAATTAAAAAAGAAAAAAAAACTTATTATTATCTATAATTTTGTATCATATAACGATCGGAAATGAATTTCAATATTTCACTCCAACAAATTATGAATTGTTACACTCTTATCTGTTTCTGCCTGATTTTATTTTTCTCGGTACAATGTTAAAAAATTTACTCAATAACCTATACTAATAGACTTTGTTTACGAAGGCCTTAAACATTAATACGAAGACTTGCATAAAATTTTCTGCTCGATTAGTTCTATTTTAAAGGTTGCTTATATTTCCACTAAAATTTATTTAAATGGCGTATCTATTCATCAAATTTTAGCGATAAAACAAGCCGATAAGTAATTGGGAAGGCTAATGAACAACCAAGCATAAAATGTTTTGGTATAAAAAGTGTGATCAGGATGGAGTTTACACCATTCAGACATTCGATTTCCTTTCAAGTGTTGCTTGAATCTAAACCTCCAAACCAGTAAAGATGATGAAGGAAATGGTAAGCTATTAAAATATACTAATAAAAAGTCTTTCAATTAACCGCTTCAGACCCCCAAGGTTTATAGTTATATCTATTTTCAATTTCAGTAATGAATTTATATTAACAAACTAATGAATTTATATTAACCCTTTCAGGTCCGATTTTTTATTTATTTATTTATTCATTTACTTTTTATTTTGTTTTGTTTTTAGAAAGAAATTGCTATTACGTTAATAACATTAACTCTATCTATCCAAATAGATTAACAAGAATTTACGAGTAATTAATTGTCTAAAATATGACGAATGTTGTTGTCTTTGCGTGCTATTCAATTCATATGCATATGATAATAGGCTAAGAATGAGTTTCTGGAGATGTTCAGAAAATATTATATTACAACAATATTTAACTAATATTACAAATTTCTAATACTTTTTGTGGTTTATTACATACGCTTCTTTCAGAAAAGTATTCTTTATTTTATATTTAAAGTGTGAAATACATGTTTGGTATAAAAGAATCGCAAACGGTGCAAGGAGAATTAAACAAATAATTATTATTAATAATATTACTAAATGCCTAAACGTTAACGAAGTCATATGCTAAATGCATAGACACATAGGAACATTACTACAGGTAAACAGCAACAAAACTATTTGTTAAAAATTAATAACAATACTCTATTAAATGACGTGCACTATTAATAGTATACCGGACACGAAAGAGTTAACAAAACGAAAAAAGATTGAAAAACGAAAAAAAAACTAAACTAACTGTTTTTTCACATTAAATTTGATGATATTTGAGGGTTAAATAAGCAGTTTTTTTCGCAATTTCTTACATTTTTAATTTTATTTTAGGTTTTTCTGAATGCAAAAACAATTTAAAAAATAAAATAATTTCATATTTAATAAATTTTACTACTAATGGACTTTACAAATGATATGTTAACACAGAGAAATATTGTTTATGTTTTCATTTTTGCACATTTCGTACATTTTTGCCTCAAGCCGTTTTAATATAACACATATCTCGCTAAAATTACCATAAGAAGCAAATTGTTTTTTTGTTTAATCTGCTATTCCTTACGCTCCATTCACATTAATATATATTTTTAGCATTATTTATGTACTGGCTGTATGCTAAGCATTGTAACATGTTACTTTTATTCGCAGTTTAATTTACTTCCCCAATCCTTCACCAAATCGGAAGATTCTGATAAAGAAATCAAATTTTATGTATTTTTATTTTAGCCTGGTTATAAATCACCAAATGTTGTTCCCTTGGCATTTTTCCGTATTTCTTGAATCTCATTTAAAATATAATCCTTTCACTCATTTCATTCAAAACACATAGCTTTAATTTAAAAGGGAAATTTTTTAATTCATGACTTTCACTTATATTTCTCTCTCTCTCTCCCTTTTTTAAGAAAAGAAAAGAAAATTATAAATAATAACGCACACCATGATATATAACTTCCATATCAAAACATTGTTTTAATTAAACACGCGAAAGATAAAATATCCTATTGCAAATAGCGGGTTAAAAATGCCATTGGCAACATTTGCGCCAATCTAATATAAAAGTAACAAGAATATTTTGAGATCGTAGCAACATTTATGTAGTTTTCTTTAAAAAAAATAAAAAGGGATGCTTTGCATATAATTAGCGAAGAAATCAGCCAAATTTTTTTACGACAGTCACATGAATAATATAGATAAAATGATGGCAATGGGCATTATTTGGCGATTTATCACTAAGGGGCTAAAATTAAATCGTCAAAATTTTCACCTGGAATATAAAAAGTGAAGCGGTTAACCCGAAACTGTTGATGATAGTCACATGACTTAGGTTTTTATTATAAGAATGATGTGAAAAAATTTGTAAAAATGTATATCCTATATGATACTTTGAATCTGAAGAGGTTAAGGTAGGCGTACCAGTTAGTGAGCCACTTAAGGATATTTATCTAATTATTATTTTAAAGTGTTAGTGAATTCCAAAAGACACACACACACACGTATATATATATCCTTATCCTTATTTCATGCATCAGAATATGCACTTAATTTTTCAACTATATTGTTCGAGAAAACAATAAAAATTAAATTTTACTTTCCCTCTCCTGTAGAGAAACCAAGTAAATATCCTGTAAATCTTTAATTTGCTTATCTTACAAATTATTTACAATGCAATTGAATATATCAACAGTAGTTTAATTTAAAATAAAAATATTACATTAAATAAACAATATTTTAAATAGCAGCTTGTATCTTAATGAAGTCTATTAATTTGCCAAAAACAATTTTTTAAAAATCTCTAAAATAAACATATGTATTAGCAGAAAAAAAGTAATTATTCTAAACAGTTTCTGGAAAGTTGAAAGTTAAAGATTTTTTTAATTTAGTTATTTTGCCAAAATGCATTTTGGACTTGTTTTTGAACTTTAAAAATTAGTGTTCAACCATTTCTATGTGTCTCACTAGAAGTACAGTTACCTTATTTATGACTTTATAATCACATACGCTGTTCATATGAATATAAAGTAAGAACCTTTTTTATGAATCTATAGAGAAAATAAAGAGTAAAATTGGATATCCTGTTGTAATCGGATATTTCTATTCTAATTCAGTTATATCAGCCCACTGTGATTTCGAGTAATAATTTAAATATTTATTTCTAGTTAAAAAGAAAAAGCTGCAATTAAGTTATCATACTAGAATTTGCATAATTTCTATACCGAAAATGTTATTTTATATATTTTCTTTTGTTTTAATGTTTGCTGGTTTTTAACATTTTTAAATATGAACAAATACTCATATTTTTAATCTATTATTGTATGTACGAGGGGGAGTACGGAAATAATTTTCCCCTGTCGATTGTGGCCAGAGTTGTGTATAAAAGTCAAAAGACTGAATGGGACATTAAAGATGAGATGTATCTTTATTTTCCCTTATAATTAACAACTACATTGAAACATTTGTCATACCGCTTTATAAGCATAAAAAAAAAACCCTCCAGGAAAAAAATTCAGGGCTTTGCATATGGAAGAAATGTTTAACGGCTTGTCCGTATGCAAAGCACGGATGTTTATCTTGAGGGCTTTTTGCAGCTCATCAAGTAGTATGGCAAATTTCTCATCATGCTAGGTACTTATGTAGACAAATAAAGTTGTGGGATATGTTTCGTGTCTCATTATATTGTTTGACATTCATACACATCTTTGTCCCCAGTTGTCATGGGAAACTTTTTTCGGGTTTCCCCCTCGTAGGATATATAGAGACGAATTTTTTTGCAATAAAACTGTGTCAAACATTTTTAGGCAATTTTATGACTTTCTTTCCAATTTTTATTCTCTTTTTGGTAAAACAAAGTCAAAAGTCTCAATAAATCATAAAACTTCTGAATAGGAAATTTTATTTTTGTAACACACTTTCAAAAGTAATTAAACATGCGGTTATTTTTATAGATCTTGTTGCTGGCTGTTATAGCTGCTGCTCATGCATCTGGTGTGCCCTTGGTTGCTCCAGTTGCGCCTATTATTGCACCAGTTGCAAAAGTAATTGCTCCAGTTGCAAAAGTAATTGCTCCAGTTGCACCCATTGCATATGATTATGGAACAACTATCCGGGATTTTGGTTCTTTCCAACAAAATAGAGTAACTGGATTTGCAGGACTTGGTTACAGAAGTTTTGGACCTTACTATGGAAATCTCCGAGGACTTTACGGTGGATACTACGGAGGTCTTGGCTATGATGGATTTTTTCCCGGTAATGGCTTTGGGGGCTACTTTTTAGGAAAACGATGAGCTGATAACTCGGTAGGTTTCACCCAGTAGGTTTAAATGTTATAACATACAATTTTATACTAAGAATACACCTATTTTTTATAAGAACTTCATATGTTGCCAAAGTATATACTAACGGGATCGAAAATTGAGATATTGTGCTGAACAGAGATCATACTTGTCCTGAAATTTCAAGACCAGCAAATTCTACGATACCAGTACTTTCTTATAGAAAATCTCTTCCAACATAAGACGAAAGTTCACGCGTTTAACCCTTTCCTGCGTGGAGCAAATCTGTTTCAAATAATTAATTTACACCAGAATTAATAAACGAATTTATTAGAAAATATGAACTTACTAATTTTCAGGTATGCTATAAAAGGAAATTTTTAATTACCTATTCTTGTTGGCAGTAAAATTAAAATTAGGTCTCCTTTTATAAGGATACCGCCTCAGAAAGTGTTAACTTAGATTGATATTTCTATAAAAAATAATATTTACCCTGAAAAATTCCCTAAAGCGTACGCAAATTAACAGGACTTTTTACCCGGGAGAACATGTGTTTACCCAGGGTATGAATGGTTTTTACTTTGTCACCAATAAATGCAGATAATAATCGTTACTTATTTAGTCGGAAACAATTCTTAAAAGTTTTGCCATAAAATATGTTGAAGATAATTTTTTAAAAATACTGGTGACAATTGCAAAAAAACTATATGCATTGTGTGTCCATCAGCCCCTGCGTGCGTCTTCACGGATTAATCAAATTTCCTACCAAGAAACTGAATACTAATTTTTGTTTCATTTAGGGCTGTTCTCAACTGCTCTGCTCAACAAGAACAAAACGTGACACATTTAAAAATTCATTTTTTTTAACAGAAATATATAAAATTGGAAAGTCTGTCTTTAAAGTGATTTCGAATCAAAATTTGATTTCCATTTTATGATAATTAAATTAAATATCGAGTTATAAGCTATTTTGATCACGTGATCACTCTTTTTTCTCCCTTCGTTGACTGCTTTTTCTGCTTTCAGCTGATTCCCAACTTTGACGGCTTGAACAAAAAAATCTATTGCGTTTGCAAAAATAATAAATAAATAAATGTCTAAGACTGAATAAATCGGGACCGAGAAATATTTCCGTGATAGACAATATTCGCCTTAGATAAATTTTATTCTGTGTCTAGGATTTCGCAGAGACTTCAAAATCTTTTCGGGTTAGATGGATTTTTGTTTTAAACAGAGTAAGCTTTTCAAAGTGTTTACTGAACTTTGTTTAGTGTTCTTTCAATGCTCCTTTCATACAACGTCTTTCCTTAGCAGTTATAGTTTATATTATTCCTTTTTTTGTGAAGGTGGTGTACCTCAGACCTAATTCGACTTTTAAAATTTAAATTTTTAAAAAATTATCAAAACTAAAAAATAAAATATTTTATAAAACTTTATGATGTTATACACTACAGACATTTGCCTTAAATTTCAAAATAAATAATTTCCATGAAAATTTTTTAATTAAAAATAAAATTAAAATAGGACCCAGGTACACGACTAGTGGTGTACCTTTGCCCAATTACTAAAAAATTGAAAATAATTTGTTTTTTGAAAAAATCAACATTTATTAATCAAGAACTACATATATAAATTTTTGATACATTTCATTGCTTATTAGGTTTTAAAAAACAGAAATTCTAAGTAGACATAAAACTTCAGAACATTTACACTTAATATAATTACAAAAGACATTAAAACTTATTTATATTAGTAATTATATTTATTTTTAGCCTAGACTGTAATTAGATAAGTCAATTCCAAATGTTAATTTCTTTGCATTTCAGATCCATTAGACAATACCTAGTGTATCTTGGACTGTATCTAAGGTACACCACTCTTATTAAGTTCAAAGTACACCACTTGACACCTAAAAACAAAACTGCCAATCATGATGTTAAGGTTAGGCCTAATTTTATTTAAAACCCATGGTGTAGTAGTTAGAGCATTGCTTTATTATGCATAATCCTCATTTGAAAAAAATTAGATATGTTTTAATATAAAAATAACATAGAAATATCTAAGAAAAATTTACTTTCGAAAGGTGAATTTACTTTTTTAAAAATTGTATGATTAGTTGAGCTTCTAAACAAATGCCAAGAACTTAAATGAGACCTCTGGTGGCAAATATTTAATGTGCCAATATTCTTGTTTAATGATCTAAACAAGTAAAGCTAAAATTAACATCGGTTCGAGGTACACATATGTCCAAGTTACACCACTCTCCCCTGTCTCATGAATTAAACATGGCATACCGTCCGAAACGTAAGGTCTATTTTATGTCAAAATGAATGAAAGGGAAATTCACAATTACTTTTTTTAAAAAAAGCTTCATTGTTGAATAACTGCATTTGTTACATTTATTTATTTATTTATTTATTTATTTATTTATTTATTTATTTATTGTAATATTGTTTTTTTTTCTAGAAATTGCTTGTTTGCTTGTTAATATTACAACATATTACTTTCTGTCAACATTTAAACTTCTTTAATCATATAATATTTTTCTTTTTACTGTATTTTTAGGACATGGGTGCCAAATTTTTGGAGAATTGTTCCAACAAAGAATGTACAAAGCATTAGCTGAAGATCCTCAATTTCTATTACTAAGACTGTAATACAATATCAAATTTAATAAAAAAAAATAATTTATGGAATTTTCTGTTGATTTTAATTTACCTACAATGTAAAAATTGTTAATATATCTCACCTGTAAGAAAGCTTAAAAAAGTATCAAATTTTCATATTTTGCATTAAAAAATAATTTTTAAAAGTGATGATTGCTGCATATTCCAAAACATACAGTGCACATGGATTGGGATTCTAAAACAGCAATTAATATTGATTTCCGTTCACTTGAGTTGCTCGGAGAATAGTAATGTGCATGTGCTTATTAAGACACAATTTCAGTGCATCTGAGTTTTCAGAATGTTTAGAATATCCAAGAGAAAGATTTGACTTTGATCTCTGTAACTGATGTTATGTTTTACTTGTATGTTATATTCTTGTTGTTGGAAAATGCATCATGTTTGTATAGCCTCTTTTTTTGGTTGCAATGGCCATTCTAAAGCATACTTGAGTAGAAATGAAGTATCATCTCTATATTCAGAGCCGTCCTTATGGAGGACGGCTTAAAGCGAGCCTGGTGCAAGAATTTTGCGAGGCCTTTTCCTTTCAGACTCTTAACATAAGCTGATTTATACTATCTGTAAAAAAGAACGGTTTCAATCTAAATACTGTGAACCGGGGAGCCAGGATTTGATCAGTTAGCTATTATAAAGGAGTAGCTTTTTTTGTGTGTGTTTGTAGGGGTAATTTCTGGAACTAGTGAACCAATTTCAAAAGTAATGGGGGCAAATTGATAATGAAAATTCCTCTTCCAACAAAAACTATATTTTATGTCAAGACCACTATCTTTTTTTTAAAATTAAAATCATAAGTTTAAAGATTTTCTATTACACTTTCTTCGTTTTATTAAAGAAAAATTATTTTGTGTCCAGGTGCGAGGCTTTTCCAGGAGCAAGATCCTGTGCGGCCGCATCTGTCGCACACTCTAAGGACAGCTCTGTCTATATCCCACATGCAAATTTAAGAGTAACATGTTGTGGGTATTCACTGGTATTTTAACACTTGTTAGGAATGCTTCCTTATCGATGCTAGACAAATCTGTAAGTCGGTTCTGTGGCAACCCTTCTTTTTGTTTTCTCCGATTTATTCTTTCAATGTAGGTGTAAATTGAAATTAAACCTAAACATGTCAGTAAAAATAAAGCTCTCAAGGGAGAGTAATAATATCTTAATATTTTCTTTTATAAATAAATGTGTATGTTTGTTAAATCGGAAGTTTTTTTTTCTTTGTTATTTTAAGCTGTTGTACGAGTACTTATTCAAGTTATTAGAGTTTAAAAACTGATTTATGAAAAAAAAAATTTTTTATAGGAGAATTAATTATTATGAAAAGTTCCGAAACTGCAATTTTATCAAAGTAGTATTCTTTAACACTCTCATAGTCTAGCATAAGAGTAAAATTTAAAGTTGTTTCTTTTGTTTTGTTTCTTAAGCTAAAATAATGATGATTCTCCTAACTTGATACGACAACATAATTATCTACATTTAGAACAATCCTTCGGATTATTGACCTTTTAAATCTGTAACAATATATCGCAAATATAAATATTATATATCTTGCATTGGAACCTTCAGATTAGTGAATGAGATTTCTCAGGTTTGACAATTATAAAGAGTTATTAACTGCAGTACCACACGTCGATCGTAGTAGGAATTTCAAAGACAATAAGACATCATACAGAATGCCCCAGTTTCAATGATATATTATAACAGTTTAATTAAGACTATTTACAGCAAATAATCCATTAAATCGAATGTAAATAAATATAGTTATCCTTATAAATGTTCATTATGTACAGATTTAACTTCACGGCATATATGTCCAATTCTTCCCACACTTCTTTTAACGAGTCCAAGTAGCATATTTCAGATGTGTATATTGCTGGGACGATTACTGTTTCTAAACCAATAGGAGACCGTCATTATCACGGTCAAGTACACGCCCACATAGTTTGATTGACAGGAATTCGTGGACAATTGATCGTGTGTGTTTATTATTTATTTGTACTCGGATTGTTTGAATTTGTACTCGGTAATTAAAAATTAAAGGTACGAAAGAAATTTTTTTTTTCAAAATGATTGAATTTTATTTACTTCAATTAGAAATTATACTTCCTCTGATCCTGAAATAAATAAATAAATAAATAAATAAAAATTAAAGTAAGAATTTTGCTTATACGGATATTTTCGCAGAATACTTTTTTTTCCCATTTGTTTAATATATATATAAATCATTTTGGAACGATATTTAGAATATTAAAAGGGTTTGAAATATTTTTTTTAAATGTCTTATTTATTAATAAAAGACAGCCTCCAATAATTAAAAAAAAATCACCAACGGACTCTCGGCCCGCGATGGACTCGAACCCATATCCTCCGGTTTCAAGCTCGACGCTCTAACCATTCAGCCAGTCAGCTCACTTTCATCCGCAACAGATTATCGTTATAATTAGCAGCGTCAATTGTCCACGAGTTCCTGTCAATCAAACTGTGTGGGCGTGTACTTGACCGTGATAATGACGCTCTCCTATTGGTTTAGAAACAGTAATCGTCCCAGCAATATACACATCTGAAATATGCGTCCAGGTAATGGAAATAAGAAACCTCATCAATTCTGTGTCTCAACTCTGGCAAATTATTAGGCAATAGCGGGGCACGCAATCGTTTATAAAGTCATAAAGGAGAAAAATCGCATTGCTCCAATGGCTTTTAAATCTTCAGCCCAGTAATAACGCTTTAAGTTCAGGAGTCGACATTTTGAGTAAATGGCACAGCCAGAAAGAAATAACAAGCAGTTTTTGCGCATGCGCTTATTTAAAAGAATTTCAGTTACTCTTTATTTATGATTTTGATCAGACACTCCACAACACTTACAATTGATACTTTAACGATAAATTTTAACACTTTATTATATACCGAGTATAATAAAAAGGTTTTCAAAAACAATTAAGTGAGTTTAATCATGGTTAACCCTCCCTCACATTCACTGAGTCAAGCCACCCCACAAAATCATTTGTAACAAACTGAACATAGTTATTTTAAGCCTTATTTACTGTGCAAACTTCATGCCTAGAATTAAAGCTCAATATTTGTGCATTAATTAAAACCTACTTTCTTTAATTTGTATCATATAATTTATCTGAAAAATCCTTATAAAATATATCTAAAAAACTCACTTTTTATGTTGAAAACTCTTCACAACTGATTCTGTCTACACCTGTTTCAATTATCTGCGTGAAACAAAAGTTGTTTGCCCATTCCATGAGCTTTGATTGCCATCTAGCAATAAAAGTCTCATACACATTCAAATATGAATATGGACGGGTGGGTCAAACCTTCCGTATGGTCAAACATCCCTAATCTTCCCAACATCATTAAAATTGTAATGTCTTCCATAATGTAATATATAATGTCTTCCATAATGTAATGTCTTCCATAATGTAATGTAATTGCTTCCATATGCACATTAGCCAATGAAATCCTATGTATCACAACGACGTCATTTATGATGGAAAGAAGCACTTCCAAGTGCTGTTTTCAGACAAGATTAAAAAAAACTTAAAATTGGATGTTTTCATCTAATTTTTCCTTACTAAACGTAAGGGAATTCTTTGAACTGAGTTGCTATGCTCTCATTTGCATACATAGTCTTCAGATTTTCTGTTTGAAAAAATGGAAGTTTTGCCTTAATCAAGCCAATTTGAGTTGCTTGAATTAGAACAGATATACGATCAAAAATTCGCAAATTAAGCAATGACTATCGAAAAGGCAATAGCTACAAAAGCCACCAAAAGGCTGAAGAATCAATAGTAATGTTATCAAACTTGCCAAATACAGTTACGTGGGTTAAAAACATCTATGTTATCATCTTTATAAATATCATATAAATAAAAACTTAAAATGAAAAAAAATAACTCTCGTAACATAAAAGCAATTGCAACTGCAACGTTTAAAAAATAGGCGCAATTTAACTGGATAGAAAATGACGGAAATGACGAACTACAGACAGAAGGTAAAAAAAAAAAGTTCTGTTGAAAAAAAGTCTATTGATTCATAATCTAAAAAGAAAAATCAAAACAATAATGATTGGTTTTACCCAATTTGTCACAAAAGAAAAACAGCAGAAATGATTCAGTGCCAAGATTACCAAACATGATTTCTTTTTTGTATGCGCTGAAATAAAAAATAAAAAGAATGCTGCCCAGTTAAACTGATGGCATAGAGCTCACAGACTATGCAGACTAATTGTAGGGGAAGATGGGGATACTCGAGCCATTTTTTGAATTTAAATTTTTTTAAATTTTTTATAATTTCTTAGAATAAAATAAAATATTGAAAATGAAAATTTGATATTTTTTCTTCAACTGAAAACCACTTTCAATTAATTTTGAACTATTTTTCTATGTATAATAAATGTTTATTTTTTGTTTTACATCGTGGCTTAAGTAGCCCCATGGGGGATACTTGAGCCATGCTGAAGGGATACTTGAGCCACTACGGAAAATACCTACAAAAGTAATTTTCTTCGCTTTATTTTTGCACAAACATTTTACAGAATGATAAATTATGAAACATAAAGTCCTTCAAAACCAATTAAGAAAACAAAGCTAGTAATACGACCATTTTTTGTCGTTAGAAATGGTTGTCGAAGGATAATTTCAACTTGAGTTATAACGACAGTAGAAACATCCTCAGTTCAGAGGCATTTAAATTTGGAATCTGCAATTCATCGTGCAAATTTCATTTTCAAAATATTAAGCACTTATCCAAAAAATATTTTTACAGTTTTTTTTCTGGCATATTTTATTAGTAACCAACCATCAATAGAAGGTTTTCTTTTCACATCATCACCATCATTGACAGACTTTTCCTCTAATGATATTGTCGAACTCATGCTTTTAATTTAGTAGCTGTCGGAATTTAAGCCAGATGTATCATTCTACTATTTCAAACACTTTTTTGATTTCACAGGAAAACATTTTGTCTTCCTCTTTGGCTTTATGTTGGTAAGTTTGAACTGGGATTTTTGTTGCTTTTCTTGTTTTTTGTGCGCTTTTTTTACCAATTTTTCTTCAATTTTTTTAGTTAAAATAAAAAAAATTACAGCAACAGAGGTTACGATTTCAATATAAAATATTAATCTTAATATGGTATATTAAAAAATAAATATTTTAATATGTTGGACCTAACTAATTAAAGTATTAGAGATTATAGCCTGTAAAACAGTTTTAAAAAGTTATTTTAATTTAATAAAAGTTAAATTGAAAACTATGTTTACATTTATCTAGACAGGCTAATTTGTTAGTCAAAATGAAAAATAAAATGGATATTTTCATTTAAAAAATATAAATTTTTAAACATTTTTAGGTCGTTATTTTTTTAAGAAAGAAAAAATAAAATGAAAAATTATTCTCCCTTTTATCCAGAAAAAAATCTATTAGTGAATATAAATATGGAATTTTATTTTTTGTTTGTTTCACCCATGTTTAATTTCTAGTGGGGATGGTTGAGGCATGGCTCAAGTATCCCCACTCTCACTGGCTCAAGTATCCCCACTACCACTGCTTTTGTTTCCCAGAGTTTTACTAAATAAAGCATGCAGCTATTAGAACTATTTTAGATTCAAAATACAATTGAAATTATGCTTATTAAATTTATGTATATAGTTGCAACTTTAAACAAAACTTTGATTACAAAAAAACAAAAAAACCATGCACCCAAATATTTACTTCAGATAGGGAAAATACAACTATTAATCACTATACTTTCAAAATGGTACCAAGATGTGTAATTTCTTTTTTACATGTTCAGAACTATAAATATGTTTCCATATTGGCAGTTTTAGAAAGAAAAATTAACCAACTATAGAGATAATAGGGGTGGCTCAAGTATCCCCTATGCTCAAGTATCCCCACTCTCCCCTATATTATAGCCTTATATAATAATGCCTTTCGAGAAAAATAAGGAAGGAAGAAACCCCCGTTTTCCTTTCAATCATTGAAGCCCCAAAGCTAATCAAGGATACGCCTTATCATATAATAAACAACCTGTAATCAAAATTAGAAGCAATTCAAATAATTCTGCATAAAAACCCATTTATGTAATTTAAGAAACGTTGCTCCCCGTTCCCTCCTTTATAATTAATTATTAAACCTCCAAATCCCTTCAGAAATTCAACTTATCAAAAGAACTTACATCCAAAATTTAAAGCAAATCGGATAACCCTGCATAAAACTATATTTAGCTAAATTAAGGGGGAGGTAATCGCCCATATCTCCCTTTATAATTAACAAATGAAAATACCCCTCTTATTACTATGAACCTGTATCCAAAAATTGAAACAAATCGGTTAATTCTGCATCAGAAACCATTTACATGAGTTAAGAGGGGTGGTTTCCCCTATCCTCCCTTTAAACTTATCTAGTGAATTCCAAAAACAAATCAGGGAAGCGCCTTTTCAGAATAAACCTGTATACAAAATTTGAAACAAATCGGGAAATTTTGCGTGAAAAACCTAAATTAAGACGGGGGGATTACCCCCATTCCCCCTCTTTAAACTTATTCCATGAACACCCAATACTAATCACGAAAGCACCTCATTAGAATGATTATATATCTAAGATTTGAACGAAATCTACTAATTCTGCATGAAAAACCCATTTATATAAATTACGGGGAGGGGCAATAGCCCCCGTTCCCCTTTTTTTACTTATCGAATGAACTCTCAAAACTAATCAGGGAAGCGTCTTAGCATAATAAACCTACATCCAAAAATTTATGTAAATCGGATATGTTTATCATGAGTTATCGCGTTACGTACGTACGAACGTACGCACGTACATACATACAGAACGGGCGGGCACATAAGCTCTCAGGCTTTGTTAGTCTGTGAGCTAATGAACAAAAACATTCATGCTTAAGCCTTGCATCACTTCTTACATGATGCTTAAGTAATTGATAATTGATTTCATAATATTAATTCTAATTACTTATAACTTTGATTTATATTTTGAATAGAATTTTAATGTAAAATAAATTTCAGACATTTGATTTCATTAAATTCCATTGCTGTTGTTTTGTTTAATTGTTTTATTAATCGCAAACATTGCTTTTAATAATGTTAGTTATATATTCTATTCATTTAAACAGCTTAATATTAAAATAGCAAATAAAGCCTTTGTGCAAAAATGTTTAAAGATAGAAAACCAACGAATATAAATGCACAAATAAAAAAAAGAAAAAGTAGCAAACAGCCGTTTCGAATCTACTATGGAGATTCTTCATCAGTGCAAAACTCAGCGAGCTAGAAAAAGCAAAACTCAGCAAAGAGACAGAGAGACGCAGGCTTATATACCCGCTACGGAAACGATACCGCCTAAAGGAGAGCAGTATAACAACTGGATGGACAAGTAGCGACATCTACCGGAGAATAAACAAAACAAAAACTAAAAAGCGAAAAATTATTATATATATTTTTTAATTAAATTAAAAATTTCCAAATGCTAGGAAAAAAGTTTTAACTTTCAGAACCGGTTTAACTCGGTTGTTTAATTGAAACTATCATAATATAAAACAAAATATAACCAAAAGCAAAAAAGCAAAACCTAGCTTAGTTGTAGATCGTTCTCAGCTATCCTACGCTAAAAAATCCCGTAAAAATGTTAAAATTAGAGCGAGATATTTTAAAATAACGCCTTCATAGACTTAACATTATCATCCGTGACTTTTTCATTGACTTGTGTAGCGTCTTCAGTCTGAATATGAACGCGAGAAATGGAATCCTAATTGAGATGCACTGGTTAGGGGGTCTAGTAAAAAGAGGGTCCGCCTAGTTTTCATGCTACATAGGAAGAAAATCATCCAAAAGGACATCAAGCTCGACCACAAGAGAGTTTCGCATTCGGGCTTACAATGTTATATGAAATTATGCCCATGTTACAATTACATATACGCAGCGCTCTTATAAATACTATTTTATGCAATACTTTAAAAATAAACGTTAATATTAAGATGTAAACAACAGCCATTACATTTTCATGCTACGTAATTACCAAGCCACACAAAAACCATGAACTAAAATTGTAGAGATTAGGAATAATTTATGAAGTAAAATGTCGAAGCTAATAAGAAATCTGAACTTGGCTCCACACATAGTCTTAGAACATTTTACGCTCAAAGAGTCACGAGGCTTAGCTTATTTTTTACAAGAGATATTTTTGAAGCTGTTACACTTCTTTTTTTGTAAGGAGAAAGCCAGATAAATCTTTCCAAGTAACGTCGATTTTCATTGCCATATTTTTAGTTGCATAGATTACATCAGCTTCAAGCTATCATACTTCCAGTGAATAAATTGCCTCCTGATTGTTATAATATTCTGCTATTCCTGCAAATGCCTCGAACT
This sequence comes from Maratus speculifer, assembly GCA_964019185.1. NCBI lineage: Eukaryota > Metazoa > Arthropoda > Arachnida > Araneae > Salticidae > Maratus > Maratus speculifer. Next base: position 215,916,187 of record OZ025289.1, read on the forward strand.
TGACATGTGTCCTACTGTATGGAATGCATTCATTCAAATTGTCTACTAATTACAGTAAACTCTGTCTAAGGCGGAATTTAAAAGCACCGAGAAAAGTTCCGTAGTAGACAATATTCCGTCTTAGATAAATATTATTTTATGTCTATGTATTCGCTGGGCTTGAAAATATTTCTGAGTTAGACAGATTTCCATCTTACCATATTCCGTCTTACAGAGAGTTTACGGTACATTAGTTTTTGTTTCTAGTTATTTTATCAAATTCATCCAAAGTTAATTTCTATTGCGCAGAGTCCGCTTTATAACTTTGTCTACTTCCAGTCTATCTCCTTTTTTTTATTACATCTCCTATAATGGTTTGTAAAGTGTTTATTTTAAACTACAGCTTACCCCTACACATTATTCATCGCAGAGCTTCGACATTCATGTTAAAGTGTGAAACAGAACAACGAGCGACTGCTTAAATATAAGAGAATATATTTTTCAACATGAAAATAATTTTTATGCATAAAATTATTTATACATTAAATGCTTTCGTTGTTTAAGTTTTAAATTCATTAAATGCCATTTACACGCATTCTAAAAATCTATTAAACAATTTTCAATTACAACAAAATCGTTTGCTTTTGGCGAAGAAAATGGCTGCTTGCCAAATCGCGTGACGCTTTCGTCTTTTAACACCAAATATTTGAAAATATTTTATTTTTTTTTTACAAAATTTTTACTGTTATTCCGCCGCTAAATTTGACTGATACTTTATTACACACATAAATAGTTTAATTAGTATTTTTTTCAAAATATTCCGAGTATGCCCATTATGGAGACCTTTTTTGTAAGTTTCAAGTTCCTGAGAAAGTCCAGCACTTAGGGGAGTGTCAAAAGTATCCTGAATTGCTTCCAGAAAAGGATGCTTAAACTTGTGCTTCTTCAACTTGCCGGGAGCACTTCCATACCCTGAGATATTTGCATTTGTATATGCTTATGATCAGGAAAATAATTACAACAGTGAAATATTACTTGCCAGAAATCACTTTCACAATAACCGTCATAAAAAAATCACTGATTTATTTAAAAATTTGATTTCTTGATTTAGTGTACATTTTAAAAATGTCCATATTTTTCTATGTATATAACGTTACATATAAAAATTCTAAAATGATTCTGATTAAATGAATCAATTGAAATAAAATAAAAACAGTTATTGATCATAATTCAATGTGGAAAAAGCCGCATTTCATTAACACAGATGGCTTCCAAGCGTTTGCAGAATAATGAAAAATGAATAAAACTATCAAGTTTGAGAGAGGAGTATAGCATATTACCTGTATACGTGTGTACATATATGTTACAAAACTTTCCTCATATTATATTAAATAAGCCTGGTCTCTCTCAATTATGAAGGGACTCTGAAGATCTCTGCCGGCAACTTGATGAATTCAATTAAAAGTTTTTGATTTTCTCAAGAATCGGAACTATATTGAACAAATAGTAATGGTTTAAATACATCTGGTGGTTATTCTTTACCCAAGACTCTCTGTGATTTCCGTTTGCCTTTAACATATCTGAATTATTTTAAAGAACAACAATATACTACATGAAAATTATAATAATTTTGTCATCATACTTACAGATGAACAGCAGAAGATACTTCAGTCATGCACAGAACAGTTTTCGCCTTTGCAAACAAAACTTACAAATTTCAGCAAATCAAATTTTATTATTGGAAGAACAAGAGTTGGAACAAATACGATAATCGAAGAAATTAATAAAATAGTGAGTAGTTAGATTTGAAACTCTAAATTTTGGGATTAACAGGTACTGCGGCATATAATTTCGAAGGCATAGCCAATCACCCTGCGCTGAATGTATCAGTGTGTTTTAAATGGTTCGTTGATTTCAGAAGTTGAACTGCAATAACTCTACAGGTACGAAAAGATCTAGTGTTATTTCTCATTAATGACAAATTTTCAATGTTTATATGTCGCTTCTCGGCAGATTTTGAACAAAGATGTCGCAAAAGTAATGTATACAGAATACAGCTTTTTGGAGGCTTATTTGTTAAATCCGAGGAGAAATTAGTAGTTACGTCATGTAAAAACATCCTTGTATGCAAGAGTTATTCTATAGAAAACATTTTGGCTCTTCATGAACTAGCAATTTTTAGAGTTTTGAAAAAATGTTTCACGTTGACAGACTCATTGAGACAAAATGGCAATCAGTAAAGACAGTTTCGAAAAACTTTTAATTCGCTTTGCGTAAGGCAAATTTCAGCCTAGCTCTCATCCCTTATGCAAGGACGCAAAGCTGTGCTGTTTCCGGCTTAACTTGATTGATTTCAAGATCCCAAATATCCTTTCCCCAAAAACAAGAAAGCTAAAGAGCTTAATCAAGAAGTATTTCTTAAATCATACTGCCAAATAACAAGAATATTAGCAGACCATATAATTAAATAGCAAGATGGAATGAATATGATGACGGGTTTGGATCGAATTTTCCCGACTATTCAATGACTATTTTATTAATTTCTTCGATTATCGTACTTGTTCCAAGTTGACATATAAGTATCAACCGTATTTATAAAATTAATGTAAAAGTGCGAGTAAAGCGTAATGACCTTTGTTGTTGTTTTAAATAAATTCATACGAAGACAAATCTTCTTCTATTATTTATAATGAAGTTTAAATTATGTTAAAATATTTTTAAAGATGTTTTCTTTGTCAAAAGTGCTTTTTAGATGTCTTTGTAGTCTCATTTGTACCACAAAAGCGTATAAATTTCTTTATTGATAACTCTAATCAGTTATTGTTCTAAATTAATTAAATTTGCATTACGTTTTGAAATAAAAATAAATAAATAAATTGTTTTGTGTAAAGAATTATAAGAGAACTTTTTCATTTACTTTTTTTAGAAATCGAAAACACTGCATTATGTATTCTTAGTTTTTATTTATTATGCTTTTTAGGTTTTAAAGTTTTCACGTAAGAAAATTGGTATAAAAAATTATTACATGACTATTTCCAAACAAGAAATTTTCCAGTACATTTTTACAAAATTTGTCATAAAAATCTACCATGAAGTTTATTATTTTGAAATAATAATGTAAGAAACGTTTGGTAACACTTCTTTGGTGAAAAATGTTCAACTTTATAGGTAATATCGACTTTGATGTATTACCTATATGTTATCTTTCTATTTTAATTGCTCTTTTTTTAAAAAATCTTTCATGCATGTGTTGCAGCCAGCCTCATTTCACAATATAATGTTTACGACCCGCGTAACGTCACAATGTTATGTGACGTTAGAAAGCTCGCAAGAAAAAAAAACGTTGATTATGACTGACCTATATGAAAAAAAAAAAGACGCACAGTTAAAAGCGACAAATATATTTATTTCAAATTAACACTTTGTCTACTGAGAAAATACAATTACATAATAGTTATTAACCGAGTCCATTGAAACTATATGAAAACTTTCATAAGATTGCAAAAGGGAACTGCTAATTTTTAATAAAGTATGCTGAGAAACAATACAACCTTATCTATAAATTATAAAAATATAAATTCATATTCCAATTCTTAGATACCCATTTTTTTATCCTTATTTACTGTATGGAAAACGTACAGAAGAACAAAGATTGCTTTCGAAACAAAAGAATTGTCTTGGCAGCCAGAAAATTAAATGACCGCAGAAAATATCAAATGCACACTTCTACGGTGCTGGTCATAATTTTAAAAACAATCAAAAATTGCACGGAAAACAATTACTTCTGAATAAAATAAAGTAAAATTTATACATAAAGTTCTTTTTTTATGCTACAAATCATTATGTTTTGCCATATTAACAAAGTATGCCATTGTAAAAGTTGGACAAAATTATAAGGACAATGAATATTTTTGCCTTAAATGCACTACTAATCTATAATCTCCAAATTCTTCAAAATCTCTTTTATCAGTTTTGACATCATGGAGTTCGACAGTTCCTTAAGAAACGTTCTTGAAAATTTTTGACCAGACTTTTTCTGTAGAGGACATGAGCTCTTGCTTGTTTTCTTGTTGTATATAATTTTTGCATAATTCGTATGCCAAAATACCCCACAGATTTTCCATTGGTTTCAAATCAGGGCTTCTGGCCCGCCAATCAAGTAGTTTTGCGAAATTAGCATCAAACCACGATTTTGAAGTTTGGGAAACATGTACTGAGGCATTGTCCTGCTGGAAAAATTAGTCTCCACTCGTTATTAACAATGTTTTCGGTAAAATATTATCGCCTAGTACATCATCATAACTCTCAGAATTAATTCTAACCTGCACAAAAAATATTGAAGTAGTTCACCAGTTGCGAAACCTCTCCAGACCATAACTGAGCCACCCCCAAATACACGCTTTGAGAACATTTCTTTTTGTCAACGGAGATCGTATCAGAAAATTAGTAAAACGTTCTGGTCAATCCAAATTAAAATTTATCTCATCGGAAAAGACAACATCATCCCACTTTTTCCTGATAGTGATGGTTTTCTTTACCAAAATTCTATTCCTAGTCTCTTCTGAACTTTTGTAAGAGGCAGTCGTAATATATGTTTACCATAGCGAACCTTTTTTTATTTGTAAAACTGTTCAAGCATTGCATTCTATGTTCAATTCCCGTTTTATTTCTCTTGAAGTTTGTTTATTGCAGCAAACTCACCTTATTATCATTCTTTTCTCCCATACAGAAACAGAAGATTACCTACCTGTATGTCCTGTATGTCTTTATCGTCCATATTTACCGGGATTTTTAAGATAATTGTAAATAACCGTTCATGATCTATTAACCTTTTCAGTAAATTGTCGTACAGAAAGTCCCGAACTTTTAAATGCATCCACTTTCTTTTTCTCAAACTCCGAAAGCTTTATACCTAGCGGTATAACTGAAAAACAGAATATGGCGATCCCAAACGCTTTCTACGCATTTATATCGTCCGACAGTTCCGTATGCAGAGCAAAATTATGCAAATTTTACTTTTTAGACAGCATTAATATAGTTATTCTTATACTTTTGTGGATATCAGATGGCTGTATAAATCCATAATACATTTTATATATATGAATTTTCCACATATTTTCATAAAAACTCTTAAAAATATTCTTCATTTTTCATTTGTTTCCAGCCTTTAAATTTACATAAGTTTCCGGCCAAATGTAGCCAAGATTTGGCGATTCTTGCCTTACCCTTATAATTTTGACCATCACTGTAATGTATTGATTACTGTGGCTTTTCTTAAGATCTAAGCAGCTAGCGTTTGGATACATTTGTGGTACAAAAAGAAATATGGAATATAATCATTAAACAATAATTTTTAAATGGATGAATTTTTAATTTCAAGCAAACAACCAATAAATTATGTATAATATATTCGTGGTACGAAAAGAAATGTGGAATATAATCATTAAACAATAATTTTTAAATGGATAAATTGTTAATTTCAAGCAAACAGCCAATAAAGTATGTATAATATATATAATAGCCAATAAAGTATGTATAATATGCCAATAAAATATATATAATATATTTAATATACAGTGCGTGTAAAAACTTTAACGACATCAAAAAATATTAACTTTTTTAGTAAATTTCAAAGCAAATGAAACTTTTTTTATATATAATATGCAGAGTGGCTTTCTCGATTTATTTAATTTTTTTATTATTATTAAAAGAAATGAAACTTAACTGTCCTGGTGACTAGAAATTTCATTGGAGTGATTTAAGAAAAGAAAAAGAGATTTTATTAAAGCATCAGTTAGGTGGTGGATTTGTTGCAACATGGGACTGCTTTCGTTCAACGATGAGGTGTCACTTATATATCTTTCAGAAACATTTAATTCAAAGACGCATATACAAATTCTTTTTGATCATCTTTCATCTGTTGCAACATTTCTGACAGGACAAAATCCGGATATAACAGCTAAATAACACGCCAATCCACACAAATCCGGAGAAAAAATTTTGTTCTGTTAGAAAAATATTAAAGCTTTGCAATGACCGCTCATAAATCCTGATTTAAATCCTGTCGATAACTTATAGAGAGACCTAGTAAGGTGATTTTATAAAAATGGAAGCCATTTTCCTTCAAAATTGGAATTCATATGAACAATTGAAGATGAATAGTACAAAAGCAATCTGAAACTGTACTAAAAATTAATGATGTCGAAGACTGATTACAATCAATCAATTCATAGGTGAATGCATAACACATTAAATATCTGTTTGTTTGGTTACAATATTGGACTTCCTTTAGTGTCCTCATAGTTTTTACACAAGCAAAAATAGCAAAATTACTTTGTTTTCATAATAAAATACTGACAGTTGAATTTTGTTGAAATTTTTATTAGCTTTTCAGCTTGATGACATATATTATAAGGCAACTAGTTTCGTTTGTTTTAAAATTTATCAAAAAAGTTAATATTTTTTACTGTCTTTATAATTTTTACACGCACTGTATATATAATATTTTAAAAAAAAATGGAAATGAAAAATATTAAAATCTCAGAAATTATTATTGTTAATTTTTCACCATTATGTTTTATTAAAAAGATGGAATTTTGGATAATATTCTTGTTGTTTTTTATTAATCCTTAGCCACTCTGCATATTTTATGGGCATAAATGTTGCGTACGTAAACATTAAATGCTTTTTTCCACCAGATTACATCTGTTACTTAAGGCAGAAACAACTCGTTCAATAATAAACTTAAAAAAATACTTTTGTTACTTATAATAACATCGTGTCTGATAACGATCAGAAATGTGTGTCAATATTTTCGATACATACACTTCAACAAATTATGATTTGTTAGACGGTTATCTTTTTCTGTCTGATTTTTTTTTTTTTTTTTTTTTTTTTTTTTTATACAATGCTAACAAATGTACTCAATAAGGTGTACTGATATATTTCTTTCACGAATGCATTCAACATTAATACGATGGCTTGCATGAAATTTTCTGCTCGAATAGATACATTTAGTAGCCCACTTTTATTTCCAGTAAAATTTATTTAAATGGCGTATCTATTCATCAAATTTTAGAGATAAAACGGACTGATAAATATTTGGGAACGCTAATAAACGACCAAGCATAAAATGTCTTTGTATAAAAAGTGTGGTCCGAATGGAGTTTATACCACTCAGAAACTCGACTTCCTTTCAAGTGTTGGGTGAATTTAAACCTCCAAACCAGTGAAGATGATGAAAGAAATGGTAAGCTATTAAAATTTACTAATAAAAAGTAAAATTATTAACCTCTTTGGACCTCCAAGGTTTATTTTTAGATATTTTTTGACTTCAGTTATGAATTTATATCAACAAACTGATAACTAAAGAAAGATTGAAAAGCAAATAAAATTTAAATCCTTTTTTTTCCACATAAAATTTGATGACACTTAGAAACTCAATAAACCCAATTTTTGACATTTTTAACCTTTTTTCATTTTATTTTATACTTTTTGCACTGCAAAAAATGAAATAATTTAACATTCAATATATTTTTGTTACCAATGGACTGTACAAATAATATCTGAACACAAAGAAAAGTTGTTTACCTTTCTATTTTTGTACATTTTGTGCATTTTTGCTTCAAACCATTTATTTATATCATACATCTCACTAAGAATATGCTATAAGAAACAAATTGCTACTTTATTTAGCTCTACTATTCGTTAAGATCCATTCACAAAAATTTCATTTTACTAACATTATTTATATCTGTAAAAAAATTGTAAAGATGTGTATCCTATGAGATAAATCGGACTGAAGAGATAAAGATAGATACTCAGTAATGGGCTAACTTAAGGTCATTTATCTAATTATTATATTAAAGTGTTATTGAATTCAATAAGATTCATTTATTTATGTGTGTGTGTGTTTATGTATATTTAGCCTAATTCTTACCTTCAAGTATCAGAATAAACATTTAAAGTTTCAAAATATATTATTTGGGGGAAAAATAAATTATATATCTTGCCTCCCTCTATGTTCCAGTTGTGGGCCTAGTAAATTTTTGGTGCATAAGAATATGCATTTAATTTTTCAAACTATATTGTTCGGGAAAACAATAAAAATTAAAAATGTTGCCTTCCTTTATGCTCCTGTTGAGGAACCTAGTTAATTTCTGTAAATCTTTAATTAGCTTATTCAACAAATTATTTACTATGCAATAGAGCATATCAACAGTAGTTTAATTTAAAATAAAACATATTATATTAAAGAAAAAATATTTTAAATAACAGCTTATATCTTAATGAAATATATGAATTTGCCAAAAATTATTTTTGAAAAACCTATAAAATAAGTATATGTATCGACAAAAAAAAAAAAAAAAAAAAAAAAAAAAAAAAATTAAAAAAAAAATAAATAAATAAAAATATAAAATAACTATTCTAAACAGTTTCTGGAAGGTTGACAGTTAAAGATTTTTCTTATAGTTGTTTTACCCAGAAATGCATTTTGGACTTGTTTTTAAACTTTAAAAATTAGTGGCCAGCTACTTGTATGTGTCTCACTACAGGTAAATTTACCTTATTTATGACTTTATATTCCATATGCTGCTCATATGTATATATCATATGAACATTTTTTATGAATCTATAGAGGAAAATAAGGATAAAATCGGATAACCGGATGTAACCTGATATTTCCCTTTAGACTCAATTTGATCCTCTATGGTTGAGAATAATAACTTAAATATTTGTCTCTAGTCGACTAGAAAAAGCGGCAATTAAAGTATCATCATAGTAGATTTTGTATATTTTTTAAACTGAAAATGTTACTTTAAATGTTTTCTTTTGTTTTATTATTTGTTGGTTTTTAAAAATATTAAATGTGAACAAATTTAAAGGGGCTGATTTTTTTATTTCATTATTGTGAGTAGAATATTTAGAGAAGCCTTTTTATTGCAACAAAACTTTTGCTAAGATTTTTAGGCAATTTTATGACTTTCTTTCCAATCTTTATTCTCTTTTGGTAAAACAATCTCAAACGTCTCAATAAATTCATTAAACTTCAGCTCAACTCAATAATATTTCTCTAAAATTTTATTTTTGTGACACACTTTAAAAGTAATTAAACATGCGGTTATTTTTATAGCTCTTGTTGCTGGCTGTTATGGCTGCTGCTCATGCATCTGGTGTGCCCGTGTTAGCTCCAGTTGCGCCTATTATTGCACCAGTTGCTCCATTGGTTACAAAAGTTGTTCCCGTGATTGCTCCAGTTGCTCCATTGGTTAAGAAAGTTGCACCCATTGCCTATGATTATGGAACAACTATCCGGGATTTTGGTTCTTTCCAACAAAATAGAGTAACTGGATTTGCAGGACTTGGTTACAGAAGTTTTGGACCTTACTATGGCAATCTCCGAGGACTTTACGATGGATACTATGGAGGTCTTGGCTATGATAGATTTTTTCCCGGAAATAGCTTTGGGGGCTACTTTTTAGGAAAACGATGAGCTGATAATAAGGTACGTTTCACCCATTAGGTTTAAATGTTATTACATACTTTTTTATAGTAAGAACACTTTTATTTTTATAAGGACTTCATATGTTGGCAAAGTATATTCTAGCAGGATCGAAAATTGAGATGTTGTGCTGATCAGAGATCACACTTGTCCTGAAATTTCAAGACAAGGAAATTCTACGATACCAGCATTTTCTTACAGAAAATCTCTTCCAAAATAAGACGAAATTTCACGCGTTTAACCCTTTTCGGCGCGGAGCACATCTGTTTGAAATAATTAATTTACATAAGAATAAATAAACGAATTTATTAGAAAATACTAGAATATTAGTAGTTACTTATTTTATACTTGTAAAAATATCAAAATTTATTTATTTTTATGTATGCTATAAAAGGAATTTTCAATTAACTATTCTTGGAGCCAGAAAAATTAAAATTAGTTAAAATTAGGTGTTCTTTTTAGGGACACCGCGCCGGAAAGAGTTAACTGAGATTAATTTTTTCTTATATAAAGAATGATATTTGTTTAAAAAATTCCCTTAAGCATACGAAACCTGGTTTTGACAATTTAACATGAATTTTAACACGGAAGAACGCGCGTACCCAGTGTATGAATGGTTTTTACTTTGTCACCAATGAACACAAATAATAATCGTCACTTCTTTAGTCGAAAACAATTGTTAGAAGTTTTGTCATAAAATAAGTTGAAGATTACTTTAAAAAATACTGGTGACAATTGCAAAAAAACTACATGCACTTTGTGTCCATCAGCTCCTGCGTCCGTTCTCTCGGATTAATCTAATTACCTACAAAGAAATTGAATAGTAATTTTGTTTCATTTAGGGCTGTTCTAAACTGATCTGCTTAACAAGCGCAAAACGTGACACATTTAAAAATTCATTTTTTAACAGGAAGGCCATAAAATTGGAAAGCTTGCCTTTAAAAGCGATTTCAAATCAAAATTTGATTTCCATTTTATGATAATTAAGCTACCTATCTAGTTATTTTGATCACGCAATCACGCGTTTTTCTTCCCTACTTTTCTTAACTGGTTTTTCTGATTACGTCGGGTTCAAAACGTCAAATTTGACGGCTTGATCAGAAAAATCTATTGCGTTTAAAAAAAATTGATAAAAATAGAAAAATGAATTAGATAGTTTCCGAACAATAACACCTACTAATTCCATGCATTTCCGAACAAAAATAAATTAAAACTTACGTCACAAAGTTGCCATTTTTGGTTTAAGAATACCTATAACGATGCAGCGTTTGGTCGTTAAATAAAACAGTGATTTCTGTTCGCGAATTCTAACATGTGTATTTTAAATTAAAAAATGTGCTAAATTTGTAACACTGATCAGCACAAACTTCGAATTTTTTTATCCTATTACTATTATTTGTAATAATACATCTTTGATAAATACTTCATAGCTCAAGTATTCCGACACACTTTTCGATATTTTATTCGGGAGTAGAGGACTTTTCTTTGTTAGAAGTGTATATACAGCTTCATTTAATTTTAACTATTTTTTCATTTAATTGATCTACAGTCTAAAACAAAATAGGAAAGGAAAGTTACTGAAAATTAGCAAGGAAAATTATATTCAAGAACTTTTTATGTAACGGCAACAACGATAATTCATGTAACAGATACCGGTTTACACTATGAATCAAAAAATTTGTAAGGTTACTGAGAATTTTTTAAGAAATCTAAATTCTTTGAAATTTTTAAGTTAAGGTAACTAGGGTTACAAACAAAATTTTAGTAATATAGCTGCAATTTTAGTAGATTATTTTGTAAATTTACTGATTTCTGTAGCTTTGCTTACAGGATTTATAATTTTTTTTCCTTATGCAGTGTACAATCAAAACCTTAATAAGCATTCGGTTTACACCAACTTTAAATCTGTAGTGGATATATATATATATATATATATTCAGTATGCTACTCATACGATGTATGACTTATTTCTATGTCTTATAATTAATCATAAGCAGAAATATACTACATTTAGGGGGGGGGGTCATTGCTGGGATTTAGTTTTTGGGTTTCACCGATTCAATCTGACTATCAAATTAGTAACTACCTTTTAATGATTCGATAAATTATTATCTAAAGTTATTAAATTCTAAATTTAATTAAGTGCTGAGATAAAATTTTCCTAGCATATTACGTAATTGAATATTATGCGTACTAGTCTTGTATATTATTGATGCATATTTTACGTTTAAAAAGTTCCAAAATACCCTTTATTTATGATAATAAGTATATTTGCATTGGTTCACAACCTAAACATACAGTAAAACTCTGTCTAACACGGAATCAATCAGGACCGATAAACATTTCCGTAATAGACAATATTCGCCTTAAAGATATTTTACTCTGTGTCTATGTAAACGCAGGGACTTCAAAATCTATTCGGGTTAGATAGATTTCTGTTTTACACAGAGCAAGCTTTAAAAAGAGTTTACTAGACATTGTTACTGCTCTTTCAAGGTATCTTTAAAGTCATTCCTTAACAGTTGTAGTTTATATTATTCCCTTTTTTTTGTAATTTTATGAATTAAGCATGGCATCCCGTCCGAAATTTAAGGTATATTTTATGTCAAAATGTTTGAAAGGGAAATTCACAACTAAATTTTTTTTTACAAAATCTTTATTGATGCATAATTGTATTTGTTACATTTATTTATTTATTTATTGAAATAATGTCATTTTTTTTTAGAAATTGTTGTTTGTTTGCCAATACTACAACATATTACTCTCTGTTAACATTTAAACATCTTTAATAATAATATTTTTTGCAATATTATCAGTTTTTTATGGAAATTACTTGTTTGCTTGCCAATATTACATCATATCACTTTCTATTAACATTTAAACATCTTTAATTTTATAATATTTTTATTTTTATTGTACTTTTTAGGACATGAGTGCCATATCTTTGGAGAATTGTTCCACCAAAGAATGTACAAAGCTTTGCCTGAAGATCCTCAATTTCTATTACAAAAACTGTAATACAATATCAAATGAAATAAAAAATTAATTTATGGAACTTTCTGGCAATTTTAATTTACCTATAATGTAAAAATTGTTAATATATCTTACTTGTAAGAAAGCTTCAAATAGTATCAAATTTTCATATTTTGCATTAAAAAAATTTTTTTATAAGTGATGATTGTTGCATATTCCAAAACATACAGTGCATGTGGATTGGGATTCTAAAACAGTAGTTAATATTGATTGCTCGGAGAATAGCAATGTGCATGTGTTTATTAAGACAATATTTCAGTGCATTTGAGGTTTCAAAATTTTTAGAATAACCAAGAGAAAAATTTTGACTTTTGATCTCTGTAATTGATGTTATGTTTTAGTTGTATGTTATATTCTTGTTATTGGAAAAATTATCATATTAGTATAGCATCTTTTTTTTTTTTTTTTTTTTTTTTTTTTTTTTTTTGCATCGTCAGTTCTAAAGCATACTTGAATGGAAATGAAATATCATCTCTATAACCAACATGCAAACTTAAGGAGAACATGTTGTGGGTATCCATTGGTATTTTAACACTCTTTAGGAATGCTTCCTTCATGATACTAGCCCAATCTGAAAGTCGATTTTGTGGCAGCCATTCTTTTTGTTTTCTCCGATTTGTTCTTCAATATAGGTGTAAATAGAAATTAAACCGAAACATTTCGGTAAAAATAAAACTCTCGAAGGAGAGTAATATTTTAATATCTTATTTTATAAATAAATGAATATGTTAAATCGGAAGTTTTTTGTTAATTTAAGCCCTTGTACCAGTATTTATTCAAGTTATTAGAATTTACGAACTGATTTATGAAAAAAATTGTTTGTTGACGAAATGATTATTATGGAAAGTTCCAAAACTGCAATTAGTTCAAAGTAGTATTCTTTAGCATTTTAATTGTCTAGCAACAGAGCAAAATTTTAATGTTGTTTCGTTTATTTTGTTTCTTAAGCTAAAATAATGATGATTATCTTAACATGATATAAAAACATAATTATGTACATTTAGAACAAGCCTTCCGATTATTAAACTTTTAAATCTGTATCAATGTACAGTAAATTTAAATATTATATATCTTGCATTGAAACCTCTAGATTAGTGAATGAGATGTCTCAGGTTTGACAATTATAAAGAGTTATTAACTGTAGTACCACGTGTCGATCGTTGTATGAATTTCAAAGATTCAAAGCCACTATATAGGATGACCATAAACGAATGTTCCAGTTTCAATGGTGTGTTATAACAATTTAATTAAGACTTTTTACAACAAATAACCCATCAAATGTAAATAAACATAGTTATCCTTGCAAATGTGCAATATGTGCAATATATGTCCAGTTCTTCCCCCACTTTCTTTAACGTGTCCTGGTAATGGAAGTAAGAAACCTCATCAATTCTGCGTCTAAACTCTGGCAAATCATTAGATAATGGCGGGGCACACTATCTTTTATAAAGCCATAAAGGGGAAAAAATTGCATCGGACTAATGGCATTGAAATCTTCAGCCCAGTAATAACATTTTAAGTTCAGGAGTCGCCATTTTGCGTATGTGGTACAGCAAGCGAGAAATAACAAAGCAATTTTCACACATACGCTTATTTAACCTTTTCGGATCCGATTTTTTTTCCATTTTTAGAAAAAATTTATTTATACTTCAACAACATTAATCGTAGCTTTTCAAATAGACTTACTGAAGTTTAAAGATCATCTCACTTTCTAAAATCTAACAAATGTATTTAATTTGTATACTATTCAGTGCATTTTAATATGAAAATAGGTAAAGGAGGAGTTAGGAAAATAACGTATTGCAACATGATTTGGGAGATTATTACAACTTTCGAATGTTTTTTGCGTTTCTATCTATTTTTGCATGCTATCACACATGATTCGTTCATAAGAATAATTTATATTTTTAATTTAAAGACTGAAATATATGTAAAAAAAAAGGAATCGCCAGCGGTGCAAAAAGAGTTGAAAAAAGATTTTTTATTATTATTGTTAATATAAATGTCAAACATAAAGGAAGAAATAATAAGAAAGGTATAACCATATACTATCATTTTTATATGTAGAAAAAACTAAGAAATTGTTAAGATAAAATGATATTTGATGAAAAGACATGTAATATTAATAGTACACCAGTCCCGAAAGGGTTATAATAATTTCAGTTACTCTTTATTAATGACTTTTAACAGACATTCTACAATGCTTACAATTGATGCTATTGAAATTTATAACTGGAGTATTCTTTTATGGACACATTGTATAATGTCGTCGTCGTCATAGGGGAGAGAAGGAATGGTTGACCCACTTTTTACTAAATGATTTTTAACTTTTTAAATATTAGACCTAGAACAAAATTTTATATATAATTTTATTCGATATTAATCCAGCTATAAGAATAAAATTATGACGTAAATGTAATACATAAGAAACTTGGAAAAAGATTGAGTTTCTTCATGAAAAAATAATGGGGCAAGGCCTCCCTCCATATGGGAGGCTTGATCCATTATTTAGGAGCCTTGACCCGCTGTATTTTCTATTGAAATATTCGCAATAATAAACAAACATATAAATAAAATAACTTTAAAAAATGCAGAATACTTTTATTCTATAAGGTTTAAGCAAATAAAATAAGTTTAAAAAAATCAGAACGTCTTTGTGTTACAAGATTTAAACAAAAAAAAACAAAAAAAAAAAAAAATCAGGATACTTTAAAGCAAATAATAGGGGTGGTTTAAACAAATAAAATAAGTTTAAAATGCACAAAAAAGCTTTATACTACAAGGTTTAAACAAATAGAATAAGTTTCCAAAACCCAGAATACCTTTGTGTTACAAGGTTTTAAAAATTTTAAAAATCCAGAATACTTTTATCCTTTAACTGATGTTACCGGCCTCACAGACCGCTACTTTTTTCAATTTTGATACTTTAACTTGTAATTTCAGATTAAATAGAAACACTACCTTAATTTTGTTTCATTTGGAGCTTTCGTACTATCACCAGAGACATTTATATCGGTGCATTTTAAATATAACAGCCCTATGCAAAATGTTAAGTACAAAACACTATCCTATCAGTTAATACCGCCTTAAATTCACTTTTGATGGAGCAGTATGAAAGACCGCTTCATAATAATTTTGTGTTAATTTCTGTCTCATCATTTCTTAATCTTCTGTCATTATAGATCAATCAAAAAAAAAAAACTTTCCTTCGTATTGCTTCAGTAGCTTTATAGAATTCATGTACATTTCTTTTTCATATATAAATCTTAACTTCTTATATAAAATGTCTTTAATGACACTTAATCTTCATATATAAAAATCTTTATTATATACCGAGTATAATAAAAAGGTTTTCAAAAACGCTTAATTAATCGAGTTTGATCTTGGTTAACCCTCCCGCACACTTTGGCTGGTTCAAGCCACCCCACAAAGCCATTTGTAACAAACAGCACATAGTTATTTTAAGCCTTATTTACTGTGCAAACTTCATGCCCAGAATTAAACCTCAATATTTCAGCATTAATTAAAACCTACTTTCTTTAATTTATATGATATAATTTATCTGAAAAACTCTTGCAAAATATATCTAAAAAACTCACTTTTTATGTTGAAAACTCTTCACAACTGATTCTGTCTACACCTGTTCCAATTATCTGCGTGAAACAAAGATTATTATTTGCCCATTCCATTAACTTTGATTGTCATCTAGAAATAAAAGCCTGATATACATTTAAATATGAAAATAGACGTGTGGGCCAAGTCTACCGTATGGTCAACCATCCCTAATCTTCCCAACATCATGTAAATTGTAATATCTTATCATCATTGCCACCATATGCATATTTTTGTAATACACTCTTTATCGAAATATATCTCCTTATCAAAAATATTAAAAGGGGAGAGTAGCCATATTTGTACTAGCAAGGCGCTTTAAATGGATCGCTGAAATTCTGGTGTTACTTACAGAAAGAGATGCCATCAACCGAAGAAATCCTACTCAACAGAACGATGTCATTTATAAATAGAAGAAGCACCCGTCTTCCACGTGCTGTTTTCAGACAAGAAACTTAAATTAAGATGTTTTCATCTAATTTTTTCCGACTAAACGTAAGAGAATACTTTGAACTGAGTTGCTATGCTCTCATATACATTTTTTAGTCTTGAGTTTATCTGTTTTAAAAAAGTGGCATCTTTGCCTCAAATAATTAACCGAATTTGAATTGCTAGAATTAGAATAGATATACGATCAAGAATTTGTAAAGTAAGAGAGGACTGTAGTTACAAAAGCCTCCATAAGGCCAAAGAATCATTAGCAATGTTATCTCCATTGCCAAATTCAATTAAACGGGTCAAGAAACAGCTACGTTAACATCTTTGCCATATAAATTAAAACTTAAAATGAAAAAAAACTCTCAAAGCAAAAAAGTAATTGCAACAGCAAATTAAAAAAAAATAGGCGTAATTCAACTGGATTGAAAATGATGGAACAGACAAACTGCAGATGAAAGGTAAAAAAAAAAAAAGTTTTGTTGAAAAAAAGTCTATTTATTCATAATTTAGAAAGAAAAATCAAAGCAATAATGATTAGTTTCACCCAATTGATCTCAAAAGTAAAACAGCAGATATAATTCAGGTCAAGATTATCGAACACTATCCCTGTTTCGTGCTCTGAAATAAAAAATGAACAAACTTATTCATATATAAGCCTTGCATCACTTCTTACATGATGCTTAAGTAATCGGTAATTGCTTTCATAATTTCTATTCTAACTACTTGTAACTTTGATTTATATTTTGAATCGAATTTTAATATATAATATCTTCTTTTATTTTCACACATTTGATTTCATTAAAATTTTATTGCTGTTGTTTTGTTTGTTTTATTAATCGCAAACGTTGCTTTTAATAATGTTAATTATATATTCTACTCATTTAAACAGCTTAATATTGTTTGGATCAATTTAGGAGATTGGGATTCCAACTTAGGCAACCAGTCTGAATTTGGACCACTTTTGACAAATTTTTCAAAAATTCAAATTAAAATTGAAATCTACAAAAAGAAGATTTTCTGATGATATATTTAATTAATAGATCAATAGATTGAGAACGTCTAGCGATATTTAGCAGGTACTCTAAAAATGGGGCGAGTTACACCTGAAAATAAATAAAGTTGTTCAAATTCTGCTATTCTGCCCTACTATTTGTTTTGGAATTTTATTTGAGTCGTAATTTAACCTTTCTCCGGGCGCACAAATTTTCATCACATGGGCAGCCACGCGTTGTAAATTGTACAACAACAGGAAAACATTCAATTATTGCTGATTTGTTTTAATTTTACAAATAATTTACCAAACAAATGTCATATAAGTTTTCTTTGCTCACAATTTATGAAAGTATTCCGCAATACACTTAGATTTATTTTGTTATAACATATTAAAGCAGGCGTGAATTTTGATTTAAAGAAAAAAAAGTGAATGTTGTACTTTTTGCAATGGCGCCCGCCGGAAGGTTAAATTATATTTCATAAAAAGGAACCCATCAAAAACATCTGATGAAAAAAACAAGCAAAATCTCGTGACTGTTTGATCGTAAAATGTTCTGATATCATGTGTATAATCAAGTGAAGATTTTTTATCAAATCGGACATTTCAATTCACGAATTAGTCCTAGTTCTGTACTCCTTTAGTGAATTATTGTTTTGTGACTTGGCAATTACGCAGTACAAGAAAGTTATTGATAAACACTTTGCTGAGGGTCAATCCATTTCATGTGGTCCAGCACTGGTCGCTCGACCATTTTTAAAAAATCTGAAATTTTTTGTACAACAATCCTAACATGATGGAAGTTCAAAATGGCCGTTATTTTAATTACAAAGTTAAATGTTAATTACACATATTTTTTCAAATGTTTGTGTGTGATTTAAACAATTCAGAATGTATGCTAAGCCAATACACCATTTGTCCAGATGAACAAACCTACTAGAAATGCTATTGCAACAATTTTACTCGGAACACATTTCAGAAAAAGTAAATTACAGACAATAGGTTGCAACTGATTGAGTTGACATGGTTTCAATTATTAAACATAGAGAATTTCTTTCAAGTTAGCAAGGGATGAAAAGATTTGGGTGGCTTTAAATAAAATTTAGAGAAAGAACAGCCTGATGGACTGACAACAGTAACTGGTCGAACTCATAACATCTCTCGTAAATAGTGTTAAGCTTGTTCAGCAGCCAAAAAAATTCAACCAAAAAAATATTTTCTGGACCACTTGAAATGGATTGACCCCTAAACTTTTAGTTGGGTTGGGATTATTTGATTAAGACGCAACACTAGTCACTGAAAAAGACCAGGATGGTAATGGGGATGTTAATTTAAAATATCTTGCTCAAATTTTAATATTTTTACAAGATTTTTTTTCATGGGATAGCTGAAGACTATATGCAATCGGACTAGTTTTTACTTTTTCAATTTTGGTTTCAGATTTAAAAAAAAAATTAACTTTCAGAACCGGTTTGACCCAGTTGTGAAATTGAAACTAACCTAATATAAAACAAAATATAACCAAAATCGAAAAAGCAAAAACTAGCCAGGTTGCGGATCGTCCTCAGCTATCCTAAGCAAATACATGTAAATATATTAAAATTTGAGCGAGATATTTTAAAATAACGCCCCCATAGACTTAACATTATTATCCAGGTTTTTTTCAGTGACTAATGTGGGATCTTAAGTCTGAATATGAACGCGAGAAATGGAATTTTCGAAGAGATGGATTAGTTAGGGGTCTAGTAAAAAGGAGGGTCCGCCTAGTATTCATGCTACATAGGAAGAAAATCACTCAAAACTCCGGATATCAAGCTCAACCACAAGAGAATTTCGCGCCCGGGCTTACAAAGTTATATAAAATTATGTCCATGTAACAATTACATATACGCTGAGCACTCTTATAAATACTATTTTATGCAATACTTTATAAATAAGCGTTAATATTAAAGTGTAAAAAACAGCCATTTCATTTTCACGCTACGTAATTACCAAGCCACATAAAAACCATGAACTAAAATTGTAGACTAGGAGTAATTTGTGAATTAAAATGTCGAAGCTAACAAGAAAGCTAAACTTGGCTGTACACATGATTTCAGAACGTTTTACGGTCAAAGAGTCACGAGGCATCGCTTATTTTTTACAAGGGATATTTTTGAAGCTACTTCTCTTCTTTTTATAAGTGAAAACTAGGTAAATCTTTCCCAGTAACGTCGATTTTCTTTGCAATATTTTTAGCTTCATAGACTATATTAGCTTCCAGTGAATAAATTGGCCCCTGATTACTATAATGTTCTGCTATTCCTAAAAATGCCTCGAATTAGGTATGGGTGTTACTATATGAAAATCATTCGTTCAAATTTTCTACGAATTACAGTAAACTCTGTCTAAGACGGAATTGATAAGGACCGAGAATTTTTTCCGGAGTAAACACTATTCTGACTTAGACAAATGTTATTTTATGTCTATGTATTCGCTAAGCTTGAAAATATTTCCGAGTTAGACAGATTTCCATCTTACCAAATTTCGTCTTACAGAGAATTTTAGTTTTTGTTCCTAGTTATTTTATCAAATTCATCTTAAGTTAATTTCTGTTGCGCAGTGTCCACTTTATAACTTTGTCTACTTCCAGCCTACCTTCCATTTTTTTAATCACAGCTCCCATAATAGTTTGTAAAGTGTTTATTTTAAACTACAGTTTACCCCTACACATATTTCATCGCAGAGTTTCGACATTTATGTTAGGTGTGAAACAGAACAACGCACGACTGCTTAAATATAAGAAAATATATTTTTCAATATGAATATATTTTTATGCATAAAATTATTTTTACGGTATTAAAATTAAATAACTTCTGCAACAAACACTATATAAATATAATACAACATAATATATACATTAAACGCTTTCGTTGTTTAAGTTTAATATCATTAAATGCCATTTACATGCATTCTACAAATCTATTAACAAACAAATTTCAGTTACATTAATGTCGTATGCTTTTGGCGAAGAAAAGTGCTGCTCACCAAATCGCGTGACGTTTACATCATTTAACACCAAATATTCGAAAGTATTTTTTTAATATAAAATTTGTACTGTTATTCCGCCGCTAAATTTGACTGATCCTTTATTACATACATGAGTAGTTTAATTAGTATGTTTCAAAATATTCTGAGTATGCCCAGTATAGAGACCTTCCTTGTAAGCTTCAAGTTCCAAGTCCAACTGAAACTTAGGGGGTGTCAAAAGTACCCTCAATTGCATCCAGAAAAGAATGCTTAAGTTAGTGCTTCCTCAACTTGGCGGGAGCACTGCCATACCCTCAAATATTTGCATTTTTATATGCTTACTAGCGGACCCAGCAGACGTTGTCCTGGCACCGACTCCAAAAAATCAAATAAATGTACATAAATCTAATATTACGCACGATAAATACTACGCTCTTAATTCAATTTCTTATCACAATTATGTAAGGAAATTATTTTTTACTTTGCAGTAGTTTTTGAAGTCGGTTTAATTTTTTATATAAAAGTTTATTTTTCTCTTCTTGGTTAAAAGTTAACGATTTTCGGAAGTAGGTTAATTAAAATAATGCAGGAAAAAATATTTTAAATCATACACGTATCTCAGGTGTGGGGTTCGAAGACAAGATCTTTTTCTTCAAGAACCAGAGCTTAAATCCGGCGCCTTAGACCGCTCGGCCATTCCGTCCACACTCTGTTCAGAGAACTTGTACAACAATTTTAATTAGCGAAAAATCATTAACTATTAGTTTTTGCCTAATTACTAAAAATTACTGAACCAATTTCAATGAAATGTGAATCCAAACCATTCTCGAATCCACTGGAACACACAAACAAAATTTCATTAAAATCGGTCCAGTCGTTTAGGAGCCGTTCAGTGACAAACACACGCACAGAACATTTATATATATAAAGATGATAAGGAAAATGGTTACAACAATGAAATGTTATTTGCCAAAAATCACTTACACGATCGCCGTCATAAATAAATCACAGATTTATTTAAAAATCTGTTTTCTTGGTTTAATGTACATTTTTAAAATGTCCAGATTTTTATATGTATATAACGTTACATATAGAAATTCGAAAATGTTGATTAAATAAACCAATTGAGATAAAAAAGAGTTTTTGAGCGTAATTCAATGTGAGAAAAGCCGCATATCAATAACCAGACGACTTCTGAGCATTTGCAGAATAATGAACAAGTAAGAAAAATCATGCATTAAGTATAGATTATGAAACAATTTCCAACACTTCCTGAAATCTTTAACAAAACTTTGTTATTTAAGGAAATAAGATGCTACTGTCCATAGCCAAATATGTATTCCAATACTTTTGAGCAGCCCTGTATTTGATCCGTTGGTAAATATATATATATCTATATATGTATATATATATATATAATAGGAAAATTCAGTTTAGCAAGAAAATGCCTAACTGGTTGAAATTTCTCATTCAGCACTTTATTGTAATAGAAGGAAAATTCTTGAATACTTTTGTTCATCTCTGTATTTTACCCAGTACTTTTATTACACGCCAGTATTTTGTTAAAATTTAGTTCGAACAAAAACACTCTTAGAACTACTTATATCACATTTCCAGAAATTATTAATTATGTGTGACCATGTAGCTAATTCTTTGCGTAACATTGTATATCATTTAATCTATATTCTACAAACATTTCTTAGTAAATTCAAAGCAATTCAACGTAAAAATGCATAACTTATTTAAAAACCACCTCTAAGTTAATTACCCCCACATTCAGTAACCTTTATCAGCTCTTTTGTGTAACCGTGTACATCAACTATAACATTTATACACACCATATAATTCGCAAACATTTAGTAAAACTTAAAAACGCATATCATAATTAAAAGTGTATTTCATTCATCCATCAGCTATCATCGATAATATACAGTACTTCGGACAAGAATATAAGATTTGAAATATTTTGTGTATTCCGGTAAATGCTATGCACTTTATATTATGCGTTAAATATTACGTCTCAGCGGCGTATATAAATTTTATTATGCTTGAAATCATTTATTATTCTTAAAATATTTCGCAAACAATTCCAATCCTTTATTATTGTGCAACGGAATTTTTGAGCGGCCCTCTAAATATATAATAACTATTATTTTCACTGCATATTATATAGAATGCATATTTTAATGAAGTTTGCGAATCCATGCAAATTTGAATAAGTTTGACAGGGTGTAACACCTTTAAAGTTCATTTGAAACAATTTTTTTCTCATAGGCCGGAATGTATCGGAAAACTTTTGACTATCCCTGTAAATAAACTAATGATAGTAGAAACTTCATTTTCAATAGGGTTCGTGCTAGCGTAAACATCAATAAAATATAAAAATTTGATAGCAATCCGAGTATATTTACGGAAGTTAGAACGAGGCCAGACGATCATCTGGCTATACTGACAGACAGACAGACAAACCGAATGCATAAACACGTTTCAACTTTGTTGGAAAGTGTTAATAAAAATGAATAAATCTACCAAGTTTGAGATAGGAGTAAAACATACTACTGTATGCGTGTGTTACCCCGATGTTACAAATTTTTCCAGCATACTATATTAAATAAGCCTTGTCTGTCTCAATTATGCAAGCCTTTGAAGGGATTTTGAAGATTTCTGTGCCGGCAACTTGATGAATTCATTTAAAAAAATTTGATTTTCTCAAGGACCGGAACTACACTGTACAAATAGCAATTGTTTAAATATATCTGGTGATTATTCTTTACCCTAGACTCTCTGTGGTTTCTGTTTGCTTTTAACATATCTGAATTATTTTAAAGAATAACAATACACTACATGAAAATTATGACAATTCTGTCATCATATTTTTCAAATGAACAGCAGAAGATACTTCAATTATGCACAGAATCGTTTTCGACTTTTCAAGCAAAACTTATAAATTTTAGTAAATCGATTTTTATTATTGGAAGAGCAAGAGTTGGAAGAGTTTGAGCAAAATTTTATGATAATCGAAGAAATTTAAAATAATCATTGAAGGATCTGAATGATCTGAGGTAGTTAGGATCTGAAGCTATTATTCCTTTGGGAATAACAGGTACTGCTGCATTTAATGCCGAAGACATAGTGATTCATCCAGCGCTGAATGTACCAATGTGTTTGGAATGGTGCGCTGACTTAAAAAATTGAATTGCAAGAAATCTACAGCTAAGCAAAGATACGGAGTTATTTCTCATTATTGACGAATTATTAATGATTGTATGTCGATTCACGGCAGATTTCTAACAAAGATGTCGCGAGAGTAAAACATACAGAATTCAGTTTTTTAGAGGCTTATTTGTTAAATCCGTGGCGATATTAGTAGTTACATCATGTAAAAACATCCTTGTATGGAAGAATCATTCTATAGAAGACATTTTGGCTCTTTAAGGACTAACAATTTGTAGGGTTTTGAAAAAAATTTTCACGCTAACAGACTCATTGTGACAAAATGGCAATCAAGAAACACAGTTTCAAAAAACTTTTAATTCGCTTTGTGTAAGTCAAGTTTCAGCTTACACTTTAAAAAATATGACTATTTTCCTCCATCGTCACTCCACCGCTTTTATAGAAAACGACAACTTCAGGCTATCATGGAGCATTCTCATTGACCAAAAGAGTGACATTCTATAAAAGCGGGGGAGTGACGATGCAGCAAAATAGTCATATTTTTTACAGTGTAGATCTCATCCCTTATGCAACGACGCAAAGCTGTGCTGCTTCCGGCATAACTTAATTGATTTCAAGATCCCAAGGATCTTTTCCCCAAAAACAAGCAAGCTAAAGAGCATAATCAAGAAGTATTTCTTAAATCATACTGCCAATGACAAGAATATTAGCAGACCATGTAATTAAATAGCAAGATGGAATGGATATGATTACGTATTTAGACTTCAAGCCGGATTTCCCCGACTACTCAATAACTATTTTGTTAATTTCTTCGATTATCGTGCTTGTTCCAATTCTTGCTCTTCCAATAAAGAAAGTTGACTTAATGAAATTTGTAACTTTTGTTTACAAACACGAAAACATTTCTGTGCATAACTGAAGTATATCTTCTGCTACTTATTTGTGAATATAATGACAGAATTATCATAATTTTCCTGCAGTGTATTGTTATTCTTTAAAAAGATTCATCAATTCAACACATCAAAACACTTAACCAAATACACAGGAAGTTTTTTTCGTGAAATATTTAGCTGTACATCCGCTGAAATTTTTTTCCAGTGCTCCTGTAAGTCTAATTTATGTCCTTACTATTTTTCGAACAAAACTATTTTGAGAACAATAATTTCATTTCAGTAATTAAATAATTAAAAAAAAATTACGAATAAAATCAATTGAAATTAGATGAGCTCACATCCCATGGGACCATGTAATTTGGCTTATAATTCGATGTATAATTTATGTGTTCTTAGTTTTTAGCTCACAGGCTATCATAGCCTGAGAGCTTATGTGCCCGTCCGTTCTGTATGTATGTGCGTAACGCGATAACTCATGATAAAAATATCCGATCCTCTTAAAATTTTGTATGTAGGTATATCCTGACAAGGCGCTTCCCTGATTAGTTTTTGAAGTTCATTCGATATGTATAAGAGGGGGAACGGGGGCTCATGCCCCCCCTTTAATGGATGTAAATGGGTTTTTCATGCAGAATTAACAGTTTTTGTCCAAAATTTAGATATAGGATCATTCTGATGAGGCGATTCCGTGACTGTTATTATGTGTTCATTGAATAAGTATAAACAGGGGGAACGGGGGGCTCATGCCCCCCCCCTTAATTGATATAAACGGGATTTTCATGCAGAATTAACAGTTTTCGTTCAAAATTTAGATATAGGATCATTCGGATGAGGCGAGTCCGTGACTGTTATTATGTGTTCATTGAGTAAGTATAAACAGGGGGAACGGGGGGCTCATGCCCCCCCCCCTTAATTGATATAAACGGAATTTTCATGCAGAATTAACAGTTTTCGTTCAAAATTTAGATATAGGATCATTCGGATGAGGCGAGTCCGTGGCTGTTATTAGGTGTTCATTGAATAAGTATAAACAGGGGGAACGGGTGTTCTAATGCCCCTCCCCTTAACTTGCATAAATGGATTTTTCAACCAGAATTGTCAGATTTCGTTCAAATCTCTGAATAGTTTTGGAAGTTTAATGGTTAAGTATAAATAAAAAAGGGGAATAACTCCTCTTAAATTATATAAATGCTAAATGCGTTTTTATTAAGAATTATCCGATTTGCTCTGAATTTTGGATATAGATTTTTTAATATGATAAAGCATGTACTTGATAGTTTAGGAAGTTCAATGATTAAGTATAAAAAAGGAGAAAGGGGAGAGCTGCTTCCCCTTCTTATTTTTTTTTTCCAACGGAATTAACGAAAATACAAGGAGTTATGTACAATTAGTATGCGTAGCCTGTGAGCTCAATGCCATCAGTTTAACTGGGCAATATTCTTTTTATTACTTATTATACTTTTTATATTTTAAAATTTGTCCCAAAAAAAACTCGTTCCAAAAGTTTCCGACAAATATTTCGAAACAAGAGATTTTACTGTGCATTTCTGCAACATTTTCCATAGAAATCTTCCATAAAATTTATTGTTTTGAAATAATAATGTAAGAAACTTTTGATAGTTTTTCTTTGGCGAGAAATGTTCAACTTTTCTGATAATATTGACTTTGATGTATTACTTATATGTTATCTTAATATTTTAATTACTGTTTTTTTTATGCATATGTTGCGCCGAGCTTCATTTCGCAATATAATGTTAGCTTTCGGCCTAACATCGCAATAATCCATTTCAAAAATATGCATTAAAGTATTTAATTGCTATAAAGGACGTTAAATACTAATAAAAACATTAAAAGATCTTAATAATTTTACATGTTTCGATTGAATTTACTCAATCATCATCAGAAAAAAGAAAATACAAATAAACACAAAGATGGAAAATGACAATAAACTATTACAAATAAAATTTAAAAATTTTTAAAAAAATAAAAATCACGCGCGTTATATTTTAATTATGTATCACGTTGTTTAATTTTTAAATTATTTAAAAAATTATTTAAAATTTTTTTAAAAAATTTTTAAATTTCATTTGTAATAGTTTGTTGTCATTTTCCATCTTTGTGTTTATTTGTATTTTCTTTTTTCTGATGATGATTGAGTAAATTCAATCGAAACATGTAAAATTATTAAGATCTTTTAATGATTTTATTAGTATTTAACATCCTTTATAGCAATTAAATACTTTAATGCATATTTTTTAAATGTTTTTAATGGACGTATATGAAAACTTCTATCTATAATTAATCGCAATAATCCGTTTATGGCCCGCAAGAAAAAAATCGAGTATGGCTGACCTGTATGAACAAAAAGACGGACA
The DNA here is from genome assembly GCA_964019185.1 of Maratus speculifer. Classification (NCBI taxonomy): domain Eukaryota; kingdom Metazoa; phylum Arthropoda; class Arachnida; order Araneae; family Salticidae; genus Maratus; species Maratus speculifer. The sequence continues at coordinate 215,943,193 of OZ025289.1, forward strand.
GTTAAAGGCGACACATTTATTTATTTCAAATTAACACTCTGTCTACTGAGAAAAAACGATTAAATGATAGCTATACACCGAGTCCATTGAAACTATGTGAAAAAATATACAGTAAAACCTCGGTTAACCGAAAAAGCATGGGACTAAAGCATTTACGATTAACTGAAGCTCCATAGGATTTTGCGGATAATCGGGTTTCTATTGGAATTTTCGAATAACCTGGGTTCCATGGGAAATTCTGAATAATCGAAAGGCTTATAGTGAAAATTTGTTTGATGAAAAGTTGTGATCATAATTTAGAGCATGGTTGTAATAAAAATGTAGTGCTACCGTATTCGAAGCACCCTGAAGATGAAAAACAATAGAAAATCATAAGATATTTTGTAAATAAAATGAAGTGTGAAATATGTCTACCTAATAAAACGCCTTGAATTGAGCAATGGACCAAATAAGTAACTTGACTTTATTTATTTAATAAAGAATATACTGTTTGAACACTATTTCTACTAGTGTGCAGTAATACCCTTCAAAGATTTGATTTTTATTTAGCTTCTAATTTTTAAAGCTATTATGTATTAAAACAACTCTTCAATGTATAAAAATTGATTCTGAATTGTTTTAATCTAAAACTTACTCGTAAACTAGTAATCGTAAAACAAAATACGTTGAAAATTGTCATTCGACGTCGGAAAAAATATTATTAACGGTAAATTTTTTTCCATTTAAAATGGACTTTAAAAAATTTTAAGGTATTTCAGTTAAGCCGATTTTCGGATAACCGGGGTTCTATTGTATAAGTTTGTAAAAAGGAACTGCTATTTTATAATAAGTATTCTAATAAACATCACCTATAGATAATTAAAATATAAATACATATTCTAATTCTTAAGGATTCGTTTTTTTTATCCTTATTTACTCTGTGGTAAACGTTCGAGCAAAGATTGCTTTCTGTAACAAAAGAACTATCTTGGCTGCCAGAAAGTTAAGCGACCACTGAAAATATCAAATGCACGCATCTGTGTATTACAGGGTGGCGAGAGGTCAGGGAAAACCGGGAAAAACGCATTCAAGAAAAGTGAAAACTACCAGTATTTTCTTACAGAAAATACTCCAAATAATGTAAAGATATTATATAAACTGAATTTATCTTTTAACAAAATACTGGTATTTATCATCTATATTGACTGTGTTTTTATCTAACCACTCGCCACCATGTATTACAGGGCTTATCTTGCGATCTAGACAACTTGCGTTTGGATACATTCGTGGTACAAAAAGAAATGTGGTGTACAATCAATAAACAATAATTTTTAAATGGATAAATCGTTAATTTTAAGCAAACAATGAATAAAGTATGAATAATGAATATAAAATGTTCATAATATTTTTTTAATATAAAATGGAAAGGAAAATTATTAAAATTTCAGAAATTTTTCTTTTTATTTTTCATTATTTTGTTTTATTACAAAGATGAAATTTCGGAAAACATTCTCGTTGTTTTTTACTAATTCTTTTCCATTGTTCATATTTTAGGGGCATAAATGTTGCGCACTTAACCATTAAATGCTTGTTTTCAGCAGATTACATCTGTTATTTAAGTCAGATACAACTCGTTAAACAAATAAATTAAAATATTTATATATGTATTATTTATAATAACATCGTGTTTGATCACAATCGGAAATGTGTGTCAATATTTCAGATACATACACTCCAACAAATTATGATTTGTTACACTGTTATCTCTTTTTGTCTCATTTTATTTTTTATTTTTCCATACAATGTTAATAAATGTACTCAATAAGGTATGCTAATGTAGTTCTTTCACGAATGCATTCAACATTAATACGAAGGCTTGCATGAAATTTTCTGCTCGATTAGATACATTTAAAAGATCACTTTTATTTCCACAAAAACTTATTTAAATGGCGTATCTATTCATCAAATTTTAGAGATAAAACAAGCTGATAAATATTTGGGAACGATAGTAAACAACCAAGCATAAAATGTCTAGGTATAAAAAGTGTGGTCCGGATGGAGTTTACACCACTCAGTCACTCGACCTTCTTTCAAGTTTTGCTTGAATCTAAACCTCCAAACCAGTGAAGATGATGAAAGAAATGGTAAGATATTAAAATTTACTAATAAAAAGCCTACTAATTAACCTCTTCGGACCCCAAAGGTTTATTTTTAGATATTTTTTAACTTCATTTATGAATTTTATGTTAACGAACTGATAATTAAAAAAGATTGAAAAGTGAATAATTTTTTTTTCCACATAAAATTCGATGACACGTGAGGACTCAATAAGCACAGTTTTTGACAATTTTTTACCTTTTTTTTATTTTATTTTATACTTTTTACATTGCAATAACAATAAGTAAAATGAAATAATTATACATTTAATATTTTTATGATGGCAATGGACTCTAAAAATGATATCTGAATACAGAGAAAAATTGTTTACGCTTCTATTTTTGAACAGCAAAAAAAAAGTAATTATTCTAAACAGTTTCTGGAAAGTTGACGATTAAAGATTTTTTCTTTTAGATGTTTTGCAGAAATGCATTTTGGACTTGTTTTTAAACTTCAAAAATTAGTGGCCAACTACTCGTACGTGTCTCATTATAGGTAAATTTACCTTATTTATGACTTCATAATAACATATGCTGTCCATATGAATGTAAAGTATGAACTTTTTTATGAATCTATAGACAAAAATAAGGGTGAAATCGGATAACTGGATGTAACCGGATATCTGACTCAATTTGATCAGCCCTCTATGGTTGCGAGTAATAATTTAAATATTTATCTCTAGTGAAAAAGAAAAGGCGGCAATTAAGGTATCATCATACCAGATTTTGTATAATTTCTATACCGGAAGGGTTATTTTATATACAGTAGAACCCCGATAATTCGGATTAATTGGGACTAGACCCAATCCGGATTGTCGAAAATCCGGATTATCCGGAGAATGTGAACAAATGAATTAGAATAATTTATATATTCAAAGAAAATCACCTTTATACTGAACATATTCAATATTCGACAGTAAAAATGTTTACTTTGTAATTATAAAATTTGTCATATTCTACTAATTTTGCGGGCAGCATGGTGAGGCATTCTCATTTATTCCTCCTTTTATTTCAATTTTCCGCAAGTGATTTGTAGAAGGGTTTTGGCACGAATACAAGGAAACGTGTACTTGATAGATAGAGGACCTATGGACTGGATGACAAAGATCGGATCGCAATCCTTATCAGACAGCGTGTCTATAACGACTATTTTACTTTGCTTATGCTGCGTAAAACTTCATTAAGCAGTCAGCTTATGATGACATTTCCAAATGGATTAAATAGAAAACTGTGAAAACTGGAATTGGCAAAACTTAAATGATGTATTGTTGTTCATTTCGTAGACAACATTAAAGAGTTTAAATAAGAAAGCTTGAGGTATTCTTCCGAAAAGATTTCAGAAAACACTTATTTATTCTGAATATGAAGCTGAAATAAATTTATGTTATGGAAATTCGCCGATCACTTCTCAAACTTGAAAGAAATAATTCCACCAAATCGATCCGGATTATCCGGAGATCCGGATTAACGGGGTCCGGATTTGCGGGGTTCTACTGTATTTTCTTTTGTTTTAATGTTTGCTGGTTTTTAACAATTTTAAATGTGAACAAATATAAAGTTACAGATTTTTATTATTATATTATTGTGGGTAACATATTTAAAGATGATTTTTTTGCTACAAAACTGTTGCTAGCATTTTAAAAACTTTTTTACGATTTTCTTTCTCTTTCGGTAAAACAATCTCAAACGTCTCAATAAATCATAAATCTTCTGAACATGAAATTTTATTTTTTTAACGCACTTTCGAAAGTAATTAAACATGCGGTTATTTTTATAGATCTTGTTGCTGGCTGTTATAGCTGCTGCTCATGCATCTGGTGTGCCCTTGGTTGCTCCAGTTGCGCCTATTATTGCACCAGTTGCAAAAGTGGTTGTTCCAGTTGCCCCCTTGGTTACTAAAGTTGCACCCATTGCATATGATTATGGAACAACTATCCGGGATTTTGGTTCTTTCCAACAAAATAGAGTAACTGGATTTGCAGGACTTGGTTACAGAAGTTTTGGACCTTACTATGGCAATCTCCGAGGACTTAACAGTGGATACTACGGAGGTCTTGGCTATGGTGGATTTTTTCCCGGCAATGGCCTTGGAGGCTACTTCTTAGGAAAACGATAAGCTGATAATTCGGTATGTTTACCTATTAGATTTAAATGTTATTACATATTTTTTTTTATACTAAGAACACATTTTATTTCAATATGAACTTCTTATGTCAGTAAAATATAAACTAGTACACTGTAAAAAGAATTGTAAAGTTACTAAACTTTTCTAGGAAACTGGTATTCCAAGAACTTTTCATGTAACGGTAACAGCAAAATTCCTTACATGAATTATAACCGTTTCTCTTACATTCTCTTCTCGGAATCCCAATTTCCTATAAAAAATTTAGTAATTTTACAGATTTTTTTTACAGTGTAGGACCGATAATTATAGAAAAATGCTCGATAAGCATACTGATGGAGAGAGTTCTTAAATAGAAAAAAAATTTTGGGAGACATTTATAGTTGACGGTGGTCCAAATCTCTCCATTAAAAAAGATTTATTGGATCAAAATCTATACATAGACATTTAATCTTTTTTTTCTAAGGATATACTTTAGAAATTCTAAAGTTATACGTTACGGTTGCAGACTGCATTTGTTTTATTTTATTTGAATTTTTTTTTAGAATTTATATCCATTTTAAATTCAAATTTGCAGTATTTCGAAATATACTTTTTGCGTATTTCTGAAAAAATTATTACTTAAATTGTTACAATTGTATAACTGGCGTAATAATAATTTTTCCTTTAAATTAAAAATTTATTTACCATGTCTATTATGAATAAAAAGAAAACGTTAAATTTAGAATTGAATGATTACATATTAAAAGAAGAAACATATTAAATATTACGTCATCAACATTAAATTTACCAGTGAATATTTTAAAAAAGAAAAATTTTAAATAAGAAATCTATTGTAAGTTTATAGTTGTTAGTAAGAAATAATTTTATGCAGCAAAAATGAAAGTATTTTGTACAACATAGTTTAAAGAATTTAACTTTTCACATTAGATGCTTTTTGCAACAAATATAGTCACAACATCCTTTAAACATTATAATATCTTACAATTCATATACTAATCATTATTTTAAATTTTTATATAGCGAAAAAAAAGCCATACTTTAAACGTCATGCTAACATAACGCGGAGGGACAGCTAGATTAATTTAATGTATTCTGCAAAGTACAGTTTCCTGATTAAAAACTGATCTGCGCTTACATCAACCCAACGACGTCAGCGCAGCGAAAGTTCGCTCGAAAGTTAAACATGGACTAAAACGCTGTTTAAGACGAAATTGATCGGGACCGAGGAAAATTTTCGAAATAGATAATATTCGCCATAGACAAATTTTACTCTTTTTTTTTATTCTGTGTCAAGGTTACCGGTTTGACTTGCAGTTTTAATTCGAAATTTCAAATTCATACTATAAATTTCAACAAAATAACTTTTGATTTATATGATCGCTAAATGTCACTTATTAAACAAACCATAAAAATATTTCATTATTTCTGGTATGATAACTAAATTTTTGAATAAATATGGAAGCCAAACTGACAAACCTGCTCTATGTCTATGAATTCGCAAGGGCTTTAAAATATTTCCGAATTAGACGCATTTTCGTCTTACATAGAATAAGCTTTATACAGGGTTTACTGTACTTTGTTTAGAGCTCTTTCAATGCTCTTTTCTGGTATCTTTAAAATGCAACATCTTTCCTGAATAGTTATAGTTATTATTGTAAATTTTTTCATAATCTCGTAAGTTAAGCATTTCACACGGTTTGTTTAGGTAATTATTTTAATTTTTTTTTTTTTTTTTTTTTTTTTTTTTTTTTTTACAAGAGCTTTATTGTTGCATAACTGTTTTTCAATTTTCTTATTCATTAAACATTGTCTTTTTTCTTAGAAATTGTTTGTTTGTTTGCCAGTATACAACATACTGCTTGAAATTACTTTCTGTTAATATTTAACCATCTTCAATTGAATAATATTTTTATTTTTTATTTTTCTAGGACATGGAAACCAAATTTTTGAAGAAATGTTCCATCAAAAAATGTACAAAGCATTGACTCAAGATCCTACATTTCTATTACATAAACTGTAATATAGTATCAAATTTAATAAAAAAAATTATTTATAGATTTTTCTGACTCTTTTAATTTACCTACAACGTAAAAATTGTAAATCTATTTTATATATAAGAAAGCTTCCAAAAGTATCGAATTTTCATATTTTGCATTAAAAAATAATTCCAATAAATGATAATCCTCACACATTCCAAAACATATACTGCAAGTAAAAGGATTTTAAAACAGTAGTAAATCTTGATTAGCATAGCTTGGGCTGGTCTTAGAACAGCAATGTGCATGTGTTTATTAAGACAATATTTCAGTGCATTCTAGGTATGCTTCAGAATGTTTAGAAGAACCAAGAGAAAAATTTGGCTTCAATCTTTGTTCCTGATGTTATGTTTTACTTGTCTATACCTTATCTACTATTATAAAGTGGTAAAGTTTGTTTATTTGCAGGGGCTAATCTCTGGAACTACCGAATCGATTTTAAAAGTAATGGTACCAAAATGATGGCGTTCGCCCAGAATCAAATATAGGCTATATCTTATGTCTATGACACTATCCCAAAAGGGAATGCAGGAGCAAAAACAAACGTTCTAGAAATGCGATTCTTGTGTTACTGTAGGAGCTAGAAACATGAAATTTGACATGATAATTACTTATAAGAAACAGACGATCACTAAGATTATTTGCTAAAAAATACGAAAATTAAAACGAATGGAAATGCTCGAAAAGCGTTCTAAAAACGTTCTAAATTGCAATTTTTAAACTATCTCGGGAATTAACGAACCGATAAATAATAGTGATGCTAAAATGATGGTGACAGACCTGGATCTAATATAGGCTATATCTTATGTGAGTGTCGCTTTTGCAGAAGGGGTAAAGTAGCAAAAAATGATCTAAAGATGCAACTTTTGTGTTACTGAAGGGCCTAGAAACATGAAATTTAGCTTGGTAGTTACTTATAAAATGTAAATAATCTCTAATAACATTTCCTCACAAAGTAAAAATTTAAAAGGGGTGGAAATACGCAAAAAGCGTTCCTTGAAGCGTTCTAAATGATGATTTGAAAGCAGTCTCAGCAAATATCAAACTGCTTTCAAAAGTAAATTTCTGGTTATATAGAATCTGTTAAAACATAAGAAACATAATATATTATGTAAACTATATATTATGTTTGTTAACATAACATAGCTATAGACATAAAATAACTGTATTTTATGCCTGCGACACTATCAACACAGGGTTGCAGTTGTACTAAGAGCCTAGAAACTTTAAATATGGCATGATAGTTATTTATAAAATATAAATATCCTCTAAGAATAGTCGGAAGTAAATTCGAAATTTAAAAGTTGTAAAGCGAAGGGAGAGTGCTAAAAGCATTCTAAAATTTCTTCAATTACGATTTCTATGCAGGTTCAGGAATTAATAAACCGTACCGTTGTGAATCAATGGTGACACTCTCTGATCCTACATAGTCTATATTTATGACAGATCCACTACCACTTGCGATAGCAAAAGAACAAATGTTCTGAAAAAGGCCTTGAAAAAATTTCTAAATGACATTTCTATGAAATTATAGGAAATACTAAACCGATTTCAAAATTAACGTTGGCAAATTAATGGTGAGATTCCCTTTTACAACATAAACATTTCATGTTGGTACCACTACCGCGAGAGACATAGTAGAACGTTAGAAAAGAAACTTGGATTTGGATATGATGTTTAGTTTTAAGATGGAAATGCATATTAAAAAGATTTTTTCTAAAAAATCAAATACTTCAGATGAAAACTGAAGTAACAAATGATTTGAGCATGAAAGTTTCAAAATATTATTTAAAATATCATTTATCTAAAATTAACTGTAGTCCTTCTAATTATCTTAAGTCTCATTTCGGAATAATGCAGTGTAATAATGAAATTTAGTCAAATTACTATATATTATTACTTATAATGAAAATCAGACATACAAATATCACTTGGCTATTCAACTATTACGCGAGCAAAGCCGCGGGATTTGGTAGTATGCTATATTCTTGTTGTTAGAACAAATATCATATTAGTAAAACGTCTTTTTTGGTGGTATCGGCCATTCTAAAACATACTTGAATATAAATGAAGTATCATCACGAGATCCTACATGGAAACTTAAGGAGAAATATTTTGGGTAACCACTGGTATTTTAACGCTCTCACTGGTTAGCAAGAAAGCAAATTTTTAAAATTGTTTAATTTTATAAGCTAAATTAAAGAATCTGAATCTGAAACTGATTATCCTAATTTGATATAAAAATATTATTATGTATATTGAAGACGAGTCTTCTGATTGTTCATCTTTTATATGTGTCACAATGAACAGTAAATTTAAATAATATGTATTTTGCATTGAACATCAAACATCAAATTAAAGGTAAACGAACATATTTTAGAAATGTTTAATATGTGCAGTTTTAACTACACAACATACATATTCAATTCTTCGCACACTTCTGTTAACAAGTCCAGAGTAATGGAAGTAATAACCTCTTCAATTCTGTGACTCAACTCTGGCAAATTATTAGGTAATAGTGGAGCACACAATCTCTTATAAAGTCTTAAAGGAAAATAATTGCGTAGCTCTAATAGGTTTTAAATCTTCATCTCAGTAATAACGCTTTACGTTGAAGAGTCGCCATTTTGCGTATGTGGTACTGCAAGTGAGTAACAAAACAGTACTCGCACACGTTCTTATCAAATCTTTTCCAGTTACTCTGTATTTGTGAATTTGAACAAATACTGTACAACGCTTACAATTTATACTATTACGATTCATAACTCTGGCATTCTTTTATGGACATCCTGTATAGTGTCATCGTCATATCATGTAAATTGTCGTAGCTTAACATCATTGTCGCCATATTTATATTTTTTGTAGTGTATTCTTTATCTCATTGTATATTACCGTATCAAAAATATGTGTAGGGAAGAGTAGCCATATTTGGACCGGTGTTTTAAATGGATTGCTGCAATTCTGACGCTAATTGCAAAAAGAGATGCCATTTACCAATGAAATCCTACACATCAGAATGGTGCCATTTATGATTCGAAGAAGCATCTGTCTTCCACGTGTTTTCAGACAAGTCAAAGAAACTTAAAAGAAGCTGTTTTGATCTAATTTTTTTTCTACTGAACGTACGAGAATACTTTATAATTGAGCGAAGTTCTTATGCTCCCATATACATATCTAAATTTATGCTTTTATTGCGCTTTTTTTTTTTTTTTTTTTTTTTTTTTTTTTTTTGCCCGCGGATTTGTTTATTTTTTGTTTTCTTTCTTAATCTTGAGATTATTTGTTTTAAAATTGGACCAATCTGAATTGCTTACAGATATACGATCAAAAATTTGAAAAGTAAGTGATAAATCTTGAGAAGGCTGCAGTTACAAAAATCTTCCAAAAAGACAAAGAATCATTAGTGATGTTATCTTTCTTCCTAAATTCAGGTAAGTGTGATAGAAAAAAACAGATATGTTAACAACTTCGCCATATAAAGCAAACCTAAAAAAATTCTTTTAAAGTATAAAATCAATTAAAACATCAAGTTTAAAAAATAGGCATAATTCAATTGGAAAGAAAGTGATGGAATAGAACTACAGACATAAGGTAAAGAAAACTTTTTTGAAAAGAAAGTCTAATGATTTATATTCTAAAAAGAAAAATCAAGACAATAATGATTGGGTTTGCTCAGTTTGTAACAAAAATAAAACAGCAGAAATGATCCAGTGTTCAGATTACTAAACATGATTCCTGTTTTGTGCGCTGAATAAAAAGAACAAAAACATTCATGCATAAGCATTGCATCAATTTTGCATGATGCTTAAGCAATTGCCAATCACTTTCATAATTTCTATTTGACATAGATATAACTTTGATTTATATTTTGAATACATTTTGATTTAAAATATTTTTTCTTTTTTCAGACATTTGGTTTCATTACATTTCATTTTTGTTGTTTTATTTGTTTTATTAATCGCAGACTTTGCTTTTAATAAAGTTAGTTATATTACATCTAGGGATATTTAGCAGATATACTAAAAACGGGGCGAGTTACACCTGAAAATAAATGATATGGTTGGATTTCTGATATTCTTCCCTATTATCTGTTTTAGAATTTTACTTGAGTCATAATTTCAAGTGTATTTCATAAAATACAGTGTTTGCATTATATATATATGGATATATATATATTGCCTAAAAGAGTAGTTAATTTTAAAAATGGATTTATTTGTATTCCATTTATTAAAGTTGAACAAACTCATCTTTACACTGCGATGCAACTTTTACGACACGAGGGCAAATTATCTTACCTTATATTCATATAATATACCTTTCGTGTTTATCTAATTTTCCTTTGTTTTAGAATTTTACTTGAGTTGTAATTTCAAGTATATTTCATAAAATACAGTATTTGTATTTATATATATATATTGCCAAACAGAGCAGTTAACTTTTAAAATGGATTTATTTGTATTCCATTTATTAAAGTTGAACAAGCGCATCTTTACATTGTGGAGCAACTTTTGAGACACGAGAGCATATTATCTTATCTTATAATATACCTTTATCGTGTTTATCTAGATTTCCTTAGAGCTTCTTTATCAGAATCCATAAGAATGTTTAGTGTTTTTCCAAATAAAACAGAATGCTTCAGAAAGAGATAAAAATATTTTTTATTTTATCTTCCACATTTCCCATATAAAAAACATAAATACAGATGCTGAAAACTTTTTACAAAATGTAAATAATAAATAAAATGAAGTATCACACTCGATTACAGTTTTAAAAAAAATTGAAAACTGTGCAAAAAGAAAGAAACGTGTCATTTTGAAATCTTTGAAAACATGCAATTAAAATTTTAAAAACAAATTATCCGTGATTCATGAGATGAGTTACAAAGCTATGAGTTTTACTGATTACAGAATTCCGTATTTTATAGTACTCTTCGTTCGTGCATTTTGTAATAAGAATATTGAATTTAAATAATTGCAACTGATTAGATTATGTTAATTAATCATGCTAATAAAAGATCTATACGTATGAAATTAATCCTATGATACTCGCATGTAGCATCTATCCTCCTTTATTTATTTTTATTATTTAAGAGATATGAATGGCCTTTGAACTTTTTTTAAATTTTGTATTTTATAATAAGACATTTATATGTTATTAAATAGCTTTATAAAGTAAAGTTATTCAATAAAAAAAATGCAATCGGTGTAATAAAATTTGAAAAATGTAATTTTCTTTTTTGAAAATTAAAAAAGAAAGAAAGAAAGAAATTATGTACCCCCCCTCCCTTATACAATTTCAAACTTTTTTTTCCATTCCCTACTTACAAGTGTGTTAATTAAATCCAATTGATTTTTTAAATCATCAGATTTTAAAATATTCACCTTTTATATAAACATTTTAATAACAATTTAAATTTTTCTTAAGAAAGGTGTTATAGTAAAAATAAAATACATTGACATGTTTCGGAACCGTCAAATAAGTTCCATAGTCATAATATAAATAAAACAAAATTTCAAAATATTTCTCGGACAATACAAATGACACGCTACAATGAGATATAAATAACAAAAAAACACGCGCTCTGTTGCAAAAAATTAAATTAAAATATAGACCATGATCTAAAACTTAACTAAAAATAAAAATTTCAAACTATTTCACGGTCAATACAAATGACACGCGACAAAGAGATATAAAAAACATCAAAAAACACGCGCGCTATTGTAAAAAATTAAATTAAAATAAAAATAGACCATGATCAAAAGAAATTCCAACTTGGTTCATCCCATTCAAGCCCTCACGAGGAATTTATTCATTAATTCTAACCATAACTTAGGAATAATAAAAGAAACGGTATCATTGCAAACCAGATTATTACGCGTATAAATTTCAATGGACTCTCTTATAATAGATTTACGATAACAATTAGATATGAAACATAATTTACTTTGATTAAACAATATTTTTATCTCCTCATTAAAATATGTTCTTGATAAGGCAGTGTTAGTACGTCCAAATTTAATATCAGATTCGTGCTCCCCTTTTCTAATTCCAAACTTTCTCCCAGTCATGCCTATGTAATAATTTAAGTCACCATTTTCAGTAATATAAGGTATTTCATAAACTCCAGCAAGATCATCATGTCCAATAGGATCCACTTGCTTATTAAGTAAACATCTTAATTTTGGTGGAGGAGTTGCAATCAAATCAATATTAAACTTTTTTAATTTAAATTTTAATTTCTCAAAACTGCCTTTCAGATATGGAAAAGAAACTCTTTTAAAATTTTTAGAATCACCCCCTTTATTGAATCTTTCAGTTAACCCTGGATATTGTTGTTTAGGCTTCCCTTTTCTATAATAATTAATTAATTTATTGATGCTACTTATTTTATACCCATTAGAACCTGCAATCGCACGGATCTTACGCAACTCTTCGTTTAAAAATTCATCAGAACAGACTTTAAACGCTCTATCAACCATGAAACGGAAAGTAGAGAATTTATAACAAAAAGGTGAACAAGCGAAATTTGGAATAATGTGTTGGCTATTAATTTTCTTTCTATAAATTGATCTTTTCAAAGAATCACCCTCCCTATTTAAAAAAGTGTCTAATAACGGTAAACTACAATTCGCTTCTAATTCATAGGTAAATTGAATATTTTTATCTAATTTATTAACTTTATCAACAAAATTAAGAAAAGAATCTACCCCCCATTCCCAAACCAAAAAAACATCATCAACATACCTTTTCCAAAACATAGGAACTTTGTCAAAATTTTCAAAAAATATTTTTTCATAAGGTCTCATTTTAAATTCCGCGAGGAAACCCGAAATGGGAGAGCCAATTGGAGCCCCCAACTTTTGCTCATAAATTTCTCCATCCGTAAAGAAATTATTATTTGTGATTAACTGTAAGCCAATTTTCAGTCTCTTTTTTATGTTATCACTATACTTTTCTGAACTATCTATCAAATCACTGATATAAGAATTAACTTCACTAATGTCTATTGATGGAAATAACGACTTGACATCCATACTTGCCAAAATACAATCATGAGGATTCTTAAGTATTTTGATATGTTCTACAAATTCTGCTGTGGAATTAACAACCAAGTCCGAAGGAGGTAATAAGTCTTTCAACAATAAGACAAATGCTTTTTCCAAAAAATATGTTGGCGCTTGACAAAAAAAAAAAAAAAAAAAAAAAGAATTAATAAGCAAGGTGTCATTCCACGTCTTGTTGGTAGAGTAAAAGATCATAAAGAAGGATATCCATTGCGCCCCATAGTAATGAGATGTCATAATGAGATGACAACAAACATTATAACAAAATTTTTACAAATTTTAAAAAATATGACTATTTTGCTACATCGTCACTCCACCGCTTTTATAGAAAACGACTACTTCAGGCTATCATGGAGCATTCTCATTGGCCAAAAGAGTGATATTCTATAAAAGCGGGGGAGTGACGATGCAGAAAAATAGTCATATTTTTTACAGTGTAGCTCTCATCCCTTATGCAACGACGCAAAGCTGTGCTGCTTCCGGCATAACTTGATTGATTTCAAGATCCCAAATATATTTTCCCCCAAAACAAGCAAGCTAAAGAACATAATCAAGAAGTATTTCTTAAATCATACTGCCAATAACAAGAATATTAGCAGACCATGTAATTAAATAGCAAGATGGAATGGATATGATTACGTGTTTAGACTTCAGGCTAGATTTTCCCGACTACTCAATGATTATTTTATTAATTTCTTCGATTATCGTACTTGTTACAAGTCTTGCTTTTCCAACTGCTTTTCCAACTTGCTTTTCTAACTGGGGTTCCATAGGATTTTGCGGATAATTGGGTTTCTATGGGAATTTTCGAATAACCTGGGTTCTATGGGAAATTTTGAATAACCGAAAGGCTTATAGTGGAAATTTGTTTGATGAAAAGTTGTGATCATAATTTAGAGCATGGTTGTAATAAAAATGTAGTGCTACCGTATTCGAAGCACGCTGAAGTTGAAAAACAATAGAAAATCATAAGATATTTTGTAAGTAAAATGAAGTGTGAAATATGACTACCTAATAAAATGCCTTGAATTAAGCAATGGACCAAATAAGTACTTGACTTTATTTATTTAATAAAGAATATGCTTTTTGAACACTATTTCTACTAGTGTGCAATAATACCCTTCAAAGTTTTGATTTTTATTTAGCTTCTAAGTTTTAAAGCTACTATGTATTAAAACAACTCTTCAATGTATTAAAATTGATTCTGAATTGTTTTAATCTAAAACTTACACGTAAGCTAGTAATCGTAAAACAAAATACGTTGAAAATTGTCATTCGGCGTCGGAAAAAATATTATTAACGGTAAATTATTTCCATTTAAAATAGACTTTAAAAAATTTTAAGGTATTTCAGTTAAGCCGATTTTCGGATAACCGGGGTTCTATTGTATAAGTTTGTAAAAAGGAACTGCTATTTTATAATAAGTATTCTAATAAACATCACCTATAGATAATTAAAATATAAATACATATTCTAATTCTTAAGGATTCGTTTTTTTTATCCTTATTTACTCTGTGGTAAACGTTCGAGCAAAGATTGCTTTCTGTAACAAAAGAACTATCTTGGCTGCCAGAAAGTTAAGCGACCACTGAAAATATCAAATGCACGCATCTGTGTATTACAGGGTGGCGAGAGGTCAGGGAAAACCGGGAAAAACGCATTCAAGAAAAGTGAAAACTACCAGTATTTTCTTACAGAAAATACTCCAAATAATGTAAAGATATTATATAAACTGAATTTATCTTTTAACAAAATACTGGTATTTATCATCTATATTGACTGTGTTTTTATCTAACCACTCGCCACCATGTATTACAGGGCTTATCTTGCGATCTAGACAACTTGCGTTTGGATACATTCGTGGTACAAAAAGAAATGTGGTGTACAATCAATAAACAATAATTTTTAAATGGGTAAATCGTTAATTTTAAGCAAACAATGAATAAAGTATGAATAATGAATATAAAATGTTCATAATATTTTTTTAATATAAAATGGAAAGGAAAATTATTGAAATTTCAGAAATTTTTCTTTTTATTTTTCATTATTTTGTTTTATTACAAAGATGGAATTTCGGAAAACATTCTCGTTGTTTTTTACTAATTCTTTTCCATTGTTCATATTTTAGGAGCATAAATGTTGCGCACTTAACCATTAAATGCTTGTTTTCAGCAGATTACATCTGTTATTTAAGTCAGATACAACTCGTTAAACAAATAAATTAAAATATTTATATATGTATTATTTGTAATAACATCGTGTTTGATCAAAATCGGAAATGTGTGTCAATATTTCAGATACATACACTCCAACAAATTATGATTTGTTACACTGTTATCTCTTTTTGTCTCATTTTATTTTTTATTTTTCCATACAATGTTAATAAATGTACTCAATAAGGTATGCTAATGTAGTTCTTTCACGAATGCATTCAACATTAATACGAACGCTTGCATGAAATTTTCTGCTCGATTAGATACATTTAAAAGATCACTTTTATTTCCACAAAAACTTATTTAAATGGCGTATCTATTCATCAAATTTTAGAGATAAAACAAGCTGATAAATATTTGGGAACGATAGTAAACAACCAAGCATAAAATGTCTAGGTATAAAAAGTGAGGTCCGGATGGAGTTTACACCACTCAGTCACTCGACCTTCTTTCAAGTTTTGCTTGAATCTAAACCTCCAAACCAGTGAAGATGATGAAAGAAATGGTAAGATATTAAAATTTACTAATAAAAAGCCTACTAATTAACCTCTTCGGACCCCAAAGGTTTATTTTTAGATATTTTTTAACTTCAGTTATGAATTTTATGTTAACGAACTGATAATTAAAAAAGATTGAAAAGTGAATAATTTTTTTTTTCGATGACAGGTGAGGACTCAATAAGCACAGTTTTTGACAATTTTTTACCTTTTTTTTATTTTATTTTATACTTTTTACATTGCAATAACAATAAGTAAAATGAAATAATTATACATTTAATATTTTTATGATGGCAATGAACTCTAAAAATGATTTCTGAATACAGAGAAAAATTGTTTACGCTTCTATTTTTGAACAGCAAAAAAAAAGTAATTATTCTAAACAGTTTCTGGAAATTTGACGATTAAAGATTTTTTCTTTTAGATGTTTTGCAGAAATGCATTTTGGACTTGTTTTTAAACTTCAAAAATTAGTGGCCAACTACTCGTACGTGTCTCATTATAGGTAAATTTACCTTATTTATGACTTCATAATAACATATGCTGTCCATATGAATGTAAAGTATGAACTTTTTTATGAATCTATAGAGAAAAATAAGGGTGAAATCGGATAACTGGATGTAACCGGATATCTGACTCAATTTGATCAGCCCTCTATGGTTGCTAGTAATAATTTAAATATTTATCTCTAGTGAAAAAGATGGTTGGTTGGTTGATTTTTGTCGTCCGATTATCTACGCTAATGGGATATAGGACCAGGGAGAGTGCCCTCCGTGGGGGTCTTTCTAAGGGAACCTAACCCGTATTTACGCAAGGTTCGAAGAAAACCACGGAAAACTCCGAACGGTTAGGCCGACAGCCGCGATTGGGTTCGAACCCAGCACCTGCCTTCTACCAGTTGAGAGGTCCGAACCTCTCGGCCACTGGTGGGGCCTTCTAGTGAAAAAAGAAAAGGCGGCAATTAAGGTATCATCATACCAGATTTTGTATAATTTCTATACCGGAAGTGTTATTTTATATATTTTCTTTTGTTTTAATGTTTGCTGGTTTTTAACATTTTTAAATGTGAACAAATATAAAGTTACAGATTTTTATTATTATATTATTGTGGGTAGCATATTTAAAGAGGATTTTTTTGCTACAAAACTGTTGCTAACATTTAAAAACTTTTTTACTATTTTCTTTCTCTTTCGGTAAAACAATCTCAAACGTCTCAATAAATCATAAAACTTCTGAATAGGAAATTTTATTTTTGTAACACACTTTCGAAAGTAATTAAACATGTGGTTATTTTTATAGATCTTGTTGCTGGCTGTTATAGCTGCTGCTCATGCATCTGGTGTGCCCTTGGTTGCTCCAGTTGCGCCTATTATTGCACCAGTTGCAAAAGTGGTTGTTCCAGTTGCCCCCTTGGTTACTAAAGTTGCACCCATTGCATATGATTATGGAACAACTATCCGGGATTTTGGTTCTTTCCAACAAAATAGAGTAACTGGATTTCCAGGACTTGGTTACAGAAGTTTTGGACCTTACTATGGCAATCTCCGAGGGCTTAACAGTGGATACTACGGAGGTCTTGGCTATGGTGGATTTTTTCCCGGCAATGGCCTTGGAGGCTACTTCTTAGGAAAACGATAAGCTGATAATTCGGTACGTTTACTTATTAGATTTAAATGTTATTACATATTTTTTTTTTATACTAAGAACACATTTTATTTCAATATGAACATCTTATGTCAGTAAAATATAAACTAGTACACTGTAAAAAGAATTGTAAAGTTACTAAACTTTTCTAGGAAACTGGTATTCCAAGAACTTTTCATGTAACGGTAACAGCAAAATTCCTTACATGAATTATAACCGATTCTCTTACATTCTCTTCTAGGAATCCCAATTTCCTATAAAAAATTTAGTAATTTTACAGATTTTTTTTACAGTGTAGGACCGATAATTATAGAAAAATGCTCGATAAGCATACTGATGGAGAGAGTTCTTAAATAGAAAAAAAATTTTTGGGAGACATTTATAGTTGACGGTGGTCCAAATATCTCTATTAAAAAAAATTTATTGGAGCAAAATCTATACATAGACATTTAATCATTTTTTTCTAAGGATATACTTTAGAAATTCTAAAGTTATACGTTACGTGTGCAGACTGCATTTGTTTTATTTTATTTGAATATTTTTTGAGAATTTATATCCATTTTAAATTCAAATTTGCAGTATTTCTAAATATAATTTTTTGCGTATTTCTAAAAAAATTATTACTTAAATTGTTACAATTGTAAAACTGGCGTAATAATAATATTTCCTCTAAATTAAAAATTTATTTACCATGTCTATTATGAATAAAAAGAAAACGTTAAATTTAGAATTGAATGATTACATATTAAAAGAAGAAACATGTTAAATATTACGTCATCAACATTAAATTTACCAGTGAATATTTTAAAAAAGAAAAATTTTAAATAAGAAATCTATTGTAAGTTTATAGTTGTTAGTAAGAAATAATTTTATGCAGCAAAAATGAAAGTATTTTGTACAACATAGTTTAAAGAATTTAACTTTTCACATTAGATGCTTTTTGCAACAAATATAGTCACAACATCCTTTAAACATTATAATATCTTACAATTCAAATATTAATCATTATTTTAAATTTTTATATAGCGAAAAAAAAGCCATACTTTAAACGTCATGCCAACATAACGCGGAGGGACAGCTAGATTAATTTAATGTATTCTGCAAAGTACAGTTTCCTGATTAAAAACTGATCTGCGCTTACATCAACCCAACGACGTCAGCGCAGCGAAAGTTCGCTCGAAAGTTAAACATGGACTAAAACGCTGTTTAAGACGAAATTGATCGGGACCGAAGAAAATTTTCGAAATAGATAATATTCGCCATAGACAAATTTTACTCTTTTTTTTTATTCTGTGTCAAGGTTACCGGTTTGACTTGCAGTTTTAATTCGAAATTTCAAATTCATACTATAAATTTCAACAAAATAACTTTTGATTTATATGATCGCTAAATGTCACTTATTAAACAAACCATAAAAATATTTCATTATTTCTGGTATGATAACTAAATTTTTGAATAAATATGGAAGCCAAACTGACAAACCTGCTCTATGTCTATGAATTCGCAAGGACTTTAAAATATTTCCGAATTAGACGCATTTTCGTCTTACATAGAATAAGCTTTATACAGGGTTTACTGTACTTTGTTTAGAGCTCTTTCAATGCTCTTTTCTGGTATCTTTAAAATGCAACATCTTTCCTGAATAGTTATAGTTATTATTGTAAATTTTTTCATAATCTCGTAAGTTAAGCATTTCACACGGTTTGTTTAGGTAATTATTTTATTTTATTTTATTTCTTTTACAAGAGCTTTATTGTTGCATAACTGTTTTTGTTTTTCTTATTCATTAAATATTGTCTTTTTTCTTAGAAATTGTTTGTTTGTTTGCCAGTATACAACATATTGCTTGAAATTACTTTCTGTTAATATTTAACCATCTTCAATTGAATAATATTTTTATTTTTTATTTTTCTAGGACATGGAAACCAAATTTTTGAAGAAATGTTCCATCAAAAAATGTACAAAGCATTGACTGAAGATCCTACATTTCTATTACATAAACTGTAATATAGTATCAAATTTAATAAAAAAAAATATTTATAGATTTTTCTGACTCTTTTAATTTACCTACAACGTAAAAGTTGTAAATCTATTTTATATATAAAAAAGCTTCAAAAAGTATCGAATTTTCATATTTTGCATTTAAAAAAAATTCCAATAAATGATAATCCTCACACATTCCAAAACATATACTGCAAGTAAAAGGATTTTAAAACAGTAGTAAATCTTGATTAGCGTAGCTTGGGCTGGTCTTAGAACAGCAATGTGCATGTGTTAATTAAGACAATATTTCAGTGCATTCTAGGTATGCTTCAGAATGTTTAGAAGAACCAAGAGAAAAATTTGGCTTCAATCTTTGTTCCTGATGTTATGTTTTACTTGTCTATACCTTCTCTACTATTATAAAGTGGTAAAGTTTGTTTATTTGTAGGGGCTAATCTCTGGAACTACCGAATCGATTTTAAAAGTAATGGTACCAAAATAATGGTGTTCGCCCATAATCAAATATAGGCTATATCTTATGTCTATGACACTAACCCAAAAGGGAATGCAGGAGCAAAAACAAACGTTCTAGAAATACGATTCTTGTGCTACTGTAGGGGCTAGAAACATGAAATTTGACATGATAATTATAAGAAACAGACGATCACTAAGAACATTTGCTAAAAAATACGAAAATTAAAACGAGTGGAAATGCTCTGCTCGAAAAGCGTTCTAAAAACGTTCTAAAGTGCAATTTTTAAACAATCTCGGGAATTGACGAACCGATAAATAATAGTGATGCTAAAATGATGGTGACAGACCTGGATCTAATATAGGCTATATCTTATGTGAGTGTCACTTTTGCAGAAGGGGTGCGAGTAGCAAAAAATGATCTAAAGATGCAACTTTTGTGTTACTGAAGGGCCTAGAAACATGAAATTTAGCTTGGTAGTTACTTATAAAATGTAAATAATCTCTAATAACATTTCCTCACAAAGTAAAAATTTAAAAGGGGTGGAAATACGCGAAAAGTGTTCCTTAAAGCGTTCTAAATGATGATTTGAAAGCAGTCTCAGCAAATATCAAACTGCTTTCAAAAGTAAATTTCTGGTTATATAGAATCTGTTAAAACATAAGAAACATAATATATTATGTAAACTATATATTATGTTTGTTAACATAACATAGCTATAGACATAAAATAGCTGTATTTTATGCCTGCGACACTATCAACACAGGGTTGCAATTGTACTAAGAGTCTAGAAACTTTAAATATGGCATGATAGTTATTTATAAAATATAAATATCCTTTAAGAATAGTCGGAAGTAAATTCGAAATTTAAAAGTGCTAAAAGCATTCTAAAAATTTCCTCAATTACGATTTCTATGCAGGCTCAGGAATTAATAAACCGTACCGTTGTGAATCAATGGTGACACTCTCTGATCCTACATAGTCTATATTTATGACAGATCCACTACCACTTGGGATTTCAAAAGAACAAATGTTCTGAAAAAGGCCTTGAAAAAATTTCTAAATGACATTTCTATGAAATTATAGGAATTACTAAACCGATTTCAAAATTAACGTTGGCAAATTAATAGTGAGAGTCCCTTTTACAACATAAACATTTCATGTTGGTACCACTACCGCGAGAGACATAGTAGAACGTTAGAAAAGAAACTTCGATTTGGATATGATGTTTAGTTTTAAGATGGAAATGCATATTAAAAAAAATTTTCTAAAAAATTAAATACTTCAGATGAAAACTGAAGTAACAAATGATTTGAGCATGAAAGTTTCAAAATATTATTTAAAATATCATTTATCTAGAATTAACTGTAGTCCTTCTAATTATCTTAAGTATCATTTCGGAATAATGCAGTGTAATAATGAAATTTAGTCAAATTACTATATATTATTACTTATAATGAAAATCAGACATACAAATATCACTTGGCTATTCAACTATTACGCGAGCAAAGCCGCGGGATTTGGTAGTATGCTATATTCTTGTTGTTAGAACAAATATCATATTAGTAAAACGTCTTTTTTGGTGGTATCGGTCATTCTAAAACACACTTGAATATAAATGAAGTATCATCACGAGATCCTACATGGAAACTTAAGGAGAAATGTTGTGGGTAACCACTGGTATTTTAACGCTCTCACTGTCTAGCAAGAAAGCTAGATAAAGCAAGATATAAAAATATTATTATGTATATTGAAGACGAGTCTTCTGATTGTTCATCTTTTATATGTGTCACAATGAACAGTAAATTAAAATAATATGTATTTTGCATTAAACATCAAATATCAAATTAAAGGTAAACGAACTTATTTTAGAAATGTTTAATATGTGCAGTTTTAACTACACAACATACATATTCAATTCTTCCCACACTTCTGTTAACAAGTCCAGAGTAATGGAAGTAATAACCTCTTCAATTCTGTGTCTCAACTCTGGAAAATCATTAAGTAATAGTGGAGCACACAATCTCTTATAAAGTCTTAAAGGAAAATAATTGCATAGCTCTAATAGGTTTTAAATCTTCATCCCAGTAATAACGCTTTACGTTGAAGAGTCTCCATTTTGCATATGTGGTACTGCAAGTGAGTAACAAAACAGTACTCGCACACGTTCTTATCAAATCTTTTCCAGTTACTCTGTATTTGTGAATTTGAACAAATGCTGTACAACGCTTACAATTTATACTATTACGATTCATAACTCTGGCATTCTTTTATGGACATCCTGTATAGTCTCATCGTCATATCATGTAAATTGTCGTAGCTTAACATCATTGTCGCCATATTTATATTTTTTGTAGTGTATTCTTCATCTCATTGTATATTACCGTATCAAAAATATGTGTAGGGAAGAGTAGCCATATTTGGACCGGTGATTTAAATGAGTTGCTGCAATTCTGGTGCTAATTGCAAAAAAAGATGCCATTTACCAGTGAAATCCTACACATCAGAATGGTGCCATTTATGATTAGAAGAAGCATCTGTCTACCACGTATTTTCAGACAAGTCAAAGAAACTTAAAAGAAGCTGTTTTGATCTAATTTTTTTTTTTTACTGAACGTACGAGAATACTTTAAAATTGAGGGAAGTTCTTATGCTCTCATATACATATTTAAATTTATGCTTTTATTGCGCTTTTTTTTTTTTTTTTTTTTTTTTTTTTTTTTTTTTTTTTCGCACGCGGATTTGTTTATTTTTTGTTTTCATTCTTAATCTTGAGATTATTTGTTTTTAAAATTGGCAAAATTACCGTAATTGGACCAATTTGAATTGCTTACAGATATACGATCAAAAATTTGAAAAGTAAGTGATAAATCTTGACAAGGCTGCAGTTACAAAAGTCTTCCAAAAAGACAAAGAATCATTCGTGATGTTATCTTTCTTCCTAAACTCATGTAAGGGTGATAAAAAAACAGCTATGTTAACAACTTCGCCATATACAGCAAACCTAAAAAAAGTCTTTCAAAGTATAAAATCAATTGAAACATCAAGTTTAAAAAATAGGCATAATTTAATTGGAAAGAAAGTGAAGGAATAGAAGAACTACAGACATAAGGTAAAGAAAACTTTTTTGAAAAGAAAGGCTAATTTATATTCTAAAAAGAAAAATTAAGACAATAATGATTGGGTTTGCTCAATTTGTAACAAAAATAAAACAGCAGAAATGATCCAGTGTTCAGATTACTAAACATGATTCCTGTTTTGTGCGCTGAATAAAAAGAACAAAAACATTCATGCATAAGCATTGCATCTATTTTTACATGATGCTTAAGCAATTGCCAATCACTTTCATAATTTCTATTTGACATAGATATAACTTTGATTTACATTTTGAATACATTTTGATTTAAAATATTTTCTCTTTTTTCAGACATTTGGTTTCATTATATTTCATTTTTGTTGTTTTATTTGTATTATTAATCGCAGACTTTGCTTTTAATATACACTTAGTTATATTATCTATTCATTAAAGCAGCCTAATATTGTTTGGTCCAATTTGGACCCATTTTGACAATTATTTCAAATTAAAATAAAACTTAAAATGTACAAAAAAATTGTCCTGAAGATTTATTTAGTTAATGTGTCTAGATTGAGAACATCAAGGGATATTTAGCAGATATACTAAAAACGGGGCGAGTTACACCTGAAAATAAATGATGTGGTTGAAATTCTGATATTCTTCCCTATTATCTGTTTTAGAATTTTACTTGAGTCATAATTTCAAGTGTATTTCATAAAATACAGTGTTTGCATTATATATATATATATATATATATATATATATATATATGTATGTATATATATTGCCTAAGAGAGTAGTTAATTTTAAAAATGGATTTATTTGTATTCCATTTATTAAAGTTGAACAAACGCATCTTTACACTGCGATGCAACTTTTACGGCACGAGGGCATATTATCTTACCTTATATTCATGTAATATACCTTTCGTGTTTATCTAATTTTCCTTTGTTTTAGAATTTTATTTGAGTTATAATTTCAAGTATATTTCATAAAATACGGCATTTGTATTTTTATATATATATTGCCAAACAGAGCAGTTAACTTTTAAAATGGATTTATTTGTTTTCCATTTATTAAAGTTGAACAAGCGCATCTTTACATTGTGGAGCAACTTTTGGGACAAGAGAGGATATTATCTTACCTTATAATCACCTATTATACCCTTATCGTGTTTATTCTAGTTTTCCTTAGAGCTTCTTTATCAGAATCCATAAGAATGTTTAGTGTTTTTCAAAATAAAACAGAATGCTTTAAAAAGAGATAAAAATATTCTTTATTTTATCTTCCACATTTCCCATATAAAAACAGAAATACAGATGCTGAAAACTTTTTACAAAATGTAAATAATAAATAAAATGAAGTATCACACTCGATTACAAGTTTAAAAAAATTGAAACTGTGCAAAAAGAAAGAAACGTGTCATTTTGAAATCTTTGAAAATATGCAATTAATAATTTAAAAACAAATTATCCGTGATTCATGAGATGAGTTACAAATCTATGAGTTTTACTGATTACAGAATTCCGTATTTTAATTACGGAATTCCCGAATTTATCCCGAAATTAATCCTATGATACTCGCATGTAGCGTTTGTTCTCCTTTATTTATTTTTATAATTTGAATGAAAGGTATGAATGGCCATTGAACTTTTTTTTAAATTTTGTATTTTATAATAACATATTTATATGTTATTAAATAGCTTTAAAAAGTAAAGTTATTCAATAAATAATGCAATCGGTGTAATAGAATTTGAAAAATGTAATTTTCTTTTTTGAAAATTAAAAAAGAAAGAAAGAAAGAAATTATGTACCTTATACAAATCAAACTTTTTTTTTCCATTCCCTACTTATAAGTGTGTGTTCTATAGTAGTAGGAATTATATTTTCAAAAAATGAATTAGTTTAAGAAAATAAATAATGTGGCATATATGAAACTACAGTAAAATATACTATTTACTTAAAATTTTTATTTCTAAAACATAAACTATTTATGTTACTAAAAAACAAATTTCTAATTTTATTGAATGCATTCTTAGGTGTCATCAAAAGAATAGTGAGTCTTTTGAAAAGTATATTTTGAAGGTTATACGTTTTGATCATAATACAGATACATAAAAAAAATTCAGACGTAACAATGTTAATTTAAAAATTATAACTCTAATATATTTTAAGAAATACGGCTAAAATAAAAGCTCTTTTACGCAGATTTATAATCATCGGGTCTTTATGTAAATTGCTCAAAATATACAGAGATAACTAAATATATTTTAAACAAAACATTGGAAAAATTATATTTTCGCTATTTTTTGAAAAATATGGGATAGCCCATGTCAATTTAAAAATTTTTTATCGTGAAAATAGTCAAAAATATATGAAATATGAAATACGTAGCTTTTATTTATTGCATTATTCTGCTTGAGATATGCATAAGCCTCTTCCTCTAATAGTATATTTTCGTGCCATTACCAGCATTTAAAATATTATCCAAGAATAAATTACAATAAGAAATTACTTGGCGCATTGCAATATAAGTAGATTAAAACATCGTTTATAGAATCAAAATGATTTTTACTTGTTGAAAACTTCACTGTTAAAAATTTCTGTAAATACACAGATAAAAAAGCGAGACTCTCTGTAAATTTACACTAGTTCTCGGTTAAATGCATTTGATTGATTTTCTCGCTTAATTTTACAAACATTTTTCTCATCTTATATCTCATTCTCTATAGAGAATTTCACGTCTTTATTTAAAAATAGTATTATCTTTGTTAAATTTTCGCATTCAAAATAAGCAATTTTAAAATTTCTTTGCAATTTTATTCGGAATATTAAAGGAAAAATTTAGTGTTTAAATAGTGTCTATATTCTTTTCTTTTCTTTACTTTCTTTCTTTCTTTTTTTTTTTTTTTTTTTTTTTTTTTTTTTTTTTTGCTTTGAATAGTTTAAAAAGGAAAATATTTTAAAATTGCGATTTTATTCGAAATATTAAAGAAAAAATTTAATGTTTAAATACTGTTTTTTTTAATAGTTTAAAAAGAGAATAAAAAGAATATTGCCCAGTTAAACTGATAGCATTGAGCTCACAGGCTACGAATACTAATTGTACATTACAGCCTTATATTTTCAAGGGTTAATTCCGTTCGAAAAAAAATTAAAGGGAGACAGCTCTCCCTTTTTCCCCCTTTTATACTTAATCATTGAACCTCCTAAACTATCAAGTGCATGCTTTATCATAAAAAAATCTATATCCAAAATTCAGAGCAAATCGGATAAGTCTTAACAAAAACCCATTTAGCATTTATATAATTTAAGAGGAGTTATCCCCCTCTTTCATACTTAACCATTAAACTTCCAAAACTATTCGGAGATTTGAACGAAATCTGACAATTCTGCTTGAAAAACCCATTTATATAAATTAAGGGGAGGGGCATTTGAACCCACGTACCCCCTATTTATACTTATTCAATGAACACCCAATAACAGTCACGGAATCGCCTCATCAGAATGATCCTATATCTAAATTTTGAACAAAAACTGTTAATTCTGCATGAAAAAACCCATTTATATCAATTAAGGGGAAGGGCATGAGCCCCCGTTCCCCCTCTTATACATATCGAATGAACTCCAAAAACTAATCAGGGAAACGCCTTATCAGGATATACCTATATACAAAATTTCAAGTGGATTGGATATTTTTATCATGAGTTATCGCGTTACGCACGAATGAACATACATACAGAACGGGCGGGCACATAAACTCTCAGGCTATGCTAGCCTGTGAGCTAAAAATGATCTCATTGGAATTAGTGGGAATTTTTTAGCAGAATCATAAAAGTCATACTTTATACACAATAGTAATAGCTCCTGTAGCTCAGTCAGTAAAGTATCCTTCTACTGTCAAGAAACCACGATTTCAAATCTCAGGACGGATAGAAGAAAATTATGTTAATGTTTAATGATATACAGCAGTTCAAATTTACTCAGAAAATTCAAGTTCTTTAAAGCTCACTGAGAAATGACGGTTGAGTAATTTACTAATTTTAAAAACTAAATTAAATAATTATCATCAAAAGTACATTTCGTCTTGTACATTTTTAACGATGTTAGTTTACAGAGTTAATTAACAGAATCTCAGTTTTTCTAATCTCTGTAATTTGACATAAGACTTAAGATAATGGATTACCCGTAGATTTTCTGTAATTTCGCAGAATTATTTTTTACGGTGTAGTTTTAATAACCATAGCGTACCATCATCAGTGCAAAATATGATTGCCCAGAAAAGAAATTTTCTTAAATGTGTATAGGAGAAGCAGATCACGGATATAAACGACAAAGTTCATTGGTTAATAAAATTACAGGAAAATTTTTGAAACAGCCAAAGTAAAAGAAGCAAACTCAAACGTACAGTTTACTGGCCAAGAGAATTAGGAAATAGGAAATTTTAGGAAACGGACAAGGTAAATGGATTCAAAACTAGAGTTTATTGTTCAATGTGATTTCAGAAAAGTTTAGAGAACAGCCAATAAGATGTTTAATAAATGTAATGTAAAAACATGCAAGTGGAATTTATGAAAAAGCGTTTTTTTTATATAACTTCTTTAAACAATCTGATAACTTAAGAATAATGAAATCAAAATTAGCAAGATTTTTTAGATTTTTATAAATGTGGAATGCTTCACGAAAGTCAAGTTCATGAATGGAAGTGAGTTTAGAGGTAATTTTTGTGGAGCTAAAGTCAAAACTGCGATTCATTTTCCAGCAATGTTTAACAATAGTCGATTTGTTAATTTCTTCTTTTTGACATATTGCTTGGGTTCTTTGGCTCGAAACTTTATGTTGCTGGTTATTCCTCTTTTGTAGTAGAGTTTTCTTCCTTTTTGTTATAATCTTAGTCATTTAAATAACGGCCGTGATAAAACGTCGAATGCATTTGATGAGGAAGTGGCATATGCAAATCGTTGAATTGTGGGGGCGATGGAGGATAGAGACCACCTATCTTTCACCGTACGGGGGTGAGGCAAAAGATCCAGGACTTTGAAATCCTGGAGAAATATTCGAAAAGGCTGATGGATCCATAAAGTGATTACTGTAAGATAGTGGTAGCAGGTTTTGATGAGAAGGATAAGGATCTTAGTACACTTAGGTATTGTTTCAACATGGATGATCATCCAATCTAAATTCAAAGTTGTTAAAAGTGATAAAAAATGCACTTAAAAGGCATATAAATACCTTTATTCGCATCTACATGTGTTTCATCGCTCAAACAGCAACATTCTCAAAATCTTTGATGATACAAATATTTAAAAATGGAAAAAAGTTTAAAAACGAGAAATTGGTAAATAAAACTACAAGAAAACATATATGATTAAACACAAGTAACAGAATAAAGTAAAAATGGATATTTGTGAACGTGAATTAACATGTACTATATTTATTATTATTCTGTATAGTTACTCTTTCCAAACATTAGACAGCTCAATGGAGGCTGAATCATTGCAAATATTCTAAATTTGTAAAAAATCCCTATTAATCCCTGGATAAAGGATGGTAAGTAAAATGCTGATGAATAAATTATTGTACTATTTTTTAAATCATTCTCTTAAAGTTCTTTGTGATGATGAAGCAGAACCGATAAAATATACGTCAATCTAAATAAATGATACTTAAATGCCTTTTAAAAGTATTTTTCTGTCACTTTTAGCAATTTTTAGCGTAGTTTCGGTGATTTTCATACATAATTTTATTTTTGATCGTTAGAAATTTTGTTTTCGTATATTGCTTCATAAAATGAAAAAACTCTTATTTTCCGTCACTTATTATCAACCTCAGT
Source organism: Maratus speculifer (assembly GCA_964019185.1). NCBI lineage: Eukaryota > Metazoa > Arthropoda > Arachnida > Araneae > Salticidae > Maratus > Maratus speculifer. Next base: position 215,972,270 of record OZ025289.1, read on the forward strand.
CCTGATGTCGTCTATGCTTATAGAATTATTAAAACTGATCTAGACTTTTTTAATAAATGCGTTCATATTTTAACCATTGATATATAGGCTGATGCATCTATGGAGATATTTTATAATAATTTTAAACTGGTTTTTGTAGTGTTAAGTAAAATTTGTCTCAGAACTGAGGAGTTTATCTGTACAGTTTCATTTTCTTTATGGAAGAAATAAAACCATTAAATATTACATTAAACATCCCAAACGTTACAAAACTGAATAAGTTATTCTTCTTTTGTGTCAGACTTTTCTTCCTTTTTGTTATCATCATGGTCATGTAAATAACGGCCGTGAAAAACATTGCATGCATTTGATGAGGCAGTGGCATATGCGAATCGTTGAATCGTGACGGCGATGGCGGATAGAGACCGCCACCATATCTTTCACCGTACGGGGGCGAGGTAAAAGATCCAGGACCTTGAAATCCTGAGAAATATTCGAAAAGGCTGATGGATCCATAAAGTGATTATTGTAAGGGGGCGGTGGCAGGTTCTGGTGAGATGGAAAAGGAGCTTGATGTGGCAAAGAGATACGTGGATACATTAAACATCCCAAACATTACAAAACTGAATCGGTTATTCTTCTTTTGTATTAGAGTTTTCTTCATTTTTGTTATCATCTTGGTCATGTAAATAACGGCCGTTATAAAACCTACAATTCATTTGATGAGGCAGCGGCATATGAAAATCGTTGAATCGTGGCGGCGATAGCGGATAGAGACCACCGCCATATCTTTCACCGTACGGGGGTGAGGCAAAAGATCCGGGACCTTGGAATCCTGGGAATGTTTGAATAGGCTGATGGATCCATAAAGTGATTATTGTAAGGTGGTGGTGGCAGGTTTTGGTGAGATGGAAAATGAGCTTGATGTGGCAGAGGAATGCGTGGAGGAGGAATCGGCGGTATCTGGTTGGCAGCACGCACTTCGTCACAGTCATCCCCATGTTTGCAGCTGTAACCGTACCCATGGCCATACTTGTCTTTTCTACAGCCGGGGCCAAATCTGGTATTGTGCGGAGAGGGAGGGAACCTGTAATCAATGAATGTAAAATATCTGGTCTGATTGTTTTTGTTGTGTTTCATAAATTAAATTTTTGACTTATAAAATGGCATATTACTGTAATAAGCATATTGCTTTATGCGTGTGTTACCCAGATGTTACAAAATTTTCCATCATACAACACTGTTAAAAATTTTGCAGCATTCTGTCCAGTCATTTTACCGTTTTTTTGAAAAAATGGTGACATGACCATAACTTAATTTTATTCGAATCATAAAATGGGCAATAATATGTTCAGAATAGCGTAAAATGACTGTTGTTTTACGATTTTCAATAAAAACGGTCAAATGACTGGACAGAATGCTGCACATTTTTAACAGTGTATATTAAATAAGCCTGATCTCTCTCAATTATGCAAGCCTTTGACAGGGTCTTTGAATATTTCTGCCGGCAACTTGATGAATTCATTTAAAAAATTTTGATTTTCTCAAGGACCGGAACTACACTGTACAAATAGCAATTGTTTAAATATATCTGGTGATTATTCTTTACCCTAGACTCTCTGTGGTTTCTGTTTGCTTTTAACATATATGAATTATTTTAAGGAATAACATTACACTACATGAAAATTATGATAATTCTGTCATCATATTTTTCAAATGAACAACAGAAGATACTTCAGTTATGCACAGAATCATTTTCGACTTTTCAAGCAAAACTTACAAATTTCAGTAAATCAATTTTTATTATTGGAAGAGCAAAAGTTGGAAGAGTTGGAGCAAAATTTTACGATAATCGAAGAAATTTAAAATAATCATTGAGTAGTTAGGATCTCAAGCTATCATTCCTTTGGAAATAACAGATACTGCTGCATTTAATGCCGAAGACATAGCGATTCATCCTGCGCTGAATGTACCAATGTGTTTGGAATGGTGCGCTGACTTAAAAAATTGACTTGCAAGAAATCTACAGCTAAGCAAAGATCCGGAGTTATTTCTCATTATTGACAAATTTTCAATGATTGTATGTCTATTCACGGCAGACTTCTAACAAAGATGTCGCGAAAGTAAAACATACAGAATCCAGTTTTTTAGAGCTTTATTTGTTAAATCCGTGGCGATATTAGTAGTTACATCATGTAAAAACATCCTTGTATGGAAGAATCATTCTATAGAAGACATTTTGGCTCTTTAAGGACGAACAATTTGTAGGGTTTTGAAAAAATGTTTCGTGCTAACAGACTCATTGAGACAAAATGGCAATCAACAAACACAGATTCGAAAAACTTTTAATTCGCTTTGTGTTAGTAAAGTTTCAACCTACACTGTAAAAAATATGACTATTTTGCTGCATCGTCACTCCACCGCTTTTATAGAAAACGACTACTTCGTCCTATCATGGAGCATTCTCATTGGCCAAAAGAGTGATATTCTATAAAAGCGGGGGAGTGACGATGCAGCAAAATAGTCATATTTTTTACAGGGTAGCTCTCATGCCTTATGCAACGACGCAAAGCTGTGTTGCTTCCGGCATAACTTTATTGATTTCAAGTTCCCAAATATCTTTTCCCCCAAAGCAAGCAAGCTAAAGAACATAATCAAGAAGTATTTCTTAAATCGTACTGCCAATGACAAGAATATTAGCAGACCATGTAATTAAATAGAAGATGGAATGGATATGATCACATGTTTAGACTTCAGGCCGGATTTCCCCGACTACTCAATGACTATTTTATTAATTTCTTCGATTATCGCACTTGTTTGAAGTCTTGCTCTTCCAATAAAAAAGTTGACTTAATGAAATTTGTAACTTTTGTTTACAAACACGTAAACATTTCTGTGCATAACTGAAATATATCTTCTGCTATTTATCTGTGAATATGATGACAGAATTATCATAATTTTCATGCAGTGTATTGTTGTTCTTTAAAAAGATTCATCAATTCAACACATCAAAACACTTAACCATATATGCAGGAAGTTTTTTTTTTCGTGAAATATTTAGCTGTACATCCGCTGAAATTTTTTCCAGTGCTCCTGTAAGTCTAATTTATGTCCTTACTATTTTTCAGACAAAACTATCTTGAGAACAATAATTTCATTCCAGTAATTAAATAATTAAAAAAATAATTTACGAATAAAATCAGTTGAAATTAGATGAGCTCACACCCCATGGGACCATGTAATTTGGCGAATAATTCGGTGTATAATTTATGTATTCTTAGTTTTTACGTATTATACTGTTTAGATTTTAAAATTTTTCCCGAAAGAAAACTGTTCCGAAAGTTTCGACAAATATTTCCAAACAAGAAATTTTACAGTGCATTTCTGCAACATTTTCCATGGAAATCTTCCATAACATTTATTGTTTTGAAATAATAATGTAAGAAACTTTTGATAGCATTTTTTTTGGTGAGAAATTTTCAACTTTTCTGATAATATTGACTTTGATGTATTACTTATATGTTATCTTAATAATTTAAATACTGTTTTTTTTAATATTTTATGCATAAGTTGCGCCGAGCTTCATTTCGCAATATAATATTAGCGTTCGGCCTAACATCGCAATATTATGTTTATGGTCCGCAAGAAAAAAATCGAGTATGGCTGACTTGTATGAACAAAAAGACGGACAGTTAAAAGCGACACGTTTATTTATTTCAAATTAACACTCTGTCTACTGAGAAAAAACGATTAAATAATAGCTATACACCGAGTCCATTGAAACTGTGTGAAAAAATATACAGTAAAACCTCGGTTAACCGAAAAAGCATGGGACTAAAGCATTTTCGATTAACATTTTCGATTAAAGCATTTTCCGTTGTATGCGGGTGGCACAGGTAGTCATTACCCCTCACTGGATTTCGAAATGTAATTTAGTGAAATTAATTTTGTTTCTCTTAGCTTAAAATAATAAAGGAACTAAGACTTTTAAGTTATAGGGAAGGAAGCATAGATAGGGACGCCCATGTCTGAATTTTAAAAAAAAAAATGGATTTTAATGTATTAAAACTTGTAATTTCCAAGTAACAAAACAAAGTAGGAACTAATAAATTTTTTAATTCGAAAGTGGTTCGATGGTATGAGAAATTCCTAGTTCGATTTTGAAGCATATTTGAAAATATTTTTCTCCGATTAAATTCTGTGAATTTTATCGGACAATAACTACAGTTATACGAGAGATGCATCGGAAATGTACTTCTAAATTAATGGTTGGATAATAACTTCAAATTCACTGCAGTGATTCTACGGCTATAAAGTCTTATATATTTTTTAATTTTTGATTATAAAATGATTTTATAAAAACTACAGTGTTTTCAAAGTTAATAGCGCACAGAATGTTTAAAATAAATTACTGCAAAATCACCTTTAATTAACTACAAAATAACTGAAGTGATTTTATAGTTGAGACTGCACTACAGAAAGACTAGAGAAATTTTAGAAAAACCTCAAAAACACTTCACTTCTACAAAAAAACTGCAGTTCATTTTTAGCTGGGTGTAGTTTCATAGGATTTTGCGGATAATCGTGTTTCTATAGGAATTTTCGAATAACCTGGATTCCATAGGAACTTTTGAATAACCAAAAGGCTTATAGTGCAAATTTGTTTGATGAAAAGTTGTGATCATAATTTAGAGCATGGTTGTAATAAAAATGTGCTACCGTATTCGAAGCACCCTGAAGTTGAAAAACAATAGAAAATCATAAGATATTTTATAAATAAAATGAAGTGTGAAATATGTCTACCTAATAAAATGCCTTGAATTAAGCAATGGACCAAATAAGTACTTGACTTTATTTATTAAATAAAGAATATGCTTTTTGAACACTATTTCTATTAGTGTGCAATAACACTCTTCAAAATTTTGATTTTTATTTAGCTTCTAATTTTTAAAGCTATTATGTATTAAAACAACTCTTCAATGTATTAAAATTGATTCTGAATTGTTTTAATCTAAAACTTACACGTAAACTAGTAATCGTAAAACAAAATACGTTGAAAATTGTCATTCGGCGTCGGAAAAAAAATATTATTAACGGTAATTTTTTTTCCATTTAAAATGGACTTTAAAAAATTTTAAGGTACTTCAGTTAAGCCGATTTTCGGATAACCGGGGTTCTATTGTATAAGTTTGTAAAAAGGAACTGTTATTTTATAATCAATATGCTAATAAACATCATCTATAAATAATTAAAATATAAATACATATTCTAATTCTTAGGTATTCATTTTTTTTATCCTTATTTACTCTGTGGTAAACGTTTTAACCAAGATTGCTGTCGGTAACAAAAGAACTATCTTGGCAGTCAGAAAGTTAAGCGACCGCTGAAAATATCAAATGCACGCATCAATGTATTACAGGATGGCGAGTGGTCAGGAAAAACCGGGAAAAACGCAGTCAAGAAAAAAAAACTACCAGTATTTTCTTACAGAAAATACTTCAAATAATGTAAAGAGATTATATAAACTGAATTTACCTTTTAACAAAATACTGGTATTTATCATCTATATTGACTGTGTTTTTATTTAACCACTCGCCAACCTGTATTAATTAGAGGGCTTATCTTGAGATCTAGACAACTAGCGTTTGGATACATTCGTGGTAAGAAAAGAAATGTAGAGTACAATCAATAAACAATAACTTTTAAATGGATAAATCGTTAATTTTAAGCAAACAATGAATAAAGTATGCATAATGAATATAAAATGTATATAATATATTTTTTTTTTATAAAATGAAAATTATTAGAATTTCAGAAATTTTTATTGTTATTTTTCATTATTTTGTTTTATTACAAAGATGGAATTTCGGAAAACATTCTCGTTGTTTTTTACTAATTCTTTTCCATTGTGCATATTTTAGGGGCATAAATGTTGCGCACTTAACCATTAAATGCTTGTTTTCAGCAGATTACATCTGTTATTTAAGTCAGATACAAATCGTTAAACAAATAAATTAAAATATATATATGTATTATTTGTAATAACATCGTGTTTGATCACAATCGGAAATAGATGTCAGTATTTCAGATACATACACTCCAACAAATTATGATTTGTTACACTGTTATCTCTTTTTGTCTCATTTTATTTTTTATTTTTCCATACAATATTAAGAAATGTACTCAATAAGTTATACTAATGTAGTTCTTTCACGAATGCATTCAACATTAATACGAAGGCTTGCATGAAATTTTCTGCTCGATTAGATACATTTAAAAGGTCACTTTTATTTCCACTAAAATTTATTTAAATGGCGTATCTATTCATCAAATTTTAGAGATAAAACAAGCTGATAAATATTTGGGAATGATAGTAAACAACCAAGCATAAAATGTCTTGGTATAAAAAGTGTGGTCCGGATGGTGTTTATACCACTCAGTCACTCGACCTTCTTTCAAGAGTTTCTTGAATCTAAACCTCCAAACCAGTGAAGATGATGAAAGAAATGGTAAGCTATTAAAATTTACTGATAAAAAGCCTACTATTTATACTCTTCGGACCCCCAAGGTTTATTTTTAGGTATTTTTTAACTTCAGTTATGAATTTTATGTTAACGAACTGATAATTAAAAAAGAATGAAAAGTGAATAATTTTTTTTTTCGATGACAGGTGAGGACTCAATAAGCACAGTTTTTGACAATTTTTTACCTTTTTTTATTTTATTTTATACTTTTTACATTGCAATAACAATAAGTAAAATGAAATAATTATACATTTAATATTTTTATTTTGGCAATGGACTCTAAAAATGATATCTGAATACAGAGAAAAATTGTTTACGGTTCTATTTTTGTACAGCAGAAAAAAAGTAATTATTCTAAACAGTTTCTGGAAAGTTGACGATTAAAGATTTTTTTCTTTTAGATGTTTTGCAGAAATGCATTTTGGACTTGCTTTTAAACTTCAAAAATTAGTGGCCAACTACTCGTACGTGTCTCATTATAGGTAAATTTACCATATTTATGACTTCATAATAACATATGCTGTCCATATGAATGTAAAGTATGAACTTTTTTATGAATCTATAGAGAAAAATAAGGGTAAAATCGGATAACCGGATGTAACCGGATATCTGACTCAATTTGATCAGCCCTCTATGGTTGCGAGTAATAATTTAAATATTTATCTCTAGTGAAAAAGAAAAGGCGGCAATTAAGGTATCATCATACCAGAATTTGTATAATTCCTATACCGGAAGTGTTATTTTATATATTTTCTTTTGTTTTAATGTTTGCTGGTTTTTAACATTTTTAAATGTGAACAAATATAAAGTTACAGATTTTTATTATTATATTATTGTGGGTAGCATATTTAAAGATGATTTTTTTGCTACAAAACTGTTGCTAACATTTTAAAAACTTTTTTACGATATTCTTTCTCTTTCGGTAAAACAATCTCAAACGTTTCAATAAATCATAAAACTTCTGAATAGGAAATTTTACTTTTGTAACACACTTTCGAAAGTAATTAAACATGCGGTTATTTTTATAGATCTTGTTGCTGGCTGTTATAGCTGCTGCTCATGCATCTGGTGTGCCCTTGGTTGCTCCAGTCGCGCCTATTATTGCACCAGTTGCAAAAGTGGTTGTTCCAGTTGCCCCCTTGGTTACTAAAGTTGCACCCATTGCATATGATTATGGAACAACTATCCGGGATTTTGGTTCTTTCCAACAAAATAGAGTAACTGGATTTGCAGGACTTGGTTACAGAAGTTTTGGACCTTACTATGGCAATCTCCGAGGACTTAACAGTGGATACTACGGAGGTCTTGGCTATGGTGGATTTTTTCCCGGCAATGGCCTTGGAGGCTACTTCTTAGGAAAACGATAAGCTGATAATTCGGTACGTTTACTTATTAGATTTAAATGTTATTACATATTTTTTTTATACTAAGAACAAATTTTATTTCAATATGAACTTCTTATGTCAGTAAAATATAAACTAGTACACTGTAAAAAGAATTGTAAAGTTACTAAACTTTTCTAGGAAACTGGTATGCCAAGAACTTTTCATGTAACGGTAACAGCAAAATTCCTTACATGAATTATTACCGATTCTCTTACATTTTCTTCTAGGAATCCCAATTTCCTATAAAAAATTTAGTAATTTTACAGATTTTTTTTCAGTGTAGGACCGATAATTATAGAAAAATGCTCGATAAGCATACTGATAGAGAGAGTTCTTAAATAGAAAAAAAATTTGGGGAGACATTTATAGTTGTCGGTGGTCCAAATCTCTCTATTAAAAAAGATTTATTGGAGCAAAATCTATACATAGACATTTAATCATTTTTTTCTAAGGATATACTTTAGAAATTCTAAAGTTATACGTTACGTGTGAGACTGCATTTATTTTATTTTATTTGAATATTTTTTGAGAATTTATATCCATTTTAAATTCAAATTTGCAGTATTTCGAAATATACTTTTTTGCGTATTTCTGAAAAAATTATTACTTAAATTGTTACAATTGTAAAACTGGCGTAATAATAATATTTCCTCTAAATTAAAAATTTATTTACCATGTCTATTATGAATAAAAAGAAAACGTTAAATTTAGAATTGAATGATTACATATTAAAAGAAGAAACATATTAAATATTACGTCATCAACATTAAATTTACCAGTGAATATTTTTAAAAAGAAAAATTTTATATAAGAAATCTATTGTAAGTTTATAGTTGTTAGTAAGAAATAATTTTATGCAGCAAAAATGAAAGTATTTTGTACAACACAGTTTAAAGAATTTAACTTTTCACATTAGATTCTTTTTGCAACAAATATAGTCACAACATCCTTTAAACATTATAATATCTTACAATTCAAATATTAATCATTATTTTAAATTTTTATATAGCGAAAAAAAAGGCATACTTTAAATGTCATGCTAACATAACGCGGAGGGACAGCTAGATTAATTTAATGTATTCTGCAAAGTACAGTTTCCTGATTAAAAACTGATCTGCGCTTACATCAACCCAACGACGTCAGCGCAGAGAAAGTTCGCTCGAAAGTTAAACATGGACTAAAACGCTGTTGAAGACGAAATTGATCGGGACCGAGGAAAATTTTCGAAATAGATAATATTCGCCATAGACAAATTTTACTCTTTTTTTTTTTTTTTTTATTCTGTGTCAGGGTTACCGGTTTGACTTGCAGTTTTAATTCGAAATTTCAAATTCATACTATAAATTTCAACAAAATAACTTTTGATTTGTATGATCGCTAAATGTCACTTATTAAACGAGCCATAAAAATATTTCATTATTTCTGGTATGATAACTAAATTTTTGAATAAATATGGAAGCCAAACTGACAAACCTGCTCTATGTCTATGAATTCGCAAGGACTTTAAAATATTTCCGAATTAGACGCATTTTCGTCTTACATAGAATAAGCTTTATACAGGGTTTACTGTACTTTGTTTAGAGCTCTTTCAATGCTCTTTTCTGGTATCTTTAAAATGCAACATCTTTCTTGAATAGTTATAGTTATTATTGTAAATTTTTTCATAATCTCGTAAGTTAAGCATTTCACACGGTTTGTTTAGGTAATTATTTTATTTTATTTTATTTTTTTACAAGAGCTTTATTGTTGCATAACTGTTTTTGTTTTTCTTATTCATTAAATATTCTCTTTTTTTTCTTAGAAATTGTTTGTTTGTTTGCCAGTATACAACATATTGCTTGAAATTACTTTCTGTTAATATTTAACCATCTTCAATTGAATAATATTTTTATTTTTTATTTTTCTAGGACAAGGAAACCAAATTTTTGAAGAAATGTTCCATCAAAAAATGTACAAAGCATTGACTAAAGATCCTACATTTCTAATACATAAACTGTAATATAGTATCAAATTTAATAAAAAAAAAATTATTTATAGATTTTTCTGACTCTTTTAATTTACCTACAACGTAAAAATTGTAAATCTATTTTATATATAAGAAAGTTTCAAAAAGTATCGAATTTTCATATTTTGCATTAAAAAATAATTCCAATAAATGATAATCCTCACACATTCCAAAACATATACTGCAAGTAAAAGGATTTTAAAACAGTAGTAAATCTTGATTAGCATAGCTTGGGCTGGTCTTAGAACAGCAATGTGCATGTGTTTATTAAGACAATATTTCAGATCATTCTAGGTATGCTTCAGAATGTTTAGAAGAACCAAGAGAAAAATTTGGCTTCGATCTTTGTTCCTGATGTTATGTTTTACTTGTCTATACCTTCTCTACTATTATAAAGTGGTAAAGTTTGTTTATTTGTAGAGGCTAATCTCTGGAACTACCGAATCGATTTTAAAAGTAATGGTACCAAAATGATGGTGTTCGCCCAGAATCAAATATAGGCTATATCTTATATCTATGACACTAACCCAAAAGGGAATGCAGGAGCAAAAACAAACGTTCTAGAAATGCGATTCTTGTGTTACTGTAGGGGCTAGAAACATGAAATTTGACATGATAATTACTTATAAGAAACAGACGATCACTAAGAACATTTGCTAAAAAATACGAAAATTAAAACGAATGGAAATGCTCGAAAAGCGTTCTAAAAACGTTCTAAATTGCAATTTTTAAACAATCTCGGGAATTAACGAACCGATAAATAATAGTGATGCTAAAATGATGGTGACAGACCTGGATCTAATATAGGCTATATCTTATGTGAGTGTCACTTTTGCAGAAGGGGTGAAGTAGCAAAAAATGATCTAAAGATGCAACTTTTGTGTTACTAAAGGACCCAGAAACATGAAATTTAGCTTGGTAGTTACTTATAAAATGTAAATAATCTCTAATAACATTTCCTCACAAAGTAAAAATTTAAAAGGGGTGGAAATACGCGAAAAGTGTTCCTTAAAGTGTTCTAAATGATGATTTGAAAGCAGTCTCAGCAAATATCAAACTGCTTTCAAAAGTAAATTTCTGGTTATATAGAATCTGTTAAAACATAAGAAACATAATATATTATGTAAACTATATATTATGTTTGTTAACATAACATAGCTATAGACATAAAATAGCTGTATTTTATGCCTGCAACACTATCAACACAGGGTTGTAGTTGTACTAAGAGCCTAGAAACTTTAAATATGGCATGATAGTTATTTATAAAATATAAATATCCTCTAAGAATAGTCGGAAGTAAATTCGAAATTTAAAAGTTGTAAAGCGAAGGGAAAGTGCTAAAAGCATTCTAAAAATTTCCTCAATTACGATTTCTATGCAGGCTCAGGACTTAATAAACCGTACCGTTGTGAATCAATGGTGACACACTCTCTGATCCTACATAGTCTATATTTATGACAGATCCACTACCACCTGGGATAGCAAAAGAACAAATGTTCTGAAAAAGGCCTTGGAAAAATTTCTAAATGACGTTTCTATGAAATTATAGGAAATACTAAACCGATTTCAAAATTAACGTTGGCAAATTAACGGTGAGAGTCCCTTTTAAAACAGAAACATTTCATGTTGGTACCACTACCGCGAGAGACATAGTAGAACGTTAGAAAAGAAACTTGGATTTGGATATGATGTTTAGTTTTAAGATGGAAATGCATATTAAAAAGATTTTTTCTAAAAAATTAAATAATTCAGATGAAAACTGAAGTAACAAATGATTTGAGCATGAAAGTTTCAAAATATTATTTAAAATATCATTTATCTAGAATTAACTGTAGTCCTTCTAATTATCTTATGTCTGATTTCGGAATAATGCAGTGCAATAATGAAATTTAGTCAAATTACTATATATTATTACTTATAATGAAAATCAGACATACAAATATCACTTGGCTATTCAACTATTACGCGAGCAAAGCCGCGGGATTTGCTAGTATGCTATATTCTTGTTGTTAGAACAAATATCATATTAGTAAAACATCTTTTTTGGTTGTATCGGCCATTCTAAAACATACTTGAATATAGATGAAGTATCATCACGAGATCCTACATGGAAACTTAAGGAGAAATGTTGTGGGTAACCACTGGTATTTTAACGCTCTCACTGTCTAGCAAGAAAGCAAATTTTTAAAATTGTTTCTTTTTATAAGCTAAATTAATGAATCTGAATCTGAATCTGATTATCCTAATTTGATATAAAAATATTATTATGTATATTGAAGACGAGTGTTCTGATTGTTCATCTTTTATATGTGTCACAATGTACAGTAAATTTAAACTAGCAAAAGCCGTGCTTCGTTTGGATTCGCGAAGTGTTATTATTTCTTTTTTAATAAGACAAATATTTGAAAGTAACAATGTATTATTATTATTATTATTATTATTATTATTATTATTATTATTATTGCATCTTTATTAAGCAAAAGATTAATTTTTCGGCTCATCTTAATTTTACAAACGTAAATTCTTCTAAATAACTAAGAACTTCCTCGGAATTTTTTATTTATTCTATAAGACTGGTATAAATAAAAATTGTTTAGAAGCAAAATATTACAAAATATTAATTTTATTTTTTTCTACAATTCTTTTATTGCCACTTCACGGAAAAAAAAGCATAATATATATTTTTTAAATAAGTAGATGTCGTCTGCATTTCACAAAATAAGAATAAATTGTGTATTTGAAGTCTTAACACTTAAAAATAATTTTATAATTGATGTAAATAATTGAATTTTCAAAAATTTATTTTATTAAAAATATCCTATAATTTTCTTAAAAAAAGTATTTTAAAAATTTTATAAAAGAAATCGTGAAACAATTACATGGTTAAAGGAATGAACATAGTTTGAAAATTTTAAAGCAGTTTTTGCGATATTTTGCAGAAAAATGAAAATATATTTATTTATTTAATTCTGATTCTACCTATAATTACTGACTCCATGATTTATTTATATTTTTTTCTAAAAATGTACGTGTTTCATTTCTTATTTGAAAAAATGCGTCCGTAATGGAAAAACATACAAAATAAATTAAAATAATAAATTTTCTAGGGTTATTCTTTAAAAAAAGTATATTCTGCAAATCTACAGATCATAATTTATTTTTATGTTTAATTTCAAGTCAAAATATTGAATAGTTTTTTTATAAAGTGTACGACAAAATGTAATTTGGGTGGCCTAGTAGAGGATTCGCTTCGCTCATCCTAATAATATGTATTTTGCATTGAACATCACACATCAAATTAAAGGTAAACGAACATATTTTTAAAATGTTTAATATGTGCAGTTTTAACAACACGGCATACATATCCAATTCTTCCCACACTCCAGTTAACAAGTCCAGAGTAATGGAAGTAATAACCTCTTCAATTCTGTGTCGCAACTCTGGCAAATCATTAGGTAATAGTGAAGCACACAATCTTTTATAAAGTCTTAAAGGAAAGTAATTGCATAGCTCTAATAGGTTTTTAATCTTAATCTCAGTAATAACGCTTTACATTCAAGAGTCGCTATTTTGCGTATATGGTACTGCAAGTGAGTAACAAAACAGTACTCGCACATATTCTTATCAAATCTTTTCGAGTTACTCTGTATTTGTGAATTTGAACAAATACTGTACAACGCTTACAATTTATACTATTACGATTCATAACTCTGGCATTTTTTTATGGACACCCTGTATAGTGTCATCGTCATATCATGTAAATTGTCGTAGATTAACGTCATTGTCGCCATATTTATATTTTTTGTAATATATTCCTCATCTCATTGTGTATTACTGTAACAAAAATATGTGTAGGGAAGAGTAGCCATGTTTGGACCGGTGCTTTAAATGAATTGCTGCAATTCTAGTGCTAATTGCAAAAAGAGATGCCATTTACCAAAGAAATCCTACACATCAGAATGGTGCCATTTATGATTAGAAGAAGCATCTGTCTTCCACGTGTTTTCAGACAAGTTAAAGAAACTTAAAAGAAACTGTTTTGATCTATTTTTTTTTTCTACTGAACGTAAGAGAATACTTTAAAATTGAGCGAAGTTCTTATGTTCTCATATACATATCTAAATTTATGCTTTTATTGCGCTTTTTTGTTTTCACGCGGATTTGTTTACTTTTTGTTTTCTTTCTTAATCTTGAGATTATTTGTTTTAAAAATTGGCAAAATTACCGTAATTGGACCAATTTGAGTTGCTTACAGATACACGATCAAAAATTTGAAAAGTAAGTGATAAATCTTGAGAAGGCTACAGTTACAAAAGTCTTCCAAAAAGACAAAGAATCATTAGTGATGTTATCTTTCTTCCTAAACTCAGGTAAGGGTGATTAAAAAACAGCTATGTTACCAACTTCGCCATATAAAGCAAACCTAAAAAAAATCTTTCAAAGTATAAAATCAATTGAAACATCAAGTTTAAAAAATAGGCATAATTCAATTGGAAAGAAAATGATGGAATAGGAGAACTACAAACATAAGGTAAAGAAAACTTTTTTGAAAAGAAAGGCTAATGATTTATATTCTAAAAAGAAAAATTAAGACAATAATGATTGGGTTTGCTCAATTTGTAACAAAAATAAAACAGCAGAAATGATCCAGTATTCAGATTACTAAACATGATTCCTGTTCTGTGCGCTGAATAAAAAGAACAAAAACATTCATGCATAAGCATTGCATCTATTTTTGCATGATGATAAAGCAATTGCCAATCACTTTCATAATTTCCATTTGACGTAGATCTAACTTTGATTTATATTTTGAATACATTTTGATTTAAAATATTTTCTCTTTTTTCAGACATTTGGTTTCATTATATTTCATTTTTGTTGTTTTATTTGTTTTATTAATCGCAGACTTTGCCTTTAATAAAGTTAGTTATATTATCTATTCATTAAAGCAGCCTAATACTGTTTGGTCCAATTTAGGAGATTTGGATTCCAATTTAAGCGACCAGTTGCTGTATTTGGACCCATTTTGACATTTTTTTCAAATTAAAATAACACTTAAAATGTACAAAAAAAAATTCCCTGAAGATTTATTTAGTTAATGTGTCTAGATTGAGAACATCTAGGGATATTTAGCAGATATACTAAAAATGGGGCGAGTTACACCTGAAAATAAATGATGTGGTTGAAATTCTGATATTCTTCCCTATTATCTGTTTTAGAATTTTACTTGAGTCATAATTTCAAGTGTATTTCATAAAATACAGTGTTTGCGTTATATATATATGTCTATATATATATTGCCTAAGAAAGTAGTTAATTTTAAAAATGGATTTATTTGTATTCCATTTATTAAAGTTGAACAAGCGCATCTTTACATTGTGGAGCAACTTTTTAGACACGAGAAGATATTATCTTACCTTATAATCACCTAATATATCTTTATAGTGTTTATTTCTAGTTTTCCTTAGAGCTTCTTTATCAGAATCCATAAGAATGTTTAGTGTTTTTCCAAATAAAACAGAATGCTTCAGAAAGAGATAAAAATATTCTTTATTTTATCTTCCACATTTCCCATATAAAAAACATAAATACAGATGCTGAAAACTTTTTACAAAATGTAAATAATAAATAAAATGAAGTATCACACTCGATTACAGTTTTAAAAAAATTGAAAACTGTGCAAAAAGAAAGAAACGTGTCATTTTGAAATCTTTGAAAATATGCAATTAAAATTTTAAAAACAAGTTATCCGTGATTCGGGAGATGAGTTATAAATCTATGAGTTTTACTGATTACAGAATTCCGTATTTTGTAGTATTCTTCGTTCGTGCATTTTGTAATAAGAATATTGAATTTAAATAATTTTAACTGATTAGATTATGTTAATTAAACATGCTAATAAAAGATCTATATGTATGAAATTAATCCTATGATGCTCGCATGTAGCGTCTGTCCTCCTTTATTTATTTTTATAATTTAAAAGGTATGAATGGCCTTTGAACTTTTTTTTAATTTTGTATTTTATAATAATATATTTATATGTTATTAAATAGCTTTATAAAGTAAAGTTATTCAATAAAAAAATTTAATCGGTGTAATAAAATTTGAAAACTTTTTTGAAAATTAAAAAAGAAAGAAAGAAATTATGTACTTATACAATTTCAAACCTTTTTTTTTTTTTTTTTCATTCCCTACTTACAAGTGTGTTTTCTACAATAGTAGGAATTATATTTTCAAAAAATGAATTAGTTTAAGAAAATAAATAATGTGGCATATATGAAACTACAGTAAAATATACTATTTACTTAAAATTTTTATTTCTAAAACATAAACTATTTATGTTACTAAAAAACAAATTTCTAATTTTATTGAATGCATTCTTAAGTGTCATCAAAAGAATAGTGAGTCTTTTGAAAAGTATATTTCGAAGGTTATACGTTTTGATCATAATACAGATACATAAAAAAAATTCAGACGTAACAATGTTAATTTAAAAATTACAACTCTAATATATTTTAAGAAATACGGATAAAATAAAAGCTCTTTTACGCAGATTTATAATCATCGGGTCTTTATGTAAATTACTCAAAATATACCGAGATAACTAAATTTATTTTAAACAAAACATTGGAAAAATTATATTTTCGCTATTTTTTGAAAAATATGGGATAGCCCATATCAATTTAAAATTTTTTTATCGTGAAAATAGACAAAAATATACGAAATATGAAATACGTAGCTTTTATTTATTGCATTATTCTGCTTGAGATATGCAGAAGCCTCTTCCTCTAATAGTATATTTTCGAGCCATTACCAACATTTAAAATATTATCCAAGTATAAATTACAATAAGAACTTACTTGGAGCATTACAATATAAGTAGATTAAAACATCGTTTATAGAATCAAAACCATTTTTACTTGTTGAAAACTACACTGTTAAAAATTTCTGTAAATACACAGAGAAAAAAGCGAGACTCTGTAAATTTACACTAGTTCTCGGTTAAATGCATTTGATTGATTTTCTCGCTTAATTTTACGGACATTTCCCTTATCTTATATCTCATTCTCTATAGAGAATTTTACGTCTTTATTTAAAAATAGTATTATCTTTGTTAAATTTTAGCATTCAAAATACACAGTTTTAAAATTCTTTTGCAATTTTATTCGGAATATTAAAGAAAAAATTTAGTATTTAAATACTGTTTCTTTTCTTTTCTTTACTTTTTTTTTACTTTGAATAGTTTAAAAAGGAAAATATTTTAAAATTGCGATTTTATTCGAAATATTAAAGAAAAAATTTAATGTTTAAATACTGTTTCTTTTCTTTTCTTTTCCTTTTTTTGAGTAGTTTAAAAAAGAGTTGTTGAAGTAGTTGAGAAAAATTATCTCATTGGAATTAGTAGGAATTTTTCTCGCTAAATCATAAAAGACATACTTTATACACAATAGTAATAGCTCCTGTAGCTCAGTCAGTAAAGTATCCTTCTACTGTCAAGAAACCACGATTTCAAATCTCAGGACGGATAGAAGAAATTTGTGTTGATGTTTAATGATATACAGCAGTTCAAATTTACTCGGAAAATTCAAGTTCTTTAAAGCTCACTGAGAACTGACGGTTCAGTAATTTACTAATTTTAAAAACTAAATTGAATAATCATCATTAAAAGTATATTACGTCTTGTACATTTTAAACGATGTTAGTTTACAGAGTTAATTAAGAGAATCTTAGTTTTTCTAATCTCTGTAATTTGACATAAGACTTAAGATAATAGATTACCCGTAGATTTTCTGTAATTTCGCAGAATTATTTTTTACGGTGTAGTTTTAATAACCATAGCGTACCATCATCAGTGCAAAATATGATTTCCCAAAAAAGAAATTTTCTTAAATATGTATAGGAGAAGCAGATCACGTATATAAACGACAAAGTTCATCGGTTAATAAAATTACACGAAATTTTTTGAATCAGCCAATGCAAAAGAAGCAAAATCAAACGTACAGAAATAGGAAATTTTAGGAAACGGACAAGGTAAATGGATTCAAAACTAGAGTTTATTGTTCAATATGATTTCAGAAAAGTTTAGAGAACAGCCAATAAGATGTTTGATAAATGTAATGTAAAAACATGCAAGTGGAATTTATGAAAAAGAGGTTTTTTTTATGTATATCTTCTTTAAACAATCTGACAACTTAAGAATGACGAAATCAAAATTAGCAAGATTTTTTAGATTTTTATAAATGTGGAATTCTTCAAGAAAGTCAAGTTCATGAATGGAAGTGAGTTTAGAGGTAATTTTTGCGGAGCTAAAGTCATTCATTCAGCATAAAGTCAACTGCGATTCATTTTCCAGCAATGTTTAACAATAGTCGATTTGTTAATTTCTTCTTTTTGACATATTGCTTGGGTTCTTTGGCTAGAAACTTTATGTTGCTGGTTATTCCTTTTTTGTAGTAGAGTTTTCTTCCTTTTTGTTATAATCTTAGTCATTTAAATAACGGCTGTGATAAAACGTCGAATGCATTTGATGAGGAAGTGGCATATGCAAATCGTTGAATTGTGGGGGCGATGGAGGATAGAGACCACCTATCTTTCACCGTACGGGGGTGAGGCAAAAGATCCAGGACTTTGAACTCCTGAAAAAATATTCGAAAAGCCTGATGGATCCATAAAGTGATTATTGTAAGATAGTGGTAGCAGGGTTTGGTGAGATGGAAATGGAGCTTAGTACACTTAGGTATTGTTTCAACATATATGATCATCCAATCTGAATTCAAAGTTGTTAAAAGTGATAAAAAATGCACTTAAAAGGCATATAAATACCTTTATTCGCATCTACATGTGCATCGCTCAAACAGCAACATTCTCAAAATCTTTGATGATACAAATATTTAAAAATGGAAAATTTTTTTAAAAAGAGAAATTGGTAAATAAAACTACAAGAGAACATATATGATTAAACACAAGTAACAGAATAAAGTAAAAATGGATATTTGTGAACGTGAATTAACATGTACTATATTTATTATTATTCTGTATAGTTACTCTTTCCAAACATTAGACAGCTCAATGGAGGCTGAATCATTGCAAATATTCTAAATTTGTAAAAAATCCCTATTAATTCCTGGATAAAGGATGGTAAGTAAAATGCTGATGAATAAATTATTCTACTATTTTTTAAATCATTCTCTAAAAGTTCTTTGTGATGATGAAACAGAACCGATAAAATATATGTCAATCTAAATAAATTTATTTGCCTTTTAAGAGTATTTTTCTGTCACTTTTAGCAATTTTTAGCTTAGTTTCGGTGATTTTCATACATAATTTTATTTTTGATGGTTAGAAATTTTGTTTTCGTATATTGCTTCATAAAATGAAAAAACTCTTATTTTCCGTCACTTATTATCAACCTCAGTCCTGATGTCGTCTATGCTTATAGAATTATTAAAACTGATCTAGACTTTTTTAATAAATGCGTTCATATTTTAACCATTGATATATAGGCTGATGCATCTATGGAGATATTTTATAATAATTTTAAACTGGTTTTTGTAGTGTTAAGTAAAATTTGTCTCAGAACTGAGGAGTTTATCTGTACAGTTTCATTTTCTTTATGGAAGAAATAAAACCATTAAATATTACATTAAACATCCCAAACGTTACAAAACTGAATAAGTTATTCTTCTTTTGTGTCAGACTTTTCTTCCTTTTTGTTATCATCATGGTCATGTAAATAACGGCTGTGATAAAACCTTTCATGCATTTGATGAGGCAGTCGCATATGCAAATCGTTGAATCGTGGCGGCGATGGCGGATAGAGACCGCCACCATATCTTTCACCGTACGGGGGTGAGGTAAAAGATCCAGGACCTTGAAATCCTGGAGAAATATTCGAAAAGGCTGATGGACCCATAAAGTGATTATTGTAAGGGGCGGTGGCAGGTTCTGGTGAGATGGAAAAGGAGCTTGATGTAGCAAAGATATACGTGGATACATTAAACATCTCAAACATTACAAAGCTGAATCGGTTATTCTTCTTTTGTATTAGAGTTTTCTTCATTTTTGTTATCATCTTGGTCATGTAAATAACGGCCATTATAAAACCTAGAATTCATTTGATGAGGCAGCGGCATATGAAAATCGTTGAATCGTGGCGGCGATGGCGGATAGAGACCACCGCCATATCTTTCACCGTACGGGGGTGAAGCAAAAGATCCAGGACCTTGAAATCCTGGAGGAATGTTCGAAAAAACTGATGGATCCATAAAGTGATTATTGTAAGGTGGCGGTGGCAGGTTTTGAGGAGATGGAAAAGGAGCTTGAGGCGGCAAAGGAATACGTGGAGGAGGAATTAGGGGTATCTGGTTCGCAGCACGCACTTCGTCACAGTCATCTCCATGTTTGCAGCTGTAACCGTACCCATGTCCATACTTGTCTTTCCTGTATCCGGGGCCAAATCTGGTATTGTGCGGTGAAGGGGGAAACCTGTAATTAATAAATGTAAATTAATTGGTCTGATTGTTTTTGCTGTGTTTCGTAAATTGAATTTTTGGCTTGTAAATTTTATGGTATTTCATAGTGTAAGAAACTAAAAGGTAGTATGATCTACCATCTAAGTAAGTACAGTGCAACCTCGATTATCCGAGTTAGTTGGGACCACTAATACCTCGGATATTAGAAATCTCAGTTAATAGAAATTGTGTAGAAAAACTCGCGAATTTAATTTATCTTAGAGTACAAAACGATACAGACTTTCTAAATGACAAAAATAAACATATATAAAATTATGTTTCGTAGCTCAACAAATTTAAAAAAGAAAATCAGGAGTAAATTTTAAAAAGCAAATTGCAATTTTAAAATCTATATATATTATGCTAACATATGTGGCACAAAAATCACGATTATTTGGTAATTGTTTAATAGCAACATCTAAATGAAACACATCTTATGGTTACTGTGCAAAAATCCTTTGATAAGATTTAGACTGTGCTAAATTGGTTTTACTCATGTTTTTTTCCTTCGCTGCAGTTCTGGGGCTTCAAAATATCATTATTTTTTTTTCCTAATTTTTTTAAACAAAAAAATAAATAAAAGTCATGAATTTTAAACTTTTTAGTTTCAAATTAAAGTTATGTATTATAAATTAAATGAGTGAAAGAATTATATTTTTATATATTAAATAAATAATGAAATACGAAAAAAGGCCTTGGATACAATATTTGGTGATTTATTATCTGCCCCGGGCTAGCATAAAAATACTGAGTTCTTGACTTTTCAACCCAGATGCCATATATGCTTATGCACCACACTAGCGCGTTATTTTTCTGCCGCCAGTATGGCGAAAACTTCCGTTTTCAAATACGAGTTACACATATATTTTTTAACTAATTTCTATTATTTTATAAAGGAAAAAATAATAATAAAAAGTTTAGTTGATAATTATAAAATAAAACAAATTATATCATTTTAAAAAATAAAATAAAAGTAAACAAACAGATGATTAATAAATAAATAACAATAGCCTGGTTACAATTTAAGGCACATATAAGTGCCATTTTGTTGCAATCGCGCAAATGCGAGGCATATATGACATGTGTCTATTCCTCCAGCAGAATCTTCTAATTTAGCAAAAAATTGAGTAATTAAAATAAATTATGAATAAAAGCAATATGATTTAATGCTTAGTATACATTCAAGGGAGACCAAACTTCTCGTCAAAGACGGCTAGTATACCAAGTTACTATAATTATATTAATTTCTTTTTTCAATGTCTCTTCATTGCTTCAATCACACTTTGATCCACTGACTGTATCAACGCTGTCATGTTTACGAAAATGAGAAAAAACTCTCTTATATCACTATTTATTAAAATCGCTCATATTTCTCCTGAATAGTAGACAGCATTTCTTCTTCTGGATGACACAGAGCGTTTTCAATCGAAAGAATTGCTTTAGGTGAGAGATTTAGCTGTGCCAAATGTTGCTTTATATTTAGTACAAAGTCATCACGAAACTATTTTTCTTAAATTTCGAAGTTCATCGAAGCTGAACTATTATTTCTGCACTTTCTGTACTTCAAGGGAAAGGAATTTATATTGATGTTTTTTAATGCTCTCGGTCTTTTCAAAACTCATTCAAAAATAAAAAATAAAACGCCTCGATCAACAGAAAACTCGATTAATCGAAACTCGATCAATCGAGGTTCTACTGTATTTGTATCACAGAAATAGTAGTCTTTAGTGGGTGGGATGGGAGAAAGAATCAGTGGTCGTAAATGAAATTTGAAGTTTGAAACTGCTATATGGGTGATTCTACGATAAGAGGTTCAAAAACATGGAGAATTCGGCCAAAAAGAAAAGTTTGAGTTTGATCAAAAACCTTTAAGTTATGATTTTTGTCCCGTTTATTTACTTTTTCATATAAGGGCAAGTCACTTTATACATATTTTATAACTTTTTCTGGTCAGTGACTCGCTCCCCTGGCAGTTATCGTGCCAGGGAAAATACGGCAGGGGAGAGACATTTTCGTGTAAATTCAAACTTTTTAACTGATTGAATTAGTTTTTCGGTTAATTGTGTATTTCACTTTAAGTATTACCGTATTTTTTAATTAGGGCAGTAAATGCAATTGAATTAAATGAATATTATAAGTTTTATGACTTACAAGGGGAGATACACGATCACTGTGCGAAACCTCTACAAAACACGGTCGCGTCCCAACAACTAAAAATGGCGACGCTTAAATGGCTTGCGCGTTTAGTATTGCTAACTTCAAGCCGATAGATGTCCTTAAGCACTACTTCCAATATAGCCATCGTTGAATTTATATTTGTTTCAGCGGAACAAAATTTGACAGGGGAGAGACACAAAAAAAGCGGGACAAAAGTTAATTTTAAAAATTATTTGAAATTAACAAAAATATTTTATTTTTTATTTTATAATACGTAAGTATAATTATTTAAATTCCAATTAAACATACTTTAGCTAAGCATCTGGCGGAAAAAATATATGTATTGTTTGAAAGTTAAATTGAAACCGGCAAGGGGACATGCCAGGGGAGGGGACTTTTTAGACTTTGTAAGAAATTTCAGAAAAATGTGTTTAAATTAGGCATTCAATCGTAATGTTATTTAATAAAGTATATTAAGATGATGCGATTCATTGCAAAAAATAGCAACATATAGAATAAAAAATCTGTTTTAAACGGATTGCTGTACAAATTACCTCTTATCGTAGAATCACCCATATAGAACATTCTGATTGTTAAAAGGCGTGTTTACTTTACATTATTCTTTACATGATTATTAAATTTGATTTCTTTTTTTATTTATTCTTTTTACTCTTGCTGTTAACAAGAAAAATCACAGTATGATAACAAATTAGAATACATTGACAACTGATTACAAGAACATTTAAAGAAATGAGCAAACTGGTTACACTTCTTTGGAATGTCATTTGTAAAAAATTACAATTTAAGTTTTTCCAAAATGTTTTTCCAAAATTCTCCTCTGAAAATAATTCTCCTCCGTTATTCTGAATAATTTATTATTCATCCAAATTCGCTCTTAAATTGCAAATGTGTATTTAGGAACCAAAGTTAATATTTAAAACGGTCGAGAAAAAAAAAGTTTAGATATTAAGATTAAGGAAGGACAAAATATAAATATCTAAAGGTTTTAAGAATTTTGGGCTATTTCTAATATACTTTCAGAAAAAAAATTAAATGTATTTTCTAAAAAAACTTAATTAACATAAACAATCAGTTACGTAAAACTTTATGTCTCCAAAAATTGTAGCCAAACATAGAGATATTTCTAAAATAAAGCTCTTAAATTTAGTTAATTTAAATATTATACCTTGGATATGGAGATCGCTCATAATAAGGATCAAATCTGTGGATGTTTAGATATCCATAGTGCCTCGATGCTAAGAAATCTTGCTCAGATGCTGCTGGAATAGCTGTTTTGTCCTGTTCCTCGAAGTTTCTTCCTCCATTTGGATCATTACCTGAAGAACTGTCACCTGGTTGTTTAGTAGAAGTTTGAAGATATACTGCGGGTTGATTTTGTTGGTGCTGTTGAAGAGTTTGGGGTTCAGAGGAGGGATAATGCCATGCGCGACCGCTCCTGTCACTCTTCTGATCTGATTTCTGGACTGAAGAATCTGAAGTAGCATGTACAAATGGTGTCTGGAGAGTTGAAATCCATATCTGAAATTAAGCAAAATGTATAGCATTATTTACTTTTCCTATCTGTTTGACAAGAATGAAATATGCAAGGTGAACTTATTTATTATCAAAGATTTTACATTTTTAGTATCATATACTATTTAAGATATGATAGGTTTAAAACTTTTTTTTCACATTTATTTTTAAAATAATACGTACTTTGCACAAATAACACTTTCAAGACATAATTACGGTTAAAATGACTAATAATGGGTCATTCCATGGTAACTTACGTTGCATTTAGAAAAATTTACTGCATTAATTTAAGTAATATAGCACTAAAAATATTGAAACGTAAAATTAACATGATTTGTCAATGAAACCTATCTAAGGGTCAATTTGGATGAAAATTACCTAAAACATGTAACGAAAATTACATGTTACATGATAACTTACATTCCTTTTTCAGTAATGTTAGTTATCATAATCAATATAATTACCAAACTTTAAGAAATAATACTAAAATAAGGTAATTTTAATCTAAATTGGGCTTTGAATAAGTTTAATTAGCAAGCTATGTCAAATGTACATTTTGAATAATTTTTATGCGTGTTATATTACTAAAATTACTGAAAATAGTTCTAAATGAAACGTAAGTTACAAGGAATGGCTCTAATAATCTATACTTTCCAATAAATTGTTTCTTTCAGTTCGATCTGGTTTGTATAGTCAGAAGCTATTATTTTAAAGTTCACAGGCACAACTCATTTTCTTGTGACAATAGTTATTTTTCATACTAAATTTTAAATATGCAAGATTGCTCTTTTAAATCTGAAGTTCTGCACTGGAAATTCTCTGAATGATTTAAATCCAAAACTGGTGTAGAAAAGTGATTTAAAAAATATTAAAACTTCTCATGTTTATTTTGCAAAAATGAACAGATTAAATATACTAACAAGGGGACCACCAGACATGGTGCTCACAGATTTTAATGATTTCCAAGTATGTTGTAGGGGTCATACCACTTATTATTCTGGTGAAAGGGTTCCTTCAAATGGACCTTGGTTTTTGAGAAATTGGGGGTCAAAGTTCAGCGTATATTTTAAATACCTAATTGTATAACATCTGATTGTCAATTCGTGGCGTCGTGCCAAAGCACGTGTTCGTGAATCGAAAGGTTGTGAGTTCGAATCCATCCTCCGCTTCTATTTTCTTTTTTACTTATATTTATATTTTTTACACGTTACAAATTTTAAGTATTTTTATTACTAGAGGGTATTTCCATGAGAATATGTCGTGTAAGTCACATACTACGATCTTGGATACCAGTATTTTAGAACGGAAAAATGTGATTTATTTTATCAGAGATATTTCATTAATTGAATAAGGCCATGCAAACCTTTCGAAAATAACGGTGGCCAACATTTTAACAGTTACTAATAATGTGACTTAACGACAAGTGCTCGTGGAAATACCCTAGAGAAATTGTGACAACTTTTATATTTTCTTAATAAATTGCATTTACATTTTTGAATTTTTTCACGAAAATTCATTTTTTTCTGCAATTTTTAAACTAATATTTCTTTTGATAACACAGTAAAACTAATTTAAGCCTAGAACTTTTTTTTTCTTAAATATTGTCTATATTTTTGACTTTATGCACAATTCTGAAATAATGATTTTTCTTTTTTCTATCGCTTTTTTATTTTTTTTTATAGCACTTTAAATATAAATTTATCCTTTTTTGTATAAATAATACAAAATAATTTTCGCGTGAAATTTCTTAAACGTTTATAGGATTAGATAATTCAAGTAATGCATATCTTCGAAAGAGTAATAAAATATTAATACAGTAATGCTAAAATGCAAGTTGTTACCAGCTATCCAAATTTTTAATTATCTAATCCTATAAACGTTTAAGAAATTTCACGCGAAAATTATTTTGTATTATTTATACAAAAAGGATAAATTTGCATTTAAAGTACTATAAAATAAAATAAAAAAGCGGTAGAGAAAAGAAAAATCATTATTTCAGAATTGTGCATAAAGTAAAAAATATAAATAATATTCAAGAAAAAAAAAGTTCTAGGCTTAAATGAGTTTTGCTGTGTTATCAAAAGAAATATTAATTTTTAAACATATTTATAACGAATTAAGTATTCAAGGAATATAATTATGGAAGTTTTAAAAAATGAAGTTTCACATAAATTAAATCGGATTTGCGTTTAGATTAAAAATTTCGGTAAAAAATACTGATTTTCTCTAAAAGTTCATAAACGTAAACTAAATTTCTTAAGGGGACAGTTTACCCCAAAATTGATTAAAAAATCGATTTTTGTTTTGAAACATTAAATGAAAGCCTGTTTGATTGTGAATATTTTAAAACATCTTTTTCACCCATACGACAATCATATCTTGACATGTTGTAAATTTTGTTAATAGACCTAACGCTAATCCCACACTAATGATTTAAACTTTTTTTCCTCTATGTTTATGTTTACTTCGCTTTCATGTTTTAAAAATGTTAAGGCTTTTTTTGTATTTGATACAGATATTTAAAATGTTTTGTACAATTTGATTGTTATATATGTGTTGAATATGCGCATGAAATTAGACTTAACGTTATTATTATTATAATTGTTATTAATAAAAGTATATATGAAGATGTGTTAGATTTCACCACTTTGCACAACTTATATCAAATAAAAATATATATTAAATGTAGCATTACATTATCTAAAAATCCATGCACACAGCCCCACCAGTGGCCGAGAGGTTCGGACCTCTCAACTGGTAGACGGCAGGTGCTGGGTTCGAACCCAATCGCGGCTGTCGGCCTAACCGTTCGGAGTTTTCCGTGGTTTTCTTCGAACCTTGCGTAAATACGGGTTAGGTTCCCTTAGAAAGACCCCCACGGAGGGCACTCCCCCTGGTCCTATATCCCATTAGCGTAGATAATCGGACGACAAAAATCAACCAACCATGCACACAGTATTGTGTAATACACATTTGAAAAAAAAAATAAAAAAATAATAAAAAAAAATGGTGATTGATTAATCTAAAAATATTAGTATTTAAAATTGTGGAGATTTTAAAATATTAGAACTTTCTTATACTTTTTCAAAATTTTAATTAAATACGCATTTTTATTTAATTATTTGTTGCAAAATGTACTTTTAGTTGAACCCTGAACTGCAGTCAGTTCACCAATTGAGCTATATTTTTTGAAATAATAGTAATAATAAAATATTGAAAAAGTAAACTGTCCTCTTCAGAAAATATCTAAAGGTTCAAAGCTGTAGAATTCCCAATTCGGCTTAAAATTTGTAACATGTAAAAAATATAAATATAAGTAAAAAAGAAAGTAGAAGCCGAGGATGGATTCGAACTCACAGACACGTGCTTTGGCATGACGCCACGAACTGACATGGGGCATTGGTACTAATAAGTATTTGACATATACGCTGAACTTTGACCCCCAATTTCTCAAAAACGAAGGTCCATTTGAAAGAACCCTTTCACCAGAATAATTAGTGGTATGACCCCTACAACATACTTTGAAATCATCAAAATCTGTGAGCACCATGTCTGATGGTCCCCTTGTAAGTATTAAATCTAACATATGCTAAATAGTATACATCATATACTGTTTAGCATATGGTAACCTTAAAACTTTTTTCTTCAGATTATTTTAAAAATAATAAGTATTTTACACAAATAACACTTTCAAGACATTTTCAGTGACCAATAAGCTTCTCTTTCACAGTAAACTGTTTTTTAGTTCGGCCTGTTTAGCTAGTCCGAAATTATTACTTTTCAATTCACTGATACAACTATATTTCATGTGACAGTAGTTATTTTTTGAGCTAAATTTTAAATATGCAAAATTGCCCTTTTAAATCTCAAATAATATGAATGAAATTTCTCTTAATTGCTTAAATCCGAAGTTGACATATAAAGGAATTTAAAAAAATATTAAAACTTCTCAGCTTTATTAAACAAATATAAAACATGAAGCCACGCCAGGCAAAATAAAGCTATGAAACATCGGAATAGTTTAGATTTGATTTCGTATAGTTTTAGTACCTTCTGCGTTTAAAACTATGTACATTTTTCAAGGTCAGTTTCTCTTGTAGAAGAAATGTAGAAAAAAATAAGGAAGTTTAAGGAGCATTATTTCGATTTAATAATAAGCATGAAGTTTTGTGCACATTTAGTAATTATCATTGAGTAGTAATTTGCTCAAGGTATTTAAAGATATAATACTATCATTTGTAATGTAAGAAACCCATAATTTTTACACATACAATAAAATACACAGTCCAGTCATATTAATGTGATCACTTTGAAATTTTAGTCGTTTTGTTAAATATTTAGACAAATACACGAAGAATTACTCCGAAACTCCAGGTTTGTAAACATATTAGTATGGGTTATATATTTTTTGAAGATGTTTTCCTGAAATCCCATGAGGGAACATCCACAAATTGAAAAACAACGAATATCTTTTGGATTACCCTGTTCAAACTAATGTAGCAAAAGCATACAAACGGTAAATTATGAATAAATGGGTTAATGTAA
This sequence comes from Maratus speculifer, assembly GCA_964019185.1. Classification (NCBI taxonomy): domain Eukaryota; kingdom Metazoa; phylum Arthropoda; class Arachnida; order Araneae; family Salticidae; genus Maratus; species Maratus speculifer. The sequence continues at coordinate 216,000,909 of OZ025289.1, forward strand.
TAAACTGTGTAAATTTTTATGAGGATGGCAAGTATACTCGTAGAGAAATTAAGATCTTTATAAAAACAGTCCAAAATTTTACCAAGTTCTTTGCTTATAATTTGCAGAATTTTTAATATAAGGAAAAAGTTCTTTTCAAAAAACATGACAAATTATACTGTACACAAAATCCTGTAATAAGGATAAAAAAAAAAGAAAAATTGTATGAATAATGAGCAGGTTTACTAAAACATTTTTACTGCGCATGCGTGAAAGCAATCAAAATATAATTTGCATAATGTGTTAGCTAAGTTTATAGAGAAACTTTTGAAAAAGGTCTCAAAAACATAACTTGAAAATTCTGAAAATATCCGTTGATAGAATAAGCTCAAAATCCGTTGTTCCCAAAAAGAAGCAAAAAAAATGAAGGGCTGTATCCATATATACAGTGATTAGTGTCAATACGGCATACATGAAATTACACGTACTACAATATTTGGATACAGCCCCTTATCTTTTTTGTTTCAATTTGGGATCAATGGATTTTGAGCTTATTCTACCAACGATAATTTTCCAAATTTTTCAAGCTATGTTTTTGAGACTTTCAGAAACCCATAGTCTTTAGGGGTTAGTAGTTATTTTATAGAGCAATTGCTCTATAAACTTAGCTAACACATTACTCAAATTATATTTTGATTGCTTTCACGAATGCGCAGTAAAAAATGTTTTAATAAACCTGCTCATTATTTATACAATTTTTGTTATTTTTTAATTCTAATTACAGGGTTTTGTGGACAATATCATTTCACATGGTTTCTGAAAAGAACTTTTTTTATTTTAAAAATTCTGCAAATTATAAGCAAAAAAGTGGCAAATTTTTGGACTGTTTTTATGAAACCCTCAATTTTTCTACGAGTATGCATGCTATCCTCATAAAAATAAACATATTTATTACCAGTGGCGCAGCGAGGGGGGTGGGTTAACACCCCCCCCCCCCCAGAGCCATGACAAAAATACAGAAATTTCCATTTTTATGAACCGAATCATTTAAAACAAAACTAAGCTTAGGATTCCATTTGTTTTGTTCGAAATCCGCCGCTTTATTGAATCGAATTTTATTTAAAAGTTTGACTCGTTTAAGCGGCAGTAATATATTTTCTTTTAAAAGGGGGAAAGCACATGGTAACAGTATTAGTATCGAAAACTGGTCACTCATTTCAAAAAAGGTCGGCATTCATTTGTACTATTGGAAATCATCCGAAGGCTAAAAGGAATGCTCATTTCCTGTCACTGCCAATGCCGTCTCGGGTTTTTCAGTGCTGCACCATTGGGGGGGGGGGGGGTCTTAATTAGTTACATCTGTTTCTTGCTTTTTTTTTTTTTTTTTTTGAAACGGGACTGGTCTTTTGAATACCAGGAAATACACAAAAACGCATGCTTTGAAGGGTGGTCTTAACAAACATTCTGTTGTTAATGGCTGTAATGCTAAGGTTTTGTGCATTTCGCTTGTATTGTGCGTTTCACTATGACTGATATTAAATCCTCTTTAGAGAAGAAAATTATGAAGAAGATGGATATCAGAGATCATTTTTTTAAATCTTTCGAATTCCTTCAAGCATTCTTAAAATCCAGATATGTTTAGAAATTATATAATTCGTTTATATTTATGTTTCTGGAAAGATATTAACAGCGCCGTGTGAAAGGGGGGGGGCGGTCTCACCGGGCGCAGAGATTTAGGAGGCGCCAATTTTCTAATTACTTTCTTCTTAATACTACTTTAAAGGAACTACTTTCAGACAATTTTTTTAATTAATATTAATTATTTAAAATACGCCCGACATAGGCACGTGGGTAAACGGAAAAATGTGTCCGGAAAAACAGTTATCGGAAAAAAGTGACATAAACTACAAAAGCGGAAAAAAAGTCACAGTAAAAAAGGGACAAAGAATTGATTTTGGGGATTTATTATTGATTTTAGGGATTTATTATTGATTTTGAGGATTCACTATTGATTTTGGGGATTCATTAGTTAAGTATTTAGGGGGGACCGGAGGCAAGCTCTTAATTTAGGTAAATGGGTTTTTCATGCTGAATTAACTGTTTTTGTTCAATTTTTGGACATATGATTACCCTCCCACCCCTACCCCACCCGTCCTAAATTAAAAAGATGGGTTTTTATGCAGAATTATCCAACGTGTGTCCTTTTTCAGATTAGGTTGTTTCTGATAATGATTATATATAGTATATAATGTCTGAAGAGTTTTGGGAGTTTAATGGTTAAGGAAAAAAGGGGAAGGGGTAACCTCTCAAATTAAATTAATAGTTTTTACGCAGAATTACCCGATTTGCTTGGAATTTTGGACATACCCTTATAGCATGCATGGTCACAGTGACATCACAATGACGTCACTGTGAGTCACTTTGGTCATATCACAATTGTGACTAAAATGCCACCATTCAGTGACGTCACATTGTCACTGAGATGTGACTTTCTTAAAAATTTTTAGAAAATTACAAATATTCTTCAAAACATTTATTTACTTTAAAAAAACATGTTTCTGGCAATTTAAATATCATCGCTTTTGTCACAGTTTCCTCACAATGTTAATGTCAAAGTAGTCACAAAACACATATTTTTCACAAATTTGTCACACTGTGACTTCACAAAGTGGTCACAATGTGGCGTCACAAACGAGACCTAAAACGGCTATAACGACTTTACATTTTATTCACTGTCACTTCACATCGACGTCACGTGACGTCACATCGGCAATCGATGGTCACAAAGTCACAATGTGACTTCACAACGACGTCGCAGTAACGTCAAAATGCCTTACGGGTAGGTTCATTATGATAAGACGTATCTCTGATTAGTTATGGGGTTCTTTTGCTTATTATAAAAGGAGGATGGGTAATAACCCCGCCACCCCTCAAGTTAGATAAATCGATTTTTATGCAGAACTATCCGATGTATTTCAAATTTTAAATATAAGTTTTTTCTGATAAGGTGAATCCCTGAATAATTTTAGGAGTTTAATGGCTAAGTAGGGATGGGGGGACGAAGGATAATCTATTTTCAATTAAATAAATGGCTTTTTACGCAGAATTATCCGATTTGCTTCGAATTTTAAGCATTGGTTCATTATGATAAAACGTATCTCTGATTAGTTATGGGGTTCTTTTGTTTATTATATAGGAGGCAAGCAATTATCTCCCCCTCAAATTAGATAAATCGGTTTTTATGCAGAATTATCCGATATATTTCAAATTTTAAATATAGGTTCTTTCTGATAAGGTGAATGCCTTAATAGTTTTAAGGGTTTAATGGCTAAGTATAGAGGCAAAAACAGAGGATAACCTCCCCCCCCCTTTAAATTAAATAAATAGCTTTTTAAGCTGAATTATCCGATTTGCTTCAAATTTTGGATATAGGTTCTTTATGATAAGGCGTATCCCTGATTAGCTATGAGGTTCTTTTGCTAAGTATAAATAGGTGAAACGGACAATTATTCTCACCCCTCCTTAAATTAGATAAATTGTTTTTTATGCATAATTATCCGATGTATTTCAAATTTTTTATATAGGTTCTTTCTCATAAAGGGGATCTCTAAATAGTTTTAAGGGCTTAATGGCTAAGTATAGAGGGGGGAACTGGGGAATAACCCCCCTTAAATTACATAAATGGCTTTTTACGCCGAATTATCCGATTTGCTTCAAATTTTTGATGTAGATTCATTATGATAAGGGGTATAAGCTAATGAAATAGCCACATATAAACCTTATCAGAAAGAACCTATATCCAAAATTTGATACACGTTGGATAATTCTGCTTAAAAACCCATTCATCTTATTTAAGGCGGATGGGGGGGGGGGTAATCGTCCTTTCCCAAAACTAATCAGGCAAGCGTCTTTTCAGTATGAACATATATCCAAAAATTGAACCAAAACAGCTAATTCAGCATGAAAAACCCATTTAACTAAATTAAGAGCCTCCCCCGATCCCCCCCCCCCCCGCCGCTTTCATACTAAACCAATAAATCAATAATAAATCCTTAAAATCATTTCCTTGTCACTTTTTTCCCCCGTAACATTTTTTCCTTGTCCCTTTTTTCCGGTAACTTTTTTTCCCTGTCACTTTTTTCCGCTTTTGTAGTTTATGTCATTTTTTTCCGATAATTTTTTTTCTCTAGATTCAGGCAGGTAGATGTCGTGATTAAAAAGCTATGTAACTGAGAAATGTTCTTCATTCTTTGATAAAATCTTTCAGAAGATGATGCTCACAGTGGATGATTTGAAACGAATTTATAACGTGGTAGCGACAAAAAGGAGAAAAAATGGTTGCTATGCAGTCAAAAAATGGTTGCTGCGCCACTGTTATTACAGTAACCCATTTAATCATAATCTGCAATTTAAATACTTTTTCTACATTAGATCTGAAGAGTTAGCCAAAAGATATTCATTCTATTTTAATTTGTGTATGGTACCCTATGAAATTTCGGATAAAAATATTTACGGAAATATATGACTTGTACTATTTTGTTTACACAACTGGAGTTTCAGAAGAATTCCTCATTATGTCTCCAAATATTTAACAAAACGTCAAAAATCGCATGGTGGTCACATAAATATGACTGGATTGTGTACAATTATTTTTTTAATTTATTGTTATTATTAATATTATTGCTGTTGTTATTGTTATTTATAGTATTATTATAATTGCCTCGCAAAAAAATGTCATTTTCTAGAATAGTAAATAGTGGGTAATTAATAAAATATATGGGAAAATGCTCCAGCCTATATTTCGTTGGAGGTGTATGTAAAATTGGTACATTCCGATACTGAAAAGCTTTAACATAATATTTTTAAAATGTCAAATATGTCACCATTTGAGCTTAACAATTTCATATGCACCCCCAACGAATAACAGAATGGCTCTTTTTTCCAAACTGGTATATAAATAGAACTGTGAAAGCGACATTCTAAGCTATGGCCTTGAAAACTATCGTATTTGTGATTCAAACATCGTGGGATTAATGTAACATCTTCTTTTGTACATGTTTTCGATACCAAAATTTTTAGTACCAGTTTACATGTAATGGAACAGTAAATAATTTGTAGGCGCCTTTTAATAAACGGGTAATATTTTAGTTCTATTAATGAAAGATGAATATGACATTCTGCTTTAAACTGTTTTGAGTTTTTCTATTGAGTATTTTATTATTTTAAAAATGACAGTGAGCTTCAAAATATTATTTATCATTATTTATGTAATTCTAATAAAAACTTGTTCAAAAAATATTCTGTATTATAAAGTAAAGAAAATATATGAAAAAATTCAAGTTATTTAAAAATAAATATTTTATACCTATTCATAAATTTTCTACTTAAAAAAATTTTCTAATTTTTTCTTTCATTTTATTATTTATAAGGACTTTCTTAAAAGCTTAGTATATTTCATTAATTTATCCGAAAGACAGTTATTTAAATTTAACAATAAATTGACAAGTAACCGAATTTTTATTAAAAACTCACATTTTAATATAGTATTTTATTACTAATTTAAGGACTTAATAAACAGCACTCAAAAATCAAATATTACTGGAAATTTTGAATGAAAACTTAAACACATGGGATATTTTAACCATGTACAAAAATAAAAAAAAAACTTACATCAGGAATGTATTATTAAACATTTTTAAACACCGACTAAATATTATTGAAATATTTTGTTTTTTCATACAATGAAATGGAATATTTAATAAGTAACTTAAAAAAATTCATCTTAAATTACTTTTTCCCATAAACTATGATGTTTCCATAAATTATTCTGTATCGTGTCTGTGTAAATGAATTACATTTGCTGCACACTTCATTTTCAATAGCAATCATTTTGTTGTGAGCCTCATTACCGTATAAAAATTACATGCCATTGCGAGGTTATTTACATTAATTAGAGCAAGAAAAGAAAAACAGATAAACAGAGTTCATAAACAATTTTCAACTATGTCAAAAAATGTTAAAAGAGGTAAACAAACGTTGCTTTGAAACAATGCATTTGAAATATATTATGACATGTTATTCAGATTACTATATAATTCAAATTAAGATTTTTTATGGTCATAGCATTAAAAATTAGCCATTTTCAGAACTTTGTCCATTGAGACAACGTACAAACAACAAGATATTAAAAATTTCAGCCATTCAATGAGGTCGCATTTCCGTATAAACTGTGCAGTATCACTTAAAAATTATTCTGGAATAACAAATGCATTAGAGAAATAAGAGAATTTTAGATTAAATAAAAAATATTATAGGTTAAACAATAGTTTGTATTTTTACCTTACATTTACAATCTAAAACAATTTTAGGGGAAATTTTAATAACCAATCTTTAATTTTATTCGATTCGTTAATAACACGATTGTTCAATAGGTAAACGAATTATAACAGATGTAAATTTTCCAAGTGGGTGAAAAACGTCCGGACCAGGATTCTAACAAGGGACGTGTTACTGTAGCCGCCAATGCTCTATCAACTGGCGCTATCCCGGACGAATATTAAGGAATTAGGGGTGAATTAGGCCTCCAGTATTCGTCCGAGATGGCTCAGTTGGAAGAGCATTAGCGGCTTCAGCCAATACATCCCTGGTTCGAATCCTTTCCCGGACTCTTTTCCCCTATTAGGAAAATTTATACCTGTTACCTTTAATTTGGTTAGGTTGCATTTTGTTCTGATAAACAGGAAAATGAATTTTTGAAACTAAAATTTATATTTCTATTTAACCTTTTATAGTTATACGTAAAAGGTTCGTATTATAATCATATCCAGTAAACGAGCAAAGTATTACGGTACAAAAATTTATAAACATATAACCATTCGAATTAATCCTCTGTATTTTCCGAAACAACCTGAATAAACTGTGCACTGAACAGATAATCTATTTAATTCAATTTTTTGGAATTTGCAACAACATTATTAAGGAAAAGCATTGTAAGTTCTAAAGAAATATCAATAAAACATCAATTGACAAAGGTTTATATTGTGCTATTTCCGATCATACAAGTGAAATTTCACACGATCATGGGGTAACTGTTTTTTGGGTCATTTATCACAAAGAAGGGTGTAAGGTAAAGCAACCATGAACTTCCACATGTAAAAGGTGTAGCCGCAAAACACAACGGAACGGCAAAAGATACAAGGAATTTTCCGGTTATTTAAAAGCTAACCGAGCGTGACTATGATTCTCGTGTAATTGAGCACATTAAATGCACAAAAATGTCGGCTTACAGTCCGTAACGAGCGGAGATGAGGCTATTCTTTCAACTTACTCTCACTTGCAAGCATCGATGCCCGCTTCCATCGACAACACCCATTGCGGTAAATTAACGTTTTTAGAAGAACGCACAAAAGAAAAAGTTTTGTAACTAGATTGTTACGTTACGTTTTTTCATGCATTTTGACCACTAACATTTTGTTATTAAGTCCTTTTGAAATCTTGTTTACAACTAGTAATATTAATCTACAACAGAGGTTCACAAACATCCTATAGTGGAAGGGGAAAAAATCCTGAAAGGACAATGTAAAAACTGAAAATCAAACAGACAAGTTGGAAATTGCACATCAAACGTAACAAATGTGGTGCATTCGTAATGTAACAAAATTTTTTTAATAACCAGACCTTGTTATAGTATAGAGTAAATCGGATACAGTATAGTGGCCGAAATCTTTTGAGTGTACCTGTAAATACTATCTGCTTTCTATTATATAAAAAGTAATTGTAGTAAGTGAACCTCAACAACGCATACGAATTTCATAAAAAGTGAAATAGTTTAATAGAATTAAAATGTGTTCCAAATAATGTTTTCCCCTATACCATCATGTAATCGGAAATTTTGTGTGGCGCTGTAAATTAATAACAAATATTCTTTGCACTACAGATTCTGCAGAATGTATATTTTAGTACATACTTCATAGCTGTATATCAACTCTGTTATGTTCGAAAGAGTATAACATCATTAAAATTCACTTGAAACTATTTTTCCCATTGACCGTAATCTATTGGAGCGCTTTTGATGGTCCCTTTAATTGAATTATACATCCGATATTCATAAAATTTGAAAAATGAGTAAACAAAAATCTATAGAAACTTTATTTTAAGTAGTTATCGTTTAAATTTATATAAATAATGTACACATTAAGTCAATAAAACCATAACATTCAAAATATTTTAATCACCAAACTGTCACAGAGAAAAAGCAAAAGTAATCGTCGATTAGAGATAATTTCTACTTTCAAATTCTTGTTACAAAAAATTAGTTTAAAGAGCTGTCTCCATAGGGAAAATATAACAAACCTTACATTTTCAACATGAACACCTACGTTTCACACCGTAATATAATTTTAATCGTTAAATTAGCCTGGATATTTGTATTTAGTTTCTTTGATTAATTCCAAATACATTCAATATCAAAAACTGAATTAAATAAGGGGTTCATCTCAGAAGTGAAAATCGTCATTTTAAGTTTTCGGTTAATACAAATTTTATACATACTTAACTGTTATATAAAAAGTAATTGTGCAACTGTTTTGATGAAATCACTCCAAAATGTTTTAAAAATTCGTTTGAAAATAAGGAAATGAAATTTTGCGGCTTTTTTCCCTTTATAGAAATTAAAGTATAATTTTGTTCAAAAATTCTGATATAAATATTGATTAAAATTAAATGCCATAAAAAATCCCCCGCTTATCAAAAAGTTACAGATGTTTTAAATTAGAAAAATGCTTGATAATCTATTAAAAATTCTAAGCGAATAATACAGATATTTGTGACACTTATTAAATATTTTATAAAATGATTCTTTTTTGAATGACATTATGGTCTCTCACACTGCTAAATTGATGGTTTTTAAGCATATTTGAAAACCTTTATCGAATCAAACAGAAATTTTGCATACGCATATTATACGCATTTTTTTTTCTAAAAGTTCTATTCTCTATTGCAAGTGACAATAGGAAATATCCTCCAAACCCAGTCAAAAAGAAAGTTTCTCTACAATGTTCCGAACTACCAAAAGAAATACAAATTTATACCGTATTAAGTCGTGTATACCGCGCACGCGTGTATAACGCGCATCCCGTACTTTACAAGAAAAAATGGTGATTTTTTAAAATCTCGTATATAACGTGCACCATCAATTCGATATGCTAATAAAGAATGACCAAATGAATTTCAAGAAATAAAGTCGAAATAAGCATTAAATCAGACAATAAAACAAGACAAAAATACCTTTTTAGACTTCGGGTAGTAAGCGAATGACGGGAAGTAGGATTGAGTGCTAATAATGAGAATTTCTAATTCGCGTTTAAATAATGTTACTAGCTTTGTTGTATAAAAACTGCAAGCAGTGAAATAAAGATACAATAATGCTTCAATTAAGTAACATTTTCCGAGTTTTAGTGTCTTCTTTGAATAGTTTCTTCTTCCATATGTATATCAAGTGGTTACATCCAACAGTAAAACATTCCGTGCATAACACGCACCTAGGAGTTTTTCCCTATTTTTTTTTAAGTGCGCGTTATTCACGAGTAAATACGGTACATCAATATTTTGGAGATAATGATCTAATTTTTATCATCATCATTCATAATTTCCCACAGGATTTTATCAATAATTTTGATAAATATCCTTTGTACAAGAATATAAAAACTAGTTGTATTATGTTGTGTCTTTTCTTCTTTCTCTTCTTATTCTACAAGAAAGACCAATCATGCGTTAAAAATAGATTATTAAACAATTTCCAGCACATTCAGAAAACTGTAATGAAATCTAATCTTTTAATGACATAAAAGATGTTATCTACATGCATAATTTTCATAATGCATGCCACATTTTAAAATATAATTTCAACAGTTATGACCTATAATTTATTTATAAATAAGAATCTAAATAAGAAAATTAGATGTTAGTATGGAAAATTTAAAGTTGCTAAAATTTCTATATTTAGACGACTTCCTAAGCAAAATTTAACTGTAGCATAATACAGAAAATCTGGTATCGTGGAAAACGACATTAGTTATTTTAAAATGTTTAATACCATATCAGTAATGGTAGCAAATGTAATATTTCATTTCTGTTGGGAGATGTCTAAATCCGCACATCACAATTATTTTTTTTCTAAAAGTTCTATTCTCGTTGCAACTCCCAACAGAAATTTTTTTTCCAAATCCAGTCAAAGAAAAAGATTTTCTACAATGTTTCGAATTACCAAAAGAAATATAAATTTATGCATCCACATTTTGGCGATAGTTATACAATTTTTATCAGCATTCATAGATTCCCGCGAGGTTTTATCGATAATTTTCATAAATATACTTTGTTCAAGAATGTAAAAATTAACTATATTATTTTAAGATTTTTCTCGCATTCCTTCTTTTTATTAAACCGAGAAAGAAAAATCATGCATCAAACATAGATTATTAAAAATTTTATAACAGTTTCAGAAAATTGTAATAAAATTTAATCGTTTAATAATGTAAATGATGTTATCTACATAAATAATTTCGAAAATGTATGAAAAATTTAAAAACCCAATTTCAACAGTTACAATCTGTAATTTATATATCAATAGGAATCTAAATACAAAGTTAAGATGCAAGTGTGGAAAATTTAAAATTTGCTAAAATTTTTATATTCAGACGACTTCATAAGCAAAATTTAACTGCAGTATAATCCCGAAAATCTAGTGTCGTGAAAACCGAGACTGAGCCGAATTAAAAAAAATTTTGGCTTTCTAAAGAAATATTAAAAGTACTTACGGTGTCATTAAGGCTTCCTCTATTCATGATTCAGTTAACAGTCAAATGATATTTATATGAAAAATAAGTCAAAGTTAAATATTAACTTTTACTTTAAATGGTATTTTCTATGTTATATAAAAAACTATGTTGTATAAGACTTCTAATAGTGAAATCATTTCGTCTTGTGTAAACCCAATACAATTAATTTAATCCATTTTTTTTCCCGGTCGGTTTTTTTTTTTTTTTTTTTTTTTTTTTTTACAAATTTTCCTGGATTGATTAAATGACGAATATTGATTTTGAAAAATGGTCTTACTTCTCTAAAAGTGATATTAATTTTCCAGTCAAATTTATATATTTTTCCAGTGACACTTTTTCTTCCGATAGTTTCTCATTTCTCTGAGTTACTAATAAGCGTTTAGTAAAGCAACAATAGTGTTCAGTGATATTTCGTATAGTGTCAGCAATCTAGCTGTCAACAAATCAGCGCTTTCGATCTCAATGTTCTTAACTCACAAAAAATTTTTCTTTTTCTTTCCCCCGTAAGTCGAAAGTGGGAAAAAAAAGTGTGATGGATATGACTTTGATGACTCATTTTTGAAGTTCGTGGACTTCATAATGACGAATTTTCGAGGTCCCAATGGATTAACAGTAATTCATAGGCTTTATGACAGAATAATAACATTAATAATAATAATAATAATAATAATAATAATAATAATAATAATAATAATAAAAGACAATTAGAGGATTAACAAAAAATCAAAGAAAAATAATGATACTTAGGATCATCCTGTACATTAAATTGTTTACGAAATTTCATGAAACTGCTTACCACTGAAGTATTCAAATAAGTGGATACTGTACAACATGTCCAATGGAATATGTAAGTATAGCACGTATACTCATGAAGATATGGCGGTTTAATAGAAAAGTTTAAAATTTCTTGCACGTTTTAGGTAGATTTCGTATGAAATACTACTTATTGCGGTCTCTTCTATGTTGGAATTTCTGAAAACTTTTTGCAGATCTACGTCGATCATAACCTCTAGACCCCAAAAATACGACCATTAAAAAAGTTTATCCATCTATCTATCTATTTATCTAGAAAAAAAAGCTGTCAAAGCACTTTGCAAAAAATTTCCCGAAGCGATTATGATTAAAGAATTGAGATGTATTCAAATAACAAATCGGTTATTTGATGACTCATTTTTAAATTCAATTTTGCACTAAAAAAAGCATTCAATCGACAGTTTTTTTTTATTAAGGATCTATATAATGCACTGTATTGGTCGATTTTTTAATAAAGTCGGAATGTATTTCAAAGAATGTTGTCAAAATGGGCATTTGATCCGAATTTTGCTTAAGATCATTCTGATAAAACCAGCTCTTAGAGAAATAATGAAATTAAAAAATATTTCAAAAACTGCGAAATAATGTTGTTAAACTGGGTTTATCTCTAATCATGTTTTATTTCTTGTTGTTCAAATGAGCACTCTTCGAAATCTACCTTCGCCTATAGCCCAAGCCGACAGAGATTTTTTTGCGTGTATCAGGCAGGGTTTTCGATCAAATGTAGTGCCAGTTTCAGAAAAATTGGTAAAATATTGTAGAAATTCTATAGGTCATTTGGGATATAAATATAATCAATATTTTATGAAATATGAGCAATGAAACATTTTTTGCCTGCGCATTCACGAACAATAACAACGATCTTTTTTGCATAATGTCGGTTTTTGCTGTCAACTGTATGGAGCAACTCATAAAAAAATACAGTCCAGATATCGTGAAAATTCAGAAAGATATCTTCGGTAAAAGTGAGCTTTTTTTTTTTTTTTTAGTTTTCTCTAAAAGCAACTGAGTGATAAGGAATTTTCGGCTTGTCAAATTTTATTAACTGAGTTTCACGAAAAAAAAAATAGCATTAAATGAATAAGGTTTGGAAGTCCCAGTTTTAAGGTTTGGAACAAATGCTGCGATTTTGATACTTCTTTTTGTCCTATAATAGATTCGTTCTGGTAAAAAATACCAAAGAAAAACTAGAGCATCATTTTAGGGAAAAAAGTACTCAATATGATCTGTACCTTAAAAAATATTTTTGTTTACTACTTGTCAAACATCACTGAGGCATGTAAAATCTTTAACACAAGTGAGTAAGTGTATCTTACTAAGTGTTTTTTTCAAAACAACTTACCCTTTAATTAATAAATCCTATTGTTCATTTATAATTATTAAATTTTTACGTAGAGGGTACCACCTACAAATTTAATTTTAAAATAACTATAAAAAGAAGTTATGTACGATATCGAATTAAAAATATTCAAATCAAAATGCTCGAATAAAATACAATATTCATATATTGAATGCTTGAATAAAATACAATATTCATATACATATATTCATACTTTAAATTTATTTGCATAAGGTTATTTATATCCAATAAGCTTTTCTTCAAAATGTCACAGATTTAAAATTTAGGATCTACAAGATTATAAAGTCAAATTTCGAGAATCTTCTTATTTGCAGTAGAAAACAAAAACGCTCAATAATTTAAAAAATAATTAATGCACACATAAATATAAATAATTATTAATTAATTATACATTCTTATTAAATGTGCATGATTAATTACTAATTATGCACATTCATTAAATATATATATAATTATTAATTAATTATACTTGTTCCCCAAGTTAGCTCTCTGTGTCTTAGGGCAAAACGTTTTATTTTCACATAAAAAAACTTAATTTAATCATTAAAAACATAGAAACATTTTTTAACTATGCAAATTTCATCTAATTAAAAAAAATATTTTAGCTTTAAGTATGCACACCACGATTTATAATTTATAATGATTTTTATATATGATAATTTGTTATACTAGAACTTTCTCAAACAGTATTCAAAACATTTCTGCGATTCCAAACTAAAAAGTTTCTGTTGCTGTTAAACCTACAGCTTTAAAAGAACACTTGAAAAAGTTTATTCATGTGTGCATTGTTTGCTTTATGATTTGCACTCACGTCTTGTGTCAGTCATAATTCGCAATAATAAATAAGAAAATTTATCTAATAATAACACATTGCTCAGTGGTGCACAAAACAGGAAGTTTAATATACATTTGTACAATTAAAGTAAAATAAAACTTTCAACGTTTCGCGCCGTCTTCTGCGGGCGTCTTCAGGAAAATATGATAATGGAAGGACTACGTTTGCATCTTGATTGAGAGATAATATTTCTACTAAATTAAAATCTAAATGAATTAAAATTTTAAAAAATGTTGCCACTTACACGTGAGTAAAAATTGAAATATTGCAAGGAGATAAAAATTTTATGATTTTATGATTTTAAGATTGCAAGGAAAAAAAAATTTATTTCCTTGCAATATTTCAATTTTTACTCACGTGTAAGTGGCAATTTTTTTTTAAATTTTAATTCATTTAGATTTTAATTTGTTAAATTATTAGTTAAATTTTATGGTGCAACTGTCATATATATATTTAAGAAAATTTATAGTAATAAATAGTCTTATTTCAGTCTATACAGCTCAAATTAATGAGAAATGTTGGAAAATTCTGAAAAAAAGAAAAGAGATATAGAGATAACTTTGAAACAGGATAATTTCGGGCGTGTTTTTGTTCGTCCGAATTTTCAGCAATATTTTCGCCGAAAGTGAATTTTCGGCGAGGCTCGGAAAACAAAAATGAAACCGAATTTTCGGTTTATCTCTATTTAAAAAAAAAAAAAAAACAGTGCTACCACTTTAAAAAACTGTATAATTAACTAATTAATAATGACAATGACGTCAAAAAAAATTTAAGTAGTTTTTAAACGGATTAAATGAAGTGATGAGTGATTTCTTTAATTAAGTGATTTCATTTTTCCACATCTAGTGGATATATTACGAGAGTTTTTAAGTAGATTTTCTCCCATGTGGGCATAATTTATAAACATTTATGTACAATTTTTGATTAAAGATAAGTAAGATTAAACGTTTGAATTTCCTTTTTGAACACTTAAAAAAATGAAGTACTCAAAAATGAGAACATCGTCTCTCATATCGAATTGAGTATATTTGGATCAAAAATGAATGCATTGCTTTCTCAATTTTGAAACTGCATCTGTCATCAAATCCAAGCAAACGATAATGTTATACCCTGTATCGGTTTATTTCATTCATGATAGCAATAATGAAATATGCTTATTAAATATTCTTATGAAATATGCAATAACAAAATATGCTTATCAATGTAAATATTATACAATGCACAATACTCCGAAATAATTTAAAAGTACTTGCAAATAATGCTCTTGTCATAAAAATATTCGATTTGTGTATTTTGCTAAAAATTTTGTTATTTTTTTAAAATAAATAATCAATTAAGCATTTATTATTAATGTTTTTGAGCAAGAAATAAATGCCAGTATATTTTTACTTTAATTTCTAAGTTCAGGGGGCAGTTCTTAGCGATTTATATTTGAACACAAACATGGAATAAAAAATGAGAACATGCGTTTCTCAGTTTTGAGTACATTTGTATCGGAGCTATTTTGAGTATGTGAAGTATTTAAAATCGAGTACTTTTTACTCAATCTTGAGAATCTTTTAGAGTATATTTTATAAAGCTACAAATAATAAATCTTTCATAAGATTTAATTGAAATTCATTTTAAAAAAATTAAATTTTTATTTTTATTTTCTTACTAATATCTGTATATTTTTGGATTTAATTTTTGCAAATGTGCTTAGTTTATGTATTTCAAATGTACATCAAATATGTAACATACATTTTAATAAATCGTGCTCTTCAAAAATTATGCATAAAAATAACTTAAATATAGCATAGCGATTAAAGTTTCGAAAACTTAAAATCTTATCTGTTCCCTAATTTTTCTTATTAAATATAAACTAAGTTAAAATTAAATTAAATTGTTGAAATACTTACCATAAGCCAAATTATCCGGCTTGGCAGGTGCCATTTATTCCTGATCATTTCGCCTGTTCTAGTATGATTTGAGGCTGCTCTGTTTCTGTTCGGATCTATTCCATGAATGTGAGCGTGTTTGAACTGATGCCGTGAGAGTGACCAGAATCTGCACGCAACACTTATTTATAGAGAGCTCATCCTGATCAGTGATGTTGGCTCATCACTGATGCATGTCACATCTCTAGCGCGCATGGTGTGTTGATTTGACAGCGGACTTTAACTTAGGACAGTATATCCATTTATAATGAGGCATTTTGTGGAGATTGTACAGGCAGTGTGGACACTCGTACATTCGCCGTTTTTTAATAAAAGATTTCTGTAAATTCCAGAAATTTAAAAATATTTCGGGGGGGGGGGAGAAAAAAACCGGGTATTGTAGTGGCGCCCCGATTGTCAATACAATCTCCGTAATTGTCCAAGGTTTTTTTTTTTTTTTTTTACAAAGCAATATTTTGAAATAACAATTTTTGTTCTGAATCTGAGTTCTCAGTCAAATATTTCAGAAAACTACTTTTTGATATATGTCTCTTACAAATGTTGTAGAATTATACCATATTTTATTTTTATTTATTTTTTTTTTTTAAATAGTGATGGCAAGAAGTTTCTAGACGTTTCTAGACTTAGCAATAGAAATATCAATAAAACATCATTTCCAACTGATATCAGTATTTAGGAGGCAGTATTTAATAAAATCAGCACCCGTGTATTCAGATAATATATGTATTTTTTTTTTTTTTTTTTTTTAAGATTACCTTGAAAAATGTGACAGAATTCAAATTCATATCAATTTTTCTTGTTGTAGAAACCTACCACGATGATTACAAAGGTACATAAAGATATTTTAACATAAAAATGTTTTGGTAATAGTGCTGGATAAAAAACGAGATCACTCTGAGGCCTGTAATAGAGGTAGTAAAGGAAAAGTATAGTAGCACACTCTGCCAGGCAATATCACGTCCCTTCTTTCTCTCCTAACTTCTTATACATTTATAAAAATTACCAACTAATTTAACAACCCATTTTTCTATTTCTAAAGATCTCATCTCCAATACATTACAACTAACATTAGATACATTTAAATTAATTATAATGTTTTTTAAGCATTTGGTGATTACGTTAAACAAGGACAACAAAATACAAAAAATACGGAAAATTATCACAAGAGACTTTGAAAAAAAAAATGCTGTATCCCGCGACTTGTAAAATAGAGCATAACTTAGGTTTGATTTTTTTTCTTTTATATTATATTACTTTTAGGTAGATTTCGTATGAAATACTACCTATTGCATTGTCTCCCATGTTGGAATTTCTGAAAAATTTTTGCGGATCTACACGAATCATGACTCCTAGACCCCAAAACTACCATCAGTAAAAAAGTTTATATATCTATCTATCTATCTATCTATCTATCGGTGTATATCACTTTCTTCTAGACACGATAACTTCCATAATTATGCTCAGATCTTCATCAAACTTTTACATAAAATCAAGGGGCATAAAATCTCGGTTAAGTTCGTTAATGGGCAAAATCGGACCAAGGGGGTGGAAGTTAGGAGGGTTTTTGTGAAAACAGAAAAAACGCGATAACTTTTTAATTAAAATAGATATCGAATCAGTTTAAAGTTTATATTACTTCTAAAAAATGAGGAAAAAGTTTATGCGTGACAGATTTTTGATAAAAATAATAGGCTCAAGGGGCGAAAAAAACATGGTTTTTAGGAGAAAAAAATTCATAACTTCGTCAATTCTCAAGACATCAAATCCAACTAAATTTTATATAGATGTACTCAATATTATCTAAAACTTTTGTATTTACAAGTTTTTGATAGGACCAATTTTTACCGATGAAAAAAATTAAAAACGAAAAGAAAAAGGGGGGAGGAAAAAGAAAAAAACCCATAACTTACTCAATTCTTAAGCAATTAAATCTAATTAAATTTATTTTACATCTTCACAATAATATCTACAACTTTTATATTGACAAGTTTTTCATAGAACCAATTCTTATAGCAAAAATAAATTAAACAAAAATAGGAGTTGGAGAAAAAACCTCAAATCCAAACTGCTTGTATTCTGACTCATTTTAAAATTCATTTTTGATTTTAAACGCATCCAAATGACATATCCTCTTATTTAGCAACAATATAATGCGACGTATTGGCCAATTTTTTGATAAAGGCAGAATATATTTTTAAAAAGGCTGCCAAAAAAGGTATTTTGAACAGATTTCCCGAAGTTTTCATCATTAAAAAATTCATTAAATATAACAAATTGCGTTTTTTATGAGTCATTTTTAAATTCATTTTTGTTCTCAAACCCATCCAATTTACAAGTCCTATTATTTAGGAACTATATAACTTGACGTATTGGCCAGTTTTTTGATAAAGGCAGAATATATTTTTTAAAAGGCTGCCAAAAAGGGTATTTTGAACAGAATTTCACGAAGTTATCGTGATTAAAATTTGAGGAAATTTAAGAAATTGCGTTTTTACCGAGTCATTTTTAAATATTTTTTTTGTTCTCAAACGCATCCAATTTACAGGTTCTCTTATTTACGAACTATATAATGTGACGGAGTGGCCAGTTTTTTGATAAAGGCAGAATATATTTAAAAAAAAAGGCTGCCAAAATGGGCACTTCGCACAAAATTTCCCAAAGCGAGATGATTAATGAACTGTGGGTATTCAAATAACAAATTGGTTATTTTATGACTCATTTTTAAATCCAATTTTGCTCTGACACGCATTCAATTGACAGTTTTTTGTTACTTAGGAACTATATAATGTGCGTATTCGTCGATTTTTTTATAAAGGGTGAATATATATATTTTAAAAGCTGTCAAAGTAAGCACTTCGCAAAAAAATTTCCCAAAGCGATCTGATAAAAGCATTGAGGTTGTATTCAAATAACAAATTGTTTATTTTATGACTCATTTTTAAATTCAATTTTGCTCTCAAACGCATTCAATTGACAGTTATTTGTTATATAGGAACTGTGTAATGTGCTGTATTGGTCAGATTTTTGATAAAGGCTAAATATATATTTAAAAAAATCTGTCAAAGTGGGCACTTCGCACAAAATTTCTCAAAGCGATCTTGATTAAAGAATTGTGGATGTATTAAAATAATAAATTGGTTATTTTATGACTCATTTTTAAATTCAATTTTGCTGTCAAACGAATTTAATTAACAGTTTTTTGTTATTTAGGAATTATATAATGAGCGTATTGGTCAATTTTTTAAATAAAGTAAGAATATAATTCAAAATATATTGCCAAAATGGGCATTTGAGTAGAAATAGACATTTTTTTTTTTTTTTTTTTTTTTTTTTTTTTTTTTTTTTTTGAGCTGAAAACTTTTCGAAATCTACCTCCGCCTATAGGCCATGCCGAAAGGGATTTTTTCCCAACTGGGTGGTAAAGTACTGTACAAATATCTCGATGAAATAAAAAATATACAAACATAGCGAAAAAGCATGATTTCTTTAACGTTTCGATTCTTATTTTGTTTTTTCATTATATTATGAAATCCACATCTTATTTTATTAAGTATGTTATACTGAGGATACAAATAATAATAATAACAATAATGCAATATTTTGACAAATATTTCTAGAAATTTCAGTGTTTTAAATGCAAATGTATCAAAAAAAAACAGCAAACATGAAATTAATTACATTTAAAAAAAAAAAAATAAATTTCTCATTTTTTAACCACAAAATGATTTTTTTTTCTTGTCAAAATCCGTTTTTCCCAATATTACCTATAATAATATATGTATATAACTGTGTATAATAAATAAATGTACATCAGTAAAAATAAATAAATAAAATTCGCATTTTTTGCCCACAATTTTTTTCTTGTCAATCCCTTTTTCCTAGTATTACCTATAATAATATACAGGGTGTTTATAAAGTCCTGAACCCATTTTGATGTTTAATAACACATAAAATAATAAAGATAGATTAAAATTACCAACATAAATGGTTAGATACACTCAAAAAGTTTCATTACCCTTGTCAATGAATTTCCACTTGTGCCCCCTTCGTCGCACGGGGAATATCAAGTCGATAGTCAATTTCACGCCAGGTAGCGGCAAGCATGTCGGCATCCACAGACTATCGACTTGATATTCTCCACAAGGAGGCACACGTGGAAGTTCATTGACAAGGGTCATGAAACTGTTTGAGTCTATCAAACCATTTATTTTATTAATTTTAATCTATCTTTATTATTTTACGAGTTATTAAACATCAAAATGGGTCCGGGACTTTATAAACAACCTGTATATATAAATAATTGTATATAATGAATAAATGTACATCAGTAAAAAAATTCTTGAAAGTTCTACAAAGGATACTGAGTCTCCTTAAAAAATAATTCGTTTAATGTAAAAAAGAGAATCAACCATACAATCTATATTGAATGACTCCTTTTGGAATCTGCTCATGGGAGAGCAAAGGCTGTTTATACTTTACGCTTGGAAGAATTAACAAGCTTAAAATGATGTTTTTGACTTCCGTGCCAGTGAAATTCACATGACCTTCATCATACTGTCTTGCATTTGCACCCAAACAGAACATATTTCTGAATGTAAGTGTAAATTAAAAATATTTGTTTGTCCTTTTGACCCACATTTAACTTAAATCCCCTATTTTCGGGATGAAGATTCAACAATTTAGCAAAGCTTGGTGATTGTAAAGCTTTCATCTACTACGACCTCTTCCGAAAAAAACAAACTTACACGAAATATTTTGGAAAATAATGCATTTATACTACAAATATCTAAATTATTGAATTGTAAGCTGGAAAATGTTAAATCTCACGCTCCTCCTCCCCTCTCTAAAAATAAAGGTAGAGGAGAAATTGTCTTTAATTTAATAGAACTTTCTATTTTTGTGAGAAAAAGAGAACGAATTTTATAATTAAACCGGTACACTTAATTACTTATGCCCAAAAATCATTAGAATATTTTAAACATCTGATAGACCGGGAGGCGGCAGCAGACGCAATCACCTCATCAAGTTTACGGGTGAAAATATAGATTGGTTAAATCGCAATTCGCATATTAAAATGCAATTGGTCTGCCAAGTCATATCTTGGTGGAAACACCTAAAAACCCGATTTTAGCGATTCACTCATAAGTTTACCGTTATTTTTTCCTGCTCCCATTCTTCCATGTTTTCATGCTTTGGGGTGCACAATGGTAAACCTATGAGTCAACCGTTAATATCAAGTTTTAGGTGTTTTCTACGAAGATATGGCTTGGCAGACCAATTACATTTTAATATGCGAATCGAGATTTAACTAATGCTAGATTTCCATCCGTGAACTTGATGAAGTAATCGCCTGTGCTACCGCCTCTCCATCTGCATTTAATCTGCATTTATTAATTAACATTACTTTTATGTTATCCTTCCTTTACTCTTGAAATCAAAGAAATCGGTGTTCGAACTTGTATATAAAAAAAAAAAAAAAAAAAAAAAAAAATGTTTTAACATGTTATTAATCTTTCAAGAAAAATTAAGATGTTTAGAACTGAGTAGATGTTTTAGAACTTTTATTGTTTTATTGTTATCATTGTCATTACAATATACACTCGAATCTGTTTAAGACGTATTTTATTGGACCAGACAAATATCGCGTATTAACCCTTTCCGGCGCACTACTCTTTAAAGTTGGAATTTAAAGAAAACAAATATTAGGCAATCTATTTAGGCCTAGAGGAGTACACAGGTATTGTTTTGTAAAGATTGCACTAACCATTTTAATTATACAGCTGTTGCCGAAGTGGTAACCTCCCATAAGTAAAGCATTGATAAGCGCAGTGAGAAGAGCATTGCTGTGAAGCGCATATTACAGTAAAACATTTTACCTATTATTTAAAAACAATAGAGTTTGATCTCTGTGATGCTGCTATCTAGAACTCATAAAAAAGATTTAAAGTAGCCATTAAAGTAGTTTTTGAAATATTCACGGAGTTTTTGTGTCTCTAAACAGGAGGAACTTTAGGTGTTGCCGACCCGGCAACATTGCGCCGGAAAGGGTTAAGCAGAATAGCGTAGTAACTGCTCCTGTATTAAACGTTATATTTTTTCATTGATCATAAGTGCGATAATGAAAGGACCAGCCAAATTTTGTATTTAACGGATTTGCGTGTTAATTGTGAGCAGTTTAACAGGGTCTGACTTTACTTTTGTTCTCGATAAATTACTTACCGTCCTTTAAACTTTACTCAATTAATTGCTTTGAATTGTTTTACTAGTTGAACAAACAAATTCAAAACAAAATATGCTTGGTGCATACATATAAAGTTTGATACTACTGCGATTTGCTATAAATTATAAGAAGAAATGTAATAACAATAACAATAATAATAAGATGAAAAAGAAGTTATAAAACTAAAATTTGTGAAAAAATAATATGATGATTTACTAAAACATATCCGAAAAAAAAATATTGAAATGCATAAGTGAAGATCCGGTTCACAATAATAAGCGAATTATATTATTATCACATTTAACTAAAGTTATTCAACCAAAAAAGCAAACATTAAAAATAATATTACTAAATTCGAAAAAATAGCAATTTCGAAAATAATCAAGAATGCGTTGAATTTTTATTTCCATGTTTTACGGCTTTCAAATAGTTATTTGTTTGTTAAAATTTTAATCCGCAACGTAAAAAGATGATTCAACCCAAATTAAAGAAAAGGCAAGGACAAGAAAAACCAAATACTAGAAACGATTTTTTCTTAAAGAAACATTATTGCGAGAGACGAATCGACCTAGACAGATATACTTCACTGATTTTTACATGAATTCTTAAGAATTTAAGTCTCTGATGGTCCAAAAGGAATTCCCAAATTATTCCGAAACCAAATAGCCTTACGCGTGTTCCTGAAAACCCGTCATAATTTCAGATAGTTTATGAGTTCTAAAAATTATTGGTAGAATTCTTTTGTAAGATTTACTGCGCTACGTAATTGTATTAAATCGAAGTGTTTTACTTTTTTCAATCTTAGAAAAAAGTATTGTAATAGAATGTTTTATTGATTTCCGGCTTTCGACGGATTTACACGTTTTAGAGGTCAGATATCCCGAAAAATGCAGTGGGTGGAAAATTATTAGTTATACTACATTTTTTCTTATTCGAAATCTGGGTTTAATGATTTTGTGCTAACAAGACTGACACGTGAAATTTGAAAATTGTCGTCAAACGGTAAGGAACTCTTAGAGAATAACGTGCGCCAGAGATGTTATAAGAACACTTTTTTTTTAGTTGTTTATGTTTTTTTTTTTTTTTTAGTTGTTTACGTTGATTTTTTTTTTTTTTTTTTTTTTTTTTTTTTTTTTTAGTTGTTTATGTTGAATTTTATTGTCTGCAAATTATATATGCAAAAGAAAAAAAAAACACGACAAACCAAAGAAATTTGATGCAAGCCATGATTATGGTCCTGTATCATAGTGTGTAAGTAGAGGGAAAGCGCTAAATAATGTATACATAGTAGATCCAGAGAAGTACAAGGAGTAAAGGGAGGTTCGACGAAATATTGAACAATTTGTCTTGGAACACTTGTACTGAGTTTTTTCAAAATAAATTTCTACTTTATGAGAGAAAGTTTGTTTTTATTTGTAAATCCATAAGGATGACCCCTACGGGTGATAATTTCTGGAAATGTAATTTCTGTAGTTTTAATAGTATTTTATTTTTAATTAAATTTTAGCTAGATAGTGATTCTAATAAATATACTAAAGGCCTGAACAAGTTTATTTAAGTACGGTTTCATCTATAAACATAAAATGCCGAAAGAGAAATTTCAATCCGTTATGCGTTTTCTTGATAAACTAATTTTTCCCATAATATAGAATATATGTCATTCTACAAAGCAAATACAAGACTGTCCAAAAGAACTGGAATACGTATTTGGTTATGAAAAGTAACAACTGAAATCAGATTTTAAAATATTTTGTCTGTTTTTTAAAATGTTTACTTACTTATCTTATTTAACTTATTTCTTTGAATAACAATTTTTTTTAATATTTCAGGAAATGTTGGAAGATGTTTCATAATCTATGCTTGACGCATGATTTTTTCTTCTTTTTTTTCATTATTTAGTATATTTAAATACAATATTATATATATTACATCTATATAGAAAATCGAAATATTGATCTAAAAAGCATTTTAAAGGTTGCAGAAGAAATTTAAAGTTGAGTTATGCAATTTAAAAAAATGTTTGAAATAACGAGACAGTAACAATTCGTTTCAATACGTATGTTAAACATTTTTATCATCACGAAACTCAATTAATTTTTATTTATGTTTAACATGAAATGAAATTTTCATAAACAGCTTTGTTCATAAACTATCTCTGAAGACTTCACAATGAGGATTACAGCATATTTCATCCAAGCAAAACGGACGTGAAAAAATTAAAATAACATTAATTTTACTTGTAAATTTAAACCTAAATTTGATAAAGAAAAGGATACTCGAAACAGTTTTCTTCTTTTCTTTCCTTACTTATTTACAGGTTATCCCTTCTTATCTTTCACTAAAATCTAATTTTTAAACCATTAGTTTTAGAAATACACCTCCAGTAGCATATATGTTGTTTGTTCCTCATACAAATGTTGATTTAGGTTAAATTTGTTATTTTTAAAAAGTTACGAAATTTAAAATTACAATATTATAAATTATATTTTAGGGGCTGCCCATAAATGATGTCACACATTTTTTCAATATTTTTACTATCCTCCCCCCTCTATCACAATGTATCACACTTCATCATATCCCCTATCCCCCTCTTGTCACATGTCACGCTATATTACGTAAACATATACATACAGTTCAGCGACAAAGGACTATGTTATACATATTTCAAATTTTATTTATAAAATTTAACTATGCGTTTGAATCACATTTGTGAGCATAACAATAAAAAGGATTCGTGTACTTATTTTCTATGGCATAAGATTAAGGTTTACAACAAAAAAAAAAATAACCAACATATAATAATAATAAAATATTAATATGAAAAAGAAATTGAAAAAAAAAGTATTTTGGTAATTGAAATGAAATTTAATATATTTGGTTTCAAACCTCATGTTTATTTTATAAATACAAATTTCATAATTTAAGCTGATGATTTAAATGCTTTTGTTTTAGATGCAAAAGGAGGAACATCAGCTGCCGTATGGAAGGTGTGATTAAACTCTACATTTAGTAGAAGTGCAATATAACTGTGAGTCTCGTTTCATCCCAGAAAAGTTTATAAATTTTTACTTCAATATTCATAAAAACTAACACATGCAATAAATATTTTTCCAGAGGGAGTGACTTGGCTAAGTTCAGATTTTTCACCAAATAGTTTTTTTTTTTTTGCTCCCTGTATATAATGTATATAACGTAGATAGAGTACATCCGTGGTACATATAATTATTGTGTATTATGTTATTTAGGTGATTTCTAACCAACACATCTAAATGCCATATTATTAATTAATAGGCTGCTGGTTATTCAGTTTAATAGATTAAATAAGTTATCTGAAGTAGTTACGGATTTTCTCTCGTATTAGGCAAGTTCTTTGATCTATGTAAATTTCAAACATAATGTAAAAATTAAAAAAACTTAAAACAAACTTTATTTTATGGAAAAGTTGTAACAGGGAAATCTGATGATCCCATGTCTGCCGAAACTGAAGTGGTGCATAAGCTAAAAGTTAATACCACTAGTGGTTCATTGATAGGTTTATCATTGTATTTGCCATACAATCCTTTCACACCTTTGATTGTACGCCAAATATTGTACTGTAATTTTCAAACGTAATGTTGAAATTAGAAACAGAGAATTGGAAGTCCCATTTTCAAGTCATTTTCGGGCACTAAAATTTAGAAAATAAAATCTTGCTTCACAGCCTCATGTTCACAGATACTTAGAAGTGCTGATATGTAAGAAGAGCGAGAAAAGATTAACAACTTTAGGTTGCTGTAATGAATTGGGTACTTTGAAGTTGAAATCCGTGCTCATCTGAAAATCAAAGAAATCTGGAGCATTCTATTACGTGAATATCTTGACTCGATCAGCTCTTGGACTATTGGGGCTAATGTGAAATTGTTCATATATGCCCCAACTTGCTTGTTCACAAACGCCCCACATGGTTGCTGGAGTTAAATTGATAAATCTTTAGGGTAAATATCACCAAATTTGAAATTTTGATTATTTGAGATACTGAACCTATTCATGAAAATAATTCCACTTTTCAAGAGTAATTTTCATTTATTTATTTATTTATTTATTTATTTATTTTAGACTAAAAGATTTGCCAAGTAAAATTGTTAAATTTTGAAAAGCTTACATAAAAAGTTAATTTTCATGTAATTATAATATTATTAAATGTATGTAATTTCTTGGCATAGGTATGTCAGGATAATGGCCGCAATTTTCATATTATATGATAACCTCCCATTAATATTTCTCAATTTTAAAAGAAAAAAACATCAAAAATATTTGTAAATATTCATAGTATATGTTAAAACACTCAAATTTAAATAAATTAATAAAAAAACGTTATTCGCTTATAAACTTGGAACTAATATTTTACTTTTCAGATCTCTAGACAGTGTTTTGGCTACACAAGACAAACAAAATGTCAAAGAGCTTTAAAAAAATTACCATGTGACTGCAGGGGATATCATATTTAATATTTTTTTCAAATAAAAAATCGTATAACTAAGGAGAAATTAGGATGGTCACATCTGCCCCTTGTCCACATGCGTCCCAATCTCCCGTACAGTAAAAAAGATCTATTAGAGTTTTCAATTAAAAACGATTTTCTGTACGGAGCAGTATACCGGGTACTTTTATCCCTGGTTTGGATCACCTGGAAATTATTTAAAGAGAAGATCGTAATATTTGTGTACAGTGAAATCATAACTCATAAACGGACATCATATAATAACCGGATGAAATAGTATTAACTGATTATAAAGATTATACATAGTAGTGTTAACTGACAAACGCAACGCTTGAAGAACACTAATACTGTGGCATATGATTATTCAGTCTTCCGTATGATGTAGCCGGAAATGTTCCTTCCTGGTTGTTTAACGCTGGGTCATGTGAGTGATAAAATGCAGCAGTTACAAAGAGAAAATATTTTGGGGAAAAGATGAAGTTTTTTATCTGCACAAAACTACATCGGCTTTTGTGCTCGATTACGATACGATTTTAAAACCAGTGTCAGCGGTAGGTCACGAAGTAGGACGCTGGCTAAAACATTAGTCAGTTCTATGTGCGCTCGATTTTTGTCTTTTTGTGTGACAGTGACATAGTTTTTCAGCAAGCTGTCGTGAGTACCAGTCATCTCTAAGTTCTAGTGCAAATGTCATTTTCATGAAATAGTAGTTTTCATGCAATGGATTTTTAATAATTGCAATTTATTGCTAAAATTACATAAATTAATCCCCATATCGTTTTATTTCAGTGTAATTTACTCTATAACGTGAGGTGCTTAGCCCTCACAACTCATTTTACCTTCCTAAATTTATTTCCGATTTGTCGATGCAAATAATAAGTAAAGATGGCTCCTAACCGAAGCTAAAACTATAATTTCTTTGTATTTTCCCAACTACTGGAAGAAATAGGAAACATGCACCCATAGTTAAATATATTGCTATTTATTAGATTAATTTTAACGCAATTATTTAATTCGTAAATAAATCTTAACAATAAAAATATCTCCGCTATCCACGATTTTTCAACACGCGAAATATAGGTCCTAAGAGGTGGGGTGCCTTCCATGAGGGTCTTTTTAAGAGAACCTAACCCGTATTTACGCAAAGAAATCCAAGGTTCAAAGAAAACCACGGAAAACTCAAAACGATTGAACCGACGGTTGCGATTGAATTCGAACCTAGCATCTGCCGTCAACCAGTTTCGCGGGCAAAACCTTTCGGCCATTGGTGGGGCCAGGGCCGTAGTCAGAAGTGAATAATAGGGGGGACTCAAGAAAATGTAGGGGAGGGGGCCTCATGTTTTTTTTTTTTTTTTTTTCTCACTCTGATGTAGAAAGATAAATTAGTGCATATTCATATTGTATGTACTATGTTTTTTATTAAACTGTTGTAATAACCTCATTTTAAGCTAAGAGAAGAATAAGCTGATGAAAAATTCGAGTGTATAACGAGTGCAAAATTAAACATCATCTTAGCTTCGTATGTGCAAATACGAAGAGCGAGTGTTGAAACTTATTTTAGTTATAATTTAGTATTTCTACAAAACTTTGAAAAGGCCTCAAAACTAAATTAGATTTTTGAACAGAATTTCATTTGGATTTTCAAAAAAGAAATTCATTGAGTAACCATGAAATCTTTTCTAAGAGAGGCTCAAAATGCTTTAAGGGTTGGGGGAGGGGGAGGGGGCTGAGCCAGCACATCCTTAACTACGGCCCTATCTGTCATACTAGAACTTTCTGACAGAGTAATTGAAATGCCTCTGCATTTTCTAATTAAAATTTTCTAATAACATTAAATCTGCTTTTTTAAAAAAGCATATGAAAAAGTTAGTCATATATATGCGTTGCTATCTTTATAGTTTGCACTCGCGTCTTGAGTAATTCATGACAGATAATTATAAAAAAAGAAGTTCATAGGTTTAAATATATAGGTTATAGAATTTCCGTCAAAAACGAATTTTCGTAAAACTCAGAATTTTGGTTGAAAACGCAAAAGAATTGGCGTTCGATCTCTAATACTTATACTGGTGAAATAAATGATGATGTCAACAAGTAAATAAAAGCTTACAGTTCACTTGTTTCGAAATAGTTGCAACCTTTAATCTTTTTTTTTTTTTTTTTCTGCCCTCAAGGAAGCTTAAGTTTCATTCTTTTACAATAAAAACATTAACAAAATCAAAATTGTATTTTGCATTTAAAATTATTACTGTGTTCATTCAAAAATTAAAAGCATGTACATTTGAATTGGCTATTGGCATTTTTCTTTGATTACCATTCATAAATCAAGGACTATATATATATTTTTAAAATTTAAACTAAAAATATTCCAATATACAGCAAAATGTTTATCACAAGATAATATTTATGATAAAATTAATTATAAGTTTGATCTATGCTAGTAATAGAAAACGCTACAGAATAAATATTTTCAGTATATAACTAATGATGATACAATATAATATAAATAATATGTCAAAAGTAATTAAAATGCTCGCATTTCACCTATTTAAAACGAGTTGTAATCTTCATTTCTAATCATTATCTTTTTTTAACTAAAAGAGAACTTCAATTATTGTTATATAATAAAAGCATAAACAAATTCATTCATAGATAAAGAATTTTAAAATTATTTTTATGCACAGTCAAATGTTAAAAACATTTGCAATTGAGTATACTATTAAAAAAATTCTTTAATTTGAAATACCATGACTCAAACTTCAAACACAAAGCAAAATATGAATACTTAAAACTTTATTTTATACTAGAAGCAAAACAGGATTAAAAAATTCTTCAGAAAAAACGCTTTATAGCAAAATGCTAAAATACCAAATTGCAACGAACTGCATTTTTCATGTAACACGAATACAAAATAATAAAAACAAACAATAGTACATGTAACAAACACATTTTTGAAACAAATGGAATTTTTTTAAAACCAATTTGGAAAAATATAATGAAGTATGCTTTAATGGATACATGAAACAATATAAAATATTTAAGTTAAATAGATATATAAATACGAATGGTTATATAAGCATTATAAATGTGAAAACTAACCTTGTAGTGTATACTAAATACATAAACTGAAAAAAGTAGATTTAAAAGGAATAAAGTAGTGTCAACAAATTGAAGTTCACCTGCTTTAAAACAATTGAAGTCTTCTATTCTTTTTCTCATAAATTTTTTTAAGGAAAACTTCCATATTGATTGTTTCTGTTCTTTCTTTTTCAAACGCAAGAAAACTCAAATCGGCCATTCTTTGATGAGACATTGTTAGTCTTTGTGGACGATTTATTCTTGTAAGGACTGAAAATGTTGATTCACATATTGCAGTACTACATCAAAAAGTTTTAACAGTTGCTAATAGTTTATAAGTGTCTTCAAATGCAACCCTATATTTAAAAAGTTCATTAAATACAACGGTGTTTGGATTTTCTTCAATGGTTCTTTTTATGAAATTCTTTACAACAATTATTTCATCTTTAGATGGAAGCTTAACATTATAATTTTCTAATATCTTCATTTTATTTAAATCCATATCAAGCTCTGCACTTGACAGCGCTAGAAGTAACTTATCGTTATTATTAAACCGCCTTTTCATTTCATTTAATACTATATCTAAAGTTTCAAAATAAATAGCTTTTAGATGTAATGTTTCATCAATATTCGAGCAAGCACCTGTAGTTTCTACAATTAAATAATCTCTGAGTTTTGTAGAAGTGGTTTTTCTTCGCTTTTTTTTACATATTTCTTCTTCCTCTTCCTCAACAACAAATTCAGTGGACATCAAATTTAAAATTTCTTCGTAAATTTCATCTGACCTTAAACAAGTAAGTGAATCTATTGTAGAATCTACAATTCTTAAAGAATCAGTTAAACTAGTTTCTAGCTTTTGCAATAATTGGTTTGCAGGATCTAGCGTTTCAAGAATTCTCTTCAAAAATATTAAGCAGAATTTGAAAGCTTTAGTTTTCATTATCGTTAACAAACCAGTGCTTTCTGCAATGCTTACTCCATCTTGTTTTCTGTCCAGTTTTACTTCTTCTAGAGTATTCAGAATTTTTTTATAATTGTTATACACAATTTTTGTAATATGTAAATGTCCACTCCATCGCTGTTCTAATAAACGAACAAGGGATTGACCTTCATATTTCTTAGCTATGTTACATTTTCTCAAAAAGTTGTACAGCATGGAACACTGATCAAAAAACTGTTTGGTTTCACTTACATCATTTATTGCTTTTATAATTACTAAATGAAGTCTGTGGCTGCAGCAATGTATATATGGGATATTTCTATGAAGATGTTTCTGCAATATAGCTTGGACCCCTCCTTTTTCACCGCTCATGACTGAAGCACCATCAAAACATTGACTCAAAATTTTAGAATTATCTAAATTACAATCATGAAGGATCTTTAAAGTTAAATCAGCAAATGTTTTTGCATCCAAGTCAGAACATGTTTTTATTGCGATAATTGATTCTTTTATTTTCCCGTCCTTTACGTATCTTGCTCCTAATGCAACATTTTCTCTATTATTTCTATCACGTGTTCCGTCTTCCAAAATCTAAAACCAGGGAACATCAGCATTGTTAATGTCATTTGATGTATCTTCTGACACTATTTCAGAAGGATTTGTATTACATCATTTTGTATTTCAGGTGAAGTGTATTTTGCATTAATTGGCACTGATTTGACACATTCTGCAAGTTTATTGTCCTTTTTGATAGTGTATTTAAAAAGGTTTTGAAATAAACTAATTTCTTCGTGTTCATCTATATCATACGTACCACGTAATGAAAGTTCATTTATAACTAAGAATTGTACGATTTCTGCAATAGATTGAACATAATATCGGCTTTTTTCTAGAACATCGTTACATATCAAAGATGACACACTTAAATTCATCTTTTCACGTTCTTCTCTTTCTGTCCACATGCTCATTGATATTATATGATTCTGTGACGTAGCATGATTTTGAAACCCTCTGTCCTTGGACAATGCTTTTATCCAATTCCGGAAACCGGCTGAGATAAATGGATTTTCTTTAGTCCCCGAATGAGGAAACTGTCGACAAGGATAACAAAATACAGCATCTCTGATCTTGGAATATTCCAGCCACTTAAATTTTTTCATCCAATCTGGTTGAAAACTCCTGTTATCCGCATTTTTTGGGTACTCTGATAAATTTGTACTTTGTAAATTTCTATCGCCCACCTTCGATATGTCACTAGGTTCATCGGCATTCATCCTGCCCGATAAGTCACCGAAGACCGAAAGAATAACCCTCACGCCTGTTGAGTTTCTGATATCCGATTGCGTAATAAGGACTAAAAATCATAAAATCACTTCCAACAACAGAGTGGGGGGGGATACGACACCTCATTGACCGAATGAAAACTTTGCCTCCCCGGCTAAGAGCAGATTTCTATAAAATAAATTGATAATTTAAAAATTCCTTTTTTTTAAATTAAACCACACACACAAGAAAAAACAATTATTAACATAAATATAAAAAATATATATAATAAAAAAAGAGTCATTTACATTTCCTGGATCCTAGCCAAGCTAAATTCTACATTTGCTTAAAAAAAAAAAAAAAAAAAAAAAAAAAAAAAAAAAATTATAATGCGTTACCGGGTTTTTGGCGCCGGCTGATCATGGCGCCACACATACGTCACCCATGTATACTAGCAGTAGAAGACAATAATAATTAGATAGGATGCACATTACAAAATACCAACGATTTAAATTTACAAATCTATAAATAACTCATTCACCTCGCCGACAAATGAAGGGGGGGGGGTTAAGATAATAAATATTTCTGTTGATAAATTGCCTAACCAAACTGTTGATTGTTAAAAGCAAAAATATTTTTTATGATCATAATTAAGTACTTTTTTTCCATTTCAGAAAAGATTGCTCAACTTGAAATGGAAATCGATAAATAATGAACGTTGATGATTAGATTCAAATGTTTGTTTTATTTCTGCTAAACATAAATTCAATAATCTTGATAAATTTTTGAAGTATATACAAATTTATATTGATTGCAAAACATCATAATGTACGATTATAGACATTCAAAAGATTTGCACAGGCCGGGTTCGGGCCGATTTCTCATTTTGATTTTTTAAACAGTTTTATTTAGTGACCTTGGAATCTTTTTCAGGGGGGGGCTCAAAAATTTTTAGGGGGGGGGGGCTGAGCCGCCCCTGGCGCCCCCTTAGCTACGGGACTGGGTGGGGCACCACTTCTAAAAATTGACTCATACACGCATTTTGATGATTTCTTTAATGCACGTGAGCATTCGAGATGTTTACGTTATAGAATGCTCAAATGTCATAAAGAAACGAGAATATCATAAAATGCGAAAATTGAAGTCATTAACCTGGCATACAATTGCATGAAGATTAACTTGTTACTTAATCTTTTCGAAATTTAACAATTTTACTTGGCAAACCCTTTATTCTCCAATAGAAAATAAATTTACTCTACAAAATTTTGAATTATTTTCATGGATAATTGCACTATCTCAAATAATCAAAATCTCACATTTTTTGGTATTCATCCTAAAGGTTTATTAATTTAACTCTAGCAACCATGTGGGGCATTTGTGAACAATCAAGTTGGGGCAGATATGAATAGTTTCACATTTGCCCCAATAATTTCAAGAGCTGATCGTGTCAAGATGTTCACGTTACAGAATGCTCAAGATTTCTTTGATTTTCAGATGAGCACGGATTTCAACTTCAAAGTACTCAATTCATTACAGCAACCTAAAGCTTTTACTCTTTCCTCTCTCTTCTTACATGTCAGCAGGACTTAAGTATCGTTGAACATCAGGTTGTGAAGCATGAGTTTACCTTCTAAATTTTAGTGCCATAAAATGACTTCAAAATGGGACTTCCAATTCTCTGTTTCTAACTTTTATGTTACGTTTTAAATTTACAATGTTTGTCGTACAATCAAAGGTATGAAGTGATTATACGGCAAACACAATGATAAACCCACGAGTGAACCACTAGTGGTATTATATTTTGGCTAATGCACCGCTTCACTTTCGGAAGACATGGATCATTAGATTCTGCTGTTACTACGTTAGTTAGTTTAAAAGACGTAAGAAGAAATTTACAAGTGATCTGAAAATATTAACATCGGTAATAAAAAGCTCTGATTACTATATTGAGTAGTTTTTGTTGATAAAAATTAACTCAGTTATGAGAAAATGCGATATCTATGTAAACTGTTCGCATGTGCCCCCATCTCCTTTACTGCTTATTCCATGCCAAGCTGTATCGAAATATGACACATGTATGCCTCTATCTGCTAGATTTCATCATTGTGATAATCGTAATATAGTTACAAAAGACTATTTTAACCATTTCACTGATCAATATTTTTTTTTTATTTCAAATAATTTTATTTTATTTTATTTTATTTTTTATGTCTTTGACAGAACTTTATAAAACAGAAAACAGAAACTTTGGCTAATAAAATCAAAAACTGCTGGGTTTAAATAATACAAAATTTAGAATAAAATTTACTGGTGAGAAAAACAAATCATGACCGGGATATGGATGTCCGTAAGTGGTGTGGGCAAATTATGATTGGCAAAAACACGTTGCCCATATGACGTACGTTCATATTGGCAACGTGGCTAATACTGTCTATAAAATTGCACTTAACCTCTTCAGTCCCTGAGTACCCAAATGGGTACATCAGTTTTGTTCCATTTTATTAATGATACTCAAATATAAATGAAATTTCGATATAAGAATAATATGTTTCGAATTCTAAGATTCGAGCTAATGAAAATAAAACAAAAATCTCGCTCTGAAGTCAAACGAGAGAAGAAATAATTCAGTAATAATTAAAAATACTGTAATAATCGCCAGTAGCGAAGAGGTTAATATTATGATATGGAAAAAAATTCCTATTTCCCTTTATATGAAAATAAGTTTTTCCGTACTGTCAATAAAATATAATACATCATTAAATGAAAGTTGTTTATAAAACAAACAAAATTATAAAAGTTTTGAAAAACAACAACAATGATTTTTTTTAAATGAAATATATTAGACGCAGGTATACAATACCCCCCCCCCCCCATTTTTCGATAAGGAAATACCTGATAACAATCTATATGGATTTAGCTGTATGGTGTAATACGCCATTTTTATTATTAACCAAATTATTAGACCAATTATTAACCAAATTATTATAATTACGCCATTTATTAACCAAATATTTTTTGTTTATTATTGTATCAGATTTTTACATTTGGTACATTTTCTTGGCTTGCCCAATAACTACATCAAAAAGCATTCGTTGCTATGGTATTTTTCCACTTAAGTGTTTTTATTTATTTTTTTTTTTTTTTAAATATGAAAGATATGACGTCAGATACGCTTATCTTATCATGTTACATTTTGAAAAGAAAAGAAAATGCGAATGAACAAACGGAATGATCTCATGCAGAACAACTAGAAATAAACAAGTCGAAAATTGTACTTAAAGCGCAGCAAATGAGGTGTGTTCGCACTATAATAAAGTTTTAAAAATATTCAGATCTTGGTGTAATAGTATACAGTATATCGGATACAGTACAATGGCCGAAATCTTTCATGTGTCCCTGTAAATGTAATTGGTAGTAAACCTCAGCAACGAATATCAATTTCATAAAAAGTGAAATAGTTTAATAGTGTCAAAACGCGCTACAAATAGTGTTTCCCCATAAAGCCTTGTGTAATGGAATACTTTTGTGTGTAACTGTAAATTAATAAAAGATTTCTTTGCACCACAGATTGTGCAGAATGCATTTTTTAGCGTATAGTTCATAGATGCATATCAATTCTATTATGTTCGAAAGACTATAACATTATTAAAATTAACTTGAAATTATTTTTCCCACTGACCGTAATGTATGGAATGCTTTTGATTGCCCCTGTAATTAAACTATGCATCCGATTTTCATCAAATTTGAAATAACTTTAAAAAATCATGAAACGATTATATCTTTTAAATTTCAAATGATTCGGTTGGGTATTTTTTTCTCTGTTATATGCGAAAAGATCGACGGACTGAACGACGACAATAGATACCACACATTTATATAATGGCGGACGTACCTAAAAATGATGGGATTAAATAATTCAAATTTTACAATAAAAATGTACTGGTGAGAAACAGGATTGGCAAGAACACGTTGCCCGTATGACTTACGGGCAAATCATGGAAGCGGTTAATGCTGTCTTTAACCCTTTTGGGTCTGGTATATTATTAATAGTGTATGTCTTCTAATGGAGTATTATTTTATTTTAAGAAATATTTTTGCTACTATTTACATATCGTAATTCAGTATATGTCTATACATTTACTATATGACTTAATTTATGTTTAGGCATTTAGTAATAATAAATATTATTATTGTTTGCTAAATTTTCTTTGCGCCATTTGCGATTGTTTTATTTTAAACATTTCACTCTTTAAATTTAAAATAAAGGTTACTTTTCTGAAAGAAGCATGTGTAATAAACTGCAAAAAGTTTATGAAAGTTGTACTATAAGTTAAATCTTATTGCAAAGTTATAATTTCTAAACATCTCCAGAAAAATTTTTCTTAGCCTATTGTCATATGAATTGAATAGTAGGAAAGACAGCAATATTCATTATCTTTCAGACAATGAAATATTCGTTAAACACTTATTAATCCATTTGAATTGCTAGTATTATTGTTATTTACGTAAAAAAAAAAAAATTCTAATAATTTAAAAAAAAACTTAGGATCCAAAAGGGTTAAAAGTACACTTATTACAATGATATGAAAAGAAATCCTATTTCATTTTATATGCAAATAAACTATTTTTGCGCTGTCAATAAAATATAATGTGTCATTAAACAAAAGTTGCTTATGAAAAACGATACATACTTATAAAGGTTTTTGAAAGACATATTTTTACAATGACGTAATGTAGCAAACACAGATATAAAGTGTCCCCATTTTTTCGATAAAGCAATGCATGGTAAGAATATATATGGATTTAGCTGTATGGTGTAATACAAATATTAACCAAACAATTTTTGTTTATTATTTTATCAATTTTTTTACATTTGCTACATTTTTTTACATTGCCCAACAACTACATCAAAAAGCATTTTGCATCTGACCTATGATATTTTTCCACAGTAGTGTTTTTACTTAATTATCTATTTCAAGAAATATGAAAGATATGATGTCAGATACGCTTATCTCATCAAGTTACATTTTAAAAAGGAAAGAAAATGCGAATGAACAAACTGAATGAAGTCAAGCAGAACAACTAAAAACTAGTCAGATGTGTCAATCCCAAAACTTTCTTCTATATTACGCATGCTAATGCATCTGTTTAGTGATTTGCACCAAAACGTAATCAGCACCATGCTCTATCAAGTACTAATTAAATGTAAAGTTTATGAAAACCCATGCATTAGTTATTGAGATATGGCTATATTTTAGGAAATTGTAAATAATACAATAAATAATAAAAGTACATATATCAGCACCATCTATTGAGCGATATACACCAAAACCTAATCAGATCAAGTTTATATCAAGGTCTGACAGAATCTAATGTTTTGTGAAATTCTGTGCATCAGTTGTTGAGACAGAGTCATTGCGATAATTGCGAATAATGCACCATGGCAGCGCTACCTGTTGAACGATTTGCACCAAAATGAAATCACCGCCATGTTATATAAATTACTAAATAAATCTAAAGTTTGATGAAAATCCATGCACTAGTTCTTGATATATGGCTATAGTGTAAATTGTGAATAATGAAGCATAGCAGAGCCACCTGATGAGCGACATACACTAAGCCTTGATCAGATCTAGTTTATATCAAAGTCTAACAGAATCGGAAGTTTTGTGAAATTCCGTGCATTAGTTCTAGAGATAGAGTGCCCAGAATTATTTTATCAACACTGACTGACTGACGACTCACAGACAGAAGTTTTGTAGAAACATATTGTTTTTAGGTTTCGAGTTCTCTGATAACCTAAAAGGTGTAAATCCGTCGAAAACCGGATTTTGAAAATTTTCACAAAATACATCAGATAGGCAAAAAATACATCAGATAAGCTGCGTGAAATAATTTCCTATGATAAAATAGAATTTTTCACGCAGTATAGCTATAGTACCGGACGCTTTTAAGATTAATTTCCATGCTGTCGGATGGAAACCAAATATATTAGAATGGGAATGTATCCTCTTTTAGTGGCCATTAGATAACATTTTTTTGCACGTACAACATAGCGAACATAAATCACATAAACCATAATTAACGAACAAACGGTATACCTACATTTATTTATCTTTTTGGATTTTTGAGTCTGTTGAACTCTATTAAGAGAGAATAGATTTCCGTCTAAGTGTTAGTTCCCTGTTTTCTTTGTTAAGCTTTCCGGTTCAGCCAAGTGAGAAGATTAATGTAAACCTGAAGAAGAGTTCATTACGATGTTTAACTGCCGCAAAAATTTTGTAGTTATGACTGTTTAAATGTAAAAGAAAGCATTGTAATCGTTCAATTATTTTTGTTTTTATTTATATTAAGAACAATTTTTCATTAATGTAAAAAGGTGAGAATGGATAGAAACAAAGTAAGAAAAATAAAATCTGATTAAAACTTTAGAAATATTAGAACGATTAATAATGTTTTTAGCTCATTTTTAGATTGTTGAATGATATTTTTTAGAATTTCTGTCTCTGAAAATTTAGAATAATTAAGTCAAGTATAAAAAAAACCTTCTCCGATGTAAAATTAGCATATAAAAGAATATGTCAATACATATTTGACATTTAAGTTTAAGATTATTGTATAACGACACCTTAAAAATGATAAACACTAAAGACCCGAAGGATCAGATTTATATGATCCGAAACAGACTTGTAGTTTTAAGCTCACCGACTATAAAAACATGGCAATTAATGTACCTGCAGGTTCTGTACATACCTATACACATGTACTTAACGCGATAACTCTTGATAGAAATATCCAATTCGTATCAAATTTTGTGGATAGGTTTATTCGGTTAAGGCACTTCCCTGATTAGAATTGAGATAAGTATTAGGAGAAAAACGGGGTTAAATCACCCCCGCACTTAATTTAGATAATTGAGGTTTTATGCAGAATTATCCGATTTGCTTCAAGTTTGGTATATTGTTTTATTTTGATAAGGTGCTTCTTTGATTAGGTTTGGAGATTCATTGGTTAAGTGTATTGCGAAGTATCCCCTCCCACTAATTTACTTACCGTTTTGCTCAAAAAGAATAAATTCCATTTTAAGAATACTAGATATAAATAATAGTATATTATACAATTAATGTATATCGCCTGGGAGCTCAGTTCCATCAGTTTAACAGGGTACTTTTCGTTTTAATTTTTACGGTGTTTGCATGAAGTTCCTAAATTTTAACTAAATAACTTGATATTCTTATCTAGTAGTTGTTGTCTCTTATTTCATATACGTTTATAAGATTTATTTTAAGGCAAGCTCCTTGTTTGCAACGCATGATATTTGAATTTTCTGTGGGATAGTTTTCTGTTAAGTATCTTTTCCTTGACTAAGATAAGTTTATTTGCCTTTCCAATAATTGTTAAAAGATAGATTTGAAATTCCCATATGCCTATCCTATGAAACTCCTGTGAATCAAGATTTGAAACTCCTATACAGGGTGTCCCCTCTCAACGGTGTACAATATGCTTATTCCTAAACCGTTTGTCACAGACATATTACCTTGAGTCTAAAGTTTTGACCCTTTCGCAGAATAGTACTACTAAAACAGCTGGCGTTCGCAAGTTAAGAGACATTTTTACGTACGGTTTTCTGGTTTCGAAAGAAGACGTGTGCTACAACACTGTGTATTTATTGTTTTGAAAAATTATCATCTGTAGCACGCACGAAGCCTCGAAAATGGAACTATCACGTATCCAGCTTCGAACCATCATCTACTACGAGTTCTGTAGCAACACCGGAGTGACAGAATGTCACTGTAACATGTGTGCACGTTTAGGTGAGGATATTGTATTACTTAGTACAGTCAAACGATGGTATCAAAATTTTAAGATTAAGAATTTCGACATCGAAGATGAATCACGTGCTGGTCGACCTACTGTGATTGATGAGACCGAATTGCGGAAATCCACCGATGAAGATCAAAATGCTACATCACGGGAACTTGCATCTTACTCAATGTTCCTCAAATAGCCATAATTCGAGCATTAAAAAACATTGGTTTGACTTACAAATTCAATCGATGGGTGCCGCACGATCTGACAAAAAATGACAAAGAAAAACGAAAACGGACTTGTGTAAACTTGCTCGAATATCACCGAAAGGCTGATTTTTTGAACCGGATTGTTACGTGTGATGAAAAATGGGTTTATTACGACAACACCAGTCGAAAAGGAGAATGGTCTGAACCAGGTGTACCAGTCAGGAACGTAACCAGGCGCACATTGACCTATAAAAAAATCCTCCCCTGTGTTTTCTGGGATAGTCGCGGTATTATCTACAAGGAGTACTTAAAAAGTGGCCAGACCATTGACAGTGAGTCGTACAGCAGCATGCTGCATAAAGTGGATGTAGCAATTAGGGAAAAGCGAAGTAAGGAGTTCCGACGCATGGTGGTTATGTTTCACCAGGATAATGGCAGGCCACACGTCAGCGCATGGATGAATTGGAACTTACAGAAGCTGGAATGGGAATTAATGCCACATCCTCCATATAGTCCGGACATGGCACCTTCCGACTACTGTCTGTTTTCGCATCTGCAACTGCACCTTAATGGTGAAATTTTCAATTCTTCAGAAGAGGTCAAAAAAGAGGTTGACCTCTTTCTCGACTCACGTAGCCCAGAGTTTTTCAAGGAAGGCATTGAAAAACTGCCATAACGTTGGCAGAAGATTGTCGAACTTAATGGTGGTTACTATCCTCACTAATGTTTTGTATTTTTGTAAATATTTGTTGTCAACATTAAAATAAAAAAAGGGTCAAAACTTTAGACTCAACCTGATATATTTCCAATTTAAAAATGCTTTAAATGAGGTAAAGAAATATCTTAAAAGTGATTTTAATCAAGAAAAACATTTCTTAAAAAATTACGAAATGTAATTTTTTAAGGGGTCCTCCGGTTCTCCAATTTATAATTAGTAAAATTTCCTTATTATACTGGTAAGTTAGTCAAATTGGTTTGACAAGTTTCTATAACAGTAAAATTGGCCTAATTATGAAACTTTAAAAATGCATCACTTATAAACTTATTTATGCATCTGAACACAAAGGAATTCGGCTATGATTTGAGAGGTCTATACCAAGTGCTTAAAGAATTCGAAGACCTTATTTCATGTGTATCTGCGCTTTGAAAAAATCGTACGATTAACTTTTATTAAGTTTCCTAAAATTATTTTATTAAGTCTAAAATAGCTGTATTTTAACATATGTTTTAATTTATTATGATTTAAGACCATTTCTTATCATTATTTATTTAAACAAAAATTTTATTATTTTTATTTAGCTTCAATTTATAGTTATTGTAGTTATTAGTAAATTTTTTATTTAACTTCAACGATCGTATGTATGTTTTTCCAGAACAAAAATTTTACTCGAACTTTAACTTACTTGCAAATATCCAATCGAGATTAAATTTTACATACGGGCGTATATCCTATGATAATCTAATAATATTATAATTTTTGTGGTACCATTTATACATATATAAAAGGATAATGCAAAACATTTCGGATAGATGACCACCAAGAAATTTAAGAAAAAGGTTTAGATTAGATAACACAAGATTCCGATGATTGGGTTTTTATCTTATATGTATTTTATAGCACTGAATCAGAAAATTATTTTAATCATGCCTAAATTTTTTGCAAATCATAAAATGTCAAACATAAAAAGTAACAAACATCGAACACTATGAAATAGAGGAGATGACTGTTTATTATTATTATTATTATTATTATTATTATTATTATTATTATTATTATTATTATTGTTATTATTATTATTGATTTTCATGCATTTTTTAGAATTGAATCTGAAAATGACCTTAATTTTTAACCATATCGTTAGAATTTATTTACATTTATCAAAGTTAAGATGTAGCGAAAATCTGATACTATGAAACAGATGTAAACCTTTTTTATTTTATATGTTTCAACTCAAAAATTAATAGAGTCATCCTCAGAATGTAAACAGAAAATAAAAATTACAAATACTATGAACGTGAAAATCGGAATAAAGAGGATGACTGATATGATGATGACTTCTGAGGATGACTCTCTTAATTTTTGAGTTGAAACATGTAAAATAAAAATGTTTTAATATATTTTAAATGTTTTTGTTATTATACAACGTCTTAGAAGCAAAATGTTTTTTATAATATAAATTCATATATTTTTATGTAGAATATATATTATTAGTATTACGATTTAGTTATTAGTGGACGTAATCGAGACTTAATTAGTGTTATTTTTCACATTCAGATGTAAAACTTTTGTTTATTTAATTCAGTCGTTTATTCAGTTTTTTTTTTTTTTTTTTTTTTTTTTTTTTACTGAAATTCTTACAGCTAGACAGCTAAGGGGTCCAATGAGGTGGGAGAAGGAACTCAATTTTAACTTTACACTTTTTAATGTATTACACCCTGCCAAACATATTAAAATTTATATGAATTTACGAAGTGCATTAAAGTATACATTCTGTAAAATATGCGGTAAAAATAATGCTTATTATTCATTTACAGGACATCACAAAATAATTCTATTTCATAATAGTAATAGAGGGAATGTTTTGCGACATATTTTAATTATATTAAACTATTTTGTGTATAATAAAGTTGATATACGTCACTGAGGCTTAATATATATTATTTCACGCAAAATACGATGACCATAGTATTTACAGGGACACACAAAACATTTCAAATAGTATATCCTATCAGAGATACTGTATAATCGATGATGGCTTATGGATGGATGAAATAAAATTTTAGTTATGATATGCGCTTTTCAGTTTCACTAAATGTACGCATATTATATGGTGTGTATAAATGCTAATAGTTATACAATTTAGATATACAGAGTTACATGACAGATCTCGGAAAGATTACTGAATATGAATGTAATTTACTTAAAGGTGGTATTATAAATAAGCTAAGCATTTTTACGCTGAACTGCATTCAATTTATTAAGAAATGTCAGTATAATAATGACAAAATGATATACAAAGCCACGCAAAGAGTTTTATATTTGGTTGCCTATGAAAGAGGATTTCTGAAAATGTGGTTTCAGCATTTAAACTTACCTTTTAATAATTTTTAATCGCATTCTTCTTAAATTTACAAGCATAAAGAATTTTTTAACGGTCTACGGCATGCATTTAGGCATTCAAAAATAATCTTCGACCATAAAGACAATATGGAAATTCATTCAAATGTTACAAAGAAATACCAGTGTTTACAAGATGGTGCATAAAAAGTTTTTAATTTAACTAAAATTAGCCTTTTATTTACTCCACTCATTTTTTTTTTTCAAGCTATATATTTAATCACTTTTTAAAGATTTTACTTGAAATTTAGCCCTTTATCTATCGACGAAATGGATTTTGGATTTTTAGTGCTAATATTTCCAAATAATTACAATTTATTTATTTAGTGACTGAAATTCGTGATTAAATAAAAAGCTTATTACTATTCAGAAATAGTGGTTTTCGAAGTGAGACGGCTTTTTTCTGTACGTTTATCTCTGAAGATTAAAAAATAAAATAAATTTTGTGATTTCAGATTAAAGTTAAATGTATTTTTTGTACCCAGCTTCGTGTGAGAGAATTTGCTAGAGAACATGTACATTTGTTTGTAAATTATTTCACTAATGGTATTGGCAATGTAAACCAATTTTAATTTCTTTTTGTATAAAAAAAAGTCTATTTATAGCAAGTCTTAATAAAACTTTAATATATATTTAACTTGATTTTATGTATAACATTTTAAAAAATACATTTACTAACCATCTACTAAATTAATAAATAAACAAGTTGGAAATTGCATGCAAATGAGGTGCGTTTGTACGATAATGAGGTTTTAAAAATATCACTCTCATATATCAATCTCATAAAATTGTAAATAGTTAATTACAATTAAAATGCACACCAAACATTGTTCTCCCTATACCATTATGTAATGGAATACTTTTCTGTGGCCTTGTAAATCAATAAAAAAATTTCTTTGCACCACAGATTATGCAAAATCTATATTATAAAATGTACTTAACAGATGCATATCAATTTTAATATGTTCGAATGAGTGTAACACCGTTAAAATGCATTTGAAATATTTTTCCCCATTGACCGTAATGTAAGGGAATACTTTTGATTGTCCCTGTAATTGAACTATGCATCCGATTTTAAAAAAGTCTATTTATAGCAAATAATTACAATTTTTATCATCATAAAATTTGAAACGACTCTACAAAATTATGTAATAATTACATATTTTAAATTTCAAACGATTGAAATGCATTTGAAACTTTCCCCCCATTGACCGTAATGTAATGGAATACTTCTGATTGTCCTTGAAATTGATCTATGCATCCGATTTTCAAAAAATTTGAAATTACTCGACGAAATTATGTAATAATTATACATTTTAAATTTCAAACGATTCGGTTGGGTGGTTTTTGCGATCTTATATGTGGACGGACTGAACTATAACTATAGGTGCTACGTATTTACAAAATTACGAACGCACCTAAAAATGAAAATAATCAGCAGAAGAGCAGATTGAATAAATAATCTATGATCCATGTC
This sequence comes from Maratus speculifer, assembly GCA_964019185.1. Classification (NCBI taxonomy): domain Eukaryota; kingdom Metazoa; phylum Arthropoda; class Arachnida; order Araneae; family Salticidae; genus Maratus; species Maratus speculifer. The sequence goes on from OZ025289.1 coordinate 216,045,259, forward strand.
CTTATCATCCGTCTTGTATTTTCTGATATCGGTAACATGTTAACAAAATGTAAGTCAACAATCATCGGAAAATTAAACATCAATTTCTCATCATAACAATGATTAAACATGGGAATTCCCCACAATAACCAATTCACTACACGATTTATTAATGTATGATGAAATACGTCAAGAGTTTAATGTAACTCAAAACGAAAAGCACAGCATAACTTATAAAAATGCAAGTCACGGTATAAATTCCTGGTTTATGGTTTGTCATGTGTAACCGTGTCGAGGTTTATCATATATTTCATTTCTACTGAAACATAAATATGTATCTCTGTTTTTTAACAATATATTCATCTCTATCACATGATGTCTTTTTATTATTTTTATTCATACTTATTTTATTCCTAATTCTTAATTGAGTGAAGCTTGTGTACTAAAAAAGTAATTATGTCAACATACAAATTGTAAAATAACCATAAATAAAAATGTTAAAAACTTTCATTTGATACTGGTAGAAATAGCGTTAAATGAATATACTTTGGTTGCGTTCATAATTATATAAAAACATAGCACCAATAGTCGTCGCCCGCAGTGTTGAATCCAGAGGTGGCGCGGGAACACCCCCCCCCCCTCGAAATTAGAAGATTTTTGGTTTTCAGTGGTCATGAAGGGCAACCCATCCCCGGAACTCCATGTTGCTCCCTTCGAAGCCACATATTTCCCTCCCAGAGAAAAGTGTCTGAACTCGACACTGATCGTCTGTCCCGGTTGTCTATTTATATACATATAACAACGTAAAATCTATCCAACCGAATAGTCTGAAATTTAGTATATATAATCGTTGCATATTTTTTCAAAGTCATTTTATGTGCAAGACTATAGAGTCGGAGTCGGAGTTAAACTTTTTTTTTTTTTTTGAACAAATGAATTGGTGTCGGAGTCGCTAAAAAACAATACTAACTACCTACTATATAATACCTACTCCGGTTTATTTTGTTAGACAGTTTGAAGTGAAGTTAAAAGAATTATATGTAATTTTAATCCATAAAAGGGATTATTTTTGTTATTTTTGAATTACATCGCTCTACCTAATTTAAAGATTTTTGATATACTATCCGGCATACACAGTTGATGAAAACCGTTTTTAATTAAAAACTCTAGTAGATCCCGATTTATTTCCGAACTAGTAAAATTTTCTTCTTTATTTCTTTTCCTTTCCATTGAAATGTTTCTGCTCTGGAAAACATGAATTAACATAAAATTTCGTAGATTTCCTCTTTTCAAATCCACGGATCCGAAATAGTAAAATTTCTGTTTTATTTTCTCCTTTAGATTTCGATAGTTGAATTTTTTGGGTTTGTCAGATGCGAAATTGAAAAATTAATAAAACAGAAAATGTATTTTTTTTTTTTTTTTTCAAAGTTCTAAGAACTGAATTAATACCGAAATAGTGAAAATTTCGCCGTTTTTTTCTTGCGCAAACCATTTTTTAGATTTCCATAGTTGAATTTTCGAATTTGTGGGATGCGAAATTGAAAAAGTAGTAAGGCGAAAAATGTATTTTTTTTTTTCCTTTTTCTTTCAAAGTTCTAAAAACTGAATTAATACCGAAATACTGAAAATTTCGGCATTTTTTTCTTATGCTCCCTCATAATTTTACCCAACAGAAACACTAGTATGTAAATCGGAGTCGAAGTCAAAGTCGTTAAAATTTTCGGAGTCGGAGTCGGCCACTTTTCTCATTAACTCCGGAACCCTGTTTATTAGAATAGAAAAATAAAATTTAAAATATTAATACAAGTTTTCTTCATTCCATTAAATCCTTTTATACATTATTTATTCAATGCTATCACTCGATAGGTAATGATTCTAGGCTGTCATGGTTATTATTCTATTAAATCCTATCATATGTAATTAATTCAATGATATCCCATGATAGATAATGATTCTCGATTGCCCTGATAATGGTTACGTACTATTTAAGATGCAGTCATATTACTTCTGTAACTAATGTATGTTATCGTAATAAATTTTGTAATCATATTTTTCTCAAGAACAGCATAACAGCTTTTGCACCAAAATTTATAAAAACTGGCTACAGTATGAAACCTCCCTCATTTGCCACGTTTGACGCACAATTTCCGATTTTTTTACTTTGACGTGTTTACGTGGAAAAGATAAATTTACATTAGAAATATTTTTATCAACAAACTTGTACAGATTTATTTTCTCTTTTTGTCATTCTTTTATATATATATATATACAGGGTGTTTCAGCGAAGTGCGGACAAATTGTAAGGGGTGATAGAAGGCATGATGACAAACATTAGGACATAGGAAACCATGGGGCGCAAACGTCTTCTGTAGGAGCCAGGGGGCATCAAAGTTTAGCGTCCAAAAGATCAAGCGATGATAAAACACGGAAAAAAAAGGTCGATTCATTTCCAGTTTTCGCTGTAAACTTTGTTTATATCGAAAGTTTGTCCAAAAATTTTTTTAAAGAGAACTGTCAAAAAATGACGGTAGAGGGCGCTGTAGACTTTGGAGTACGAACAACTACGTTTTACTAATTTCTTTTTTATTCTGTTAACAGTTTTCTAAAGATTGGACCTTAACTTAAATTTTGAGTACAAAATTGGAATCATCCCAAACGGTTAAGATGTGCAAATTGAGCTGTGAACAAGGGGGGGGGGGGGTTAAAACGCTCATAATCAATGAGAAAAGTAATCGATTTTGTTGCGGTTTGAGTGCAGGTCATTCCCTTAGAAATTGATTTATTCAAAATGACGTACAGTTTTGGTGCCCTCATTTTTAGATACAGGGCGCCGCCGATACTTTTCCGACAATTCATCGACATTATCCCTGGATGTGTTACTAATAGACCAGCATACTTGCAGGAAGCGTTAGGGATGTAAAAACTACTTGTAATCGCATGGGAATGTAACGTTGGAAATGCTTTGTTTGCGAGTTATGGTTAAAAGAAACGGAAAAAATTGCAACAGAAAGAAGCAGAAAATCAGCAAAAGGTGAATGTGATACAAAACATTTTATTGTAAGGTTTTACTGCAAAAGGCGATTGCACAACCTTCTACAAACTTTGGAGTAATGAACAACCAGTATTTTTGACGGGATATTTACATTCAACATAACTACAAATATCCCGTCAAAAAATACTGGTTGTTCATTACTCCAAAGTTTGTAGAACGTTGTGCAATCGCCTTTTGCAGTAAAACCTTACAATAAAATGTTTTGTATCACATTCACCTTTTGCTGATTTTCTGCTTCTTTCTGTTGCTATTTTTTCCGATTCTTTTAACCATAACTCGCAAACAAAGCATTTCCAACGTTACATTCCCATGCGATTACAAGTAGTTTTTACATCCCTAACACTTCCTGCAAGTATACTGGTCTGTTAGTAACACACCCAGGGATAATGTCGATGAAATGTCGGAAAAGTATCGGCGGCGCCCTGTATCTAAAAATGAGGGCACCAAAACTGTACGTCATTTTGAATAAATCAATTATTAAGGGAATGACCTGCACTCAAACCGCAACAAAATCGATTACTTTGCTCGTTGATTATGAGCGTTTTAACCCCCCCCCCCCTTGTTCACAGCTCAATTTTCACATCTTAACCGTTTGGGATATTCCAATTTTGTACTCAAAATTTAAGTTAAGGTCCAATCTTTAGAAAACTGTTAACAGAATAAAAAAGAAATCAGTAAAACGTAGTTGTTCGTACTCCAAAGTCTACAGCGCCCTCTACCGTCATTTTTTGACAGTTCTCTTTAAAAAAAATTTTGGACAAACTTTCGATATAAACAAAGTTTACAGCGAAAACTGGAAATGAATCGAACTTTTTTTCCGTGTTTTATCATCGCTTGATCTTTTGGACGCTAAACTTTGATGTCCCCTGGCTCCTACAGAAGACGTTTGCGCCCCATGGTTTCCTATGTCCTAATGTTTGTCACCATGCCTTCTATCACCCCTTACAATTTGTCCGCACTTCGCTGAAACACCCTGTATATATATATTAAATTAAAACCTAAAGACGATTTTTTGCTTCATGAAATCATCATGAAATCCTTATGAAATGAATACTTCGAAAAATATTTAGCAAACAGAATCATTCTGTAATTTCGAACAGTTAACTTTATTTTTATTTCAATTAGGTGTTTAGTGATAATTTTGATAAATAATCTGTGCTAACATTTTATTTATTAAAGTATTTTAGTAAAACAATTACATTATTATGACCTAAGGAGACCAAACCATAATTATATAACTTAAAATTAATAACGTTGAAGATGGTAATAATGAAAAGAAAGAAAAAAACAGAAAACGAATGTTGGTTATGCAATCTGATATATATACGTTCACATATTTCTTTTTAACACTTTTCAACAAAATTGAAAAGTATTTATGACTTCGATTTGTCAGGCCGTTTGGTCGCACTCTAACTATCGCAAGTATACTCGGATTGTACTAAAATTTTTGGATGTTATTTACTTTTATCCAAGCACGAACCTAATTTCAAATTAAGTTTGTTGTATGCTTAGTTTATCTACAGGGACAGTCAAAAATTTTACTTTACTTTACGACCTATGGGGAAAAATCACTCCAAAGGAATTTTAAAAATGTTACAAATCTTTCAAAGATTTTCCAAATTCAAGAAAGAGAGAGTTTGGAAAATTCATTCCAAATGAATTTTAAAGATGTTACAGTCTTTAAAACACACAAAAAATGAAATGGACTTACAAAGTACATTGAAATATGAATTCTCTATAATATGAAGTGCAACGAATAGTTACTATTCATTTACAGGACAAAAGAATTCCATCACATAATATTATAGGTTCGAAATTGTTTGCGGCTTATTTTAATTCTGTTAACTGTTTCATGCATAATGAAATTTCTATACGTTTGTGAGGCTTATTATGAGTTATTTCATGTGCAAAATGAAGTGCGTAACATTTACAGGGCCACGCAAAAGATTTCAGATAGTATATTCTAACAAGTTATGGTATAATATCGATAGTACCAGGAAATGCTTTTTTAATTATGATATGCGCTTTTAAGATTCACTATATTTATGGATCCTATGTAGTGTGTATAAATGCTATAATTGATGCATAGAGATAGATATGTAAAATACTTCGTAAAGGTTACTGAATATGAGTGTAAATTGATTAAAACTATTTTTTAAATTTGTCATGCATTTTTAGGCTAAACGACATTAATTTTACTAAGAAATGTTTGTGGACTATAAATAAAATAATATCTAGGGCCAAGCAAAAATTGGATACATGGTCGTCTATGGATGATAATTTCGGGAAATGTGATTTCAATAGTTTTAACAGTGTTTTAGCTTGAATTAAATTTTAGCTAAATAGTGGAGTGTATTATAGATCTACTTGGCTATAGAGTTGAACAAAAGGTTTGGAAGACATGTTTGGCCATTAAAAGTGATATCTGAAATCAGATTTTGAAATGTTTTACCTGTTTCCTAAAATGTCTACTTCGTTATGTTATTTAACTTATTCCGTAATTAACGAAGTTTTGTTAAGGATTTTAAGAACTGTTGGAAAGTTTCTCATAATAATGCTTAACGCATGTGTTTTCTTTCTTGTTTAAAGTAAATTTTGATACGTAAAAGAATTTTTTTTATTCCCTTGATTTATTTTTCAATAAGAGGTGATTTCTATGGTAAAACTGACTTTAAAATTTAACAGCTCAGTATCGACGCTATAATTTTATTACATGCTTAAATTTCACATTTAAGGAGAGAAAATAAGAAAATTCGAAGTATATCATACAATATTTAGCATTAGTTTCAATGTATACACTATTCAATCCTTAAATGCCGTATGTTGTTTTTAGGCAACATATACAATTTAGTCATTTTAAATTACTATAAGAATAATACTGAAACTCTAATGCTTATTTTTTGCTAATAAAATATGTACTTAAAATATTATTAAATCAACTTTCAACATCTAAATGACCTCAATAGTGTTTTTTAAGAATAAAGATAGATTAACTTTTTCAATAGTTGTTATATATGCTTTTTGTTTTGTTCGGAAGCTTGCGAAATACCCTATTTTGTTCTGCAGTAAGTAAGTAAAATTTATGTCTTATCCCACTTCTTAATATTCATGTGTGTATACTATTATTCATTTTTATCAAGAAAAATTATTTTTTTTTTTATTTAAAGCCAATGTTGCCGATTGGCAACAACCTGCTTTATAACTGTAAAGATACTTAAAGCAAAACATGATTTTTTTAAGTGTATTTCTCGTGATTTATTTAACCCTTTCCGGCACGGGCAAAATCTGGTAGTAAAATGAGAAATTATCGACAGTCACCGGAATTAAAAAACGAATTTTTCAGATAGTTTGAAATCCTTAATTTAAGATTTCATTGTAAAAGCAAAATTTTACTAAAATATTATAGGTGCCGATTGAAAGTTTGGAATCAAAATTATGTATCCCAGATTAAATCCATATCCCAGATTCCCCACAGTGTGCCGGAAAGGGCACAATAGTAGCTCGTCAGGCAATTAAGGATTAAAACTGATTGTACACTATGTAAGATATGATTTAATATTATCAATATATTAACATTAAATCATACCAGTAGACATCCTGCGAGGTTTTTGCACTTCAGTATTTGAATTTGTTATTCCCCCCCCCCCCTGATATCTTTCTATTTATTAACCATTTGGGTAATGGTTGATATATCTAAGAAATATCTAAGACATATTTGAATCCGTGTGATGTCCGGGTTTTATTCGTTTTCTGATTGGTTCATGTTTAATGTCCAGAAATGGAATATTCTGATGCCACAATAACAAAAAAGTATTAACCCTTTGCGGGGCAGGGCAAATTCATTGCTTAAGTATTGAAATAACTGACTGACTAATATTGACTGACACCGGAATTTGAAAACAACTTTATTTTTAAATAAGAAAACGCTATACTTCAGGCATCCAATAAACCGTAAATTTCTTTAACAAAATTCTGGTGCGAATGTGGCGTTTGGGAATTAAAATTTAGTATATCTATGAAACCACCGCTCCTCAAGGGGTTAAAAACTACAACAAAACGATAACTCAGAAAAAAATGAGATACAGCTTCAAACACATGGCATTTGAAAGGGAATTTTTTTCCTATTCAATGGCGTAAAAAATTGAAAGTGTGCGATGTTTACAAATTTAAAAATTTGCAGTACCAAAAATTGTAAAATTGAAATTTTATTTAAAATTTGCTTATGATTGATCTAGAAATATTAATGTTTAATCCATGGCGTACGTTAAATAGGACTCTGTTATTACGTAATCTACGTTTTTATCAAAATTATGTTTATTATTATTATCATTATTATTTTAAATATAGAATTTATTTATAAGTCTTTAAAATTTGAGTCTTTGAAAATATCATTTTCCAAATGGTCGTTGTAATTTGTTAAATTACATTTTTTTAAAACTACATCACTTTAATCAAACACCTTATTTTAATGAAATATGAATCTAATGTATAAAGAAAATCTGCTCAAAAAATTTTGTGTAATACCCATTTCATCTCTGTGTGTTTTTTGTGGACTTAGTATAAAAGAAGTTAACATAAATAGTAATGTATGAGGAAATTTAATTAAAAATATAACGAAAAATCACTATGTAAAGTCAGATGTAGCCAAAAAATTCCATTCAACGATACTTTGTTTATCGTTTTGCGCTACATATTAGTTAAGTTAGTTTGTAGTCGGTATGCGACATCAGATGTAAATGAAAAATCTATTCATTTTATGCTCATATTCATCAACTACTTTGGCCCGAGTTATTTCGAAATCCTCGGTCGAACGCTCAAATGATATTCACCTTTAATGCTGATTGGACATCTTCTTGATAATGTCCAATCAAATGTTATCGTGAATTTCATTTGAACGTTCGACCGAGTTTTTCTAGTTTGAGGTAGATGGTGAATACGAATAAATATCTCATCCATCATTGTACGCATTATATTTGTTGAAAAAGTGGAATGCTGACAAGAGAAATAATATATATGATCAATGAGAAATCAAGAAGAAATATAATACTCAACTTCAATGCCCATATTTTATTTTATTTTTTGTTATACATTGCCATTATAAAAGAAGCAAGAAGATTTTTGAAAACACATTTTATGAAAATTATTTTCATTAGTGCTTCGTTTTTTAAATTGAAATATTCGTGCTTCTAAGTACATAAAAATATTTTTGTTAACATAACTTTTCTGTTATAAATTACTGGCAAAGTCTTGAAAATAAATTGCTTTTGTTCGTGCAAATCCACTTGTTCCAAGTCTAATCTGTAAAAAAATATAAGTATTTAGACATATTATATTATTAGACATATTATATTATTAGACATATTATATTAGACATATTATAGCATTTCAATATGTAAAGCATAATTGCAACCTTGGAAAAACCTTATGTATTAACCTCTAATAGATATTTTAATGTATTTTTTAAGTTAGCAGTAAGATTTAACTGCTTTTAATTTTTAACTTTTTTTGGTGTTATTATAGTCTGTGAAAAAGAAAGTAAATGAGGTCAACTGTCATTTAACCCATTTAATTTAAATTTTGTTTTAAAAAATGAATATTTTAAAAACTAAACAACTAAAATATCTAACTGTTTTAGGGGGAGGCGATTTTGTTTTCTATGCAAGTTAATAAGATCGTTATAAAAAATATGAAAATTAGAATAATTGTTGCACAAAATATCAAAATATTAAAAATTTACTTTTTATAAGTGAAGTTTTTTTTTTAGAATTTTAATTTTTAACACACGTTAATAAAAACAATATAAATTACATATAAATTTGAAACAGTACTTTATTTTATTTATTTATTTATTTATTTTTTTTTTTTTTTTTTTTTTTTTTTTTTACAATAAATATCTTTATTGTTTTTGTTCTTAAAAATTAAGAGGTTTTTCACATTTTGGCGTTTTCTGCAAGAATTATTCGATTTTCCGTGATTCTCTGTTAAGACGCATAACACAATAACGAAACTTTCAGTAAAGCTATAAGTAATTCAATGTATTTTTTAAATGAATGGTTTTAGTAAAAGTGTTGTTTAAAAGATTAATAAATCATTTATTGCCCTTATTTTTTCTTTTAAAAAAATTCATCATTTTATGCGATTTTGAATACAAACATTATTTTTAAAATTGTGTTAAATATGGATTCTCATTATTTTTGGCCAAAGCTATATACAATTCGTTTATTGCAAAATAATTCTTAATATTTAATGGCATAAAAAATCATTATTAATCATTTTTACATTAATCATAAGTGTGACTCTTAGTAAAAATGTTAGGTTTGGTTTTTGCTTGTTCGAAGCTTTTCTAAGATTTTCTGAAAATTAAAAATGGTATTAATTTATCAAGATGTTTATTGATGTACGCTCTATAGAAAATACTTTACATTTTATCCTTAGTTTGTTACATTTTTAAATATACTTAACGAAATTAAATTTAATTATTGTTGCGTTTTACGGCACTGATTGTCTAGTGAAATTAATTTGAAGAAATAAAACTGCTTAAATTCCTATAGAAAGGCATATTGGTTACATAGGGTAGGTGGCGGTAAAGCCACATAATATCCGTAAATTTTGATTTTGATGAACACATTGGCCTAAATTTGTTTTAAGGCTGAATAAAATGTAATATTAGAATCTCAGTCACAATAGAACTATTTTTGATGTTGTTCACACCTAGCATCGAGACAGTGCATTTTGTAGTCCTATGCATAAAAGTTTGAGAATCGATAAAAATTATCTGTTAAAATCATATTTTATGTATTTTTTATACTTTAAATTTTTTATTATTTCATTTTTATTTGTTTATTTCACACCAAAAGGAAATTAAATAGTCAAACAAGGCGCTATGAAGTTTTTGTTTGCCTTATTTTGGAGGCTACGACATTCGGCTAGGGTTGCCGAAAAACTCTACTTTTGAAAATATGCCAACTTTTGCCCCGCCAAAAGTGTGACTATAATGTCGTAATTTTTTAGGCCAAATTCGTGTGTTTTTAAAGAAATTTTTTAACTATTTTCAATGATTTATATTCTTAAATGCTTTTATTAATAAAACAAATTATGTTAATAGTCAGATAAGTGGCCTTGAAAATAACATTTTCAAAAACTTATATTGTTGCCAAAAAAAAAAAAAAAAAAAAAAAAAAAAAGACTTCAAGAAAAAAAAATTCAAACTTTCTAATATAGAGCTTTAAAATGCATCAAGTCTCAATGCTAGGTGCTAGCAACACCAAATGTGTTTTCCTTGTCAATATCACCATCAGCTTAGATTATGTCAAATTATAATTTCGCAAGAAATTCCAATTCTTTAAAAACATTGTTTTACGTGTCTTTGCCTCATTGTTTGTGATAAATGTTTACAATGGACGGACGAAGCTCCGTTGTGTTTGATCTGCTAATTGAAAGTTTCCCGAAGTGAAATCAAGTAAACTACACAGCATTTAGAAGCTTAAAAAAATGTTCCTATTCTTCACTGAATTTTCGGATTTGTCGACATTTGCAGTATTTTTATCTCAACAATCAAAGGATTTTTTTAATATAAACATCAAAAATAAGAACAGAAATGTATCCAATTTCCTCAGCACGAAATGGAAGATTTTCGCTTACACAACTGGTACGATTAAATTAAACTGTAGACTACTGTTTAACATTGAAAAAAAAAAGTTGTGTTCATATTAAATCAGCCAGTGCTTGTTTTTGTCTCATGTGAGTTTTTTCCCCACCCACACTATAAAAGCATGGTTTTAGGGAGCTTGTACTAGCAATCGGAAAGCCAGTACAATTCACTGTTTTTTAACAGAGCAATTTCCTTAAATTCCAGAAAATTTCCGTTTTTAGGGGAAATTTTTTTGTTATTTACGGGAATTTTTCAGACAAAAAACAGTAAATTGTACTGGAATTCCGATTGTCAATACAAGCTGCCTAAAACTGTCCTTTAAAAAAAAAAAAAAAAAAAAAATTATATTTTAACTAAAAGGCTTCTTAACATCATGGAAAAAGAAAGTTTTCTAAAATGCTAACACATGCAAAATGATTGTGCTATTTCTAATTGTCTGTTCATAGTAAATAAAAATTTAATTTACAATTTTTAAAAAATTCTGGATTTCATTAATTATTATTTTTTTTTGTCTGCCATTAAAAATAATGTCCATCCCACTTCGGATAAGTGTGCCATGAGTTCGCCACACCTATTCTTAGTTGTTACAGATTTAACAGTAAAAGTACCTTCATATTCTTTCTATTTGGCAAGAATTCTTCCTCCATAAGGAAATCCCAGTGGTACACCGCCGAAGTAACCACCTAAATAAGGATATCTCAAAAGTCCTGGGACTCCATAGCTGACAAAACCAGAGGGAATACCTCCATAAGCATTGAGTATTTGGTCTCTCAGTAGGGGATCACGATTGCCAAGGTTGCCTTCATATCCGAATGCAGGGATTGTGGGTATGACACCGATGCCAGATGCATAGACAGCGGCAATAAGCATAGAAAGGAAGAGCTAATAATAAAAAAAAGAAAGTTTTAACAAACCACACGTATACTTTTATTAGTATACTGAAAAACGGCAATAAGACTGCACTGTTAAAAATCTTGTCCTAGTTTGAACCAAATTTTGGTACTCAATAGCTGCCATTGTAAGATGGTGAAACCTTGAAACAATAACTGGAGCTTCTGTTGAAGCATAGTTCCGATATTTGGAATGACGTTGAAATATAGAAAGCTCCAAATATTGGTTTTTACCACCCTACCTCCAACCCTATTTTACCACCTTATGGTGGCAGCTACTAAGCACCAAAATTTGGTTCAAACTAGAGCAAAAGTTTTAACAATATAACTTCAAATTTCACTTCAAATTCAACTTCAAAATCAATACACAATATGACCTCATCAATACACAATACACAATTCGACCTCTTCAATGCACAATGCACAATAGATGTTTGCCAACCTCCGGCTTTTTGTAAACGAGAAAACATACTTTAAACCGGAATTTTTTTTTATTAAATTTATCTTGTATTAAATGTGGTTCACGTTTGGAATCAACTTAATTACATTCGCTAAATAAATTTGTGGTTTGAAGTATGTTTCTTTGGTTGAAAAACAGCCTCAGGCTGGCGTGTATGACAATACACAGCCATACCTTAAACCTCATAATTTTACCTAAAAGGCAACGAAAATAATAAAATAGATGTTAAAATATAAAATTAATAACAACAATTCACATAAATAAATATAATGCATATTTGTATGAATGCAGCAGCAATGAATTATGAAATTATTCTCTGATGATGACTGCGGGAAATACAGGCCAAAAGCGTTAATAAATCCTAAAGAATGTACATTTTTTTAACTTGTAACATTTATTTTATTATTTTTGTTACCTTTCAAGCAAAATGATGAGCTTTCCATAGTTCCTATAGTGTATTTTGTCATTGAATCAAGGTTAAAGTTTGCATTTCTTACTATGATTTTATTGAAATTTGCATTTTATAAATAAAAATTCGCATTCTTTATATGAAATCGCAATTCTATATGTGCGCCATATATTAAGAATCCAAAGTTAAATAATAGGATTCTTTTATGTTCAATTTCTTTTTACCATATAGCTGCAGGAAATAAAACATTTTTAAATTAAATCAAATATAATTTTGCATTACTGTCGCAAATAAATATTTATTCCTTGTTGAGCCACACGATAACATTACGCATTTTTATAATCATACTTGATATTTTTAAAAGCAGTTTAGGACTTATACACACAGATTAGGATATAAGGAAGGTTTCCTTATTGCTCATACTCAGAATATTTTGAAAAAATACTAATTAAACTTCTTGTGCACGTAATAAAGGATTAATCAAATTTAGAGGCAGAATTACAGTAGAAAGTCTATAAAAAATAAAATATTTTGGAATATTTGGAATTAAATTGGATGACTGTCGACAAAATATGGATGGATAAATTTATATTTCTTTTGGTAATTCGGAACAAGCAGAAAAGTTCTCTCTTTGACTGGATTTGGGAAACGTTTCCTATTACCAGTTGCAGTAAAGAATACAATTTTTTAAATGAAAATTATTGAGGTGCACAGGTTATCCATCTCACTACAGAGATGTAGTATCTCAGTTTCCACCATTATAGAAATGACATTAAAAACTACAAAAAAAATAATAAGGTACCCTGGGGTAATAACGCCACGTTAAGGTTCTACCAATTTTCACGGCTTAGTTTTAGATTGTATTTTTCAAACAAATATAGGATCTGATACAGCAACTCATTGACTATCTATATAAAATAAAATAATTTAACAGATATGTATTCATAAAATGTAATGGCGTTTTTTCTTGACCAATGCTATTTGGCGTTATTACCCACCTATATGGGTAATAACGCCATGCAAACAAAACTATGAAATAAGATGAAATAATTGCATGTAGATAGCCCAATTCTAAAAATACAAACTCTACAAACTTAGAAATTGCCAAATTGCATTCTAAGCTATTGAAAATGTTCAATTTTTTGTGAAAGTGTAAGAAAAATAAAGGCGTGGTGTGGGAGGGGGGGATGAGGCAAAAGAATATCAGACCGTGAGCTTCTTTTTGCTTAAAAAGGACCGCTTAAATAGAAATATGAGAAACATTGCACAGTTTTTACTGTGTTTATTTGAATCAGTATTTAAGATGTAGCTCGGCCACTGTAGGGAATCAACCGGGGTATTAATATCAAGGATTGGCGTTATTACCCCGATATATTTATTGCGCAGTACATTTTAAATTACAAATTATCTCGAGAAGATATCCAAAATCTTCGACAACATTTTAAAAGTACATGAAATGCACTACAAATTTATGTAATTAACAAAGCATTTTCGGATAAAAAGATAGTCTTCACATCACAAAACGTATGTCGCAAATTTTAGATCAAGCCTTAATTTTAGTTGTTCGTAAAAACAATAAGACCTAAAAATGAAACAAATTAACTTGAAGCTGTTTTTTGCGATTTATATGACTCAAAACCCTTTTGCGCAGAGCACATGGGTATCATTTACCTGATTATTTCATAATTATGCAAAATATAAGCACTTGGCGTTATTACCAAGCCTGGCGTTATTACCCCAGGGTACCTTATTAATATCTCAAAAGTAAACTGAGATGTGGTTTTCAAACAACTTGCAGTTAAAAGTACTCTTTCCCCCTATACGAAGGTGTGAAAATTGAAAATATTCAATGCTTACAAGTTTTAAAATTTTCTGTAGAGATTATTAGTATTTAACCGTAAAATGATACATCTTCTTCGTTTTATGGCGGACTTATGTAACGTGACGTTAGTTTTTAGTGACGACAATTTAGTTGTTGCCTTAAATAAAAAGCATATAGGAGGAAAATAAATATTTTTGACATAAAGCAAGCGCAAAAATTTAGTTAAAATCCAATTCATCCGTTTAAGAATATTAGATTTCGCAGAGGCATAGAAATTTAGAAGAATTTTAATAACTAAAAACCAAGTTTATTTTAAAAGGTATTATTGCATACAATAAACTTATAGCAAAAAATGCATTTTCTGAAATGCAGTTTTCAAACAGCTTGCAGTTAAAAGTAATTTTTTATTGTATACGAAAGTGAGAAAAATTAAAATATGCAAAGCTTAGAAGTTTAAAAAATTTCAGTAGAGATTATCAGTGTTTAACTGTACAATGATACATCTCCTTCGTTTTACGGCTGGATCATGTAACGTAACATTATTTTTAGAGACATTATAATTGTTGCCTGAAATATGTATCATACCGTCTTGACATGAAAATATCTCAAAAAAAATTAATTAAAACTCAATTCTTCCGTTTAAGAATATTGAGTTTCATAGAAACATAGAACTCTAGACTATCATTTCTTATCAAGTTGGTAAGTATGATCGCAGGTCACATAGAGGGCTTCATTTGATATTTCTTTCAAAACAACTTATTCTTTTATTAATAAATTCAAAATGTTAATTCATAATTATTATATTCTTACATAGATAGTAGCACCAATAAATTTAATTTTAAAATGATTATAAAAGGAAGTTCATGTATTTTAATCAAATAAAAAATGCTCAAATCAAATTATTTAAAGGTTCCAAAATTCCAAAGTTTTTGAAAATCCAAAATAAAGAAATATAGCGGTGATATAAATCGAATTTGAAATTCCTAAAAACGAAAAAAAAATGTTTAAATAAAATTTAAAATTCTGCATCCTTAATAAATCGCAATAGTTTTTAAAATAGAAAGAATATTGACTTACAAAAAAATATTATGATGAAATATTATGTCAGATGAGCAATACCGTAATAATATAAACCCTTAAATTGGCAAAAAGAATACAAATTTTTTTTTTTCAGTAAAACCCATCTTAATATGAAAATATCAACTTCAAGCACCGGAGTTCGAACTAAGAACCTTCTTTTTACTAGCGAGAGGCTTTAACTCCAAGCTATGATGTCTACACGCAAAATGTCGAAATTAAAGTTCTCTTTTAAAAATTAAATCGCAAAATTGAATGGATAACATTTAATTAAATAGACTTAATTAAAATGATAGACTTTTTCAAAATGTTTTGATTTGTCCTATGATACGACGTTTTCAGTTGTACGTACACAAAATTTGAAGTACCTGACTTATACAGTTTTTTTGTATGAACTCTATGACTGAGAAACAGACAGAGCACAGAGACGAATAGGGTTTCGTCAGATGAACGAAATCCTAAAAAATGTATACTTTCATAGCTAAGAAACCAAACTTATTTTAAAAGCTAATATTGCACATTATATACTTATAGCAAAAAATGCATTTAAGACGAAAAAAACTCACCAAAGCCTTGAACATTTTTTGTTTTTGTATGAAAGTCAAACAAATGACTGAATTTGAAAGTACTAAGAAAGCTTATGATGGTTTTGGTTTAGCTTGTCTCAGTTTTTATACCTACTACCGACATGCTCCACGTTTTTTCTAGTATTACACACCATATATTTTCTATAAAATTTGACTAAACGAAATGATGTAACACGGTTATCAGCTATCATCAGAAAAATAACATATGTGCACTTAATAATAATGAATAATTGCTGCTATGATTCAGTAAAAGATATGCAGATGGATTCACTTCCGTTGTAATCTGTAATTCAATCTAAAGCATAATGTATAATATTTGTTTTACATAATTTTCTATGTATTTCGCGCTTTAGTGGAAGTATATGCGCTTCTAAAAACTGATTTAGAAAAAAGATAAAAGGAATTCTTTTGTAATATGAATCGAATATCTTAAAATCAGATCAAAGCAGTATGTTAAAAAATACGATAATCTCAAAAATCAGTGAAGCTTCAAAAATATTCAAGGACTACTGCAATACATTGATGCATTTTTTAGATTTTGAATTCAATTGTTAAAAATTTAGCAAAAGCAATACAGAATTATTTAGCGCATTTGATGTTGAACAAGAACGTTGTAAGAATTTTTTAGAATCATGTATTTCAGAAATTGAATTCGTAAAAGTTCTTCTCCGAACTTAACATATTAAAAATTTTTAAAAATTCATGTAATTAATAGATGATTGGTCTGCATAATTTTCTTCAGAATTTTTAAAATTCTAAAGAATCGGTTCTAAAAGTACTATTAAGTAAAGTCCCATCTACGTTCAGAGCACATATTTATTTATTAATGTTCACTAATGGATAAATAAGTATGCTTTTAATTCAACTATAATACATAGAACGATGGAAAAAATAAAATCCTACCAATATCTTCATAACCTTTTAAAAAATCGGTGGATTTTGTCATCTTTTCACTAAAACTTCATACTTACGCCAGAAAGTGAGCATTCAATTCAACTAAATACATTTTTGTTACATTTGTACTACGTACTACTATTACAGTTACCTGTGCTCTGAACTTGAAGTTTTACAATAGCGTCAGTTTTACGATACTTTGGGTCCACTCACATTTTTATTATTAAAAAACTTTATATATGATTTTTCAATGCGGAAATTGAGATATAAATTATTAACCTGAAACATTCAATCAAACAATATATTTTAAAGAGGTTTTTTTTTTCTATTAAAACATGTAGTACCTTCAAGTTGTACCTGCACACAAGTAGTACCTGCTGAGTTCTTCTTTGGTCCATTTACTTAGTTTCATATAAAATGAATACATTTTTTATGTAAATGAGTACACTTTTATTGAAACCCCTTTGCAATAGCACCTGCAAATAAATTAACACTGCAAACTCAATAAACAGGTTTTTTTTCCAATACTTTCACTAAAAATATTTTTAAGTACCTCAAACTATTCAAACACTCTAGGACGGTATAGAATATTTTTCAAGGGCAGAAACTCGAAACTGTATTGTTTGTTCAGTATAAAGAATAAAAACTTTTTTTTATGGGATAGATCAAAGTTACCCAGCAAGGATCAAAGACCCCTGTTCACAATATCTTCAAAATTAACTCAAATATTTCAGAATATGTTAAAAATTACATATTTTTTATTAAAAATCACCATGATTTGTACTCAATTATCTATAAAATAATTACGTTATCACATGCAGAATAGTTTAAATTGTAGTTCAGATCATAGTGAACTGGTATTTTCGGAAAATATCACTCAAATATGCTTAAATCTAGAGATGCCAGAAATTTTAGTCAAGTTTTATAAAAACATTTCACGCAAGAATTTTAATTTAGAATATTTTATTTATTTATTTATTTGGCTTAACATTTTCTCCTTTGTGGCATTTAAACTTACTTTATAATTACAATTTCTGGTTTGGGCCGAAATATATTCATATGAAAGCGGTCAAAATGACCACTAACAGCCATTCTAGTGTTAAAATAGTTTATGTAATGAAGTTTATGGAACAAGGAGATTTCAGAAAAATTTATTTTTCAGAAATCCCATTTAAAGATTTCTTTTATATCTTTCAGATACATACAAAATTAATCTAGAAGTATTATTTGAGGTTTATTAGTGTTTTTATGTAAAAAAAACGTAAGAAAAGGATGTTTAGAAACATTTTTTTTTACATTTTGCCTGACTTTTCTATGTCCACTTCAAATATCCAACTCATTACTTCTTGTTTATAAAATTGACCATAACTCCTATTCCAGTAATTAAAGAAATGAAAATTAAAAGAGATTTAAAATCGTAAAATTCGTTCATTCAAATAAAACAATAAAAAAATATCAAAATTTTCCCAAAAATGACCATTTTAATGTAGGCAGATATCTTAATTTAATTTCTATTTTTATAAGATGCATTACTGTAAACTGTTAAAAATGACAAATGTGTTCTATCTATAAAAACATAATATAACCACCAACAAAAATGTAGAATTAGGAACTGTGCATATACAACATTATGAATTTATTTGCAATCCCCCCTCCTTTTTCCTCTCTTGCAATATCATACATTATGATCCCTCTACACCCCCCCCCAATATAATAACCTTATCAATTTGTAAGTTACTTTTTGTTTTGTTTTGTTTAGAATGATATACAAAACTGCTTGCATTTACTTTTTGTATACTTTATTGGTTCAAATGAAGAAAAGATAATAAAATATCACTTTATATCAAACAACAGTTAAAAGAAATAATTACTATAATTAAAAGTATTTCATAGTAGCTTTTTTTTACATAATTCATTTAACAGCAATAATGTCTTGTTGCCGTTCCCCACATGGCAACTTGGGGATGGGGGGGGGGGGATAAAAATTCTTTACAATAAAACAATTGGACAAAATTCTTTTTCTTTCTCTTTTATTTATTAGTTAACCGATCCTTCATTTCAAATGTACGTCCCATATGGTTTCTCGAACTGTGATTATGTTTAGAAGCACATATGGAAAAGAATAGGAATGTTGAATGTTGGTATACCATACTTTCTTTAGAATGAAATATTTTTAAAATAATCTAGTACTTTTTTTTTAATAAATAAATAACATACTAAAAAAATATGTAAGTGTAATTTCAGATTGCACAGAGAGTTTCGTTTAATATTTTCTTCAAAACAACTTATTCTTTAAATAATAAATCCCAAATTGTTAATTTATAACTATTAAATTTTTACATCGATGATAGCACAAATAAATTTACTTTTAAAATAATTATAAAAAGAAATTATTTACTGTAATCAAATTAAAAATGTTCAAATAAAATTATTTAAATAAAATTCAAAATTACACATTTTTGGAAAATCCAAAATAAAAAAAAAATAGCTGATGTATAAATAAAAATTTTAAATTTCTAAGAATAAAAAAAAATGTTTAAATACAATTTTAAAAATTTCTAAAAATGAGAAAAATTGTTTAAATGAAATTTAAAATGCTGAATCATAAATAAATCGCAATAGTTTTTAAAATAGAAAGAATATTGAATTCCAAAAAATATTATGAGTGCTAGGAATTATTTATCACGGCATAATATACTCTTAAATTGGCAAAAAATATGAAATTTCGTTTAATTAAATTCATCGAAATATGAAAATTTCAATTTCCAAAACCGGGGATCGAACTAAGAATCTTCTGTTTACGAGCGAGATGCTTTAAATCTAAGCTAAATGTCTACTCGATGAATGCTGAAATCTAGGTTTTTATTCTAATATTTAAATCGCAAATATGAACGAATTACGTTGAAAAAATTAATTTAATTAAAATAATTAGATTTTTCAAAATTTTATTATTTTTCGTAAGACACGAGATATTCAGGGGTATAAACACAAAATTTGAAAATTTTGACTTATACAGTTTTTTTTTTTTTTTTTTTTTTTTTTTTTTTTTCGGACTGTGAAGGACGGACCGACAGAGGACAGAGACAAATGGGGTTTTGTCGTATGAACGAAACCCTATAAAAAATAGCATACTATTTTAAACCGAAAACCGTATTGCAAATTGAAAGAGAAATTTTTGGTTAGATCAAAAATATCTTACATCAAAAGACAATACACCTCCCACAAAAATATCTTAAGGCTCCTGTCCCTGTCCGCGAAGACACTCACGCGAGCTAATGCTATTCCTACGGAGAGGCATTTTTCTAATAACTCTTTCACATTTTGACATTTTTAAATACTTTTTTTTTTGCATTGGATAGCTGAGGTCCCTCTCAAGGTCGCTCCTTGATTACTTTTTCGAATTTGGTCGCAGATATTTTCTATAAAGTTACTTTCACTTTCAGAACCGGTTCAGAAAATCAAAGTAACTTTATAGAAAATATCTGCGACCAAAATCGAATAAGTAATCAAGGAGCGACCTTGAGAGGGACCTCAGCTATCTAATGCAAAAAAATAAATAAATGTTTAAAAATGTTAAAAAGCGAAAGAGTTGTTAGAAAAATGCCTCCTCATAGGAATAGTATTAGCTCGCGTGAGTGTCTTCGCGCGCAATGACAAGATTCATGGGCCAAATCCCCCTCCTCCCCTTAAAGAATAACGTTATATATGCACAGCTTTTTCAAGATTTCGAAACGCATTCCTTAGGAACCAATATATTTTCGAGATTTAAATAATCATTTATAAAAAAAATATATTTATTTATTTTCTGCCATAAAATTTCAGAAATATTTCTCCTTAGTTTTTATTGCGTATCAATCAGTTTTCTTAAACTAAAATATCGATTTTTAAGATGATAGTAACTCTTTATTAAGCATTTTTAGTTGCATAATTGAATTTACACTTGAAATTGTAACAAAATAGCATTAATAATAGCCTTTTCGTGTATGGTGTACTAATAATAGTACATATCTTCTATTTGAGTATTATTTTGTTTTAAGAAATACTTTTGTAACTGTTTACATGCAGTAATGCTAGTATGTCTCAATGCATTTACTATAAGACTTCATTAACGTTTAGGCATTTAGTAATAATAATAGCAATAATAATTATTTTCCTAATTCTCTCTGCTCCGTTTGCGATTCTTTTACTTTAAACATGTATTTCACTCTTTAAATTTAAAATAAAGGTTACTTTTCTGAAAGAATCCTCTGTAATAAAACACAAAAAATATTAGAAAGTTAATATGAGTTAAACCTTGTTGTAGTATAATATTTTCTAAACATCTCCTAAATATCCCTTAGTCTACTGTCATCTGAATATGAATTGAATAATACGCGAAGTTACAACATTTGTTATATTTAAAAGAGTGAAATATTCTTAATAATATAATTAATCTATTTGGATAGCTAGTATTAATGTTATTAACGTAAAAGTAATTTTTTTATAAAAATTGAAAAAAAATCTGACCTGAAAAGGTTAATGTTAAAGTTAATAATGTTAATTTATCGTGTTTCTCTATAAAATAAGTTTGTATTACCTGAAAATATTTATTTGAAAGTTAACAGTATTAGAAAAAATAGTTGGGGTTCCTCAAAAGCCTAGAAGTATTGTTGACAAAATGGAAAAAACTGAGTTAAGTATAAGCCAAAAATAAGGCTATTTGTTTGGAGGTGTTCCGCTCCTGTATTGTAACTTTGTAACATCGCCTTGGCGACAAACACAGCCCACGCCAATTATACGCCAATCGGCAATTTAGTGTAACCCTGCTCACGTGTTGTGTGACGCAGTTAGTTGAGAGAAACGGTCTCTTACCAACTAGCTCTGAATGCAGCAACTAGCTGCGTTTCTAACAAAAAAATAAACATTCCATTAAATTTACAGTCTACTTGCTATTTCTTTTTAATTTAGTACACCTCCGTACATTTTGGTCCTAGCGACCCGGAGGTATGACCGAGTCAACATATAATTGCTATTGAGTTAAATAATTGAATTTAGTGAATTTCGTCAACAAGATGAATAATGTCGGAAACTGAAATAACAGGCGTTGAACAGAAGGCGAGGGAATATCAAGGCCCAAGTCACTAGAATATTTAACGCTATGCATCGAAACATATCCTTCAATTTATCTGAATGGAAAGCCCATCTGGACTCTTTGTCGAAAACAGAAGAAAAGTTTGAAGTTCTTAAACTCGAATACTACAGAATAATAGAGGAAGAAAAGTTGGAAGAAACTGAAAGAATACTCAGTCAACTGGACGAGGATATTCTAAAACTAGAGGTAAGCTTAAAATCCTCTATTAATGCTTATTATGAAAGTAGTAATAATTTGATAAGAAATCCATTGAACAGGACCAAGCAAAAACGTCTATCATTAAGCTCCCTAGGGTCATATTGCCGGTTTTTAGTGGCAAAATAGAAGACTGGTCTATATTTAAAAGTACTTTTAATGAGCTGATTAATGATAATTCAAATTTAAAAGATGATGAAAAGTTATTTTATTTGCGTACTACTTTGACTGGTGAAAGGAGGAGTTTGCTTACACCAGATGAAAATTATGTTTCACTTTTCAGTGCGTTAGAACAAAGATACGAGAATAAAAGAGTTATGGTAGATTGTCATATAAAGAATATTTTAAATCTTTATGTAATTAAACAGGAATCCGCTAAGGATCTCCGCATTTTATTAGATAATGTAAAGAAAAATTTAAGGGCTCTAACGATCTTAAACAAGGTTCGTACGCATCCTGGAATTTCATGACTAGGAAATTCTTCCGTACCAGAATTTTCTTATAAAAAATCCACAATTAAATAAGACGAAATTACGCGCTTTAGAACTATATTTATTTTTCTGCAAAGAAATGTTGGTATTGCACCTTGAAAAAAACGGTACCCGTACGAACCATGTTAAAGTATGATAGAGAAAATTTCTCGGACGCAATTTTGCTGAATATTATTCTAAATAAACTAAATAATGAAACTCGTAAACAATACGAACTAACATTAAAGTATAATGAAGTGCCTAATTTTTATGAATTTTTAGAATTTCTTGAGCGAAGATGTCAAATCTTAAATAGTATAAGTTCTAACGTATCCTCTAAATACACTGCAAAATCCTTATTCATAAAAACAGACAAACCTCAAAGTAAATGTTGCATAATTTGTAAAACCGAAAATCACCCCTTATAGCATTGCGTTAAATATAAAAAC
This sequence comes from Maratus speculifer, assembly GCA_964019185.1. NCBI lineage: Eukaryota > Metazoa > Arthropoda > Arachnida > Araneae > Salticidae > Maratus > Maratus speculifer. The sequence goes on from OZ025289.1 coordinate 216,068,328, forward strand.
ATGAAGTTAAGTGAACGAATTAACCTTGTTAAGAAAAATAAACTTTGCTTCAATTGTTTAAGTTCAGCCCACCTCATTAATTATTTTAATTCAAAAAGCACTTGTCATGCTGGCAAGAGCGCAAGAAATCATTCATCATTACATAATTATACAACACCAGTGAACAATCCTATAAACAATCTCCCAATAAAGGAAACAATAAATAGCAATTTTGTTTCGGAAGATTTATCACAAAACAAAACTACTGCTCATTCATTTTTTCGTATGAAAATGATAATAATAAATCTGTCTTAATTAGCACTGCAATAATTTATTTGACAGATGTAAATGGCATTAAAATTCCTTTCAGAGCAATATTGGATTCCGCGTCGCAGAATTGTTTTGTACATTTAAAGCAACACAAATACTAGGCTTGAAAAAAGAGAAAATATATATTCCTGTAAGTGGAATAAATAAATTGCCTATTTACATTAAATCTAGAATCAAATCAAAGTTGTCAAATAAAATAAATAGTACCAGTTATGATATTGAGCCATTAATCATTCCAAACATCTGTGACTTCACGCCCTCAAAAATGATAAACATATCAGATTTAAAAATTCCAGCAAATATTTGTTTAGCGGATAAACAATTTAACATTCCAAACAGTGTAGAGAAAATTATCGGTGCTGAACTGTATTTTTCTCTTTTAAATGAAAAAAAATAAAGTTAGGCAATAATTTATATTTGCAACCAAGTATTTTTGGATATTTAGTATCTGGTTGTATTTATGACAAAACAGTAAATAATTATAATACTAATTATTGTTTCTTAACAAAAAATCTTGAAATACTTAATGACACTTTGAAGTCTTTCTGGGAAATTGAAGAAGTAGAAAATTTAAAACCATGTAACAGTGAAGAATTAGAATATTGTAATGATCACTTCGATAAAACGCACTTCAGAAAACCGGATGGTAGGTTTGTGGTCACGATGCCGTTTAAACCACAGGTTTTAGAACCCGATTTGGGAAATTCCAAAAATCTTGCTTTGAAAAGATTAAACTCTCTGTGGCTACGTTTGGATCGAGATCCTGTTATGAAAAATTTATACAATTAACAGAACTCCTCCTAAAGGGAGGGATGGTTTTACATAAATGGTGTACCAATGAGGTCCAATATACTGATAATCACATGTTTCCCCTGGACAGAAATTCTGAAGAAATAACTGTTAAAACATTAGGGATGTTGTGGAACAGTTTCAATGATACCTTTAGGTATAAAGTCAATATTAACAGAAAAAGTGATTTCACAAAAAGAGATGTACTTTCGCAAATTGCCCGCATTTATGATCCTCTCGGTCTCTTAGGGCCAGTGATTGCTAAAGCAAAAATATTCATGCAGGAGCTGTGGCTTCTTAAAATAGAGTGGAATGAGAAGCTGCCCTCACATGTTTCCAAACAATGGGAAACCTTCCTCGAAAGTCTTAAAGAACTCGAATCCATTGAAGTACCAAGATACTTCCTAGCTGTGAGCCAGTCAGTGGTACTAAATGGTTTCGCAGATGTGTCTTCCAAGGCTTATGGCGCAGTGATATACATGCAAACATCTAATTCTAGTGAAACCATCAGTCATTTATTATGTACTAAATCCCGCGTGTTTCCAACCAAAGTAATAACGGTGCCACGTCTCGAGCTGTCAGCATGTCTTCTTCTGGCTAAACTCACTAACAAGGTCTTAAATTCATTAGACAAACACGTAGCTTCAGTAAATTTGTTTTCTGATTCAACCATTGCTTTAGCTTGGATAGACACTGTTCCTCATCTCCTGAAAACGTTTGTGGGAAACCGCGTTGTGCAAATTAAGGAATAAACTAAAAACTTTCCATGGTTTCATATTCCGTCAGAACACAATCCAGCTGATTTGATATCAAGAGGTGCAAGTGTGGAAAACCTGTCTTCTAACCAGTTGTAGTGGCATGGCCCGCCTCTTTCAATTCTTGAAGAAACAATAGCAAAAACTCACTCTAATATAAGTGACATTAAGGATGAACATTATTCTAGTGAGCTTAAAGCTCCCAGCAACTTGACATTCGCTATACATAATGACTCTAATTTGTGTGATAATTTAATTAATCTTAGCAATAATTTTCAAAAATTAATTAGAATTCTAGCTTATATTTTCAGATTCATTCAGAAATGTAAAAAATTAACATCTGCTACCGGCCCTCTGTTGCTGGAGGAATTAAAGCGAACCGAGGTTTATTTAATAAAAAATGAACAGGTAAAGTATTTCAAAAATGAAATTTCGGCCCTCCAAGCGGGATCTTCGGTTCATCGCGCAAGTAAGTTAAAATTCTTAAATCCCTTTTTAGATGGAGATAGCTTATTGAGGGTGGGAGGAAGATTAGCAAAATCAAATTTGAATTTTAACCACGAACACCTTATTGCACTTCCGGCGAGCTATCGCTTGACGAAATTAATTTTTCAATATTATCATAAACGAGATTTTCATGTAGGACCCCAAGCTCTTTTCAACACAGTGCGTCAAAAATATTGGCCGCTCGGTGGCAGAAATATTGCGCGTAAAATTGTACATGAGTGTGTACAATGCTTTAAAATTAAACCTATAACGGCTAGTCAAATGATGGGGGGTCTCCCTCCTGAAAGATTAGTGCCCAGTTCCCCATTTTCAAATGTGGGATTAGATTTAAGTGGACCTTTTGAAATAAAATATAAAGGTCAGAGAAAGGGTACTTTTCAGAAAATCTATGTTGCCATATTTGTATGTATGGTCACTAAAGCTGTACACTTGGATTTTTCTCAGATTTGACATCCGAGGCTATAATAGCAACTCTAAAAAGATTCTTTGCTCGTCGTGGGAAAAGCTCTGTAATCTTTAGCGACAACGCTACAAATTTCGTTGGGGCTTCAGCAGAATTAAGGCCCTACATCAGTAACGCTCCGAGATAGAACGGCTAATGTTATTTCAATGGAAGAAATTTATCGCTTTCATTCCTTTGCATTTTGCTCAAATTTAATAATTTTTGTTGTTTTGAAAACCTGTAGGTTTAAAGTATGCACGTCATTCTGAAATTTTATTTCTTTTTTGAATTTTAAGGCGATACAAGTGCGTTATTTTATAGTCTTTAAAATTCACCTTTAATGTCTTATTACGAAAAATCTGTTTGACATTTTAAAATTTGGTAAAACAGCATGCAGAGTTTAATTATTTAGCTTTCAGAAAATGTTTTTTATTTTGATTTTTAAAAAAATTTAATCTATGCTATTTGTATAAAAAGTTGAAGCACTTTGATTTAAAAGAGTCGAAAATGGTGTTTAACTCCGCCTTTAAAAGGGAGACGCCTTAAGAGTAATTAGGGTGAAAGACGATATGGGTTTACCCTGTAGGGAGTCTTACAGGGACGAAGGTGTAAAATCTTGCCTGTGGCTATTAGTAAAATGTTGTTTGCTGCTTTAGGATGAAAAAATAAAAACATCCTTTTCTGAATGCATGATATCTCACGCAAGAAGTTCGATCAGAAATGAATTTCAGAAATGATGTAAATACATGTTGATTTCAAAAAGTTTGTTTAATTAGGCATCTAATCTCAAATGTACTTTAAAAGCATTATTGATTTCGAATAAAAACAGATTTACCATTTTTATTATTTTTCTTCCATATATTTGAAGTTTAATTTCTAAAAAAGATTCTTTAATTGCGTACAACATCAAACTGATATATTCGTTAATTCATAAAACATAACAGAATTAACTTTTTGTCATCTGCAGTCGACAAAGGGGAAAGAAGAAAGGGCAGAAAGAAAATAACAATGGTTCTGACATTAAAAATGAATAGATATATTCGCGAATAAATACATTTGTATTAAATTTTTCTATATCTTTTTTTTTTTTTTTTTTTTGGTATCATTCTTTTAGACAATTCTTAATGAATTAGTTTAAATGTTCCTTTTCATAAATATTTCATAAATATTTCTATTTTAATCAATAAAAGTTTGCAGTATACCCACACTAAAATATAAAGTAATTATTATGCAATTCATGATTAAATTGGATAACACTAATTTAAAAGATAGAAATATATTTATTTTGACACTTCTATCGAAAATTATGACTAATTTACAATACTTTAGCAAATATATTCTGTTGCGGTAAAATTCACATCCGTAAATGATACATTTATGCTTTATTGTATATAAATTGTCTTTCCTTTCTTTTTCCCTTTCAGAAAGATAAACGAATGATTTTTAAAGTTCTTATACTATTTTAACTAAATAATACGTATATATTCCAAAGCCTGTCATAGTCTAACTGATCTAAATTTTAGAATAACGGTTTTTTCAGTCACGCGAAAAGACAAACTCAATTATACTAAACCTACGGAAGATTTTTATAAAGATGCCATATTTTCATTCCAATTTTTAATTATTTTTTTTCTGCATAGTATAGGTGACGATGGTTAGTATAGAGGCCGCTTTTTACTTTTTTCGATACTGATTGTAGATTTTAAATATGAGAATAATATCACTTTTGAAAACGGTTCCGAAAATGAAACTGTCCTGTAAAGAAAATTAAAAAAGTAGAAAAAGGCCTTTGAAGAGATCGCTCTGAACTATTAAAGGGGGAAAAAAATATTAAAATGCAGACGAGATTTATTTATAAATTTCGACCGTTGGATTATCGTCGAAAGAATTATTATAAGCTAGTAAATTGTTTAGCTTGATTAAAGGTTTTTTTTTTTTTTTTTGTTTTTTTTTTTTTGTTTGTTTTTTTTTTTTTAATACCCGTAAAATAAATCGAAAAATAGAAAATGGCCTTTGTGCAAATCGATATCAACTAGGCAAAGTAAGAAAAAAAAATACTTAAAACTATTAAAACACAGACGATAAACTTTTATAAATTTCTTTCATAGCATTAGCTTTAAAGCGAAGACATTGTTTCGTTTAACTGCAGTAGCCTCTTTAAAATAAATGAAATCGTAAAAGCTATTCAATGTAAGAAAAAAAAAATTTTTTTTTTAAATGTAGGCGAGATATTTTTATAAATTTCTACAATGGGATTTCGCTTGACTGAAGTAAGTCACTTTAAAATACCTGTATCGAAATCAAAAATTGTAATACGGTCTTTGTACAGAAAGATCTCAGCTGTTCAATATAAAAAAAATTATTAAAATATAGACGAGCTATTTCTATAAATTTCAGTCATAGGATTTCACTTCATTGAAGTAAACACATTTAAAATACCCGTAAAAAAATCGAAAAAAATATAAATAGGTATTTGTACAGAAATATCTCAGAAATTCAATGCTAAAAAAATCATTTAAAAAATTAAAATGTTGACGAGATATCTTTATAAATATCTATAATGGGATTTCTCTCCAATGCTTAATTTGCGCCGGAGCTCACCGGAGCTCAGCTCCGGTACTTTTTTGTTTTTGGTGGATATTTAAATATTTTCAGAATTCACTGGAGCTCATAAATACTACTGCGCTCCGGAGCCCTCGGAACAGCGCTTCCGAAAAACTTAAGCCTAAATTGTTTTCCTTTTCCTCCCATTTCTTAAAACGTCGCGTTATTGCCTCCCAAAACGACGTTTGTGACGTATTAGCGTAGTAACGTATTGCATATCTAGGAGCCTTTATTGTCCTTCCCCAAGTATTGACTCAAAGGTTTCCGAAAGGCGGTGACAAAAAACTGAATACCGCCAGAATAAACTATAACCGTATCTACTGCTCACTTTTTTATTTACACGCGGTCGATTTGTGCAAGTTATTTTTTGGATTAATTTTGTAGTTTTCTGATTTATTGTTATTTTTGCTTATTTAATGTTAAGTTTTGTTTTATTTATTGTTAAGTTTTAAATTGAAATATGAGCAAGTGGGAAAAAATCATTGATTATTTTAAAGTTTCTCCTCTTTCTAAAAATTCTTACTAATTAATTAAAATTATACGTACTAACAATCTATGAATTGGGTCTAAATTTGTAATTTTTGAAATATATTTCTTTTTTTATGTCAAATTAGAGCCGTTTTCTTCTACAGCTCTGCAAATAATGTATGAAATGCAAAAGGTCTACGGTAAAAAGATGGAGAAATATGCTTCGGTAGTTACTATACTACAAAATATTAGAGCTCCTGTACTTTTTTTGTTAGAAATTATGCCCTGTTTCTCTCTATTCAAGTAAGCCACTTTAAAATACCCGCAAAAAATCTAAAAAATGTAAAAAGATCTTTGTACAGAGAAATCTCCGATATCTAATGCCCCTCCCCCCCCCCCCGAAAAAAAGTTGAAAGACAATTAAAATACAAACGAGATAGCTTTAAAAATTTCTAAAATGTGATTTAGCTCTATTGAAGTAAGTAATTATAAAATACCCGTGACAAAGTCGAAAAGATATAAAACGTTCTTTGTAAAGAAAGATATCAGTTATATAATGAAACAAAAATTACAAGTATTAAAATGATCTATAGAAATGACTTTTAAATGATCTTAAAGATAGCTTTATAAATTTCTACCATGGGATTTCAATTGATTGAGGTAATCATCAGTTTATATTTACTTGTAGACGAGATATCTTTATAAATTTTTAACATTCAATGCTAAAAAAATCATTTAAAAATATTAAAATGTAGAACAGAAAATATATATTTATATGAACTTCAAAACTTCATAGGATTTCGCTTGATTGAAGTAAGCCCCTTTAAAACCCCCATAGCAAACTCGAAAAAATATAAAACGGTCTTTGTACCGCAAGCTCTCAGATATCCAATGCCAAAAAATCATTTAAAAAGATTTAAATGTAGAAAAGATACATTTATAAATTTTTACTACAGGATTTCGCTTGACTGAAGTAGCCTCTTTAAACACCTGTAAACAACACCAAAAAAGTACTAAACGGTCTTCACACAGAAAGATCTCAGCTATCCAATGACAGAAAAATTATTTAAAAATATTAAAATGTAGAAGAGATATTTTTATAAATTTATGCAATTAAATTTCACTTGACTGAAATAGCTTTTTTAAAATTCCCCTAAACAAAGACGAAAAAGTACAAAATGGTCTTTGTACCAAAAGATCTGAGATATCGAATGCCAAAAAATAATTTAAAAATATTAAAATGTAGAAGAGATATTTTTATAAATTTCTACCATTGGATTTCACTTGACAGAAGTAGCTTTTTTAAAATGCCACTAATAAAAGTCTAAAAAGTACAAAACGGTCTTTGTACCGAAAGATCTTTGCTATCCCATGACAAAAGAATCATATAAAAATTTTAAAATGTAGACGAGATATTTTTATAAATTTCTACCATTGGAATTCACTTGACTGAAGTAGCCTCTTTAAAACACCTGTAAACAAAGTCGAAAAATAACAAAACGGTCTTTGTACCGACAGATCTTAGCTATCCCATGACAACAGAATCATTTAAAAATATTAAAATGTAGACGAGATATTTTTATAAATTTCTACCATTGTAATTCACTTGACTGAAGTAGCTTTTTTAAAATTCCCCTAAACAATGTCGTAAAAGTACAAAACGGTCTTTGTAACGAAAGATCTTAGCTATCCAATGACAAAAAAATCATTTAAAAATATTAAAATGTAGAAGAGATATTTTAATAAATTTCTACCAATGGATTTAACTTGACTGAAGTAGCCTCTTTAAAACACCTGTAAACAAAATCGAAAAAAGTAGAAAACGGTCTTTGTACCGAAAGATCTCAACTATCAAATGAGAAAAAATCATTTAAAAATATTAAAATGTAGAAGAGATATTTTTATAAATTTCTACCATTGGATTTCACTTGACTGAAGCAGCTTTTTTTAAAATTCCCCTAATAAAAGTCTAAAAAGTACAGAATGGTCTTTGTACCGAAAGATCTTAGCTATCCCATGACAGAAGAATCATTTAAAAATATTAAAATGTAGACGAGATATTTTTATAAATTTCTACCATTGGAATTCACTTGGCTGAAGTAGCCTCTTTAAAACACTTGTAAACAAAATTAAAAAAAAAAGTACAAAACGGTCTTTGTACCGAAAGATCTCAGCTATCCAATGACAACAGAATCATTTAAAAATATTAAAATGTAGACGAGATATTTTTATAAATTTCTACTATTGGAATTCTCTTGACTGAAGTAGCTTTTTTAAAATTCCCCTAAACAAATTCGTACAAGTACAAAACGGTCTTTGTACCGGAAGATCTTAGTTGTCCAATGACAAAACAATCAATTAAAAATATTAAAATGTAGAAGAGATATTTTTATAAATTTCTACCATTGGATTTCACTTGACAGAAGTAGCTTTTTTAAAATTCCCCTAATAAAAGTCTAAAAAAGTACAAAACGGTCTTTGTACCGAAAGAACTCAGCTATCACATGACAAAAAATATTTTAAAAATATTAAAATGTAGAAGAGATATTTTTATAAATTTCTACCATTGGAATTCACTTGGCTGAAGTAGCCTCTTTAAAACACCTGTAAACAAAATTTAAAAAAAGTACAAAACGGTCTTTGTACTGAAAGATCTTAGCTATCCCATGACAACAGAATGTTTTAAAACTATTAAAATGTAGACGAGATATTTTTATAAATTTCTACTATTGGAATTCATTTGACTGAAGTAGCTTTTTTAAAATTCCCCTAAACAAAGTCACAAAAGTACAAAACGGTCTTTGTACCGAAAGATCTTACCTATCCAATGACAAAAAAATCATTTAAAAATATTAAAATGTAGAAGAGATATTTTTATAAATTTCTACCATTGGATTTCACTTGACAGAAGTAACTTTTTTAAAATTCCCCTAATAAAAGTCTAAAAAGTACAAAACGGTGTTTGTAGCGAAAGAAGTCAGCTATCCCATGACAAAAAATTATTTAAAAATATTAAAATGTACAAGTGATATTTTTATAAATTTCTACCAATGGAATTCACTTGACTGAAGTAGTCTCTTTAAAACACCTGTAAACAAAATCAAAAAAGCAAAAACGGTCTTTGTACCGAAACATCTCAGCTATCCAATGACAAAAAATCCCTTAAAAATATTAAAATGTAGAAGAAAGAATTTTATAAATTTCTACCATTTGATTTCATATTACTGAAGTAGCTTTTTAAAAATTCTCATAAACAAAGTCGAAAAAGTACAAAACGGTCTTTGTACCGACAGATCTCAAATATCAAATGAGATGAAAACATTTAAAAATATTAAAATGTAGAAGAGATACTTTTATAAATTTCTACCATTGTATTTCACTTGACTGAAGTAGCTTTTTTAAAATTCCCCTAAACAAAGTCGAAAAAGTACAAAACGGTCTTTGAACCGAAGGATCTTAGCTATCCCATGACAAAAGAATAATTTAAAAACACTAAAATGTAGACGAGATATTTTTATAAATTTCTACCATTGGATTTCACTTGACCGAAGCAGCTTTTTTTAAATTCCCCTAATAAAAGTCTAAAAAGTACAGAATGGTCTTTGTACCGAAAGATCTTAGCTATCCCATGACAGAAGAATCATTTAAAAATATTAAAATGTAGACGAGATATTTTTATAAATTTCTACTATTGGAATTCACTTGACTGAAGTAGCTTTTTTAAAATTCTCCTAAACAAAGTCACAAAAGTACAAAACGGTCTTTGTACCGAAAGATCTTACCTATCCAATGACAAAAAAATCATTTAAAAATATTAAAATGTAGAAGAGATATTTTTATAAATTTCTACCATTGGATTTCACTTGACAGAAGTAACTTTTTTAAAATTCCCCTAATAAAAGTCTAAAAAGTACAAAACGGTGTTTGTACCGAAAGAACTCAGCTATCCCATGACAAAAAATTATTTAAAAATATTAAAATGTACAAGTGATATTTTTATAAATTTCTACCAATGGAATTCACTTGACTGAAGTAGTCTCTTTAAAACACCTGTAAACAAAATCAAAAAAGCAAAAACGGTCTTTGTACCGAAACATCTCAGCTATCCACTGACAAAAAATCCCTTAAAAATATTAAAATGTAGAAGAAAGAATTTTATAAATTTCTACCATTTGATTTCATATTACTGAAGTAGCTTTTTAAAAATTCTCATAAACAAAGTCGAAAAAGTACAAAACGGTCTTTGTACCGAAAGATCTCAAATATCAAATGAGATGAAAACATTTAAAAATATTAAAATGTAGAAGAGATACTTTTATAAATTTCTACCATTGTATTTCACTTGACTGAAGTAGCTTTTTTAAAATTCCCCTAAACAATGTTGAAAAAGTACAAAACGGTCTTTGAACCGAAGGATCTTAGCTATCCCATGACAAAAGAATAATTTAAAAATATTAAAATATAGACGAGATATTTTTATAAATTCCTACCATTGGAATTCACTTGACTGAAGTAGCCACACTAAAACATCTGTAAACAAAACCAAGAAAGTACAAAACGGTCTTTGTACCGAACGATCTTAGCTATGCAATGACAAAAAAATCATTTAAAAATATTAAAATGTAGAAGAGATATTTTTATAAATTTCTACCATTGGATTTCACTTGACTGAAGTAGCTTTTTTAAAATTCCCCTAAACAAAGTCTAAAAAGTACAAAACGGTCTTTGTAGAGAAAGATCTAAGCTATCCAATGACAAACAAAATCATTTAAAAATATTAAAATGTAGAAGAGATATTTTTATAAATTTCTACCATTGGATTTCACTTGACTGAAATAGCTTTTTTAAAGTTCCCCTAAACAAAGTCGAAAAAGTACAAAACGGTCTTTGTACCGAAAGATCTGAGATATCGAATGCCAAAAAATAATTTAAAAATATTAAAATGTAGAAGACATATCTTTATAAATTCCTACCACTGGATTTCACTTGACTGAAGTAGATTTTTTAAAATTTCCTTAAACAAAGTCGAAAAAGTACAAAACGATCTTTGTACCGAAAGATCTCAGCTATTCAATGACAAAAATTCCTTTAAAAATATTAAAATGTAGAAGAGATTTTTTTATAAATTTCTTCCATTGGATTTCATTTGACTGAAGTAGCTTTTTAAAATTCCCCTAAAGAAGGTCGAAAAAATACAAAATGGTCTTTGTACCGAAATATCTGAGATATCGAATGCCAAAAAATAATTTAAAAATATAAAAATGTAGAAGAGATATTTTTATAAATTTCTTCCATTGGATTTCACTTGACTGAAGTAGCCTCTTTAAAACACCTGTAAACAAAATCAAAAAAGTACAAAACGGTCTTTATACCGAAAAATCTCAGCTGTTCAATGCTAAAAAAATCATTTTAAAATATTAAAATACAAACGAGATATCTTAAAAATTTCTATCTTGGGATTTCGCTCTATTGATGTAAGAAACTATAAAATACTCGTAACAAAATCGAAAAAATATAAAACGGTCTTTGTACATTTCAATGATCTCAGCTATTCAATGCTAAAAAAATCATTTAAAAATATTAAAATGTAGAGGAGATTCTTTGGAAAATGTTTAATGTGCAATCTCTGACATAATAATCACGATCTGTATGTTGTCTTTTAAAATTACATATAAATGATTCAATTTCACTTGAAACTATCTAACAAAAAAGGTCAATGTCGACTTGTTTTAAAACGGATCCGAGTGTTTTGGTAAGAAATTATCTCGAAGAAACTATCCAAATGCACATATCCCTCGGGCTATCAGTATTGAAAAGGTGCGAGAGTTTTTAGCATTTGCTAATGACTTTTGTCTTCCTGGGGTATCTTATCCCCTTTTTATCGCCTGGAGGTAAAGGGTGGCGTGAGATGACCATTTTCTTATTAATTACAAGCTTGGAAAATATCATTGGTCTTTTAAAGTGTCAATCTTTGGGTTCGGGATACGCCTTCCTGGTGGCAACACGCATAGGTTTGTGATAGGATTTTCAGTTTCGGTTTGACTGATGCAGGCTCATAAAACGTTTACGCAGACTTGTTACGAGTGATGAAGTTTCGAACTTTTTAGCTTCTGGAGATATTAACTGGAAGTTCTCCCCTCCTAGGGCGCCAAATTTTGGTGGCCTTTGGGAGGCAGGAGTCAAATCTTTCAAATACCACTTAAAAAGAGCTGTGAACTCAGCTCATCTCACGATCGAGGAATTCCTGACAGTTATCACACAGATAGAGACTATTTTAAATTCGCAACCACTTTGTGCTTTGTCAACAGATCCTGACGATCTTCAGGTGTTGACTCCTGGTCACTTCTTCATAGTAAAGGTTCTTAATTTAATTCTAGAACCCAATTTAAGTGAGGTAAAAGATAATTAGGATGAGCAAAGCGAATCCTCTACTAGCCCACTCAAATTACAATTTGTCGTACACATTATGAAACAAGTTGGAAATTGCACGTGAAGCGTAGCAAATTAGGTGCGTTCGGACGATAACGAAGTTTTAAAAATATTACGTTCATATATCAATCTCATAACATTGTAAATAGTGAACTACAATTAAAACGCTCATCAAACAATGTTCTCCCTATACCATTATGTAATGGAATACTTTTGTGTGGCCTTGTAAATCAATAACAAATGTTCTTTGCACCACAAATTATGTAAGATGTATATTATAATATGTACTTTATAGTTGCATATAAATTTTATTAAGTTCGCATGAGTGTAACACGATTAAAATGCATTTGAAACATTTTTCCCCATTGACCGTAATGTAATGGAATACTTTTGATTGTCCCTGTAATTGATCTATGCATCCGATTTTCATAAAATTTGTAATAACTCGAAAATATTATGCAATAATTATGTATTTTAAATTTCAAACGTATAGAATATATTTGAAACTTTTTCCCCATTGACCATAATGTAATTGAATACTTTTGATTGTCCCTGTAATTGATCTATGCACACGATAATCAAAAAATTTGAAATAACTCGACAGAATTATGTAATAATTGCGTATTTTAAATTTCAAACGATTAAAATGCATTTGAAACATTTTTTCCCATTGACTGTAATGTAATGGAATACTTTTGATTGTCCCTGTAATTGATCTATTCGTCCGAGTTTCATAAAATTTGAAATAACTCGAAAAAATTATGTAATAATTATGTATTTTAAATTTCAAACGTATAGAATATATTTGAAACTTTTTCCCCATTGACCATAATGTAATTGAATACTTTTGATTGCCCCTGTAATTGATCTATGCACACGATTATCAAAAAATTTGAAATAACACGACAGAATTATGTAATAATTGCGTATTTTAAATTTCAAACGATTAAAATGCATTTGAAACTTTTTTCCCCATTGACCGTAATGTAATGGAATACTTTTGATCGTCCCTGTAATTGATCTATCCATCCGATTCTCATAAAATTTGAAATGACTCGACAAAAATATCTAATATTTATGTATTTTAAATTTCAAACGATTCGGTTGGGTAGTTTTTGCGTTGTTATATGCGGACAGACGGACGGACGGACAGACGGACGGACTGAACGACAACTATAGGTGCTACGTATTATATAATTACGAACGCACCTAAAAACTGTTGAGTATTTTGACTTGAAATTAAACATAAGAATAAATTATGATTTGTAGATTTGCACAATGTTATTTTTTTTACAAAATAACCTTTAAAAAATATTATTTTAATAATTAATTTATTCTACATGTTTTTCTATTATGGACGCATTTTCTCAAATAAAAAACTGAACGCGTATCTTTTTTATTTTCAAAAGGAATGTAAACCATGGGGTTAGTAATTATAGATAGAAACATGATTAATTAACTAAATAAAATATATTTTCACTATTCCTCAAAAATCTTTTGCAAATAAAAAATTGAACCCGTGTCTTTTTATTTTAAGAATGGAAATAAACCATGGGGTTGTTAATTATAGATAGAATCATGATTAATGTATTAAATAAAAAATATTTCCATTATTCTGCCAAAATTATTTACGCAGTTTATACTTACGGATTTTAAAAGAATTATATTATGATTTATTTATTTAGGTATTTACTTTGGTGAAGTGGCAACAAAAGAATCGTAAACAAGTAAAATTAATTCTTATATTGGTATTTAAAGTGAATATTTTGTTAAGTTTGGTGAGTTTCTTAAGTTTGGTATTGAACCAAATTAAATATATTATCTACGTTTATAAATAATTTCTGGGATGCATTAATAATTTAAAAATGCCGAGAAAAAGAACTCTTACCGGCCGGAACGAACGCAAACATGATTTAGCTTCAAGGCAAGAGGCTAGACATCAGCATAAAAAGCAACGATATGACGAACCTCTTCTGACAGATAATGCATGCGCAAGGAAATATGCTTTAAATTTCGAAGCTGCCCAAAAAAATTTAAAATTATATTTTTGTAAAATTTGCCATCGTCATTGGTTTGACATACATATACAATCTGACGGATCTTGTGAGTCTTGCCATAAATACATTGTGAATAACGAAGTAAATATTTTTTCCGTAGCTAATAATATGAATCCAGGTACACAACCGGAAGTATTAAAGAATTTAACTTTCGTTGAAGAACAGTTAATTGCTCAAATTCATCCAATCATTACTGTTTATCGGATTAAAGGTGGTCAACTTGGATACAGTGGGTAAGTCATTAATTTCCATCAAGACATTACGGAATTTTGGACTTTATTACCCCATTCCATAGATACCATATCACAGTACATTTTTGTTAGACGAGAACATGGAGAAGGATTTAAAGATTTTATAGTAAATCGTAAAAACGTTGAATCTGCATTAGAATATCTAAAGGAAAACAATCCTTGGTATCGTTATATTACTATTGACGAAAATAATTTGCAAAGTTTACCCGAAAATGAAAATATTTTTCAGCGAATAATACTCAGTCAAAAGCAACAACAGATATCTGTACCATCAGTTGAAAAAACTTCGAATCCTCTAGATGATCATTGTTCATGGACAAATAATATATATGAATCCGGAGCGCCAAATGTAACTTTTAAATCTAATCGAGAGGAAATAAATAGTATGTTAGGAGTTAAAGAAGGGAATGATGAATGCAGTGTCATTCCTTGGCCTCAGATAAGTACTAAGCCTATAAATGAATTTTCATGTGATGGATATATTTGTAGAGCTTTCCCAACATTATTTCCAACAGGAAGAGGGGATCTTAGAGATGCTAGAATTCGTAAAATTACACCAAAAGAATACTTTAAATTTCTGATGACATATGACGATGGAAGATTTGCACGGCATCCAAGATTTAGATTTTTTGCTTTCAATAGTATAATGCGTTGGACAGCATTACAAAATGGAATTATTTGTATTAAAAAAAATTCTCGCCTACATGATGTTGAAACAGTTGAAAAACTCCAGGAACGGTTGCAGAAAGATCCTACATTGTACAAATCGATTTTATCTTTCAACACTAATTTAAGATCATCGAGCTCTTATTGGTTTATCAGATCACGAGAATTGTTAGACATGGTTGAGGAATTGGGAACGCCTACTGTTTTCATTACACTTAGCGCAGCTGATTTATACTGGCCTGAAATTTATCGCATCATTGATCCAGACTATGATTACACTAATTGTAACCAAAATTCTGAATTCATCAGAAAATCGAAATTGCTGAGTTGCAATCCTTTAATAGTTGCCTATTTTTTTCATAAGCGGTTGGATTTTTTTATGGAACACTTTTTCAAGAAATATTTCAAAATCAAAGACTTTTGGTTTCGTATTGAGTTTCAACATAGAGGTAGTCCTCACATGCATGATCTTTTTTGGTTTGAAGATGCTCTTGATGTAAACAATCTTAGTTCAAATGATGATGAAAAGATACGTAAAATTGTAAAATACTTTGACGAATTCATATCGACTTGGCAACCAGATCCTAATCAAGTTTATGATATACATCCCTCTAAATTTCATTTTACGGATGCGCCTGATGAATCTGCAGACTATAATCAATTAATACGTACAGTACAAATGCATAAATGCTCTAAAGCGTATTGTAAGAGAAAGAAAAAAGATTCTTCTGAACTCACATGTCGTTTCAAATTTCCCAAAGAATGTTCTTGCGAAAGTAAGATTCAGTTCATTAATAATGATCCCGAATTCATTTCAAAAAGAAATAGTCCTTATTTAAACAGTCATAGCCCACAGATTTTAAAAATTTGGCGAGCAAACATGGATTGTCAAGCAGTCATTTCCATTCACGCAGTTCTAAAATATATTGCTAAATATGCTAGCAAAGGTGAATCCCGATCTGAAGGGATGAAAGATTTCATCAGACAAACAATTCATGAATCACGCGATAATATCAATATTCAACAGATAATTCAGAAGATATTAATAAAAATGTGTGCCGAACGTGATTATTCTGCCCAGGAAATATTTTGGGTGTTAATGGGATGGCCTTTGTATAAGTCCTCTCGTCAGTTTGTCACCATTAATTTAGCAAGCAATGCTTGGGAACACTTAGATATGAATAAAGAGGATGGAAGCATATCCGTTTCAAATATTTTGGAAAAGTATCAGCAACGCCCAGTGAGATTTGAAAATATGTCTTTGCAGAATTATTGCACAAATGTTTATAAACGCGGTGCAAATTTCAGTATCAGAAAAAAACCATTTATCCCAAGAATCACACCGAAATTGAAATATTATCTCAATAATATAAATAATGAAGATTTCTATAAACAACAAGTTATGCTGCATATTCCTTGGCGCGATTTTCAAATTTTTAATCCAAATAATACTTCATGGAAAATTATATATGAACAGCATTTTGAGAAAGATGAAATCCAGAGACTGGATTTAGAAAACCTGTTGCAAAATTTAGAAGATGAGGAAGAATTTGAAGAAATAGAATCTACTGAAATAGATCAACCATTTGACTGGATGAATGTCGCTTCAAGACAAAATAATGCCCAGGATGAATTAGTTTTGGGCAGAAGGGACATTGATATAAAGTATAATTGGCATACCATTCAAAGTCAAGATTTGCTTTATAAATTAGAGATTTTTATTGAAAATGAAAAGGTGAAAGCGAGTGAAAAAAGTGATCGTGTCACTGTTCTTTCTAATATACCAAATTTTGACTTTTCCCATGAACAAAAAAGTATAATAAATATTTTTGAAGAACAGCTCAATTTCTTGCAAGGTCATAGGCAAGAAATGCCGATAAAAAGAATTGTTGTCCAAGGAAAAGCAGGTTCTGAAAAAAGTACTTTAATACATTACTTCACTGCTCGATTAAATGAAACATTTGGTCCATCTTCTTTTCAATTGCTTGCACCAACTGGTGTTGCCGCAGTCAATATAAATGGATCAACAATTCATTCCAAACTTTTATTGGGACTAAATCAAAAGTTAAGAGATCTTAGTCCATATTCGCTTGGTCAACTTCAAGAGGAGTTTCGAAATTGTAAATTCATAATTATAGATGAAATGAGTATGATTGGGTGCAGTCTTTTACGAAAAATAGTTTTACGATTACGTAGTGCCGTGCCATCGAAACAAGATGAACCTTTTGGTGGAATGTTCTTATATTTATTTGGAGATATCAAACAACTACCTCCAGTAAACGATAGGCCTCTTTATAGTGACAAAAATCAAGGAAGTGAATTTCTTTTGGAAGGACAATTGTTATTTTCTTCGACTATTCACAAATATTTTTTTTATCATCATTCTTCCGACAAGATGAAACTCAACAAATATTTTGCAGCATACTTGATCGAATTAGCAATGGAGAATGCACTATTGAAGATTATGAAATATTAATGAATCGAAGCCTACAATCTCTTTCAAAAAGAGAGCAGAATTTTTTTAAAGATGCAATAAGGCTGTTTTCAACGAATAAAGACGTAAAAGAATATAATAATGAAAAATTAAAGGAACTGCGTCAACCCGTTGCCTTGATTCAAGCTCTTCACAATTGCACCAAAGCAAAGTTGTCCGACTCTCAAATGACAAATGGACTTGAACCATTTCTTTGTTTATCCATTGGGTCTAAAGTAATGTTGCGTTCTAATCTGTGGACTGAAAAAGGTTTAGTAAACGGTGCTTTAGGTTATGTTTCAGACATTATTTATGAAGAAAATCACGGGCCACCAGACCAGATGCTGCGAATAATAATGGTAAAGTTTGAAAACTACAGTCATTCAACTTATGAGAATGGCTGCGTTCCGATTCCACCGATAACTAAATTCTGAAAAAATGGAAATATAAATTGCTCAAGAAAACAATTTCCCTTGCAATTAGCTTTTGCAGTTACAATTCATAAATCCCAAGGTTTGACGCTAGATAAAGCAGTAGTAGATATTGGGGATAAAGAGACATCAGTTGGCTTAACGTACGTAGCGTTGTCGAGAGTGAAAACCCTTCAAGGTTTAGCATTTAATAGAAAATTTCCTTACGAGAGATTCTACAATATAAAAAATTTTCATATGCTGGTATGCAGAAAAAGAGAAGAAATCCGAATGAAAAAATTTACAGTTAATAGTTCTTAGTATCGACGAGAGAAAATTTCAAATGTTTTTCAAAAAAAAAAAAGATTTTGTAGAAATAACATTTTTTAAATGTATTCTAAGATAGCTATCAAAGATTATTTGATGTGAATTACAAAGATTGAAAATACATTTCAAATCCTTTGAGAAACCCCAGAGGCCACTGGAAAATGTAAAATTATCTTTAAAACTTTTAGTTAAAAATTAAAAAAGTATTTTGTAAAATTCTGCTTCAAAAGTATTTTTATTTATACCAGCCTTATATCATAAATAAAAAATTTCGAGGAAATTCTTAGTTATTTGGCTGAATTTATATTTCTAAAATTTAAATGCGCCAAAACATGAGATGGTGTTTTTGCTTAATAAAGATGCAAAAATAATATAAAAAATAATGTTACTTTCAAATATTTATCTTATGAAAAAATGCTTCGCGAATCCAAACAAAGCACGGCTTTTGCTAGTTTGCTGAATAAATGGCAAAGGACTCAAAAATTAACGCAGGTAATATGGAAACGTTGGCAGAATAATTAATCTGAGCCAGTTACAAGAAAGGAATAAATGGCTATTTAAAAAGCGTAATATTCTGCCAGGAATGCTAGTTTTGCTTAAGGGGTCGGGTACCTTTCGAACTAACAAAATACGTGAAAAAGTGACCTCTGTAAGAACTGCAGTCACTCTATATCTAATTGACTTTTGACTATAAAATTGAAAACACATATTAAGAAGGATTTATTTTATTAGTTAAAATTGTTAAAAAAATTATACATGCATGCAATGTTTTTTAATTATTTTTAAAGATTATACAATTCTTACGGAAGAATAAATCTTGCATGCCTTGCGCGCACGATTTTTCAGATTGAATAGCTAAAACAAACCAAGATTTTTTTTTCTGAGTAGAAAAATAATGTGTTTTCAAAATGACCTACGATGAAAAAAATAAAACTTATAGTTCCCGAGAAAAAAGAATTTTTTTAAAGAAATTCGAAATATCAAGATTTTTTTTTACAAAAAAGTAGTCGTAAATTCTAAACTTCTAATTTGAGGAACATAATAGTAGGTCATTTTGTGAATGTGTACGTGTAACATATTCAGCGAAAATTTTGTTAAATTCTACGCAACCGTTTTTGAGAAATCGTGCGCGCAATGAACAAAATCGCTGTTTTGAGAAAATTGACGTCAAAGTTTAAATTTACCATTGGTCGTATAGGAAAAGCGCAAAGTTTTTTAGACATAACTCTTTTTCTAATGCGAATTTTTGAATGCGGTTTGTTTTAAAATGTTTCTAAAGACTCACATTTTATTATAAGCTATTTTTTAAAAAATCGATTTTTGGATTCTTTAAAAGGTACCTGACCCCTTAAGAACCCAGAACTGCCCATTTGCACTTGGTCACTAGGCCGCATTAATAAGGTTTTCACAGGCGCGGACGGGATAGTCAGGGTAGTTGAAGTTCCCACCGCTAAGGGTAATTTTAAACGACCTATTTCAAAAATAAGTATATTACCCATTGATGACAATATTTTAGATCTTAAACCTTAAATGTGATTTATTATGTATTAATTTTTCATGTATGATATGTGTTAATTTACTTTTTTTTCTTATAATCTGTATCATGTTGTGTTATTATTTGTATTGCATTTGTATCTTGAAATATAAAAATATTTCAACGCCGGGTGGAATGTTCTGCTCCTGTATTGTAACTTTGTAATATCGCCTTGGCGACAAACACAGTCCACGCCAATTATACGCCAATCGGCAATTTAGTGTAACCCTGCTCACGTGTTGTGTGACGCAGTTGGTTGAGAGAAACCGTCTCTTAGCAACTAGCTCTGAATGCAGCAACTAGCTGTGTTTCTAACAAAAAAATAAACATTCCATTAGATTTACAGTCTACTTGCTATTTTTTTTAATTTAGTACATTTCCGTACAGGAGGTAAATAAATATAACTGATTTTCTAATTTTGTGTTGCATTCTATACGTCAACTACTTAAACTCTTTAAACTTTTTTTACCTCTTCAGACCCCAGGGTTTGTTCATGTACTTTTATTTTTAATTTCAATTATAGGTTTATATTAACAAACTAATAACTAAAAAAGATTGAACAGCAAAAACATTAAATTTTATTTTCTGTGCTTAAAATTTTATGATACATGGGGACCCAACAAATACATTTTTGACAATTTCTTAGGATTTTTTTTTAACTTCACTTTTTTGCATTTCAAAAACAGTGAGAATCATAAAATAAATACATCTTTAACTATTCAGTAAAGCATCGTTTATACGACATTTACATTTATGCAACGTTTTGGTGTGGTCTCAATTTATTCCTTTTCATTTTATTGTAAAAATATATTCTTTATACGACGCACAAAATCGTTTATACGTCCATTTTTCGGTTTTGTACACGTTATTTTTTTATTTACTTATTTTATTTCATTGTGTGTATTTTAAGAATAAGCGGAATTTTCCAGGCTATGAAGAAACACCAATGCAGTTATCAATGCGCTAACAGTACAGAATTTTTTTTTTTTTTTTTTTTTTTTTTTTTTTTTTTTGTACTGTTTGGGTCACGGCTCATTTCAGACATATCTTGAAAACGCAAGTCCATCGTAATAAAAGAAAAAAAATTAAATTTTGAAAATATTCGATTGCATTGAAACATTAAGAACTTATTTTGTTTGCCAGAACGCCAACGAAAAAAAATTATAGGGCCCTGACTCATTGCACAAATCATTAATTACAATTCAACATCAGTCATCACGTCAAACAACAACAGAAATTTTTTTCTGCAATACTAGGTAAAATGATCGAAAGAAAAAAATAAGAATACGTATATTCAAATTGCTTAGTGTATTCTTTTCCCCTTTTTATTTATTTATTTTTATTAACTATTTGGAAAAAATAATTGTTGTTCTCCGTGGAGACTTGGGAAATCTAAAGCATATCTGAATCTTTTTATTGGTTGAATTCCGCAATAAAGTTGGTGTATTTTATTCGTTTCCTAATTGGTTCATGCTTAATGTCCAAAAATGGAATACTTTTGTTTTTTATTTTATTCGTTTTCTGATTGATCCAAGTTTAATGTCCAAATAGTGAATACTTCTGTTGCCACGATGACAAAAAGAGTAATTAAAACTTTAAAAAAAATTAATAACTTAACAACAAATTGTGATAGATATTTCAAACAAATTTTATTAAAAAGTGCATTTTTTCTCTACTAAACGGTGTAAAAATATAAAATGTATGATATTTTGTAGTTGAAAAATTTGCAGTTCCGGAAATTCTAAAAATGAAATTTCATTTAAGATTTGTTTGTGATGGGTCCAGGAATATTAATGTTTAATCCATGTTGGACGTAATATGAGGCGTTCAGAAGTCAGTCTGATTAACTTCATCCAATAAAAATGCACATTATAAACAGTTAAAGTTGTCTATCTTTAATCTACTGTTTTTTTATCGTTGATCAAGGAATGTTAATGTTTAATGCACGGCGTACGTAAATATGACTCGTTATAATCATCCTAAAAATGTTTATTATTATTATTAAGTATAGAATTTATTTATAAGTCTTTAAAATGTGAGATTTTGAAAATGTCATTTTCCAAACAGTCGTAGTAATTTGTTAAATTATAATTTTATTATTATTATTATTTTATTTGTTTTTCTTGATTTGTTTAATTTAGAAATGTATGCAAAACGTTAAACATTAAAATTAAGTGAAAACAAGTTTTAGAAGTGAAAATCGATTACGTGACATTACTGTTTATACGACGTTTTTCGGTAATCCCTTTCGGGGCGCGTCATATAAACGAGTTGTACTGTATTTTATTGCTGATGGACTCTACAAATAACATCTTAACGCATTGTAAAATTTTGTGTTGTTTTAATTTTTTTTACATTTCGTATATTTCTGCTGCAAGACATTTTTATATAACATGTAGCTTGCTAGAAAAGCTTTTTACGGAACAAAATCGCTATTTTGTTAAGTTTTGCTATCTGTTAGGCACCATTTACACCAATGTCTCTAATTTTAAAATTATTTATATGCTTGAAAAAAACTGTAACGTAAAATTGTAAATTGAAAAAAAATTTAAAGTAAAAAAATTGTAAAAAATTATTTTATTTTAATAAAAGAACGTGTTTTAACATTTTGCAAGTTAGGTAACAATATGCAAGTGCAACGACATGTATGTTATAAACTACTTCATTACAAAAATACCTCATTCATCGTTCTGCTTTTGGTATGTATATGCAGAGAAAAAGTGATAATGACATCACAAATAATATATGATGCTTTTGACTTTTTTTTTTTTTTTTTTTTTTTTTTTTTTTTTGTTACCCGGGTAGACATGGTCCATCCCCTTGTATGAGTAAAGGTGAAAAATGTATTTTGTAAAAGTTTATTTAAAATATATCACAGTTTTTTTTTTTTACACATTTGGCACAGTCAATTTTAGATTTAAAAGAACTTATAGTTAAAAGATACAGCATTTCCAAATCCAAGATTGTCATATTCCGGCAAGACTCCTTTGTCATCTGCAAAAATAGGTTGATCTTCATACGGTAATCTATCGTAGGAAAAACTCTTCATTCCAAGGCCAGAATAAACCAATCCTGGATATTTGATCACATAAGCTTCATGTACTGGGAATCTGTTTGAGTTTTGACTCGAGTGCATGTGATTTCTCAAAATATAACTTTTTCCATATCCAAAGGGGTCATTAATACGACTGGCACATGATAATGTTATAAATAACAAAATAAACTAGATGAAAAAAAGAAATAAAATCAGTTAATATTTAATATCTAATATTACATTGAAAAACAAAATATTGTTTACATTAAGTAATCTAGAGTACATTTTTGTTGTAATTGTATTCAGTATTAGCTTTTTTAAATTTTTGAAAAGCATTAGTGATTTTTCTTATAGAAGAGGGCTTGATTACATTAAGTTTGAAATTTTGAAAAATCAAATTTTCTCTTTTTTACTTTTCTTTTCTTTTTTTTCATTTCTTTATTATATAAAATAGTGCTTAAAATATAACTTTAAAATGAATTTTTGAAATTCGTATTGTTACAAAATTTGCAGCAACAAACATGTTTTTGAAACTAAATGCTGCTAGATAAAACTTTTGAATTTTGCTTTTTTTTTTTTTTTTTTTTTTTTTTTTTAACTGGCTACTTTGGTTGATTGAGATGAGCTCGAATGAATTTCTTTAAAATTCAATACAAATTTTCAGAATCAAATTCTCTATTAATTTCACTATATAATAATGCAGTAAACTCTCAAATCAGTAACTCTCTGATATCACTGGTAATCAGAATCTTATTGTCAAATTTAGTTATGTATTAAGGAAGCTCATTTAGTTTGAGGCTGACTAAACTCGAAATGAAACTTTCTTACTTTATGATTTTGATGTAAAATTATAGCTCGCCAAGTAACTACTCTATGATGCTTTTCAGTCTAGAAGAATCTATGGCAGAAACTTCTTTGTCGTATATTCAATCATAAACATATATGAGATACATCCATTAAAAACAGGAATGAAATTATTCCTCTGAAATGCGATCGCTTCTCTCTTTCTTTCTGGAAGTTTTTTTTTAAGTATTTTTAATATTATTTTTGCCTTAACCTGTTAGTCTATGTCCATTGTTAATGTTTCATCACTGTTTCTGCAACTGGAAAAATTAGTTTCACAATATTTATTCGTATACATTTTCTTTGTAAAAAGTATCAAAATTGCTTTTTAATATAAGTAAAAGCACATGATAATAGATTATTCAAACAAAATAAATAGAAATCCTGCTTTTATAGGCTTTTTTGTAATATATTTTATTTTTCTCTAAATATATGTATGCATTTATTTTATTTATATATATATATATATATATATATATATTCCGTTAAATTTAAATGTTGCTACTTAAAAAGCTTAAAAAGAAACGTAAACAGTTTCTTTTTTCTTTCCTTGACAAATAAAACCAAAAAAACCTTTTTTTCAGACTAGATAATTTTAAATATGTTCGAAAAATAATACTGTAACACAAATGAGAAATTTTTTATTTTATTCTTATTTATTTATTTTGCTTTTATGGAAACTTCTGCCCTTGAAAAAAAGGTTAATTTCTACAAACTTTTACATTTCATTTAAACCAAAGAAAATGTGCACAAATAAAAAAAAAACGCATTTTCATTAAAAAAAATATATATATTTAAAATTTTTTCTAACACTGACTTTTTTCCCCCTTGTCCATAGTAAAACTAAAATAATCATGAAAAAATACATACCAGATTGTTTCGGGAAAAAAATGAAGTAGTGTAAAATAAAAATAGGAACATCACTCAAAATCATGCATAAAATAAAATGTATGCAAACAAATTGTGCAACCTTTTTTATTAAGAGTCGCGTAACCTGTTATATGGAGGTGGGAAATATAAGTCTCGAATTTAATTTTAATAACCAAATGCCCCAATAACACTAGAATTTTTAAATAAAATTTAGCATTTGTAATTTACACAACGAAAAAACTTTTATTTATTTTCAAACAAATTAGTTCATAAAACTTTTTGTTACTCAATCACTTCAAAATTTCAGCAACTGAAGTAATTTGTACTAGAAAGATGTTAATACGTATCTTTAAAAAATAATTAAATAAAAAATCATATTCGAAAAAAGTATTTCTTACCACAAAGTTTGCCATGATTATTTTACAATCCCGAAATACTTCAAACAGTTTCTAAATAAAGCATTCAAAAACAACTAAATGTCATTTATACACAACATTTGTGTAACGCTTGGATGGAGTAATTGAAACAGAAACTTGTAATCCAATGACGGCGTGTTATCAGAAAGTTGCATCATCGTAATCTTCGAAATCTTTCAAAACATTACTGTGTTTCACAAAAGTTTTCATAATTTATTCATACTGTCAACCGGTGTGATTTTTTTTTTCAAAATTTAAGGGGATATGAGACCCAAAAATTTTTTAATTTTCTTTTAAAAAATGTTACATTTAAAATTTCTTTGTTTTTTTTCTGCTTACAATGACGCTTTAAACTTTAAACCATGTGTTTCTGTCTTAATCGGAACAGGAAATTCCCGGAATGTATTTACATTTAGCGATTTTTAATGAATTTTTCAGTGGTTTTGTATTGGTTTTTCGATATTTTTTGAAATTCGGAAAAGGAATTTAATTTCAAACATTTACCCTTCATTTACGAATTTTGAAATTTAGCGATTTTTTAATGCAATTTTCAGCAATCGTTTCATCACTTCTCACGCTTTGCACCGATTATTTTTCATTCGTATTTAAAAAAGAATTCAGATTACGCTACTTTACTCTATTAATGTAAACGTTGTCCCCTGCTATTTTGAAATTTGAAACGATTTGTAATGCATTTTTGAATACATTTTTTAGATATTTTCGAATCCACGGCGATTTTTTCACATTTGGAAAATAAATTTCTGAATAATTTGTAGTAATATAGTAAATTTTGAAATTCAAATTTTTAGCGTATTTTCATAAAATGTTTAGCGATTTTTTAAAAGTTTTTTGTCGATATTTTTTAACTAAGGAAAGAGTTCAGATTTCAATGTTTTGTCCCATTATGGTAAATTTTGTCCGCAGGAATTTAATATAAATTTTTATCTTAGTATGGTAAATTATGTCCGGATTTTTGAATTTTGCTGATTTTTAATCTGTTTTATAGTGATTTTTCAAGTTCTGCGATAGTTTGTTCGATAGATTCGGTAAAAGAATTTCGGTTTCTAACTTTTAGCATAAATAGTACAATTTATTCTCCACGCTTTTTGATTTTTGCCAATTTCTAATGCGATATTCAATGTAATTTTTAGTTAGTTTTGAGGATTTTAGGTGCTCCGTGTTGACTTTTTCTTATTCATGAACGATTTCCGATTACAATATTTTCAACTGAATATTAATTTTTTACAACCATGACTTTTAAATATTCAGCGAATTTTAATATAGTTTTCAATACGATTTTTAGCATTTTTTAAGTTCCTTGGCGGTTTTTTGTCATTTAAAAACCAATTTTGATTTCAAACATTTTGTTTAATGTTGTTGTTTTTCGATTGCAATGTTTTATCTCTTAATAGGATTTTGGCGTTCCATGTCTACATTTTGTTATTTATGATTGATTTCAGATCACAATCCCCCCCCCCCCCCGACCCTGTCTTAATATTAATTTTTTTATTTAGCTATTTTTAATGCAATTTTCAATGTGATTTTTAGCCATTCTTCAAGTTCGGTGGCGATTTTTTTACATCCGGAAATCGATTTTGATTTCTAACATTTTGCTTAATATGGTTAATTTCTTGATTACAATATTTTATATTTTAACAGTGAATTTTTACCCTGGCGATTTTTTAATGTTTTACGACTTTTAATACGATTTTCAATGCAATTTTTGGGCTTTCTCAGTCATTTGTTTTTTACATTTTTCAAAGGAATTCGATTTTAAACTTCTAGACTAATAAGAATTTGGTTTCAAACTTTATTCTTTTATGGTAATTGTTTTACTCTCCTATTTTGATCTACAGCAACATTAATGCAATGTACTTTTTTTGTTTGTTTGAGTTCACGGCGATTTTTTCAAATACGGAAAAGGAATTCGGTTTTAATTTTCTTTGCTAATATGATAAATTTTCTTCTGTGCGATTAAAGGTGTTTATTGCGATTTTTTTAGCGGTTTTTTTTTTCGCATTCCAATCTTTTATATTATTAAATTAATCAGATTCAAAACATTTACCCAAGTAGATTAAATTTTGAGTTTCGTGATTTTTGAAAAATTTGACATTTATTAAAGCAATGTTTACGTTTCTTCGCAATCCGCTTCGATTTTTTAGACTTTCAATTTTTGGCCGAATGTAGTAAATTCTGATCTCTTTTCTTTAAAGTTTATTTGAATTTTGAAACACAATTGTTGAATTTTGTTTTATATTTTTATGTGATTTTTACGTTTTTGCAATTTTGTAAGATTTTTCCACATTAGTAAAAATAATCCAGCTTCAATTTTCTAGCCCATCTCTTTTTGATGGAGTTTAGACGAAATTCGTGCAGCATTTTTTACAGTTTTCGAGGTTTTTATTATGATTTTTAAAGTTTTTTCGCAATTCTTGCTGTTTTATGACGAACCCGGGCAATGCCGGGCAGGACAGCTAGAATAAAAATAAATTTATGACAACTTACGGCTGAGACAATATTACCCCAAACTGATTTTCAAAATGCCGGTTTGTAAATAAAGTCGGTGTACATTATCAAATATAAATATGGTTTCGTTTGGCAATTGAGTGTTATTTTAGAATGGGACTGTAAGGACATTCTTACAGCAGAGCTTCCAAAAGCTAAAGCTTATTTAAATTAAAGTCTGAACCTTTATAAATGCGTTCATTTAGGTTCATATAAGATAGATAAAACATATAGATAGATTCATATAAATCTCTATACGATATAAATTTTCAAAATTAGATTGTAATGTCTAAAAAATATATCTATTTATATATTTCTCTTACGTGGCCACAAAATGAGGCTGAATTTTTAACTTGCCATTTGGCAGCATCCGTAACAACGATCCTCAGGCCTGGCCCTTTTAGCAAATCAACATTCAGAAAGTATCTCTTTTTAAATACAGGTCATTTGGTCGATGTTTGACACACAGTGTAAAGATAATAAGTTGAAACTGGTGTTAATCAATCGAAGTGGAAAAAACTTCTTTAAAACACCCTAAACTAAACTAAAATGCGCAAAATTAATATTAGTGGCACATTTTAGTTTATTTTAGGGTGTTTTAAAGAAGTTTTTTTTTACTTCGACACACAGTGTGATTGGTTCATGTTACTGTGACATATATATTCAGCGAATCAGTTTTCTAATGATAAGACTCTCTTTTAGACGCAAAAGAAAACGCTTTGTAATTTGCTTTGTGATTTCGTTAGCGTACGCATAGGTTTTAAATGGATGTATGCCGCACTGTGCAGTAATATAGGTAAAAATAATGCATTTTTATTTGCATTTTCAACGAAATGTTCGATTACATTTTCGGATCAATGGGATTTTCGGATTCGGTAAAATATTATTTTTTTAAACGGCGCTTTTTTCTGGATTCAATTAGGCAAAAATTTCTGATTTAAAAAACCAGTGATAAAAAATAAAAAATTTTGTAAAAGACGCTCGTTCCGAAGGGTTTAATGTCTGATTAGTAAAATGTTAAGTATTCAAAGTTTTGATAACAATAATTAAATACAACTATATTCTTTTCATAATAATTATATAATACTAACGCTTTTCTTCATTATATGCTTAACAAATCTGATACCTGACATTTCAAAATATCTATTGTAATTATCTTTCTGAAAATCAAAAAAAAAATTTTTTTTTGTTGCGGTTTTACCACACTGGCATGTCATTATCGTATAAAAAGGATTAAAATTTTTAAATGGAATTCATAATATATGGACCTTTCTGAACCTCTAAAGACAGTAAGCAAAAATGAATTTAGAGCAGAATATTTTATCTTTCCAAGATATTACAATGTATTTTGTCTTCATACTTATTTAGTCGTGAAATTATGAATGATTAACCACTTGGGGACGAGCGACCGATATATGTGCCGGATAAGATGATCAAAGTCCTTGATTATTCTCATCAGTTAAAATTATATTGTAAAATAAGCCTTATTTAATCGGAGCATTTTTCAGGTTAAATTAGGCAAAAATTTCTGTTTTAAAAAACCGGTGATAAAAGACCAAAAATTTTGTAAAAGACACTCGTCCCGAAGGGGTTAATGATTAGTAATATTTCAGTCTGAAAAACATTTGACCCTTTTGCTGCATCGTCACTTCCCCGTTATATATAATATCTCTATTTTGACCCATGAGAATGCTCCATAATAGGCTGAAGTAATCATTTTCTATCAAAGCGGTGGAGTGACGATGCAGCAAAAGGGTCGATTTTTTTAATGTGTATGTATTCATTGTTTTTATAAACAATAATTAAACCCGGGGCTTCCATGACCGAGTGATCAAGACACCACGCCGCTAATCGCCCGTGAGCGTAGAAGACCGTGGGTTCGAATCCCGCTGACTCCATTGCACACACTCCTTGTGTGGAGCTCTGGGCTGTATTTTCTTCGTGTTGTAATATTTTCTTAAGTTATCCCGTCCCTGTATATTGATGATGACTTATAAGCATGGACAGATGTAAGTCGTCAATAAATAAATAATTAAAAACAACTATATTCCTTTCATAATAATTACAAAACACAAGCGCTTTTTTTCATGAGGTTCTTAACAAATCTGATTCCTGACATTTTAAAATATCTACTGAAATTATCTTTCTGAAAATCTAAGTCAAAATTCTTTGTTGCGACTCTTGCTCCCACACTGGCATGTCGTTATCGTTAAAAAAGGATTAAAAACATCTAAATAGAATTCATAATATATCGACCTTTCTCAACCTTTAAAAACAGTAAATAAAAGTGGATTTAGGACAGAATATTTTATCTTTACAAGTTATTGCAATGTATAACCTTGAAACTTATCAATCACTGCAACAAAAAGAAAGAGAGATTAAAAGGATTAGCAGATTTAGAAATCATTATGTAGCTTAGAAGGTAATGTTATTTATTTATAAACAATTGTCCTTCAGTGTGTATTCAATAAAAATAGGTAAAACTACAAAGTATTTAATAAAATGTTAATCCTCAAACGTACTGATTTTATTAAAAGAATAAAAATCAACATAAAAAAAATCAAATGCAAATTAAAATATTGTTTATTTGATGCAGAAATGTTCATACTATATACCTAAATGGTTTTAGATAAAGAATAAATATTAATACAATTTAGAAAAATTATTTACTGAAAAACATCCCATGGTGCCCCACCTTTCCCTATAAATTTATACATTTAACATAAATTTATGAATACATATGTGTGTGTGCATAAATGTGTGTGTGTATATATATACATAAATGTGTACGTGTGCATATATACATAAATGTGTATGTGTGCGTATGTATACAGTATATCTCAATAACAAAATTATAAACCTAACGAGGTGCTAGAATCTGCAAGAAGGTATAGAATATTTGTACAGTAAACCTACTCGTATTTCATTTTCTCAAACAAAAGTATACATCTCTATTTACAATCTAAACCCGAAATTTTATTCATAATTTTAACAATAAAGAAGATGTATAAAAATTTGAAAACACTTACTTACCTTGCTATGCGAGATATGCGATGATAGCATAAAAATTTTTAAAGTATACAGTTTTCATCGATGACAACATTGTAATGTCAACTACATTCTAAAATATAATAATTATATTTTAATATGTAGTTGACATTACAATTTAAAACACTATTTATCATATTATTTAAAACACTATTTAAAACATTATTTAAAACATTAACTAAAACATCATTTTTTTTTAACTTTAAAGTCCAGTTTGACTTTCTTTTAGGGTTACGCAAATGCTTAGTAATAATAAAATGGCCTCAACCTGAGCACAAACATGAGTCCAAAATGTGCTCGGGCTTGACTTTTATTCCAGAACTCTGGCTTGGATTCAAACCAAATTGTCATTTATTCACACACAAAAAAAAGGAAAGGAAAGAAAGAGAGAAAAAGAAAATTTTGCTGATATAGTAACAAGGATGTAATTTAATTTTATAGGTTTTTAAAAATTACTTTCGAAGGGAATTGAATTAATATTGATGGGATATGATAATTCATCTGATTTTGAATTCTTTCCATGGTCAACGGGAAAAAGATAGTAATATGGAGGATCCATAAAAGAATGTGTCCTTTTTATTGGTATATAATAGCAGTTTAATTTAGAATGTTTAGAATAAGTCATGCACCAAATTGAAGGTAAAATAACGTAGTTTTTTTTTTTACAAATGTTCAATATGTGCACCTTTAGTCATTCAACATAAAGTATACCCCTCTTCCCACACTTCGGTTAACAAGTCCGGAAAAATGGAAGCAACAGCCACTTCAGCTCTGTCTTAATTCAGCCAAACCATTAGGTAACGGCGGAGCGTTAAACACGAGATTTCATAAAACCATAAAGGAAAAAAAATCCCATGGCTCTAACGACTTTTAAATCTTCAGCCCAGTAATAACATTTTACTCTTTGGCGTCCCTTTTTGCATATGTGGTACTGCAAACTGAAAGAGAGTAAATAAGAAAGCAGTACTCACGCATGTACTTATCTAAAACTTTTCGGGTTATTCTTTATCTGACTCCTTGATCCAATACTCTGCAGTTGATACTATTAAAATTTATAGCTAGTATATTCTTTTATGGCTACTCTGTATATAAAAGCTATTGCTTATCTTTTGCCATCATCGTTTTTTACTTACCCACCATACAAAGTATAGAATAACTCACAATCGTTTTGAAAATCGAAAAAAAAAAATTGTGAGATTTACACGTTGCAGACATTGGATATTCGGAAAAACATACTTTTAGAAAAAAAAATTGTCGTCCATCTGTCTGTCTGTAAATGCTCTATCTCCCAAACAAACTGATATAGAGACTTGAAATTCGGTGTGTGTTTAGTATGTAATAATGGGAAGAAGCCTATTGAATACGAGTAACCTCTATTATCCGGAACTTTTTTTCGCACTCTCGAAATATTCATTCGGATGAAAGGTATTTAAATATGTCTATATATAGGAGTGAATGCAAAAGGCAATAAAACATAAATTTTACATAAAGAATGAAGTCGATTAGATAATTACATGCCGAGATATCTGTAATCATATTTTTCCACACTCTTCGATTTTTTATGACCCTGTATTTCATTCAAATTTCAATTCAAATATATACATTAATTGGAAGTGAGACGCTTAATCAGACGCAGTAAACTGTTAATTAATGTGATTATTATTTTTGCAGTTATAAAGATGTTTCTTTTACGCAATTCGGTAATATTTAATTATCCCGTCAACCAAAAAACTACCGCCAAGCTATAAGATTAAATGCCAATAATGGCTCGTAAATGTCATGTTCATTTGACATTAAACACTTTACATATGTTTGTTAAGTCATCAAGTAATATTTAATTGGACGTTTTACTTGTATTTTTTCAATTTTATACTAATTTATTTGATTTTCCGTTACTTAAAATAAAAATTATATCAATTTGCATAATTTACAAGTAGTTGTCGATTTATATTGTATGTTTAAATTGGTCGACGGTATAATCAAGTAATACCCGCAATTCAGTAATAGAGCATTATTATGTATTAAAAACATTTAAATATACGTTTAAATTTTAGTCTGCAATTGCGATGCATTTTATAAATAGTTTTTACATATTTTATTTTCATATTTTATGTTATGCATATCCATGATGGGTAAGTATTACGGTGGCCCCCAATGACTAGTTTTGTTTGAAGTCTTTGTTTAGGAATTCTGAAGCACTTAACTCATGTATTTCAGGTAGGTCGTTTTTAGGATTAATACTTATTTTTACGAGAAAATATGTTTTTAAATGACAAAATTAATCTTCAAATATTCCTAAAATTTCATCAATAATATTTTATTGCACATCTGTTTCTGATAACATAAAATCGCTTTCCGATAAAAGAGCCAGAACTTATAGCTAGTGGTCACGTTAGCCACTTTGTTAAACCATGATGTCGTCAAATTTTGTATAAAGCAATGTAAGTCTGCAGTAAATTTCATTAAAAAAGCTTCGTTATAATCAAAATCTTTTACGCATGTTTCCCCTTCTATTTAGAAGAGTGGAGTAAAATTTGAAATTACGTCATAACCAATAAAGAACATTTTTCTCTTCTTTTCTTTTATTCACCGTTATTGGTAGGTATGTATACAGTGGAAGGTATACACTGAATTCATTTAAATATTTTTAACCCTTTCCGGCACGTACTACAAAATCTGTTAGTAAGATGAGAAATTATCGACGGACATCGGAATTCGCAAACGAATTTTTCAGATATTTTGAAATCCTTATATTAAGCTTTTATTATAAAAGCAAAATTTTACTAAAATATTATTTGTGCGTTTGCAAGTTTTGCATTAAAATTAGGTACCACAGACTGGGCACAGTGTGCCGGAAAGGGTTTTGAAGAAATCAGTATACGTCCTGTTTCTTAAATTAATCGCGTATAACTTATATAAACTATATAATTTGTGCCTACAGCATATAACTTCTAAAGTTTTTTTTTTTTTTTTTTTTTTTTTTTTTAAGGGAATACATTACTGAAATGTATGGAGTATGATAAGTTGAGAGTTTATGGTAGGATATAACGTATTAGTTCTGCATTTTTTAGAGAACTCCGTTTACTCGATATTTCTCAAATAAAGCTATAGAATGTGCACTGTAATGTATAGGCTCTGTCTATAGTGTTTACCCTCTGGATTTTTTACTACTACACCCGCTGTTTAACATCAGCGTCATTCTTCCTACAAACTTCAACACCGAAGTTTGGAATTACTGAAGTTTGAAGGGCTTTCTTTAGAAGCACTTTAAAATTCTAGTTTGTTTAATCCAGCGTTAATAATCTTTTTCTCTATCAAGCAGAATCGAAGGTCAAGGTCAAGACACATTCTAACACTTTAACAGAAGTTGTGTCTTCAAGCGTGCAATAAAAATAATATAAAATACCACACACACGAGATTGATACCAACTTTTATTTCCACTAGTCATATAGAAAATATCAAAAACCAATCTTCTAAGCAAAATGATGAAATTAGCAGTAAGTTTTTTTTCTTTTACTAACTCTTTGCTTTAATTTTCTTTCCTAATTTCAATCGTGCATTCCAGCATGCTTAGTGTCAATAGACGGTTTTTTACTCTTAAAATGCAACACCAGTCACTGAAAAAGACCTGGATAGTAATGTTAAGTCTATAGGGACGATTTTTTCAAATATCTCGCTCAAATTTTAATATTTTTACTTTTCTTTTTTTTTTTTTTTTTTTTTTTTTTTTTGTATTGGATAAGTGAGGACGATTCACAACCGGGCTAGTTTTTACTTTTTCGATTTTGCTTAGATATTTTTTTTTAATATTAGGATAGTTTGAATTTCACAACTAGTTCAAACCGGTTCCCCAAGTTAAAGTATCTTTTTAAGAATCTGAAACCAAAATTGAAAAAGTAAAAATTAGCCCGGTTGTAGATCGCCCTCAGCTATCCCATGAAAAAAAAATCATGTAAAAATAATAAAATTTCAGCAATATATTTGAAAACAATGTCCCCACAGACTTAAAATTATCGTGATTAGTCTGGGGCCTTTAATATTCAAGATCGTTATTATGATAAAAGGGTTGATATTCAGCAGCATTGAAGAAAAAAGTACATGTATGCTTATTTCTTGCTTACAAAAAAAATGTATTAATCAACATCCAACTTTTAAATGTTTAGTTACAAACAATTCCTTTGTTTTCTTTCGCTGCTTTTTTTAATCCTATTTTAATTATAATCAACGTTTTTCAATCATAAATTTACATTTTTCACTAATAGATAGAAATTTTTGATACAAATAAATCTATCAGTTCAATTCCTCATAAAATTTTGTAATGTCTTACATTTTATTATCTATATATTGCCAACAAAATGTTGTGACGGAATCATAATGCCAAATCAAGTTAGTGCAGAATGCGAAGGTGCTTACTGAAGTGTGGACAAAGTGGAGTCCACCAGTTAATTATCGGTTTTCTACCATAAATTTATGTTATATCATACTCTTTTGATAAATGTTTTCCTAATTTTGTACGAGAACTATAAAAATTCACTATTGCAAGGCCAATTCTAGATTTTTCATGGAGAGGATGGAGGGAGGGCATTTATTTATTAAACATTTCATTTATATAAACCAAATGAATGGTTGAATCATGTTGGATGTGTTTCTTTTATTTCAAGATTATTATATCCAAGAGTTGACAGCACAAAACCCTAGTTATCGAGCACAAGAAAAAAATCCTTTATTTTATGGAAAAGTAGTCATAGGGGAATCTAATAAACCATGTCTGGCAGAAGTGAAGTGGTGCATAAGCCAAAAATTAGCCAACCACTAGTGGCTCACTTGTAGTTTTATCATTGTGTTTTCCTGCACCCAGTTTTCTATGTTTTCATACTTTCGATTATAGGACAAACACAATGCTAAACCTACAAGTCAACCGATAGTAGTATTCATTTTTTTATACCACTTCATTTCCGGCAGACATGGATCATTAGATTCCTCTAATACTACTCTTACATAAAGGAAAGGTTTCTTTTTCTTGTGCTAAATAGCATTGGGTTTTGTGCGGTCGGCTATTGGACTATTAAACCTCAGAACTTTAACGCATCATTTTGGTATTAGTATTCAATAAATAAATATATAATAAGCATACGTTTATTTTCTTTTGTAGGTTTTCCTTCTTTTAGCCGGCATTGCCACAGCATCAGTCTTGCCTCTCGTATCTCGTCAGAGGGCCATCATTAATCATCAGCCTTACCACTATGCTCCTCATTACGGATATGGATACGGCTATGGAGTTAGTGCCCGATATTTCAATCAAGCAACTTACCCTGAATTTGGAATCTACAGACCTGTTGGAATCCACTACAGAGGGGCATACCATAACGGTCTAGGTTACGGCCGTTTCGGTTACGGCGGTCTTGGCTATTATTTATAGAACACAAAAAGGTAAATTCAAATGTTTAATATAATCCTATTACAAATGTATTACACTTAATATAATTGTTTCACAATATAAATATTTATTTATCCTTTAACCGATGTTGCCGGTCTCACAGACCACTGCTTATTTCAATTTTTATAGATTAACTTGTAATTTTCAATTAAACTACAAACACTACCGAAATTGTGTTTCGTTTGAAACTTTATTACTATCAACAGAGACTTTTAAACAGCTGAATGTTAATTATAACAGTCCTATGCAAAAAGTTTAGTATAGAAATATTATCCTATGAGTTAATCATGCGTTTTATTCATCTTTCGATTTTGCACTCTCGCAGACCGTTTCACACTAGCTATGTTACATTTTCTGTCACATCAGTTAAAGGTTTTAAAAAAAGTAACAGAAAGAAATTAAAAACCGTACAGTCAGCTGAAACTAGATATGACTAAATTTTGGATTGAAACTGGGGTTTTTTTTTCGCCAATAAAGCAGCCCTCTAGTGGTTAATGGTTCGAAAACTTAGTTTTAGTTCATAAGATGAAGCATCTGCTTCAATATCTCCATAATCATATAGATATAGTTTTTGTGACCAAAACTTGTGATATCATTTTTTTAATTACTTTTTTCTAGTTTTCGAAATTTTTAAATATGAACACATTTGAAGTTAATAAACCCTTAGGGATATTATGCGAAGCATATTTAATAAGAAATTATTCTCCACAAAGAAACGGTTGTTGGCATTTAAAAAGACATTTTTATGGCTTGCATTTTGTAGGTTTATTCCATACACGTTTTCTTGGATTAAAATCGGATATCCCATTTGGGATAAGAAAAGGATATTTAAATGTAAAAATAGAAGAAGCTATAATGAATATTTGAAAAAACGCAGCCAAAACTACATGGACAAAGGTGATTATGATATTTTAAAAACTGATAGCAATATACAGGTCGTAAAAAAACTTTGCCGATACATGGAGCTCTAGCGGCCAGTCCGCTCAACCGATTGAGGTGAAATTTCAGATATAGCTATTTAGAGATATGAGCTCGAGATTCTGTGAACGGCAACAAAATGGCACTCACGGTTACGGTTATAGTTACAGAAACTCGAAATTTTCCAATGGCAACACCCATTTTTTTCATTTCAAAATGCTCAGCGCATGCGAAAACCCTAAACAGCGTTGGAACCGTACATGTATCGCAAGAAACGGACATGTTATGCATGCACAAAAAACTGTTCTGCGAATCCCCCCCCCCCCCATAGGAAAAACTCGATTTGGGCGCAAGGAGGAAATCTGCATATGACACAGAGTCAGTACACTAATCTCTGATTACAATACAGATCGGAGAAATTAAAACTTTTATTTTGATTAAAATTTTTCCACATGGGTGCATCACCATTAATTGCCTGTGATGACACCCATGTGGAAAATGTGTAATCAAAATAAAAGTTTTAGTTTCTCCGATCTGTATTGTAATCAGAGATTAATGTAATGACTCCGTGTCACATGCAAATTTCCTCCTTGCACCTATAATCGAGTTTTTTTTATGGGAGGGGGGAGGATTCCCAGAACAGTTTTTTGTGCGTGCATAACATGTCCATTTCTTGCGATGCACGTGCGGTTCCAACGCTCTTTAGTGTTTTCGCATGAACTGAACATTTTGCGATGAAAAAATGGGTGTTGCCATTGGAAATTTTCGAGTTTCTGTAACTACAATCGTAACCGTGAGTGCCATTTTGTTGCCGTTCACAGAATCTCGAGCTCATACCTCTGAATAGCTATATCTGAAATTTCATTTCGATCGGTAAGCGGACTGGCCGCTAGAGCTCCGTATATCGGCAAAGTATTTTTTATGACCCCCTGTACTTTATTAGCACGTAAAAGAAAATATAGATGTATAGTATTTTATATAAAAACATTTTAGACACTAAAAAATCTACAACAACTGCAAACCAATTTCAGTGCCCTCATAACCGCGAAATTAATAATGAAATTTTTCCACGTGCTCATGGTGTGAAAATCGCATTGTATTCTTTATTTAATCGACCAATAGATTTGCAGTAGATTATTCCTCTGTAGATAAAACTCTGTCTAAAATCCGCTGTTACAGCATTATTCGAGCATAAATTCTATAATTATTTTTACATTGATAACCAAACTTAATGCTACTGAAATTGGTCTGAAATTTTAATTGTTATTCCAGTTATTTTAAATACTGTTTAGGTACTGTATAATTTCATATGATTCGTATGATTTTTTAAATTATCAAATAGTACACATGTAAGATATAATAAATAAATAAATTGTGCATTTCTTGAAAAAAAAAATTAATTTTACCCATATGAAAAGTATACTGACTTTTTTTTACATGTATGTATAACACAATTCAACATTTTTTAAGACGTACATTAAAGATTAAAAATAAAAGAATAAGGGTAAAAATATACTTAGCCAGGTACACTGTAAAAAAAATCTGTAAAGTTACTAAACTTTTTCTAGGAAACTAGGATTCCAAGAACTTTTCCTGTAACGGTAACAGCAAAAATTCAAGTTTCAGAGTCGGTTACAAGAAATTTTCATGTTACCGCAACATGAAAAGTTCTTGGAATCCCAGTTTCCTAGAAAAGGTTTAGTAACTTTACAGATTTTTTTTACAGTGTAATTGATAAAATTGTTATCATGTATATATATTTTAATTATTTGAACATCTTTTGTATTTTTATAAAATCTTCTGACTTTTTTTTTCTTTTTTTTTGACAGTTCATGTTTTCTACAATGTAGGGACAAAATAAGGCCTTCATCTGATCAATCTGACTGAAATAACCTGCAAATTTATTTAGTCTAATTATTTGACTGTCAGAATCTACTTTACCATTGTAGAAATTGTAACACTAAAATATATAATTCATTATTTTTATTTTGCCAAAAGTAAAATTGTTTGTAATGAATCTTCTGTGTCATATATTTATTTATCTTCCTATTAACTTTCAAAATAAAGTACTTATATTGTAAAATGTTTTGTGAATTTATTTTTCTGCTGCATTGAAATTAATTCTCATGGCAACATAAAATTATTTGCAAGGATTAATACCACAATTCAGTTCTCAAAAAAAGTGGACATTTCCTATTAATATCCGTTTGATGTCAGATAATAATCATAAATTATACTTTCGACAGAGCCTCGCTATATGAACTTGGTGCTTTTTAGATTCTTCCGAAATTATGTAAATACGTAGCAACTACACTGTAAAAAAATATCTAACTCTACAGTAGTAAATTAACAGAGATCTGTATGTTTACTAAAATTCTATCTGTATACTGTACAGAAAAATATGTAAATCTACAAAATTAGTTTTCTTAAAACTGCAGATTTCTGTAGCTTTATTAAAGAAATTATAAAAGTAACATTGATCTTTCTAAAATTTTTTCTGTAACCTAAGGTGCAGTTACATATAAAGTTCTTGGCATCCCAGTTTCCTAAAAGAGTCTTAGTAACTTTACAGATTTTTCAATGTTCTATCCAAATCTGTATCTGTTGCACGATATTTTTTTGTTTTTGTTGCCGTTACCAAAAAAGTTCCAGGAATCCCAGTTTCCTAGAAAATGTTTTGTAATTTTACAGAATGTTTTTTTACAGTGAATAGTCATAGTCCGTCTGTCCGCCCGCATATAATAGATAAAAAAACTACTTAACTGAATCGTTTGAAATTTAAAATATATGAATGTTGCATAATCTTGTCGAGTCGTTTCAAATTTTATGAAAATCGGATGAATAGTTTAATTACAGGGACAATAAAAAGTATCGCGTTACATTGCAGTAAATGAGAAAAAATAGTTTCAAGTGCATTTTAATGTTGTTACACTCTTTCAAACATAATCAAATTGATATGCATGTATGAAAAATGATGCTAAAATATACATTCTGTACAATTTATTGTACAAATAATATTTATTATTAATTTACAGGATCAAACAAAAGTATTCCGTTACATAATGATTTAGTAGGAAACATTGTTTGGGACTAATTTTAAATATATTAAGCTATTTCAGATTTTATTAAATTGATATACGTTGCCTAAGTTTATAACAAGTTATTTCCTATATAATAGAAAGCAGATAGAATTTACAGGAACACACAAAAGATAACGGCTACTATATTGTATCCGAGTTACTGATACACCAAGATCTTAATATATTTAAAACTTCTTTACAGTAACGAACGCTGCTCATTTGCTACACTTGACGTGTAATTAATCTGGTCAATTAAGCTCCTATAAACGTCGCATTATCCGTCTGCCTATCCATTTTTCCGTTTATAGCAGTGCTAAAATTACTTAACCGAGTGGATTTAAAATTAATACATATAATCGTTGTAGAATTTTGTCGAGTCATTTTAAATTTTATGAAAATCGAATCAAAATTTAAAAAGATATTAGAAAAAGTTTTCTTCATTCTGTTAAATTTTATCAACCACAATTAATTCACATATATCACATGATAGGTAATAAAATAATCTAGGTTTTCATGAGGATTACCTTACATTTAAGGCGGAGCCATATTATTTCCGTATTTCTGAATTTAATCTTATACTATAATGCGAGCAAAAATTGTGTGTGTAAATTTTATTTGAAAAACGGCTCTAACGATTTTCGCAAAAATTTGGATTTTACCATTTTCGGACACGAGAAGACCATTGGGCTAGGTCACATGTTCGAGAAAATTCGATTATTGGGTCATTTTGGGTCATAATGGGTCAGGATCAAACTATTTATATCTAGAGAGCGGCTGGATCGATTTTAAGGAAATTTTGTATCCAATCGTTTTTTGGCACGAGAAAACTATTGGGCTGGATCACATGTTCGAAAAATTTCGATTAGTCGGTCATTTTGGGGTCATTATGGGTCAAGACATTTTTATCTAAAAAACGGCTCTAACGATTTTGACAAAATTTTATATTTTATCGTGTTGGATTACAAGAAGATCATTGAGTTAGGTAACATGTTCGAAAAAATTTGGTTAGTGGGTCATGCTATTTTTATCTAGAGATTTTCTCACGCAATTTTGACAAAAAATTGCATTTTATGGTTTTCGGACACGAGAAAAACATTGGGCTAAGTTACATGTTCGAGAAAAAAATTTAATGGGTCATATTGGGTCATTAAGGGTCTGGGTCAAGCTATTTATATTTAAAGAACGGCAGAATCAACTTCATCGAAATTTTGCCTGTAACAGTTTTTTGACACGAGAAAGCTAATCGGCTAAGTTACACGTTCGAGAGATTTCGATTATTAGAGTCATTTGTGGGTCATGATGGGTCATAATGAGTCATGGTCAAGCTATATCTAAAGAACAGGTGGATCGATTTTAACGAAATTTTGTATACAACATTTTTTTGGCAGGAGAAAACTATTGAGCTAGGTCACATGTAGGGAAAATTTTGATTAATGGGTATGGGTCATAAAGGATCTGGGTCAAACTATTTATATTTAAAGAACGGCAGGATCGATTTTAACGAAATTTTGTATATAACAGTTTTTAGACACGAGAAAACTAATGGGCTAAGTCACATGTTTGAGAGATTTAGATTATAAGGATAATTTGTGGGTCATGATGGGTCATAATGGGTCATGGTCAAGCTACATCTAAAGAACGGGTGGGTCATTTTTAAGGAAATTTTGAATACAACATTTTTTAGCACAAGAAAACTATTGGACTAGGTCACATGTTCGAGAAATTTCGGTTAGTGGCTCACTTTTTGGGTCATTTTGTCTAAACAATGGTTTTAACGTCTTTGACCAAGTTTCGTACTCTATTGTTTTGGATTACAAGAAGTTTATTGAATAAAGTCATATGTTAGACAGTAGACACTATTCAATTAGTGGGTTATTGTGGGTCAAGCAAATTTTATCTAGACAATGTCTCGCGCAATTTTGACTAAATTTTGAATTCTACCGTTTTCGGGCTCGAGAAAATCATTGGGTTGGGTCAGATGTTCGAGAAAATTTGATTAATGGGTCATTTAGGGTCATAAAATGGGTTAAGATTAAACTAATCATATCTCAAAAACGGTTCAGTCGATTTTATCTAAATTTTGTATCCAACCGTTTTTCGGCACGCAAAAACGAACGGGCTAGGTCACATGCTCGAAAGATTTCGATTATAAGGGTCATTTGTGGGTCATGATGGGTCTTGCTAATTTCATCTGGAAAATGGCTCTCACCATTTTGAATATAATTTGTTTTACAGGGTGGTCATAAAAAAACCTTGCCGATATATGGAGCTCTGGCGGCCAGTCCGCTCAACCGATCGAGGTGAAATTTCAGATATAGCTATTCAGAGATATGAGCTCGAGATTCTGTGAACGACAACAAAATGGGGCTCACGGTTACGGTTATAGTTACAGAAACTCGAAATTTTCCAATGGCAACACCCATTTTTTTCACCTCAAAATGCTCAGCACATGCGAAAACCCTAAAGAGCGTTAGAACGGTATAGTTATTGCAATAAACGGATGCGTTATGCTCGCATAAAATC
Organism: Maratus speculifer; assembly: GCA_964019185.1. Lineage (NCBI taxonomy): Eukaryota > Metazoa > Arthropoda > Arachnida > Araneae > Salticidae > Maratus > Maratus speculifer. Next base: position 216,111,024 of record OZ025289.1, read on the forward strand.
AACTCTACGAACGGCCCCCCAAAAAAACACGACCAAGGCGCACTAAGAAAATTGTAACATGACAGAAACAAAATACCAATCACGGAACGTCGTTGCCAGATAGTCAGCGTAGAAAACGGATAAAAAGTGGGGTGGAAATGTTAGTTCTTCAGTCGCAGCAATTAGATGACTTCGTTCGTGTTGAGTTGGTAAAACTATTATCAAAATGAGATAAATGCTGCGAAAACCTGGCGCATTTATTGTCGAAACCATCGTCAAATACGAGGCAATTGCATTTTACAAGCTCTGTGTGATTTAGTAATGAAATTCGAAGAAATTGGCTGCACCTGTGATAGTCCGCGATCCGGACGACCAACTATTCCTGAGGATACTGTTATGGAAGTGCATTACATAGTGACCAGAGGAAGCATGCAAACTACAAAAGGTGCATCTCGTGTATTTGATATACCGAAATCAATGGTCTTAAACTTACTGCGCTCTGTAATCCGCATGTTTCCTTACCGGTACCAGCGCGCCCAGATGTTGGAAGTGAGAGACCATAAACAACATTTAGACTTTGTAAATGGATTTCTTCTCCGGTATGATGAAGATAACAATCGGCCTCTTCGCATATTATGAACGGACGAGGCACATTTCATCTTAACTGGTAACGTCAATGGCCTCCGCGATCCTCCGACCTCACTCCTATGGATTTCACTTTCTGGGGATATTTAAAATCTAGAGTGTACATGTGCAATCCGCAAACTTTGCCGGATTTGAAAGATACTATCAAACATGAGATTGCAAACATCCCTCATGCGATGTAACGTTTGGCTGTATTGTCCACAGTCGCCATCATGCAATATGTAATTGCCTGTGATGGCACCCATGTGGAAAATGTGTAATCAAAATAAAAGTTTTCTTTTCTCCTATCTGTATTATAATCAGGGATTAGTGTACTGACTCTGTGTCATATGAAAATTTCCTCCTTGCGCCCCAATCGAGTTTTTTTCTCGGCGGGGGGGGGGGGGGGGGGATTTGCAGAACAGTTTTTTGTGCGCGCACATGTCCATTTCTGGCGATATACGTACGGTTCCAACGCTCTTTAGGGTTTTCGCATGCGCTGAACATTTTGCGATGAAAAAAAATGGGTGTTGCCATTGGAAAATTTCGAGTTTCTGTAACTATAACCGTAACCGTGAGCGCCATTTTGTTGCCGTTCACAGAATCTCGAGCTGATACCTCTGAATAGTTAGGTATATCTGAAATTTCACCTCCAGCGGACTGGCCGCTAGAGCTCTATATATCGGCAAAGTTTTTTTATGACCACCCAATACATCGTTTTCCGGCAATAGAAAACCATTGGCTAGAACACATGCTCGCAAAAATTCGGTTAGTGGGTCATTTTGGGTTATAATAGATCAAGGTCAAACTATTTATACCTAAAAATTGGCTCAATCGATTTTATCTAAATTTTGTATCCAACGTTTTTCGGGACGCAAAAATTAATGAGTTCGGTCACATTTTCGAGATATTTCGATATAAAGGTCATTTGTGGGTCATGCTAATTTTATCTAGAAAATTGTTCTCACCATTTTGAGTACTTAATAATACTTTCTATTATATCGTTTTCGGGCAAGAGAAAACCATTGAGCTAGGACACATGCTCGTAACAATTCAATTAGTGGGTCGTTTTAGATCTTAATGGGTTCGGGTCATTCTAATTATATGTAATAACAACGACATAATCAATTTTATCTAAATTTTGTAAAGAATAGTTTTTTTGTCACGAGAAGACTATTGGGCTGAGTCGCATATTAAAAAAATTATATTAATGGATCATTTCGGCTTCATTGAGGAATGTTGTCAAGCTAATTTTGCCTAAGAAAGGTCTTAAACGATTTTGATTCAATTTTATATTTTACTGTTTTTGATTACCTGAAGACAAGTGAGCTAACTCACGTTTGATCAAATTTGATTAGTGGGTCATTTTTTGCAATATGGGTCAGGACCACGAGAGTATGGCAAAAGCCAATAAGTTAGCGACTTTTGACAAAATATTGGCGACATTTGGCCGAAAAATCGACATTAAGATTACGAAAGCCAAAACACGTATTTGGCGCCAGATGTAAGAATGTCGCCAGAAATGAAAATAGCAAATTTGGCTATATGTGGCAAAAAAAATATTGTCTTTCAGAATGTGAAGAAATTTTTATACATTTTTAATAGGATTCAAAATGTTTAAACCAATCAGAGTCGAGCTAAAAAAGTAACTTGGATCGATGTCCTTTCGTTGTAAATTTTAAAATAAGGTAAAAATGTGCATACATGCATAGTTGTCTAATTGATTGTTTTTGTAAATAATACTGTTATAAACAACATGTTTTATAGTAATAATACAGAGAGACTGATAACGTGAAAATACTATATCGCGTTGAACACAAAGTTAATTTTGACCAAGTTAAGCTCGGTCACTCCTGCTAGTGTAGATAATCAGGATAAACATTATAATAATGGATTTTTACAAAAAAGATTATTTAGCTCTAATACTGAATAAGAGTGTAACGTGTTCGAGCTTTGTTGATCCAAAATGTTTCAGGAACGGATTTCAAATCGACGAGTGACGATTCAAAAACTAGTTGGATGTGCTAATCGCAAAACTTTCTTCTATCTCATACGTATATTTTAATATTTCGAAAACTATTTACAGCTGTTAATATTTTAATATTATTAATTCAATACTATGCCATCTTTGATTTTCATCTAAAGTTTCTACTTCAGTCAATTAATCGGAGTAAAAACGAGTTCATGTGGATCATAATATTTATTAAAATCAATAGTTTTCCGTTATTCTGTCATCATCAGCTGCTTGCAAATAGTTGGCTTAACAGTAAGCAAATTCCCGTTTCTACACGAGCCGATGAACAATAGAACGACAAAGAATCGAAAAAATGACACAAAAAGTGCTTTCACAATGTTCATTTCCCTTTATTGGAATATTTCCAAATTCAAGGAAGCTATACTGGCCATAGCCAAAAACATACACAAAAAATTGGGTTCAATTCTGTGCATAAATTTATCACTTTTCGATGGTATAATGATGAAAATTAAAACAGAAATCGCAGCAATCACTTTTATAGCGCCCCCATACGGCAGATTTTTTTCAAATTCAGGGAGAACCTGCTTGCCATATCCAAAAATAATCATATACAAAAAATTTAGTACAGTTCTATGCATAACTTTGTATATTTTTTGTCGGTACAGTAATGAAAATGATACAGACATCGCTATTACAGTGCTCTCTTTAGGCGGAGTTTTTTCAAATTGAGGAAGTACCTACTAGCCATAGCCAAACAGTTACACACAAAATTTGGTTCAATTCTATGCATAAATTAATATAATTTTCGCTGTTACAATATTGAAAATTGCACAAAAATCGCTATTGCAAAATCGCCCCCTTCCGTCGGATTTTTTTTTTTTTTTTTCAAATTTAAAGAGGACCAACTAATTATAGCCATACACTTAGACAAATAATTTGATTCAATTCTATGCGTAACTTCATACACTTTTCGATGGTACAATATTGATAATGGCACAAAAATCGCTAATAGAGCGCTCCCTTTCGGCGGAATATTTCAAAATTGAAGAAAAAACTGCTGCTGCAGTCAAAAACATAAACAAAAAATTTGGTTCAACTCTATGCATATCTTCATACACTTTTCGACACAATGGCGACATACGATCACACAGATGGACACATACACATACACAGCACGTTTATAAAAACATGTTTTTTAGAATTTCTAGCCCCGGAAACGTATAAATCCGTTGAAAAACGGGAAAATATTACAATATTTTCTTTTATCTTCAATAAAAGAAGTAAAAAGAGCCGGAAGTCATCTCTATTCTGTATAGTACATTGTGTAGATTAACAGAGTAAATGCGGAATATCAATGCGTAACGCACCGATTACAATCATTACTTATGCAACCTTTTTATTATTTGGTTGGTTTACTTTTCGAATTTAAACAGGCTATATGTAACTATAATATATTTGCTTAAGCTTAACTGGCCAGATTAATCTTCTACGATAACTAACATGTGCTTCACGCTGATAAACTGATTTATATGTCATGCCCTTGCACATATTAATTATTAATGAATTAAATTAGAAAAGAGATAATTAATCAATATTATACAACCTCTCTTACTGTTTGATCACATTTTAATTACTGTTAAACGTTCATACATGTGCATCCTATTCTGCGTACTACACTGTAAAAAATATTAATGTTATTTTACACTAAAAATAGTGGCAACTAAGTTTCCACCAATGTAATGAAAGTATACACAATCAGTGAATTGATGTAATAAATCACCAGCAATCAAATGGCGTAAACAAACAGTACTTTTGGTGCAACTTAACTGCCACCATTTTTGTTGTGAAGTCACACTACCGCTTGTTTGGTGTACATTAAAAGTGAAATAAAAAATAAAAAAAAAACATTTTATATCTAATACAACCATAGTTTAAAATAAATAGTTTAATGCACAGAGGCTGTGCTAAACTTTCTTTTAATTGAGATAATTTTTATAACATATTTTAAACATATTGACAACAACGAAATTTTCTATTTGTTTACATGCTTTAAAATATCTTTTTCATAAGTCCCGTATAGAGGGAAGGGGGGAAATTGGAGATAGAATACCTTTAAATTTTGGCATAATCAAGTTCATTATACATGTATTGTATTAAAATTAAGCCTTTTTGCATGTATTTAAAAGATAATTGCTTAATGAACTTTACTCCCGCCCCCTCATGGAAGTGCTGAATTTTCCCATTAAATGTAATCAAATGGGCACCCTTGATGCTTTTAAGTACATTTTACCACTATAATCACAAGAATAAGAGTATGACAATCGTTTTCACTTATTCAGTATCAACATTTAAAAAATTAAATAAAAATTATGAAAATTTCTCTCATTGTTAATAATGCTCCCAATAATCTAAAATAACATCTAATAATAAATTCTTGGTGATTTTTTTAAAGAAAAGACAAATGTCATGATCACACATTTAAAAATAATTTTGTAACAAAAATCATAATTACTTATGATATGACTAACACTAAAATTTAATTCGGCATTTTTAGTTTTCTTGATAAATATAAGCTGCATATGATGTAACATTACATTAGAAATCTACAATCTAACGCATATTATAACTTGCTTAACTATGTCTGCTAACAAATAAGCAAAGGTGTATAAAAAAGAATCAACTTCAACATTTAAATAAAATATACACCTCTCGTTAAATTCAACCATGGCAATCATTACTCTTAAATTGGCAGTATCCTGTTAAAAGCATGATCTAACTTTAAAAAGTAAATGCAAATATTTAAAGTTTTACATTTTAAATCTGCAAAAAATAATCAAATTGCTTACCTTGTGCTTGCGCTTTTAAATACAATTCGAAAACAAGAAAGAAAAATTAAATACGAAAGTAAAATTCCACATCGTCGTCTATGGCAGAGTGCCGATTCGTAATTAAAACATACAGTAGCAGTTTTGTTTTTTGCTTTAATTATAAAACATTCATTCAGTACATCCGGGATTTACGTCACAATTACCTAACTCTGTTTTTGTTTTTGTTTGTTGTTGTTGTTGTTTTAGCCTTCGATGCTATTTCTTTCAGACAAGCTAAAAAGTGTCGTGTCAAAAATTGTGGCCCACTTTTTCATAATCTGACCATTAAAACGAGACATTCATACAATCTATATATTTAAAAGACCTGGCTGTTTTTTTAGTGATCAGTTCTGAAATTTCTACTTAACCGATTTTGATAATAATTTTTTTAAATGAAATCTATTTATTTGTAGTTGTGCCCATTTTAGCTATTTTTTAATTTAGTTCCATTTTTATATTTTATTTTTAATTTTAAATGCTTTTTACGATATTTCTTCAAAATGGTGGCAACTCAGTTTAGCTTTTCTCTCGATAATAAAAATTTATTTTCCTTTATCACTTTCCACCAGTCAGAAGCTTTATTTCATCAGTGAACATGTCCTCGCATTTAAAAGAAAAAAGTTAATTGTTTTCGTAAAATTTAACCACAATAAAATGATATCGTATAATTATGCACTAATTGGGGTTGTAGCCTCCATGAACTTGTAAAGATTCCGTTCATTTGTTGGCAACAAAAAGGCAGACGATATTGTTGTTATTAAAAGAATAAAAATGTTGTTTGTTGTTGATATGCTGAAGGCGTTCTATTTATTATTATTTTACAAGTAATTTAATATAGTAAAATTATTTTAATTAGTTTTTTGATATTAAGTAAAATATAATGATTTTAATCAATTAATTATTTGATACGCGTAAATAGAAATAAGCGCAATACCGGGCTCTCTTACAAGGTAAAAAAAATGTATTTACTGAGAAATAATATTAATAATGTAAATAAAATAACAGAAAATAATTTATGATAAAAATTAATGTCTAAAGCAAAATAAGAAAAATTTCAAATGGGGAAAATGATGTCATTCACCAACCAGATAAATGGGAATTACAATATTATTACGGATGCCTTTTTCATATTACTATTAACAGTAACTTTTAAAAAACATTTGAAGAGAAAATGACTTCACTATTTAAAACATCGCATTTTTACTCATAACGATAGTACATTTCAATATTTCTTTTCATTATGGACACTGAAATTGAGATTTTACTTTCAGATGACTTCAGTTAATGAAAATAAAGTCATAGTAAAAATGAAATCAGTCTTTTTTAGCACTTTCCAACAAAGTTGAAAAGTGCTTATGCATTCGGTTTTTCAGTCCGTCTGTCCGCGCTCTAACTCCCGTAAATATACTCGGATTGCTATGAAATTTTTATACGTTATCGATGTTTACCCTAGCACGAACCCTATTGAAAATGAACTATCTACCATGATTAGTTTATCTAAAGAGAGAATCAAAAGTTTCCCATTACATTACGGCCTATGGGGAAAAATCGTTAATATACTCGGATTGCCATGAAATTTTAGGACGTTATTGACGTTTACCCTAGCACGAACCCTATTGAAAATGAAGTTTCTACCATGATTAGTTTATCTAAAGGGCGAATCAAAAGTTTCCCATTACATTACGGCCTATGGGGAAAAATCGTTAATATGCTCGGATTGCCATGAAATTTTAGGACGTTATTGACGTTTACCCTAGCACAAGTCCTATCGAAAATGAAGTTTCTACCATGATTAGTTCATCTACAGGGCGAATCAAAAGTTTCTCATTACATTACAGCCTATGGGGAAAAAATCTTTTTAAAGGAATTTTAAAGATGTTATACCCTGTCAAACATATTAAAATATGCATTCTATAAAATATAAGGTGAAAATATAGCTATAATTCATTTACAGGGCCACACAAAAGAATTCCATTAGATAATGGTAAAAGGGGGGAATTGTGTGTGACATATTTTAAATATATTAAGATTTTTCATGTATAATAAAATTGATATATGCCACTGAAGCTTACTATAAATTATACGCTGCTGTCTTGCATAATATGAAGTACATAGCATTTACAGGGCCACACAAAAGATTTCAAATAGTATATTTTTTCCGAAGTACCGTATATGTGTCCGATGGTGGCTGATGGAGGGATGAAATGCATTTTAATTATGATATGCGCGTTTATATTACGCTAAGTATATGCACATTATATGGTGTGTATAAATGTTATAGTTGACATACAGGGCTACCCAAAAGAGCTCATCAACGTTGCTGAATATGAGCGTAAATTATTTAAACATGGTTCTTTATGCATTTTTACGCTGAGCTTCATTCAATTTACTGAGAAATATTTGCAGAATATAGATAAAAGGATATACCGGGCCACGCAAAGAATTCGGTACATGGATGCCTATGAATGATGATTTATGAGAATGTGATTTCAGTTGTTTTAAAAGTGTTTTAGTTTACAATAAATTTTAGCCTAATGCTGACGTGTAATAAACGTACAATGTAAACTACAGGGCTGAACAAAAGTATTCAAGTATGTTTCCATCTAATAGTATGAATTGCTGAAAAAGAAATTTCAAGCTACTGGGTATTTTCTTGCTAAACTAAATTTTCCCATTATATCCACTGACATAGGAAATACAGGGCTATCCAAAAGTACTGGAATACATATTTGGGTATATTTGGCTATACACTATTATTTCCCTAAATAACAAAGTTTTATTAAAGATTTCATTAAGTGTTGGAAAGTGCTTCATAATCTATGCTTAACGCGTGATTCTTCGTACTTGTTTTTTAATAAAACTATTTTTCTGTGAGTGCATATAAAATAAGTTTTCTGGATTTCGCCGGCACTCAGATTACAGTTTTAACTGAAGATGTGCGAATATTTGCATGCAAAATTGTAAGTAGCAAACTTGACATTAAGTTTGGAATTATATTTATTATATATTGATTCAATAATGTTTTTTTTTTAAACCAAATCGATCGGGTCTTTTAAACATTTTATTAGTCGAATTCGACGGGATTCCACTCGTTTTATTGTTAAAATGCTTTTTATTTTTCTCAGAGTCTATAAGAAAGCATTTAAACTAAAGAAAAAATCCGTTTTTGATGAATCTAGTCAATGAAGAAGTAGCACGTCAAATTGTATCTCTTTATTATTCCGCAATTCCAATGTCTCAAAGAGAAATTGATAAACAATTGGGTATTTCACGAGATGTTATGTTTGCTATTATATTGATAAACACAAGAAAAATGAAGTTAGTTCATTGCATTCTAAATCGGGTCGCCCTTCCAAAAGACCTCTATCGATTTTTTTTTTTTTTCTAATCGGAGGCGAAACTGAATTCTGCAATGGCAGAATCTACATTCAACTTTTTTTTTCTAAATTTAGCGCCAGTTTGACTTAAAACAACTAAATAAATCAAGAAATTAAAATAAACACCTACAGAATCGGGTAACATTGCAACTGGAAATATTTTGAGAGATTAATCAGCAATCATTATTCAGAACATAACGGAAATCACAGACAAAATTCTTATTGATCCGCTAATTTAAAGGAATTTCAGAATATGGCATTGAAATGTTGGGTACGATTTTCACTCTTAATTTGGAATAAAGTTTCCGCAACTTTTTTAAAGGTGTAGAATTACACAATTTTTAATATATTAAACCACTTAGAAGTGTGTTAAGAAAAGAAACTACTAGAAGTAGTGCATATTTAAATTTCATTCGTTATTTTACAAACCCAAATTAAATATGATAATACTGTTTTTTGTTTTTTTGTTTGTTTGTTTTTCTTTGCAATGTATTTACGTGGAAAAAAGAATGTGCTATAATAACTGTGTATGAGTGGATTATCTTTTTTAAACCAAATTCTAACAAAAATTATTATAAAATCCGTTTTTATACACATATATATACATATATATAATACAGGTATTGTAGTGATCGACTAAGGTTATTTAACCGTTAAAAAGATTTTACATTGAAACATATATTATAGCCAACAGTCAAACTTAAAGCAGATATATACATTTTTTCATCGATGCCTGTCTACACATAACTTCTGATTAGATCCGATTTTCCTAATTCTTCATTTTTTATTTATTTTTTATTTTTTAAGACCTTTTTGGGGTGGTGCCGTAACGATTTCATTAGTATCTAAAAGAGATAGGTTTGTCTTCTAATAATTCTTTTCTTTATACGCTAAAACTTTTACAGAAAGATTTATGCAATTCAAGGATCGTATTGGACTTGGCATAAGGGCGCAAACTCAGGATTTTTAGAGGGCGTAATAGTATTTAATGAACTCGTGACAATTTTACTTGTTTTTGTTGTATCTAGTTTGACACAGCTTAACACGAAGACTTCGCTATATTCTCCGTGCATTTTTAAAATTCCATAAAATACGCATAATGTTACACAATTTTCTTGTCTGTCGCTTTATTATTTTATACTTTTGAAAATAATACAAACCCAGTGGCGAAGTGTCAGAGCATCAGACTGTGGTAATTTCAAGCGATTTGGTTGTGTCGTTTTGCTCCGTTATATGCGGACGAACGTACTGAACGACGCTACTTATTTACATAATTACAAAGAACGTATCTAAAAAGAAAAAGAAAACAGGTTTCTACAAAAAAGTGCACCAAATACTCGCTTTATTATTCTAAAAATCACTAAAATAATTCATCAAATTTACTCTTCTAAGCACATTCTTTCCATGATTTGCAACGGACAAAAATACTAAATTTAAAAAATAAGAGTATTATCACATTTAATTTTGGTTTGTAAAATAACGAATGAAGTTTAAATATGCACTCCTTCTGGTGGTTTCTTATTTTAATACACTTTTAAGTGGTTTAATATATTAAAAATTGTGCAATTCTACACCTTTAAACAAGTTGTGGAAACTTTATACCAAATTAAGAGTGAAAATCGTAACCACCATTTCAGTGCGCCATTTTGAAATTCCTTTAAATTAGCGGATCAATAAGAATTTTGTCTGTGATTTCCGTTATGTTCTGAATAATGATTACTGATTAATCTATTAACGTATATCCTTTTTCAACGTCACCTGATTCTGCCGGTGTTTATTTTAATTTCTTGATTTATTTAGTTGTGTTTAAGTCAAGCTAGCGCTGAATATTAAGTGATAAGTAAATATTAGTAAATTAAAAATTTTATAAAAGATAAGAACAGGGCTAAATTATAAAATCAATAATTTAAATACTTTTTATAATTTATAATAGAGTCCAGTTTACTTGATCTATTGCTACAGAAATTGCGAAAATAATATTGCACAATTCTCCCAAAAGTTCTGAATTAATGATCTAAAACAAACGGTATTTACATTTGATGCGATGTATACAATTTTTTTTTTTTTGGGGGGGGGGAGGCAAAAAGTAAAATTTTAAAGCAAATTTAAAAAGATTTTTTTTCATTATAAAAAGTCAGATTTGTAGAGAAATGGAAGAAATTGTTATACGAATATATTTAAATGTACACCTAATACCTAAAACCCGCCATAGACATAAAAAGTAGTAAAAAAAACGTAAAACTTACAAGAAAAACGTACAATTTGGCAATGCTACTTTCTGAATGCCCTTAAAGAAAATTTTCTTCTTCATTTATTTATCAATAGGTACATTTCATTTCCACATTCAGTGATAAAAAGAAAATTTTTTGGAATAGAATCGGTCACTTTCTGTGAAGTTAAAAAAAAGCGCCCTTTCAGAAAACTGTAGGGGTTCTTAATGCGTTTTGAAAAAGTTTTATTATGAAACTTTGAGAAAATTTATTCATCTTTCTTATTGTAATTAAGTATGGTACACAAAAAATTTTTTAATTTTCCAGGTTATTAGAAAAAAATGAAAAAAGTCCGGAAATTTCGTGGTTTTTTGGTTCTGTAAAGTTTTTCTCAGGATACTTTGTTGGAAAACACTTAATTTTTGTTACTAGTATCCCCATAAACGCTTTAAAAACATAAAATCTTCTAGCAAAATTTTTGAATATATCGGACCTTTTTTCTGACAATTCGACTGGAGTAAAACGTGATGTATAACAACATTAATATTGACATTAAATTATTAATATTTTGTTACATTAGGAAGATTTAGTTACGCAGCTGAAAATCTTTAATTTAAAATATACAATATCCTAAACATCGATATTCCGATTTGAGTAAACTAATTAACATTCTACAAAAATTACTCGAAAACGTTTCTGAAAATCACTGGCAGCAAAAGAAACTTTCTTTTTGTAAATGTTTATTTAATTCTCAAACAATATTGATTTCTAGGGTTTTTAAATAGTATAAAGAATACTTTTCGGAATCATGGCTAATTTGATAGGAATTATTGTGCATTTTCGTTTACGATTATATAATATTTTCGTTGGATAACCCCTTAAGGGGGCTCAGGGCTTGAAAACTTTTCAAAAAATCTATTTTCTTATGATCTATTTTGATTATTCAACTAATTCTGAACTCAGTGCAAAAAAACCGCCTAAAATATTTGCATTTTTAACGGGGTAATAAGCATTTATGCATCAACACTTTCATAGCCGCACCCATATAATTTCAACTTTAAGTCGAGTTCTATCCGCAAGATTTAAAAAAAAAACTATTTGATGGAATGGCTTAATTTTTTTTTCATGCATATAACATCATTATCTATAGAATGAATTAATATATTTTAAATAGTTTAATATTTTGAAGATTTTTAATGAAAAAAAAATGTATTTTTAAGGGTTTTTTTAAATTTTCAAATTTGAGAGTTTTTTAATAAGATTTTTTTTTTTTTTTTTTGAGTGATAGTTATATTCTTAATTCATTCTATAGAGTAAAGTTTCCTGATCATTTTAATGCAAAAATAAGGTTCTTATGTCAATTCAACGTTAAGATAGCTTGCGGGTGGTGATATAACACATAATTCTTTTTTTTTTTTTTTTTTTTTTTTTTTTTTTTTTTTTCGAAAATTGTGTTATATAAATTTTGCTATATTTCTTATTATATTAGACTGAAGTACTTCATTTTATAATTTTATAAGACTACAAACATACCTTTAAAATATCAGAAAGTTTAAATTAATTACATTGAATACTTCTGTTTTTATATGGACTCAAAGCGAGAGCTCTGTTTACATGTTTTTTCGTATCAATCAAGCCCTGAGCCCCCTTAAGGGATGATGGGGTACAAGACTGGGTGAAATCCTAAGAAAAATATGTCAGCTTTAAAACCCGTTTCTTCGGAAACTACCCGATAGACTTTGATGAAATTTAATAACCATATACATTGGATTATGCTCAAAGCTTATGGAAGACAGTTTTTCTGCAACTAAAACAGTCTATTTCAGAGCAATGTAAAATTTTCAGAAATTTTATATTTTTCCGATTTTTTTTTTTTTAATGAAACTAATTAAAGTTTTTAAAACTATCTGGCATATGTAATCTTATATTTATGTTCTGCCACCAAAAAAAAAATAGCGAAATCACTGGAGTACTTTATGAGATAAAGGAATTTTTACCTGAAAAGTACGGTTTATCAGTAGAGACAAAAAACTTAAATACTTCTGACTTATTTGAAGCTCTTGCACAATTTTACAACACATGAAAACTTATTTTAAATACTTGGATAAAATTTAGTTTCATATAATAATAGACCGGTAGGCGGCAGCACAGACAATCACCTCATTGAGTTCACGGATGAAAATATAGGATTAGTTAAATTTCGATTCTCATATTGGCACGCAATCGGTCTGTCATGTCATATTTTGGTTTGAAACATGGAAAAACCCGATTTTAGCATAAGTTTACCATTGTGCTTTCTTGCACTCAAAAATATGAAAACATGGAGAATTGGGAGCAGGAAAATATAATGTTAAACCTATGAGTCAACCACTAAAAAAGGGTTTTTTGATGTTTTCCATGAAGATATGACTTGGCACACCGATTGAGTTTTAATATGTGAATCGAGATTTAACTAATGCTAAATTTTCCTCCGTGAACTCGATTATTCAATGAAGTGATTTTTTGCCTCCCGGTCAATAAATGCGATAATGTTTTAACAATTATCGGTTCTACGTCTCTTCCCATGTGACATTAGACGAGCCTTTTTTTAAACGTATTTTATTCAGTTAACACCCTTTTCTATATAAGAAAAAAACTTACTTGTGCTTTGATTACATGTGCATATTAGAAAATTTATTTTAAAAATATAGTGGTGCGAGTAGAATTTAAAAATATAAATAACTATAAAATGTCAGCGTAAAATTAACGTCAAGAGGCATGGTGTCCGAGTTGGTGTATCTTTTTTAATTTTTACAATTATTTGAAATGGTAAAAAAGGGCATTTTTGTATATTCTTGAAGGTTCAAAGAACTTTTTAAGCCAATAAAACAAAAATCAATTTTTTAAAAAAATGTCACTCATATCTCCTCTAAACCACTTGGCAATGTGAGACCGGTATACGTGCCGCTTAAAAATGCTCAGAACCCTCGATTAGTTTCATTCTCACCAGAAAAGTTTTATTTTAAATTTTGCCTGATTTAATCCCATATTTTCATGATTGAAGTAGACAAACATTTCTGCTTAAAAAAAATCGTGATAAAAGATTAAATTTGCCATAAAAGTCGCTGATCCCGAAAGGGTTAAGCTCCGCAACATACCTGCGTGTATATGAAATCTATTACTGGGACGTGCGTGCGTACGTCTTCATTTTAAGCACAAATTGTAATCTTTTAGGCATTTTTGTTGTTGTTGTTGTTTCATTCTATTTTTTCATGATTAATTGCTGGTTTTATGCAGTTCTTTATATAGCATAAACATAGAATTTTTTGTCTACATTTCTGTGTTTTATTAAATGTAACAGTAATGCGAAAAATTTAACAACTAATGTGAAATATTATACAAACGTTACACTACACATATTATACTTGTTTATTTCGAAACTTATCTTTATTTGTATGATATAAATAAATCTCTATTTTATCTCTTCACGTTACATTTAATTAAATAATTGGCATGTAAAACTTTTAAATTTCAATACAGGTATTTAAGTTTGGAATTTTTCACATTATCTAAACTCAAATTTTGAGTGATTAATTAATTCAAAATAACAATGTGGAAAAAAACCGGTGTCGAAGAATTTCAAAAATTGTAAAAGAAGCTCGTCATTAATGGATTAAATATAATGGCCTAAACAATTTTTCAGGAAATTTAATACATCTGGTATTCAACATACACTATCACTAAAATGAATCTGTCTTAGAGGTACTTAGAGGGTTGGGAAACATGGGTCTTTTTTCTTAAAAAGTAAATTAAAATTCATTATCCAAATAATGTTAATTATCTGCAAAAATTGTCATTAATCCAGCTTTGTATTTCTCAATTTCAAATGCTGGATGGTTGACTAGTTAATGTTCATCAGTAATCTTTTCTTTTTCTCATGGCTTGCAGAGCAGAAAGTTTCTATCTAATAATTTTACTTTCACTGGCGTTCATAAAAACGAATTTTGTATTATGAAAAGGGCAGATTAAAACAATGCTCTTTAGACCGTGTAACGAAATCTATAAATATTAATAACATTCAAAAAACGATTTTCTTTTCATTAAAGTTCCTACCCATTTTCAAATCAGAACTCTAACTTTTTTATTGTCAACATGTTCAAGTTTATGGTAAGTTTATTTTAATGTATTTTAAGTGCTGTATTATATATTTTATGTCATCCTTTGTTTTTCGCAACGTACAATTTACTAGTAAGGTAAACGCATCAGTAGAGGGCCACTTAAGGAGATTTGTATGATTTAAACAAGTGGGTAAGTGTGATCTTAGACGATTAATCGAATGATCGAACGATTGATCAAACGCAGAGGGTTTCTTTTAATATCTCCTTTAAAATACTTTATCATTAAATTAACAAACGAAAGTTGTCAATAATATTTAAAAGTATATTTTAATTAAAATAATAGTATTTTTCAAAATTTCATGATTTGTTGTGTAGCAGTTTAAGTACGCAAAATTTGAACACTCTGACTTATACAGTTTTTGTGTACGGGATCTGGGACAGACAGACAGAAGATAGAGACGAATAGGGTTTCGTCAGATGAACGAAACCCTAAAAACAAGGCTGTTTTTAGGGTTCGTCAGACAAAACTTTATTCGTCTTTGTCCTATGTCTGTCCGTCACAGAGTCCGTACACAAAAATTGTATAAGTCAGAAATTTCAAATTCTGTGTACTTGCAGATGAATACTTGCGTCACACGACAAATCACAAAATTTTGAAAAGTCAGTTATTTTAATTAAATAAATTTTTTCTATGCCATACGCTCATTTTTGCGATTAAAAAAAAGAAGAAGCTTAACTTGAAATTTTTGTCATGGCTTGGGGGGAAAACATGTTGCTAATAAACAGAAGGTTTTGGGTTCGGTCCCCAATGCGGAAACTTGAAATTTTCATTCTGAGGTAGATTTATTAAGAATAAATTTAATATTTTTGGCCAATTTAAGGGTTTATATTATTAGGATTCGTTTATCTAACATTCGTATATTTTTTATACCTAGATTTTCATGCTATTTAACAAACGTTTGAGATTTATTAATGATTCAGCATTTTAAACAATTTTTTTCGCTTTTAGAAATGTATATATATCCACAAATTTTATTTCATTTCGGATTTTTAAAAAATTTTAAATTGGGGATTTTATTTAAATTTGTAGATGTTAAGATTTTTAAATTGATTAAAATAAATATCTTTCTTTTATATTTATTTTTAAATTAAATTTACTGGTGCTACCATCTAATAAGAATTTAATAATTATAAATTATCAGTTTAGATTTATAAATTAAAGGATAATTTGTTTTGAAAGAAATATTAAACGAAACACTCTGTGCGTTCTCCGATAACACTTAACCACTTGTTTTTTAGTCATCTGTCGTGATATTTTACTAAAACAATTTTACCAGTCATTTATTTTAATATTAAAAGCTATTCATTTGCAGATGTACACATGTCGCAATAGGTATTTTTAAAGATATTCCCATTTTTATATTTTAAAAGTCCTTCCGGCAGTACCGGGAGGAAAATGTAGTTTTCATATACCTTTTTTTTTATTTATTTATTTTAAATTAAGTTATATTATTCAAACATACGAAGCTCAAATTAGTGGAACCCGATTATATACGATTGAATACTAGTTTTTGTCAACACTGAATATTAATGGGAATTTTTAGAAATAAGTCGTCTTTAATTCAAGCTGGTTTTATTTTAAGCGATTTATAAGCTTGCCAAATTCAACGATATCATGCAGTGCATGCCATTTTAAAACAGCACGATGGATAAAACAAACCAATGAGCTTGATCGAAATCTTAATTCATGTGCACATGCACACTCACATCGAAATCGATTAGTATATAAGAGTGCTGTCGCGGGCGAATTAATTTTTAAAAAAATATCACCCAAATTAGAAATTTAATCTGCTATATCTCAGGCATTTTTTAAGCTAAAGACAAAACAAAAAATACTCCTGAATTCATGTATTAAGATCAAACATTCAGAAAGAATTTTTTTTCGATTCCTAATTTTTTGTTTGTACATCATTATACATTTAAAAGATTTTTAACAAACTTACATGCCCACCATTTTTAAACAAGATGGCGGATGAAGTTGAGCAGTGAGCTCGGTAGAGACATTGGTATGTACTATGTACACACAGAGTTATATCCAAATCAGTTTATAAATATACGTATTATCGCGTGACAAATTTCAGACCGTTTCAAAATGTCAACCACACTGGAAATTGAAAGTGCTATAACTCAACCATTTTTAAAGATATAGGTGAAGCAAAAAGTGTTTTGGAATCTTTGTATCAAGGTCAAACACATAAAAGAAAAATCTTTTTCAATTTCTTACTTTTTTGTACCTAATTTTAAAATTTAAATTTTTTTAAATATTTTAATATTCCGCTATTTTGAAATAAGATAGCGGATGGAACTGGGCAACGAACTCGGTCAAGGCATTGGTATGTACTCTGTACATACCAAGTTACATCTAAATCGGTTTATAAATGCGCGTGTAATCACGTGACGAAAATCAGATCATTTCAAAATGTGATCAACACTAGAATTTATAAGAGCTATAACTCAACCATTTTTTAAGATACAAACGAAACAAAAAATGCTCTGGAATCTTTGTATCAAGGTCAAATGCGTAAAAGAAAAATCTTTTTCAATTTCTCATTTTTTTTTTCTAAATAATTTTAAATTTTAAAATTAAAAAAAAATTAATGGCAACCATTTTGAAACAAGATAGCAAATGGAATTGGCTAACAAACTCGATCCAGGCCTCAGTATGTACCATGTGCACACCAACTTAAATCCAAATCGGTTCATAAATACGCGTGTTATCGCGTGACAAAAATCAGATCGTTTCAAAATGTCAGCCACACTAGAAATTCAAAGTGCTATAACTCAGTCATTTTTTAAGATATAGATGAAAATAAAAGTGTTCTGGAATCTTTGTTTTAAGTTCTAACACACAAAAGAAAAATATTTTTCAACTTTTAAATTTTTCGCATTAAATTTTAAAATTAAAAAAAAATTTAAAAATTAAATGTCCGCCATTTTGAAATAAGATGGCGGATAATGCTGGCCAACGAACTCGGTCAAGATGTTTGTATGTACTAATTTTTGGCGATTTTTAACGTTCTTTTTGCAGTTTTATCCCATTAGTGAAAGGAATACGGTTTCATTCTTTTAACCCAATATAGCAATTTTATTCTCTTTTCATCAAAGTTTATTCGTAATTTGTACAGTGATTTTTGAATTTTTAACGAATTTTTTAATGCGATTTTTAGTGTTTTTTCTCATTTTGCGGATATTTTTTGAGATTGATAAAAAGAAAATCGTTTCAAACTTTTAGCCTAATGACCTAAATTTTCCGTTTGTTACGAATTTTAGATTTTAACGATTTTTGATGCGATTTTCAATGAGTTTTTTAACGTTTTTTTTTTCAAGATTTTTTGCGTTTAGCATCTATTTTTTTCATAGTTGTTCTATCAAAAACTTAAACTGTTAAGAGTGCAATAATTTTTTTTTTTTTTTTTTTTTTTTTTTTTTTTTTTTGCGAAATCTACCTAAAATGTCAAAAATTTAGGTACCACTATTTTCGAATAGCAATTTCATAAAATATCTTAAATTCTTGCTTGAGACCGCTACCCCCTCCAGTAATATATCACCTGATAGGTTGTTTAACAAAGTATCGTTTTGATAAAGTTTTTGCAGAATAGAGTGTGCTACCTGGTGGTGGAAAATGGAACTAACAGAACGCGATTTTGTTAAAATTTGGAAATATAACAATGTGCTTTGTTTTAAAATTTAAAATGGTTTGTAATACATGATAAAAAATTTAAAAAAAGAATGGTGTGACACATTTCAGGGTGCGTGAGAGGAGGGGCGCGAACAAAATTAGGAAATGTAACATGGAGATCTGTTTTACACTTTAAGGTAGTTTATAATGCATGTTAAATTTTTAAAGTACTGACGATGCTCTGGAGAAACCGCTGCACGAAGTTATGTATGAAGTTTTACACCTTGAAGCCCATTTATAAGTTTTTTTTTTATTTAATTCATATGCGATTTTTAGTGGGTTTCCAGGCGATTTTTCCACACAAAAAGAAAGCAGTTTCATTCTTCCGACCTAATTTAGTGAATTTTCTTCTCTTTTCAATATAATTTATTTGGATTTCGCGCAGCGATATTTGGATTTTTAGTGAATTATTTAATGTAATTTTTAGTGGGTTTTTTCGAATTTTGCCGTTATTATTCGACATTAGTAAAAGAAATTTTGCTTAAAACTTTCAGGCTAATGTATTAAATTTTAGCTGCTAAGATTCATGAATTTCAGCGATTTTTAATGCGATTTTTTGAGATTTTTTGCGTTTGATGTCGAATTTTTGTCATTCATGAGATATTTCCAATTACATCGTTTTACCCGATTAGAGTAAATTTTGACCCCAGTGATATTTTTAATATTAGTGTTTTTTAATGCACTTTTTAATGCAATTTTTAGAGATTTTTCGAGTTTTATGGAGGGTTTTTTATTTTTATATTCGGAAGTAAAAATTGATTTCAAACTTTTAATCTAATATAATTTTAGAGATTTTTAACGCGATTTTTCAAGATTTTTTGTGTTCCGTGTCGATTTTTTATTATCTATAAAGGATTTCCATTTACGACTTTATCCTGTCGATTAATTTCGCCAAATTACATCAATCGTGAAACAAGCCAAATTATGCAAATTGATGTAATTTTTATGTTAAATAATGAAAGGAGAGATGATTTAGAAAAACATTAATAAAAATACATATAAAAATAAGAAGTAAAAACCACTTGATGACGTAACAAACGTATGTAACATGTTTAATGTCAAGTGAATATGGAATTTACGATCCGCCATTATTGTCACTTAATCTTATGGTTTGACCTAGTTAGTTTCTTGGCCAACCGGATAATCAAATAGTACAGATTTCCGATTAGAATGTTTTATCCGTTTGATGAAATTCTGATTACTGCGATTTTGAAAATAGCTAGCGATATTTAGTGCATTTTTCAATGCGCTTTTTAATGAACTTTTTAATGCGATTTAGTACCATTTTTCTCAACTCCCACCACAGCGGTATTTTAACAATAAAAAATTTATTTTGGTTTCAAACTTTTAGCCTAATATAGTAAATTTCACCATTTACCTTTTTTTAATTTTGTCGATTCTCAATGTGATTTTTGATGTATTTTGTGTTCTGCGTCGATTTTTTTGTAATTCATGTAAAAAGGAATGATTGCTATGTTTTACACGACTAGAATAATTTTTTATTCACGGGATGTATTTACATTTAGCGATTTTTAATGAATTTTTCAATGGTTTTGTATTGGTTTTTTGAATCCCACGGCAATTTTTTGAAATTTGGAAAAGGAAATTAATTTCAAACATTTACCCTTCATTTACGAATTTTGAAATTTAGTGATTTTTCAATGCAATTTTCAATGCAATTTTTACCAATCTTTTCATTATTTCTCACACTTTGCGCCAATTTTTTCATTCGTATTTAAGAAAGAATTCAGATTACACTACTTTACTCTATTAGTGTGAATGTTGTCCCCTGCTATTTTAAAATTTGAAACGATTTGTAATGCATTTTTGTATACAATTTTTAGATGTTTTCGAGTACACGGCAATTTTTTCACAATTGGAAAAGAAATTTCTGAATAATTTGTAGCTTAACGTAGTAAATTTTGACATCAATGATTAAGATTTTTAGCGTATTTTCATAAAACGTTTAGCGATTTTTTTAAAGTTTTGTGTCGATATTTTTTAACTAATGAAAGAGTTCAGATTTCAATGTTTTGTCCCATTATGGTAAATTTTGTCCGCAGGAATTTAATATAAATGTTTATCTTACTATGGTAAATTTTGTCCGGAATTTTGAATTTTACTGATTTTTAATCTGTTTTATAGTGATTTTTCAAGTTCTGCGACAATTGTTGACATCGATAAAAGAATTCCGGTTTCTAACTTTTAGCTTAAATAGTACAATTTGTTTTCCATGCTTTTTCAATTTTGCCAATTTCTAATGCGATATTCATCGTAATTTTTAGTTAGTTTTAGGAATTTTAGGTGTTTTGTGTTGACTTTTCCTTATTCATGAACGATTTCCGATTGCAATATTTTCAACTGAATATTAAATTTTTACAGCCATGACTTTTAAATATTCAGCGATTTTTAATATAGTTTTCAATACGATTTTTAGCCATTTTTTAAGTTCTTTGGCGATTTTCCGCCATTCAGAAACCAATTTTGATTTCAAATATTTTGTTTAATGTAGTTATGTTTCGAATGCAATGTTTTATCTCTTAATATGATTTTGGCGTTCCATGTCTACGTTTTGTTATTTATAAATGATTTCCGATCATAACCCCCCCCCCCCCCTGGCCCTACCTTAATATTAATTTTTTAAGCATTGACTTCCAAATATTTATCTATTTTTTAATGCTATTTTCTATGTGATTTTTCGTTATTCTTTAAGTTCCGTGGCAATTTTTTTTACAATCGGAAATCGATTTCGATTTCAAACTTTTTGTTTAATATGGTTAATTTCTTGATTACAATATTTTATATTATAACAGTGAATTTTTACCCTAGGGTTTTTTTAATATTTTATGACTTTTATTATAATTTTCAATGCAATTTTTGGGCTTTCTCAGTCATTTATTTATTTATTTATTTATTTATTTATTTTTTCAAAGGAATTCGTTTTTAAACTTCTAGACTAATAAGAGTTTGGTTTCAAAATTTTATCCTTTACGGTAATTGTTTTGCTCTCCTATTTTTATCTACAGCAATTTTTAATGCAGTATGCTTTTTTTGTTTGTTTAAGTTCACGGCGATTTTTTTTCAGATACGGAAAAGGAATTCGGTTTTAAATTTCTTTGCTAATATGATAGATTTTCTCCTGTGCTATTAAAGGTTTGTATTGCGATTTTTAGCGGGGTTTTTTTTTCGAATTTCAATGCTTTTTATATTATCAAATTAATTAGATTCAAAAGATTTATCCAAGTAGAGTAAATTTTGAGTTCCATGATTTTTGAAATTTTTGCCATTTTTAAAGCGATGTTTACGTTTCTTCGCGACCCGCTTCGATTTTCTAGACGTTTAATTTTTGCCCGAATGTAGTAAATTCTGATCTCTTTTCTTCAATGTTTACTCGAATTTTGAAACTCAATTTTTGAATTTTGTTTTATATTTTTGTGTGATTTTTAATGTTTTTTGCGACTTTGAAAGTATTTTCTACGTTAGTAAAAACAATCCAATTTCAATTTTCTAGCCCATCTTTTTTCGACGAAGTTTAGACGAAATTCGTGCAGCATTTTTAAAAATCTTTCGAGGTTTTTATTATGATTTTTAAAGTTTTTTCGCAACTTTTGCCATTTTTTGACGAACCCAGGCAACGCCGGACAGGACAGCTAGTTTGAAATAAAACGTAATATTAAGGAAACAGTGTTTTAAATAAAAATGATATCTAAGAATATATATAAGAAAAATATCTAAGAATTTGCCAAAAACTATTTTTGAAGACATTCTTGAAAATAAACAAATGTACCAGCAGAAAAAAAAAATATTATTCCAAACAGTTTATGGGAATTTAACATTTAAGGATGTTAATCAATCAGATTTCTTTTAGACATTTTTCAGAAAGGCATTTTGGACATGTTTTTAAACTTTAAAAATTAGTAACCCACTACTGGCATATGGCCCATTATAGGTGCAATTACCTTAATTATTTTTCTTTTTAATAAAAATTTCACTTAACTAATAGTAACTGATATAATATATGTATGTAGTCAAGGTTGTTCTTTAGTCATCTAACCTCAGCTTTACCGATTTTTTTTATGAAAGCTATTTTATTTGTAGATACGCCCACATTTATTTTGTTTTTTATATAATTCCATTTTTATATTTTAATTTTTAATTTTAAAAATCCTTTATGAAATTTCTCCACAATTGTGGCAATCGGATTACTTCCATTGTTGAACAGAGAACGAAAACAATAGAAACTATCATACCATTAAGGACGACATTTTCGTATTACAATAAAAAATATTTTTTTAATTCTCTATTATTCCAATATTCTATTATTATTTTTTCTCGGAACAGAAAATAACGTCGCCATTTAATATATCGCATTTTTACTCCTATAACAGTTACTTTTCAGCATTTATGTATATATATATACATACTAGCTGACCTGCGTGGCGTTGCCCGGGCCCGTGTTTCAGTTTTCAAATGTGTTATTTGTTTTATAAATGATTCTTAAATTAAACTCAAATTTCTATGATTTTATGTCTTTAAGTCCATTTTGTCAAAATTTATATTTTTAAATGGAAAAATCGCGAAAAGTTATTGAATTTAAAGCACATGCTGTTTGTTATTTTATTCTCTATGTAATTTGATTTTTTGGAAACTATGCGAACCGAAAGCGAACGAAGCCACGACGGAACACTCGAGTTTTTACTGAATTCATAAAAAAATTCACATATTTTATTTTGTAAAAAAAGAATTCTATCCATACGAAAGTTCCAAAATTCTTGAAAGTAATGTTAATCTGGTTTATTGAAAGGTTCTAAAAAGATTGTGCTAAAATACGGACATCTAGATACTTTTAGCGTAGCAAAAATGTATTCTCCGTGTGCCGGGATGTAATTCGTGTTTGTCGGTGTATTTGAACGGGTTAAATCTCGTTTTTTTTTCTTTTTAAACAAATTGCAATATAGAATATGAGAATGGTTTAGCTTTAAGTAAATATTTTCGGTTTGTTATGACGTATCTAGAATTGCGCCCTGCGAAGGCAAAACCGAAATGAAACGATCTGGTTTTTATTGATTTCGTCAAATTTTTCACACTTTTTATTTTGTAAAAAATATTTCAAATGTTTCAAATTTTTTTAAGAAGTTGTAAATTTGGTCTGTTGAGATGCTTTTAAAAGATTGTGCTGAAATATGTACGCTTAGATACTTTTAGCGTAGAAAAATATTCTATCCGTGAGTCGCAAACTGACCTCATTTTGCCGGTGTATTTTGAAAGGGTTAAATCTTATATTTTAAAAACCAATATCCTCATAGATTATAAGAATGTTTTTAAGCTTGAAGAATATGTTTTTTTTGTTTGCCAGTACCTATAGGATTGCGCTTTGCTAAGGCAAAACCGCGATGAAAACTATCCATTTTTATTGATTTCATCAAATTTTTCGCACATTTTATTTTGTAAAAAATATTTCTATCGGTGCGAACGTTTCGAATTTTCTGTAGGGAGTATAAATTTATTCTATTGAGAAAATTTTAAAAGATTGAGTTGAAATATGTATGTTAAGATAATTTTAGCATAGAAAAAATATCCTCTCTGCGAGTCGCAAAACGACCTTCTTTTACCAGTATATTTGAAAGAGTTAAAATCCAAATATTTTAAAATTGCTTCATTTCCATCATCGGTTAGAAGAAAGTTTTAACTTTAATATCTTTTTTTTTTTATTTGTTTATATCTTAAAAATTATGCCCTGGAGGGTCATTGACAAAAGGGAGAAAAATAGTTTCTCAAAAAACGACCATTTTTGAATATTTGTTTTCAAAAGGGTTAACTGCAATATTTTTTCGAATTGATTATTGCATTTGAGACCTAAAAATACGATCTTTCGAAATATGTCTCTTAAGTTTAACTGCGCCGAGTAGTTTGGTTGATTTGGATTTAAACAAAATGATCCAAAAACAGAAATAAATGTCGATAAATGCTTCTTATTTCGTCAAGGTGCGTAAAAGGGTCTGTGCGCATGTGCAAACGATTTCTTTCCCCGAACGTTAAAAAAATGACTTTTTGAAGAGAGTGAGTTCCGCTTCATAATTAATATCTATGAAACTAATCAAAAAATTAAAATTCTGAGCTTCAATTGCATCAGGAGAGATATTGGGCTACTCTCAAAAAAATTTTGAGCTTCGTATATGCCGTAGATTTTGCGATCCATCGCAGACACACAGACAGACAGAGCGTTTTGTTCTTTTATTAGTATAGATATATATGCATATATGTATATATATATACATATATATATATAGAACCATTAGATAATACTGCAAATCAACTATATATGTGTGTACATATATATATATGTATATATATATATATATATATATATATATATATATATATATATATATATATATATATATATATATATATATATATATACATATATATACTGACATCGAAACGCTATTTTTTTTCGATTTATCTGTTTGTTAAAATGGCAAAACTTAAACGTATATTTTTTTAAGTTAAATATCAAATTTTCAGTAACATAAATAATTTACTTCCAGAAAACAAAATTTTAAGTAAATAGTTTTCCTTTCTGTTTACTGTATTTTTACTTTCTTCTACTTTTACGAGAAGAAAATATTAAATTCCTGGTAAAGTTTTGACTTCCAGTTTTCATCTGAATTTATACATTTCAGAAGGTACTAAATAAGGTTTAAAAAATATTTGTCTGTATCTGACAAAAATTTTGTAAATGCTTTATCTGGGAATTTTATAAAACTTCAGATACAATAATTCATTCATAACTCAATATGAATAACTTCAATTCAATAATTCATATAAATTAGCGCTGATTAGTGTTTTGTGTAAATCGTCGAACAGATAGTGCTTCTATACTGGATTTTTCACGATATTCGCAGTACCTCTATCTCAAGAACATAATGTACGGATTTTCATCGAATTCAATAAGACGTTGACATAAGTTGTTGTTCATTAGGTTTTGGTGTAAGCTTCTTGAAAGGCGTCGCTGCTATGCTGCATTTTTTACGATCTGCGCAACAGCTCTATCTCAAAAACTAATACACAGATTTTCATCAAACTTGATAACTATATCTCATAAAAGTAATGCAAAAAATTTATCATTACTTCATATTCTGCTATACTTTCACATAAATATATCCTTATTAGATTTGGTGCAATTCGTCCACCAATTGTGGATTTTATGCTCCTTGGGTTTATAATTTTAGTTGCAGACATCTAATAGGACGGGAGCCGAAATTCAATGATTTGTTTAGAAAATGCCACGCTTACATCTCCTTTTTTTAATGCACACAGTTCAACAAACCTATACTTTTAGAATCATTATGATAGAAATAGATTGTTATTTACTCTGGGAATTGTGATAACGAAATTTTCAGCAGTAACATGTATGAGATAGATGAAAGTTTTGGGGTTGGCACATCCGACAAC
This sequence comes from Maratus speculifer, assembly GCA_964019185.1. Taxonomy (NCBI): domain Eukaryota; kingdom Metazoa; phylum Arthropoda; class Arachnida; order Araneae; family Salticidae; genus Maratus; species Maratus speculifer. The sequence continues at coordinate 216,137,350 of OZ025289.1, forward strand.
TTACGTGTGTGATGATATTTAATCACACTATGTAACTTTTTGATAATTTTATCCTCAAGCTTATTTGCAGAACATCTCATAATAGTATAGAAAAAACTATTGTGAAATATTAATAACTGCAAGAAAAAAGTATTAAAGTTTTCTTTATTTTTATTTCTTTATTTTATTTTATTTTATTTTTTGTATTTATTATTATTGTAACAAAATAATTTCCTATTATTTTTCGATAAAAGCATCCTTCCCTCTAAAAGCATTTAATATTGTGCCAAAACAATACTATAAAATAGTGTAAATTTTAAAAAAATAACAAAAAAGTATAGCAAATCTTTTTAAAAAAATAATATTTAATTTTTGAAAAAAAATTCTGAGCTACTTTAAACAGAATCAATTTTATTTTAAATCATAATCTGTGAAAACAAAATTAAATTTAGGGGAGAATAGTATCCAGTAAGACAAAAAAATATTATTTCATAACATACAGTGACAATTTTTATTCATTTAAAAAAATGTTTACTACATCTAAAAAATAAAATAAAATAAAAATAATAATAATAATAATAATAATAATGCATAAATGGTTTTAAAAAGCTATCTATAAAAGCATAGAAGCACAATTACGGTGTATCGATAAAATTATCGTGAAAGTCACAAGTAGTATACAGTGACACCGTGTATATATTTTAAGAGTTATTGTTGCCTATACCAGCATTGCGGCACTTTGAGATGTTGTTTATGAATTCTGGTTAATTAACATTTTTTATAGTTATTTATTATAATAATAAGAAAATATTTACATATTTTCATCATATTAAAAATATGATTCTCAGGTGCAGAATGGCAAACCTTGGACTATTCACACAAATTTTCAGCCTCGTAAGTTTAGTAGATTGCCTTAGCCATCGTATACACACACAGACGCGCGCAGAGAGAGTAAAAATTTTTTTAACAATAAATAAAAAAATTTTATATCATAACAACATAGTAGGACACACAGTAAACACATCACACTGTGTACTTTCGTTACGTTATATGAAAATGTATGTGCCAGATCTCTTTCATCAATTGCACTGCTTTAAAAATTGTATGTCATTTTGTCGAAATAGTCTATCATTAGGTATAACTAGGTTTCGTTAAATAAACCTATTCGGCAATGAAGGAAACAAACTCTAAACTAGATGTTTATGTAACTTTAACCAATCTATATATATAAAAGGAATTCCGAGGATAATTAATTGAATAATTGAATAATTATTTGAGGCACAGATAGGCCCTCATCCTCTATATTCCTTTTATTTATAGAGATTTTACACAGCTTAGGTAAACGCAGAAGAAATATAAAACAGATAATGTATTTATCACAAAAAATCGTCTGCTAAGAAAATCTTTTTTCATTTTGAACTCTATAAATAAAAGGAATAAAGCAGAAGAAATATAAAACAGATAATGTATTTATCACAAAAAATCGTCTGCTAAGAAAATCTTTTTTCATTTTGAACTTCTATAAATAAAAGGACAGATAGGCTCTCAAACAGTGAATCGTCGAATATAATTGAAGAACAAATGGAAGAACAAATGGAAGAACAAATGGAAGAACAAATGGAAGAACAGATGGAAGAACAGAAAGAAGAACAGATGGAAGAACAAATGGAAGACCTCTTCATTAACAATAAAAAAAGATATGCAAACGAAACCCCAGAACACCGATCAAACATATCTGCCGGAAACTGACGAGACATGGCACAGAAACGTGAATGTGTGGGGTTGTAGAACTGGCATTCAGATAGTCTTCGGGCTACTGAGGGCGGGCAACCGTCTAGTATAAAATAAAGAATTATTTACCATTTTGTCGAACGTGTCACCGAAGTGTCGAAAGTATATGCACATATTGTTTAAGATGAAGTGATTATATGTAGTGCCAGATAGGAGAAAAAGTTACAACTATATGTGAAAGTTACTGCTGTCTCACTGGGTACTACTCTATATAACAATACTAAATAAGAATATTTTTGAACAGCCCCTTTTTAATTATTTCTTTTTTAAGAATACCCAGCAAAGCATGAGACTATACTTTATCGGAAGGGGAAAAGGAATTTTGAAAAACAAAATTCTTAAAGAGATTTTTTTTTCTCAAATCATGTGTTTTTGAATATTATTTCTAAATATTAAACTTTTTTTCAGATCTTAGGTATTCTGGTCTGCTCTGCTGCTTGCCAATTAGACGGCGTTCTTGGATCCGGAGCTTTAAATAGAGGAATCTACAACAATTTCGGCGCCAATAATGGATTTATAAATGGTGCATTAAATGGTTTGGGACTCAACGACCTAAATGGATTAGGACTCAACCCTAATGGACAAAATTTCGGAGGCAACAATCTCAACGGAATTCTTCCAGGCAATGTTGGTGGACTCAATCAAGTTAACAACAACAATCTTGGTGCGTTAGGTCTTGGTTATGGCAGACTGGGTCTTGGCTATTATTCACTTGGTCTTCAAAATCTTGGTTCAGGTTACGGTGCACTCGGACTTAACTACGGACGTCTTGGTTTAAGGACTTGATTAAAACAAGACATTTCAGACTGAATAATGTGAATATCTACCTCCTCGTGTTTTACAGTTAATAAAAATAAAATGTTGATATTTTTGCACTTTTGATTGATGTTAATTTTATTACATAATTATTAAATTTTAAAAGGTTAAAAAAAATGTTAAAATAATTTTAGAAATAAATATAGATAATTTTATAGGATAAAATGAACAGCAAAAAATTGCTATTTTCTTCAAAATTATTAACGATAAATGCATTTCATGAACTCCATAATAAATATATTGATGTTATACAGGAAATAGACTACTTTTATGGTAATAATATGAATATTTTGAAAGTTATAGAAATGAAAAACAAACAACGCTGGAAATTCCTAAAAAACATTAATAATTCACAAATTAATATTGTGTAAATCATAAACCTTTTAGCAAATCAGCATAAGAATAACCTATACTCCCTTTAAATATATATTTAAGAAATAATTTTAAAATTTTATAGCAATTTAACTACTATTGATTGAGTAAAGGCATTTTTTTCAATACAATTTCACAAAATATCAGTTTTTAGAAAAATCAAAATTTTAGTAAGCATGCATATTTCTGTAACTTTACATCTGTAGAATTACAGATTTTTTTTTACAGCGTACCTTATTTAATGGGTTTATGCTACACAATAAAAACTATTAAATAAAATAATAATTTTTATAATGCTGTTAACGGTTTGCAAAATTAATAATGAGTACCTTATAAAGATATAGAAATAACGCCAGTCGAGCACATTGCAATCTGTGTCAACAAAAGATTTTATATCCTCAGCGTAAGTACAAATCATAATAAAAACAGACTTAACGATATTAAATGCATGTTATCACGCGTAAACAATACATTTTAATTCAACTAAAACCATAAAAAGCACCAAATCCCCCTCCCCAAAAAAAATCATTCTTAAGTTAAGCTATGTATTTAAAAGTTAATTAACCCTTTGCACTCAGCGTCATTTTGAGTATGGGCTACCACCAACTTTTACAAATTTTATTCGAATTTTAATCAGTCGATATCACTTTATTAAAAGGAATTTCCTTCAAGTAGGGGAGACTAGGACAAATGTGAACAGTTTGCATAAATTTAACTTTTCCTCATAACTGGGTTAATTTCTATAAGCAAAACCTACTCTTTATAATAAACAGAACTTTTTTGCACATGATATATTTTTAATCACCTTTATAATATTCTTACTTTTTTTTATAGTTTTAAAAAAAATTTAAATTGTTCACATGTGTCTCACTGACGGGGTAGTTGTGAACACACATTGGGCACAAATGAACACAAGGAAAAACATCTTTTGACGTGCTCTTCATTCTGTTTTTCATTTGTCGTCATAATCCTTAGTTATATTATCTATAAATTCACCACAAATAAAAATAAAATTATACATATTTCTTTCATTTCTGGGTGATATGTTTAAGCGGGAGATCCTAAAATGAAAATAAGTGGAATATGGGGGAAAGGAGGCTTAGAGGATTGATTAAATATTGTACAATAAAATAAAAAATAATTTTTTTTAATTTAACTTTTAAATTTTATGTAGGGACTTTTGTTTGGGGGGCATTTTTAGAGAATGCACTGTTAAAACTAAAGGTTGCATATGGTACTCCTAGGGGTGAAACGCTTGTCCCGTGAGCGACACCCCTAAGGGAGCCAGAATTACATTACTAGGGGTTCCCTAAGAAACCCCATGGCACTACATAGCACCTCAAGGCACCCCCATGGCACCCTATGAGGTGCCTTGGGGTGCCCTAGGACACCTCTAGGGGTGAAATTCTGGCTCCTTTAGGGGTGATGCTCACGGGACAAGCGTTTCACCCCTAGGAGTGCCATATGCAACCTTTAGTTTTAACAGTGTAGGTACTTAGATAATATTTATCAGAAATCTGAGGAAATACGAAAAATTCTCACTCCTGTATCTGCCTTATTTACTTCTAAATTATTGATAAAGATGTATATTTTTCATTTTTTTTAATCTCGATTATAAGTCCCCCTCCTCCCCCTCCCCAATAAAAACTTCATATGCTTTTGAAAGGTGGAGAGGTTCACAATCGGGATTTTAAGGCAGCCATCAGATAAAAATTTTACTTTCTTAAAATATTACCCATACTTATCTCCAATCAAGCATTATAGCAAATGCTTCATTGGAGCATTTACTAAAGCAAGTGCAAATTTAGAACGAATGAAACAAAAAAATTTATACAGATAAGAAATAAAAAATATATAGGATTACTGTTTTGAAAGTATCCGTGATTAAGAATTCATTAAAACAGTTTAATAAAAAGGCTATTTGCTTTTTTAGCCCTTTCCAACAAAGTTGAAAAGTGTTTATGCATTCGGTTTATCTGTCCGTCTGTCTATCTGGCCGTGCTTTAACTCTCGTATCACATTATTCGGATATGTCACACTCGGTATGTAATATACTCGGATTGCCATGAAATTTTAGGACTTTATTGAAGTTTACCCTATCACGAACCCTACTGAAAATGAAGTTTCTACCATGATTAAGTTAATCACAGGGACAGTCAAAAGTTTTAAGTGCATTATGGCCTATGGGGGAAAAATCGTTTCAAATGATTTTTAAAGATTTTACACCCAGAAAAAAATTCTGTTGAATCGACAAAAATTGTTTGGTCCAACAAATATTTTGTTTTATGGAAATTTTGTTTGAATAAACCAAAAAAAATGTTGATTTTTTTTCCAATTTTTTATTTACAATTTTCTTCCGAAATGCATAATAAGGTAATAATAACGTCATTAATCAGTCTCAATTTGAAAAGTTTTTATTATCCAAAAATTATGATAATCTTTTATAGCTATATACGTCAATTAAACAAAATTACATGAGAGAGTTATGGCTACTGCACACCAATTTAAATTTCGCAAAAACAACAAAATTTTGTTGGAATTACAAATTGAAAATACAAGACTTTAGTAAGACTCAAATAAAATTGATGAAATTTTGTTAAAATTTTATAAGAGTGTTAACAATTTTTTTTTTTCTGAGCAACAAAACCAATTTTTTAGTTTAAATAAAAAAATTAGCTTAAAACAACCAAAACATGTTTTGTAGTTATAATCAATTCTTTTTTCTGGGTGTACACCCTTCAAACACATTCAAATTTATATGCATCTATGAAGTGCACAAAAATAAGCATTTTGCAAAATATGCAGTTAAAAGAATAGTTATTATTCATTTACAAGGCCACACAAAAGAATTCTAATACATAATAATAAAGGAAGAAATTGTTTGAGACATATTTTAATTATGGCAAACTGTTTCATGTGCAATCAAATTGATATACGTTGCTGAGACTTAATATGAATTATTTCACGCATCATATAAAGTGCATAGCATTTACAAGGTTTACAGGTACACATAAAAGATTTCAAATAGTATATTCTATCCAAAGTACTGTATATTTATGGATGATGACTGTGTAAGGGCGATTGGTAGTTGAAGATATTTGTTAAGGCATTTAGAAGAACGAACTGATCATGTATCCAGGTTCAGATGTACGAAAAAAACCCCACGATGATTGCAAAGTTACACTTTATTTTAACATCTATTACGAAGGGGGGGCACACTTACAACTCTCGGAGAAAATCTCCGAACGAAGAATAGCAGGTTAACAAGACGAGTGCAGAGAGTCAAGTGCCGTCGTACATAGCAACAAATTGCCACTTTTGGCATGACAGAAAATCGCCAACACCCACAAGTTCGCCCATGCACAATGGATAGTATACGCCAAATAACAGTTAAAATGCAGCCGGCAAGATAAGAATTCAATTTGGATACCTAGCTAGGATGGGAAAGGAAAAGGTTGCCAAACGATAAAATGTTACACGTGTTGTAATGTCTAATAGAGACACACCAAAGGGATATGAGATTTTACTGCGCAGATGTTAAATTCTTTTTAGGTTTTTGTCGAGAAAGAAAAGAGAAGCGTAAGCATAAATTTTAACCGCGAAACAGAGATGATGTCCAAATAAGGTAATGCAGAATTGCATCGATCGGAGGCGCCCCAGGGCTCCGGTGACACTTGGCCGCAGGGATTCTTTTTATCAGATGGAATATATAAGGGGAGACGCTCCGCAGCCCTTTGGATGGAGATCACAGGGGAGAGAAAGGGGGTGTCCAGGCAAGGAATCACTTTTCGACGTCAACCGCCGATGAAGCTGGGGAAATCACTTCGACATCTGTTGACTTTTAGCAGGCAAGACTACTAGCAGTTGCGTTTTTTTTTTACCGGGGATGCAGAGAAGAGAGAAGAACCAAAATTATCACATTCGCCGTAAAGTCGGAGTTGATTGTACCCCCCTCCATATTTTTTTTTTTTATGTGGGGAAAAACGAAACTGTCAGGCACCAGAGGTTTTGTAAGGGCGATTGGTAGTTGAAGATATTTGTTAAGGCATTTAGAAGAACGAACTGATCATGTATCCAGGTTCAGATGTACGAAAAAAACCCCACGATGATTGCAAAGTTACACTTTATTTTAACATCTATTACGAAGGGGGGGCACACTTACAACTCTCGGAGAAAATCTCCGAACGAAGAATAGCAGGTTAACAAGACGAGTGCAGAGAGTCAAGTGCCGTCGTACATAGCAACAAATTGCCACTTTTGGCATGACAGAAAATCGCCAACACCCACAAGTTCGCCCATGCACAATGGATAGTATACGCCAAATAACAGTTAAAATGCAGCCGGCAAGATAAGAATTCAATTTGGATACCTAGCTAGGATGGGAAAGGAAAAGGTTGCCAAACGATAAAATGTTACACGTGTTGTAATGTCTAATAGAGACACACCAAAGGGATATGAGATTTTACTGCGCAGATGTTAAATTCTTTTTAGGTTTTTGTCGAGAAAGAAAAGAGAAGCGTAAGCATAAATTTTAACCGCGAAACAGAGATGATGTCCAAATAAGGTAATGCAGAATTGCATCGATCGGAAATAGCAGGCATCTGGAAATAGCTTTAAACGGTTGATTAATATGTGAATGTATTTCTCACAAAGTTAAGCAGCTGCCGATTTTTCGGTTAGAGAAAAGCTAGGCGAGGGAAAAAAATGGAAAGTGAATGAAGGACATTTAAAACTGATTTTGAATTGAACAGAGACAGGGGGGAAGGAATAATTTAAGAAAATAACCAATATATAACGAAATAATCGTTATAGACTGTTCGATGGATGAAATGCATTTTTAATTATGATATGCGCTTTTTAAGTTTCACTAAATGTATGCACATTATATGGAGTGTATGAATGCTAATATTTACGCGATTTAGAAATACAGTGTTACACAAAAGAGCTCGGAAAAGTAACTGAATGAGAGCATAATTTACTTAAAGGTGATTTTTCTTAATGTATTGCATTTTTACGTTGAATTGCATTCAGTTTACAATGAAATGTTTGTAGAACACAGATAAATTGATATACAAAGTCACACAAAGTACTGGATTCAAAATCACCTATGGATGATAATTTCTGGAAAAGTGATTTAAGTAGTTTAAAGAGTATTTTTGTTTGAACTAAGTTTTAGCAAAATGCTTTCCTGTAATAAAGGCATTTCAGTAAACTACAGGGTTGAACAAAAGTACTCAAGTATGTTTCCATCTATTAATATAAATTGCCAAAAAAAACTTTTCAGCCAGCTATGCGCTTTTTTTTGCTAAACTAAATTTCCTTATTATATAGTAAATATATCAACCAACAAATCAAATACACGGTTGTTCAAAAGTATTGGAATACATATTCTGTTATGGATAGTAACACCTTATTTCCGTACATAATAAAGTTTTTTTAAAAATTTCAGGAAGTGTTGGAAAGTGTTTCTTAATCTATGCTTAACACATGATCTTTCGTACTTGTTTATGAATGCTCAGATATTCTCAATATTTAAAAGTATTAAAAAAGATGATTTATAACATAATGCATCTGAGCCACTCTCCGATAATTTTAATTTCATGAAGAAGAAATATGTGAAATTCAACTTAAAAGAAACAGCAATTTTAAATTTCCAGTTTTATACTTTCATCTTTTTGTAGTTATAAATTAGAACAGTTTCTTATTCAGCATTAATGTTTAATAATGTATTTTCCCAGTGAAATCCTAGCCATCCATTTAATAGTGAAATAGAATGGAGATGGTAAGGGAAGAGACGGTAACAAAAAAAGTTGAGGTAAGGATGGGATGGTAAGGAAAACTATCATCTACTTTTAGGGAAATCATGTTAAAACTAATAAATGAATCGTTTTTTCTAGCACCTAGCATTCAGACTTGGTGCATTTTAAAACCCAATACTAAGAAGTTTGAGTATTTGAAGTTAACTTCCTAAAAATGCTATTTTCGGGGCCACTTGTTGAACTATTAGCGTAGGTTTTTTTTTCTTTTTTTAAAGAAAAGCATTTAAAAATGCAATATAGTTACAGTAATAAATATAAAATATTCAAAAAGTTTTAAAATTTCTTCGAAACCTACGAATTTGGTTTAGAAAAATTACGACATTACATTCACACGCGAGCTTTTGATCACGATATAATAAGTATAACCGAATTATGCCGAAAAAAATAAATGCTAGGTTGAACATTTCTGTAGAATTTAAACTTTCGATTTGCCAAAGAAAGAACACCTCCTGCATAAAACCACTTTTGTGGACGACATTCCATGACTCGAAGGTGTCCTGGGTAGGCCTGTTCCAGGATAGCTTTAGGGGCTGTCTTGACATTTTCTTGGATGTCCTCGATAGAGTTGAAGCGTTTATCTTTCAGCGCTGAGTTTAAGCGCGGAAACAAGAAGAAGTCGGGGCGACAAGTCCGGACTATAGGGAGGATGTGGGATAATTGGAACGTTCAGCCGAGTCAGGTAAGCTTTCACGATGAAGGAGGTGTGGCTGGGCGCATTATCGTGGTGAATCTTCTAGATACCTTTGATGTTCCTTCGCTTGCACGCGACGCTTTTTTTTTTTTTTCAACCTTTATGTGTCAATATATAAATCAATGCCTCCCACCTTCGTCTCTAGCAACAGATGCGAGCGCCGATGTACGCTAGCGTCAAAATAAAGTGAGGCTCATTACTTATGAATCCGACCATGTAGTCTATTAGTAGGTATACTTTATCATTGTCGTGACGAAACATTCATCTTTACTATTTTCCCATTTTCAAAATGCCAAATGAGCCCTTGTTTTGCTTTTTATAAGAGATCAATCTAAACAGTTCTTTAACTTTTTCAAAACGGGCGTCACTTAAAAGAACATTTCAAATTTGAATATCAATAATTACACATAGTATTTTTTGCTTTATTTCCCACGAATATTTTAAAAGAAATCAACGATTAAGCAAGGCAAATTTTTATATTCTGGTACTTATTATTTTTAAGATCATGTAATTATTAATTGTATATTAAAGAATATACGAATTTTTTTAGGAAAACCATTTTTAATGCATCATAAATTAGCTTTTTAATACTTGCGTTTATAAGATTAGAAGAACATAAACAGTTTATTCTATATAAATAATTAAGGATTACATTACGATACACAGAATTACGAAGACATCAGAGTTTAAAATTAGTAAATGTGTTAACTTTGAATTTAAATTCACTGCGTTTGTCATGTATATCGGTTATTAATTTATTTTCTTTTAAAATAATTTTGAGATCTAAAAAGTTAATAATGTTGTTAGACAGCAGATTTTCCATAAATTCTAAATTAACTAGATAAACTGCTGGAAACTGAGAAACATTGGTATTTTCAGTGGCAATTAAAATTATATCATCAATATATCGATATAAATGTATTTTATTATTATTATATTTATGTTCATAATGATATAGTCTGATAATAAACTAGATGTACAACCCTCTTGCGATATATACAATTTTTTGTAGATGTATTTGTTATCTTGCAATATAAAATTATTATAAATAATGGAATTTGCTAAAGTATGAAAATAATCTGAATCGATATTCGTTCATAAATTCAAATCATGGTGATATCTTTTAAATAAAGCATTTATTATATTATGCATAATTAATAAATCTATATTATCAAAACGATCTTTGAAATCATCTGTTTTTATATTATTTATACATTTGAGATTATTCATAATACTGACCATTTCATAACTATTCTTTATGGGACAATGTGTATTATCGATGGTTTTTGTAAGTGCATATATTTGATTAAAAATTCTTAATGGAAGTTTATTAACTGTATTATTATATGTATTGCAACCATTTTAACAGTTCTACATTTAATTGGATTCTTATGAAACTTGGGTATAAAAACTAGATAGGGATAGTTAAAGTTTGTAGAGTTAATGTTTAATAATTTATAATAACCTCTAATTTTACGCTTCTTTATAATTATTTCATCGTTGGTTTTTTGGAAAGAGTTATTAGAAGAAATGCTAGACGTAAGCAGTTGATGATAATAGGATTACATATAACTGCATAATTATTTGAAGATTTGACCACATAAGTGATTACAAAGTTTTGTTGCAATTTAGTCATTTACTGAAAAAGATGCCTTGTATTAACATAAACCAGATGTGAATTATTATATTTTACTGCCTTAGTTAATTTATCAATAACCAAAATTTTTCATTTATTGAAATATTCAATAGGTTTATTGTAATAGATTGAAATTTTATAAGTAAATATATCTATATCATATGTATGATTGTTTTATTATAAAATTAGTGTTTAATTTGGATGCAATTCCATACTTAGTTTCATAACCCATTAATTTTTTCAGCGTAAAATCATCTACATTCTACAATATTTAGATTTCTAGTAATTAATGCCCATGATCATTATTAATGTATTTTTGTATATTTCTATACATACATGCGTTAACAATCAGAAAAGAAATTGGATACAGTTTCGGAATAGAATTAATTCAATACAAAAATTTGGGAACTTCTGTTTTCTCAATTTCGGACTTTTTAAAATTTTCTAAGTGAAGAACATGCTTCTCATACCTTTTTAGTAATCAGGACTCGTCCATCTTGTTATACTTTAAATAATTTTAAAATTCAAGTACTCAGAAATTACCGAATTATGCATTTAAAATGTCCGTTTCTTATAAACTTCATTTTACTGACGGTTTTTAAATTGTTGTAATTTAATTATCATAATATTAAGTAAAATACACAGTTATACTGTTACCTCTCATTCATATGTGATGTAATTTTCAGTACCACTTTTTCTGGAAAGCAAAATTCTCCTTATAAATTCTTTGATGGAATACTCCGAAAAATTTTCTTCAGAAAGAATGGAACCAAAAAAAATAATTTCTGGAAGATGTGTAAGTTAAAGGTCACTGTATATAAAAACAAAGAGTGTATTTGAGAGCTTTATGTTCGATTTAAGTTGCACAATTCTTTTAATCTCATATACTTAGCTTACTTTGTTAAAATAATTGATTGTATCTTTTCTGCTGACTAACTCGATACATTTACAAGCATGTTTTTTTTTTTTTTTTTTTTTTTTTTTTTTTTTTTTTTTTTTTCATGTTATTTTCGACTGGCATTTCACATCTTTGATCCTTGACATATAATCTGAAAGGATAAAGATTAAAATAATATAAGAATTAAGAAATTTGATTTGTAGGTGTTTTATGTTTAACCAGGCATGAATTTTTTCATTAATGGCACGTTTCAAGATCAAGGTCATTATTAAATATAGTTTCAAGATTTAAAAAACATTCTTTATTATCTGTGAAGCATGAAGATAGAAATGTATATATAATGCAATTTATCAAAAATGGACAACACAACTTTACTTACCTGAGTTTCATTCAAAGCTTCAAGTCGTAAACTCACAGTTTCCAAAATGATGAAATTAGCTGTAAGTATCATGTACATTTTTCCTTCTTCATTTATAATGTTTATAAAGTACTTTCTTGCGCTAAAAAACTGAGTGAGCAATGTCGTACATTTATTCATTTCTATTTATTTTACCGTTTGATAATTAAATTTTTCAAAACATAAAAAGACTGAACATAATTGTAATTAAACACTATTCTAATTATCAATACATTTTGGATTGTTAAAAAGGGGATAATGGGTTAAGCAGCCGGAAAAGGACAATAATTTGACCATTGCTCTGTAGTTTCAAAACCAATTAATGGAATACAACAGTTTTTTCTATACTTTCATAAAATACTAATGGTTTAAAAAAATCATATATAGATATTTAGCAATATTAATTAATTAAATTTTAATGATAAAATTGCCGTTTTAAAAATATGAATTTTCAAATATACATTTTGCGCACAAGATTTAAAAAATTCTACTGCAGATATATATTTAACATTGCATTTATATTTATTTGTACTACTAGATTTTACACTGAACCTAAATTTAAAAGTATATTCAAATTTATTTGCATAATTAATGGCTTTAAATATCCTATTTATTAAATATAGTAAAACAAATTACGTGCATTTATTCAATAAAATATTTTCTATGACAAAACTGAGGCTAAATTGAGAAGTAGAATGTTGTTAGCCGCTTAAAACATATTACTCAAGTATTATATTAAGAAAGTTGATATCGAAAACTCGTTATAGATTCTGATAGTGGGTTTTCATTTTTAAAAAATTGACAATTTCGAGATTACTCCAAAAGTTACAAAAATTTTTAAAAATTGATTTTAAATTTACAATATTTGAATTAAAAATACGTCCGCTTGTTCATGAATATTCACAGCGTTTGCGGCCTGTATAGAGTTAATATTAATGAATGCAAAACATTAAATATTTTGATCGATTTAGAAGCTCTACATGATTTAATTTCAAGTTTGTTTGATTGTTTTTTTTTTGGGGGGAGGGCAATTTTTATTGATTTGTTTGTTTATTTTTTCTTTTATTTATTTATTTATGATTTTTTTTAATTTTAATCTAATTTATCTTATTTCATTTTTTTTTTTCATTTATTTATTTATTTTATTTTACATTATTTTTTTATATCATTTTATAATGCTGCGATTGTGTTCTTTCCTTTCGTAAAACATTTTGAAAAAGAAATTTTTAAACATTGTAAAATATTTTAATGTTTCATTTAATTTTCTTTAAAGAAATGTTATTTTTCAATATTCTTCCGTTTAAACAACACTGATGTGCTCGATAATTGCGATTATAATTATGTTAAAGGTAAATACCAAACTAAAAGAGTTGTTTATTTATCTTTTTCAGGGGTAAGTAATTGTGTAACTGTAATGATGAATTCACACCGAAATTTTCGAAATATATTTCATTTCTATTCTATCATAACAAAGTTATAATAACATTTATGATGAATAATTTATATTGAAAAAAAAAAACGACTGCATATAAAATATAAAAACTGGTTTATAAGAGAAATGTGGGTTATTTAATGTGGAATACGGTCAAGATAGTTCAGTTACTTAAGTTTATAGAACCGACAACTGTGCTTAGCAATTTATTTTACAGAATGTTGTCCCATGTTTTGCAAGCAAATACTCGACTAGATTGCAATGTTCATAGTCTTTTTTTAAAAGCAACGTTTTTTTTTATAAAATATTTTTTAAAATTAAATGCCAAACTAAAAAATCTTCTTTATTTAACCCTTTCAAGGGCAAGTAATTGTGTTACAGTTATGCTGAATTCACACCGGAATTTTCAAAAAAATTATTTCAAAATAAAGGAAAGTAACTTTTAAACTTTTCTCCACCAAAATTATGCTACAAAAATTTAATTCAAAGTTTCTGGTTCAAATATTGATTAAAATTGGGTGGTATATAATGTACCCCACAGTCCCTCAATGAGTTTTAAAATCAATCGTACTTGTAGTAGTTACCATTCCAATTATGATGTGCTAATATTTGAAAGGAAATATACAAAATATATAAAATACAAAAGTAATCTTTGTGCATTTCCTAGTTTTTTTTTTTTTTTTTTTTTTTTTTTAATCACAAAAACTAAATTTACAGTGTCATTTGACCCCCAGGTCTTAGAATTCTCAAGTACAGTGTTGCTATGGGCGGATAATTCTTCAGATGAAATATCAGTATTTTCTTATGTAAAAATTTGCCTCATTTATCGCGCCATTTACGACGAGTTTTTCGCTAAAATAAAAAATTCAAAGACTGGAAAATTCTTCGACCGATGGACACTCTGAAGTAATAATAATATTTTTTAAATAAAATTCATATAAATAAAATATGTCTGCTAAATATGTTTGGGTTTGGCTCAACAGGGATTTCCATCTTCTCTATTTTCATTATATTCATTCTATATAATTATATCAATATCTAGTTTCAAATTTCTACCTTTTTTTAAAAATCTATCCATTCCAGGTCATCGTTCTTTTGGTTGGCTATGCTGCAGCCTCCGGACTCGTCTCTTCCCAAAGAGCTGTCATTCATCATATGCCCCACCACCATGGTTACGGAGCTGGGGTCAGCTCAAGGTACTTCGACAAAGCAGAGTACGGTTTAGGTCAAGGAATCTACGGACTGGGATACGGAAGAGGTTATTACGGAGCCGGACACCTTGGAGGTTATTACGGAGCGGGACACCTTGGAGGTTATTACGGAGCCGGACACCTCGGAGGATATGGTGGAAATGCTTATGATGGTATCGACAATCTCGGACTTGCCTACAACAACTATGATATGGCTGGTGGAAGATTAGGTCTCGGATACGGTTATGGACTTGGAGGTCTTGGAATGAGATATTTATAATTACGATTGCAACGACTAAATAAATAGGTAAGTACTTCATATTGCTGCTTTATTTATCTTTTAACCCTTTCGGGTCCGATTTTTTTTTTTCGGTTTTTACAAAAAATTACTTTTATGTTAATAATATTAACACTACCTATCAAAATACATTAATTAGTTCTTAACGAATATTTTATAGTCTGAAAGATAACGAATAATGTAATTTTGCTTGCTATTCAATTGATATTTATATGACAATAGGCTAAAGAAAAATTTTAGAGATGATTAGAAAATATTGTATTACAATAAGATTTAACTTATATACAAATTTCTAATACTTTTTGCGCTTAATTATACACTCTTAAAACGAAAGAGCTGATTTGGCTTCTCATGAAAGAGCTGTAATTTTTTCGATCATAAAAGAGTTGTTTTTCAAACGATTAAATCTTCTTGATCTAAATTGGTTATTTAAGTAGCTCAACTTCGTTTAAATTGGTTAAAACTCGAGTTATTTCAACTCTTTTTTGAGAAGCTGCCTTTCAACATTGAGATGAGCGGATTTCAGCTCAACTTGAGCTATTTTGTGGCTGACTTTTTAAGAGAGTATATGACACTTTTAGGAAAGTAACTTTTATTTTAAATTTAAAGAGTGAAATATATATTTAAAATAAAAGAATCGCAAACGGCACAAAGAGAATTAAACAAATAATAATAATTATTATTATTACTGAATGCCTAAACATAAATGAAGTCATATAGTAAGTGCATAGACATATTTTAACATTACTGCGTGTAAATAGTAGCAAAAATATTTCTTAAAACAAAGTAATGTTCCATTAAATGTCATGTACTATTAACCCTTCGGACTCCGGTGCCTCTTACACAAATTTTATTCGTTAAGCACCACTTTTTTAAAAGAACTTTCCTTGAAGTAGACAATTTCAAACATTCTCTGATTAAATATGGAAAATTTTATTTTTCTTTATTACTGGTGCCAAAAACAAATTTTGGAAGGAAAGATGATGTCTCCACAGCGGAGACAATGGAGTGCCAAGGGTTAATAGCACGCCAGACTCGAAAGGGTTATGAGGTCTCAAGTGTCTTACTTTTTACCTGGTGGTGAAATTTAGCAACATGTCACATTCAATAATTTTTCTCAGTCCCTATGAAATATAAATACATAAAATTTTTAATGTAGACAATTTAATATTTTTTCTACTTTTTTTTTTTTTTCATTTTCTGTATTAAAATTTTATTCATTTTTTTTTTCAATGTTTATTTTTGTTTAAAAAATTTTTAAATTGTATTTTGACTTGCATCGACTGCTTAGAACATTTCTGAAAAACTAATAAAGCAACTTGTATGAAATTGGATAAATATCTTAATTTTAAGTTAAAGAATAACTTATACTTCAAATTTAATATTAAAATAGCATTAATTATTTAAAATTGGCAATTTTCAATTAAAAAATTCTTTTTTTCAAAATTTTATAATTTAAATTTAAATTTAAAATAAATGAATAAATGAATTGCTTTCAAATAAAGTATAAGTTCAAGAGACATTAATCTTACATCACTATTAATGTTATTTGGGGCTTTTGAACTAATAGATTTGCTACAATCTTGCGCTCTGTGGATGCAAGTCAAATAAAAAAAAATTTTATCAAAATTAAATATAAAAAAAATAAAATAAAATTTCCATGTAGAATAATAAAAAAATTATTTTAAACAAAAAATGTATTACGTTGTCTATATTAAAAATTTTATGCATTTTTGTTCAAAAGGGACTGTGAAAAAGAATTAAATGTGACATGTTGCTAAATTGCACGACGAGGTAAAAAGTAAGACTCCTTAAATACAAGTAGAAACTTGATTACGTTGTTGTAACGAAACATTTAACCTCCTCAACCCTAAGACAAATATTACGATACGAAGGACCACAAAAACCTGTTTAAAATTGCTATAAAATATCTCCAAACATGTATCAGTCTATATATCAATGCTCATGATATGCAAGATTATTAAAAATGTCTAGAAGTAACTTCAACAATTCTAGAAGCATTTAAATTGATCTAAAGAGTGTTCTTATTTGTCGTCTACAGGCGACATCAGGAATGAGGAGGTTAATTATATCAAATAGATTAAGATCAAAGTAATTAATGACTGAATCAGAGAAAGTAATGGGAGATATAGGATACAGATGTTAATCGTCCTACTCTCTGTTACATCGCTCTGGAAATTAAAATAAACACTTTTAGTGCTGAAAATCCCTGAAAATTCATAAAATGCAATTTTAATTGGGTAATTTGGAGTCATAAAAAAGGAGAATTATGAACTCTGCGATCTTCAATTACGATATTGTTAATTAATACAACTGTTAAATTAATACATACATATACATATATATATATGTGTGTGTGTGTGTGTACAAAACAAACTAACTGTAATCTGGATAAATTTTTAACTATATTGTATTAGAGAAAAAAAGCCATAAAAATTTTGAAAAATGTTTAAAATTGAAAAATTAATAGAAAATTTCAAAAATAGTACACAATCTTAGATCACGCTTCTTTAGAGATTGATTGACGCAGACGGGTATCGACCCAGGGATTTCATGAACAGTAAGCGAGAAAACAGTGTCGAGTGAAAGGCCAAGTCAGATAATCTAAGCTAGTAGCTTTCTTTATACCGTTCAAAAATGAATGAGACTGCTATATATTCCATCCCTAGTGAGGAAGACACCTTATTGAGATTGAAATTTGACGAGCAATATGCACTCGTTTGTGATGGAATCGCATTACCGTACATTACCGTACGAATATACGATCCATGGCGTGACTGACTTTGTGCTATTTTGCACATATGTAATGCGTGACATGATGATTGTGATTGCTGAGAGTTGCGTGTTTCCACGGATTACTAATTTGGAGATTGAATCGGCCGATTCAAACGGGTCGGTCCAGTCGGGTTACGAACTAAGGATCTCATGAACAATATGCGAGAACGTTAGTGTCGAGCAAAAGACCAAACTATTTACTCTAAGATTGTAACTCGCTTTATACTGTTCGAGTGAGATGAGATAATGCACTTTTTTATATCTCTCATTCAGATTTATCATTTCTATTTGTGTTGTTCAAATAAATTAATTCCATTTAAATCGTAACTTTTTATGCAACTTAGTAAGTATGTTAATTGCAATATCTATATTTTTATTATTATTAATTTTATTAAGAAAATTATAATATGCTTAAAAATTAACGTTTAAAAAATTCCTGCCTTACATTACAGTATGTGTGCTAATATTGCTTTTAAGATTACGATTTTTCATAATAATATAAGAACATTTTTACATAAATGCTTTCAAATGATACATTTAAAAAAAAAGAAAATATACTATCCTCTTCATTACTAAAAACTCAACATTTATTTTTCAGATTACAGAATGTACAAGTGAAGATGAATTCCAAATTTAATGCCAAGTCAACATTGATTTTCAAGCAGAACAAAACAATAGATAATCTTTTGTAAATTCCTTTTCAACATTTTTGTAGTTATTTCATTATAAAGTACTGAAAATAGTTGTAAATAAAATATTTTTATCTAAACATTTTGTGTTTTTTCATGTTCAGAAATGATAAGATAAAACGGGAAGAAATTTGTTTAAAGAAATATTTTGATTCATTTTAATTTTTAGCCAGAATTAGATAAAAACACTAACGTGAACATCACTACTATAGAATGCATTGCATTTGTTTGATATATGTTTCTATTTTTGTTATACTATATCATAATGAAATTTCTAATGCGCAATGTAATTTCACCCTTAATGTAAAATAATTATCTAAATTAGTCATACTATCTTTACCTCAGGGTGTCATATTTTTAAAAAATAAGCAATCTATCGATTTCATTTAGAGTAACAATAAATAATGTATGTAAATAAATATCCCTATGCATATTTCTGCTACAAATCAACAAATAAGAAATATCGGTGACCAATCGATTGGAAATACCATATAAAAATACAATTAAATGGGGTGTTTTTATGTTTGTTTGTTGATTGAACAACATACATTTGATTTATGTATTCGACATGAAACCTGCTTATAAATTATCGTTAATATCACAGGGACGAGATAGCACAAAGAAATTTTACAACACAAGGGATATACGTACCCAGGAGCTCCACATAAAGAGTGCGTGCAAGGGAGCCCCAACCTCCTACGCTCGAAGGAGATTAGCGGCGTGGTACTTTGATCAGTCGGCCACGGTGTTTTTATAAAAGTCACATATGCATCGGCTCGACATTATGATCAGATTGGAAGTTTTTGCCTAAAATATGGTAACCCTCACCATAATAGGTGGCGATAATCTTTTGGTAAAATCCTTTCAATAATGTCCCTTCTTTAAACATAAGGTGTATTATATCATGAAAAAACGTTCCATTGTAACCTTAATTTAACATCAATAATAAAAAAATTGTTAAAAATTTTATGCACTTGTAATTTTTTTTTTTTTTTTGGAGGGGGGAGGGGGCTAAATTTAAACTTTAAACAAAACTTTTTCTGTGTATTTTGGTTTTAATTTTAAAGTAAATGTGTTATGGCTCTATTTTATTCCAAAATTATTTATTGCATGCATAATTTAGAACTTTATAATGCGGGCAGCACTTAATGGTTTTAATTCAGCATTCGTGAGATGAATTGTTAAATTTAAAATATAAATATTGATTTTCTATAGACAACATTTATTTTTCTGAGTAATATAATTAATAATATGTACTTTAGCCGAGTCAGCCTACAGGCATTGGCAGATTTCTAAGTTAAGTACTAATTTCACCAAAAAAGACTAAATCAAGATTAGAGATAAACTCAATTTATTTTTTTTAACGTTGTTATAGACAAAACGTTGAAAGTTGTAGATGTTAATCGAAAGATGTATAATAAATTTAATTGAATTTGATATCTTTAGAATTGATTTAGTTATGGATTGTTTTCTTCCCACAGCCCCCATTCCTTTTTTGTTTCGTTTTTAATTTCTTATGCCATAAGAGTTGGTCCTCTCAACAATTTGTCATTTAAATATTATTTTATATTTCTATTTATTTTAAATTTTCTTATATTTCTGCATAGATACAGTGAAACCGCAGGGGGGGGGGGGGGGGGGTCCGTTGGTGAAACCCGATTCTATCGCCAAATATCGCCAAGTTCGTAACGAACTTAGCAATGTATGACTGAATTTGGCGATCAAGATTACTCCAAAAGTGACGTCAACTTGGCCCTATTTCCGATATTTCGACAAAATCCCATAGCCTCCATTGTAATCCAATGAAGTCCCTTTTTAAAAAAAAACTATTTAAAAAATAATTGTTGTCCTAGGTAGAGAACTGAAAAATCTGACGTATATCTGAATATTTTTATTGGTTGAATTCCTCAACTTATTGTTTAACTATTTGGAAAATGCTTGTTTCCTCGGTAGAGAATTGGGAAATCTGAAATATATCTGAATCTTTTTACTGGTTGAATTCCGCAACTTATTTTATTTTAATCTTTTTCTGATCGGTCCCTGTTTAATGTCCAAAAAATGGAATACTTCTGTTTTCTATGTTATTCGTTTTCTGATTGATCCATGTTTAATGTTCAAAAATGGAATACTTCTATTGCCACGATGACAAAAAAGTAATAAAATTTTTTTAAAAATAATAATAATTTGAAAACAAATTGTGATAAAACTTTCAAACAAATTTCATTTAAAAGTGCATTTTTACTCTAAGCAAGGGTGTAAAAATTTAAATTGTGAACTGTTCAGAAGTTTAAAAATTTGCAGTGCCAAAAATTGTAAAATTGAAATTTCATTCAAAATTTGTTTGTGATGGGTCTAGGAATATTAATGTTTAATCCATGCCGTATGTAATATGAGACGTTCAGAAAGTCAATCTGATTAACTCCATTAAATAAAAATGCAGATTTTAAACAGTTAGAGTTGTATATCTATAAACTACTGTTTTTTATCATTGGTCTAGGAATAGTAATGCTTAATGCATGGCGCATGTAATATATGTCTCGTTGTAATCATCATAAAAATGATGTTTATTATTATTATTACTTTAAAGATAAAATTTATTTATAAGTCTTTAAAATTTTAGTCTTTGAAAATATCATTTTCCAAATAGTCGTTGTAATTTGTTAAATTACGATTTTGTTATTTCAAATTTCAAATCATTATTTTTATTTATTTATTTATTTAAATATTGCGATAAAAGTTGGTTGTATCAAAATTTTGCCAGTAAAAAAAATTTAAGTTATATTAAGACAATTTATAATAAATTTAACAGGATTTGATATCTTGAGAATTGACGAAGTTAAGAATTTTTTTTCTCCATAAAAACCCTATTTTTTTCTACCCCTTGACCCCATTTTTAGGTGCGTTCGTAATTATGTAAATACGTAACATCCATAGTTGTCGTTCAGTCCGTCCGTCTGTCCGTTCGTCCGCATATAACAACGCAAAAACTAACCAATCGAATCGTTTGAAATTTAAAATGTATAATTACTACTTAATTTTGTCAAATCATTTCAAATTTTATGAAAATCGGATGAACAGATCAATTACAGGTACAATCAAAAGTATTGCATTACATTACGGTCAATGGGGGAAAAAGTTTCAAATACATTTTAATCGTTTGAAATTTAAAATACATAATTATTACATAATTTTGACGAGTTATTTCAATATTTATCAAAATCGGATGCATAGTTCAACTACAGGTTCAATCAAAAGTATTGCATTACATTACGGTCAATGGGGGAAAAAGTTTCAAATACATTTTAATCGTTTGAAATTTAAAATACATAATTATTACATAATTTTGACGAGTTATTTCAATATTTATCAAAATCGGATGCATAGTTCAACTACAGGTTCAATCAAAAGTATTGCGTTACGTTACGATCAATATGGAAAAATGTTTCAGATGCATTTTAATGGTGTTACATTCATTCGAGCATAATAAAATTAATATGCATCTATAAAGTACATATTATAATATACAATTTGCATAATCTTTGGTGCAAAGAACATTTGCTGGTGATTTATAAGACCGCACAAAAGTATTCCATAACATAGTGGTATAAGGAGAACATTGTTTGTTGCGCATTTTAATTGTAAGTAACTATTTATAATTTATGAGATTAGATTGATAAATGAGAATGATATTTTAAAACTTCGTTATCGTACGAACTCACCTCATTTGCTACGCTTCAAGTGCAATTTCCAACTTATTAATTTTATCAAAAATCTGTCATGCATGAAATTTTGACCCATTTTTAGAAGTAATAAAAATTTCAAACTGATTTGATATCTATTTTCATTAGGAAATTATATTTCTTTGTTTTTGTTTTTTGTTTTGCTTTCACAAAAACCTTTCTTATTTCCACCGCCTCCCTTGGTCTGATTTTACCCATTACCGAACTTGACCGGGATTTTATGCCCCTTAATTCTATGTATCAATTTGACAGAGATTTAAGCAGTATTATGGAAATTATCGTCTCCATAAAAAAATGATACAGATCTCTATATAGGTAAAGTTTTTTTTTTTACTGATGTAGTAGTTTTGGGGACTAGGATTCATGATAGGTGTAGGTCTCAAAAAAACTTTCAGAAATTCTAACACATTTGAGAACGTCACATCTCATACGAAATCTACCTAATAGTCCAAGAGCCAAGAGCACAAAAACCTATGTTATTGAGCACAAGAAAGAAATCTTTATTTTAAGGAAGAGTATAGTAATAAGGGAATCTAATAAACCATGTCTGCCGGAAGTGAAGTAGCGCATAAGCCAAAAATTAACCAACCACTAGTGGCTCACTTGTAGATTTATCATTGTGCTTTCCTGCTCGCAGTTTTCCATGTTTTCATGCCTTTGAATTTACGGTAAACACAATGTTGAACCTACAAGTGTAAACCACTAGTGGATTAAATTTTGGCTTATGCACTACTTCACTTTTGGCAGACATGGATCATTAGATTCCCCTATTACAACTCCTTCATAAAATAAAGGTTTTTTTTTCTTGCGCTCGATAACATAGGTTTTTTGATGCCGGCTCCTAAATTGCAAAAAGAATGCCTTGTTTAAAAATAATGGCACTATATGAAAAGATAAATTTAAAATAGAAAATTAAAATGAATGAAGGACTGAATTAAAATTCAGCCTCGTTGAAATCTCAGACCCCCCTGCTTGAGCTGAAAAGCATTGCAGGATCGGAAGGGGCGGAGTTGGATGCGAAATCTAGGCTAGACGGTGTCTGCCCCGTGGGAGTTTTCTCGATCTCTCTACGGTTCATCTACGAGTGTCTAATCCTATCTCCCGGGGCGGTATGTAGCAAACGCGTCCCAAGGGTCGTCCATAAGTCGGTACGTTCCGGGAGTGGAGTCGAAAAACCCTTTTGCGAGATCATGTCTGTGCGATCAGAGAGGACTTTCCCCATCCTTCCGACGACTCCCAAAAGGGTTATCTTCCCTCTTTCCGGCTCAACACACGTCTCTTCAGTCATAGGGTTTGATCTTAGGGGTCAGTCGCAAAGTAATTCCCTCTCGCGGATCCTCGGCATTGTTTCGTGGGCCTCTGCGTCTCAATAGGCGTCGTTGTCCTGGGGATCGTTCGGTTGACCTGGGAGGGGGAACCAAGCGAAGAAATCATTTGGATATCTTCGAGTATTAAATGGTGAGAATTGTCGCAATCAGCCGTCCATCCTGAATTTGGGGACGGGGGCCGTATGACGTGCTCTGGGCAGTGCACGGCCTATTGCCCGGATGCATCCGGTGATGTGAGTAGGAGGCATGATCGATTACTTTGATATGACTTATTAGGTTACCTTTTAAGAAAAAATCTTCTGAATAATTCAAAGAAAATGTATCTCATCTTTATTATGAATATTTAATTGTGCATTCTTAATTATTTACTTAACATTTACTTTTAATAATTTAATCATTTTGAAATTATCTTTAGTTTATTATTTTGTTTAATTACTTTACTGTATTGCAAGCATTCATTATAGTTTTGGTTGCATTGTTGCATTGAAATTACTGTTTAAAAAATGTAAACAAAGCAATGACCACAAATCTAAAAAATTCTAAAATCCGAATTACCTCTGTTCCCAAAATGTGCAGATTTGAATGAGTCTACTGCATATGGTTTTTGACTAGATAAAGTACAACGCTTATTTATTTACAAAATTTCATATCTTACTATTTGCAAATGGTTTATTAATTTCAGGAGAAATACCTTCTGAAAAAAAACATTCCACATGAAAACACTTCTCCAGATCTGAGCTTTTCAATGAAAACTATGGAGCATGCTCATGACAGGAGTAAGGAAATATTTTTACCTGTTACAAGTTTAAACTAGTCGGATGTGGCAGTCCCAAAGCTTTCTTCTATCTCTCACATGTTAATATTTTTAAATTTGCTACCACAGTGCCAAAATTAAATGACAATTTGACAATCTATACTCATCGTAAAGATTCTAAAGGCATAAAATTCCGTGCATTAATTCTTGAAACAGAACTATTGAGGATATCGGGACAATTGCAACATAAAAAAGACACCTGTTGAGCGATTTATACATAAATAAAAACAGCAATAAATCAGGATCAGAAAATATCAAACTATACCTGAATCTGAAGTTTCATGAAAATTCGTGAATTAGGTTTTGAAATAGAACTATTGCAGGAATCAGGAAAAATTCAGCATAGCAGCGCCACCTGTTGGTCGATTGGTACCAAGGATGAAAAGAACTCGATCATATCACAGATTTATTAAATCTAAAGTTTGATGAAAATCCTTGCATTAATTCTTAAGATAGAGTTATCGCGGAAATTGTAAAAAATGCAGCATAGCAACGCCACTTATTGAGCGATTTACACCAAAATGTAAACATCAATTCAAGTCAAGGACTAACTAAATATGAAGTCTGATGGAAATCCGTATATTAGTTGTTGAGATAAATTTGTTGCGTAAATTTTAAAAGATAGAACATATTAGCGCTACCTGTTAAGCGATTTACACTAAAAACTAATCAGAATCCATCTATAGCAAGGACTACTTGATTATAAATTTTTATTAAATTCTGTTCATAAGTGCTTGAGATAGATCTATTATGAAAATTCATGAAAAATACAGCATAGCAGCGCCACGTGTGGAGCGATTTACACCAAAATGTAAACAGCATCAGTTCATGTCAAGGACTAAATGAATCTGAAGTTTGATAGAAATTCTAACATTAGTTATTGAGACATAGCTGTTGCGTAAATCTTTAAAAATGCAGCATAGCAGCGCCACCTGTTGAGCGATTTACACCAAAAAGTAATCAGCATCAATCTATATCAAGGACTGCCTGAATCTATATTTTTAGCAAATTCCGCGTATTAGTTCTTGAGATACAGCTATTGTGAAAATCGGAGGTAATGCAGCGTAGCAGCGCCACCTGTTGAGCGATTTACACCAAAATGTAAGCAGCATCAATTCATGTCAAGGACTAACTGAATCTGAAGTTTGACAGAAGTTCTTATTTAGCTACCGAGATATAACTGTTGCGTAAATTTTAAGAAATGCAGCATAGCAGCACCAGCTATTGATCGATTTACACCAAAACGTAAAAAAGTCACTTTATGTCAAAGACTAACTTAATCTGAAGTTCGGTGAAATTCCGTGCATTAATTTTAAAGATAGAGCTACTGCGAAATTAACACAAAATACATTATAACAGCGCCACCTGTTGAGCGATTTACACTAAAATACAAAAACTTCATTTCATGTCAAGAACTAGCCGAATCTGAAATTTAATGAAAATTCATGCATTAGCTCTGGAGATTGAGCTATTGCGAAAACTTTAAATAATGTTGCATAGCAGAGCCACCTATCAAGTGATTTACAGCTGTGTCACACGGAGAAAAATTTTTCGGCAACATTTTACAAAACATGATCGTTCATTTTGCTGAGTATACGGTAAACAGGTTTTTCAAACTTCTTGCGGGGTTATTTAATTTCTCGCTCCGCTCCTATTGGTCAGTTGATTAGCGCTGAATGAATGAAGAACATTTTTCGTGCAATACGGGAAATGGTCGTTAAGCAAGAATAGCCAGCAGATTCTTCCCCATATCAAGGTCAGGCAACTTTTTGCTGGCTGTAATGTTGTGTTGGGGAAAAAGTTCGGCGACTAGGGTACGTGTGATACCGCTATTACACTAAAACGTAAGCAAACATCAATTCATGCCAAGGAATTCTGATGTTTGATGAAATTCTGTGCATTAATTCGGGGGATAGATCTATTTCGAAAATCACACAAAATGCAGCACAGCAGCGCCACCTGTTGAGCGATTTACACCAAAAGATAAAAAACATTATTTCGTGTCAAGGACTAAGAGAATCTGAAGTTTCATGAAAATTCGTGCATTAGTTCTGGAGCGAAAATCACACAAAATGCAGCATAGCAGCGCCACCAGTTGAGTGATTTGCACCAAAAGATAAAAAACATCATTTCACGTCAAGTACTAAGAGAATTTGAAGTTTCATGAAAATTTGTACATTAGTTCTGGAGATTGAGCGATTGCGAAAATCTTAAATAATGCTGCATAGCAGAAGCACCTATCGCGCGATTTACACTAAAACACAAACGAAGTGCATTAATTCTGGAGTTATAGCTATTGCGGAATTCGAACAGACAACATAACGGCGCCATCTGTTGAACGATTTACGTCAAAAACTAATCAGCATCAATTTATTTCTGGGACTACCTGAATGTAAAATTTTATTAAATTCCGTGCATTAGTTCTTAAGATAGAGCGGGCACAAATTTTATGTCACATACAGACAGACGGCAGAATTACAGACAGACATTTTGTAAAAACATGTTTTTTGGATTCACTGATCCTTCAAACGTGTAAGTCCGTCGAAAACCGGAATTCGAAATTTTTACGAATCCAATACTTTCTTCTTGTAAAGATAGAAGAAAACACCTTTCATATAAGGAAAGGGCAGCTGACGTCACTGTGGGCAAAATTACTGTGGATCCGCAGTAATTTCGCGCCAGTGTTTAAGATTCCTATTATACACAAGAAGTCAACGCGATCTGATTGGTCTACGATTGGTCTGATTTGTCTGAGATTAAAAGCTCTGTTGTATGATTTGTCAACGGCCCCATGATGATTCCTGTAATGATCGCTAAAGCAAAAATGTAACTGATAGATTGGTTGAAGAAAGCGTTTGTTTGTAAACATGCCCTTTCCTTATGGAGAAAAGCTGAGGGAACTAGTTGCTTATTTTATTGCCCGCGTTCGATGTGAACTGATCGGCATTCGTGAACAGAACATTGTGTTGTAAACACTTCTCCACTGGTTAATGAAACATCCAACCAACTGGAATGGTGAGCAGGCGAGTTTCGTATTTATTTACGGCTTATTTATTGAATTTTGTCGATATTAGATGTTATTCAGATGCATGTAAGATCTTTTTATGCATGTGAAAATAACTGTGTGACGGGCAAACTATGATATTTTTTCCTGATGTAGAATACTTTATTATTCTTTCTTTAAATGCTGTGTTTATGTGGTAATTTTTATTACCAGAATGTCGCAATATGTACAAAATGTACAAATGTAGATTCATTATTATTATTTAAGTGAATGTGATTGTAAAATTTTAGTGTATGTGTGTAACATAAACAGAATTCCATTTTATATTCAATATGGGAGAAGGGATAATTATTAATTCACGATTTTTGTAAAATTTGTTTATTTTTATGTTTACTAAATTCATGTTATACGTAATTCGATTAATAAAAATGAATTGAATGAAAAAAAGATATATGTATTAATCTCTCACCCACCCCACACCTTGGGGCAGTATTAAGTAACACACAAAACAGCTATCAATACATTAGAAGAAGTAAACCTTCATGCAAAGATTTTGTAAATTTTTAATGGCTTATTTTTTACCCTCTGTACCAAAATTTGCATTTTGCATGATTTAAAATCCATCTAACAGAAAAATAGACAAAATTTTTAGTAGAAAAATAACTTACAAATAAATGTATTAAAAAATTTTATCAAAAAATTAAACAAAAGAAAAAAATTAAGTGATTGAATGCACTCTATATGCCAATCTTAAATTGTGTTACTTAATCATTTAAGAAATAATGTATTCTTTCTAAGATTCTCTTTCAGGCAGAACTGTTTTTCTACTAAGCTGGCCATGAATATTTCTACAAACTTTATAAATAATAACTATATACCTAATATCATCCTATAAAAAAGAAGCAAGATAGTCAATCGCCATCCCTTTTTAAATTGAAGCAGTTTCTTCCAATGATGATTTACATCTGGGGATCACTATTCTTGACCATAAATATAATTTGAATATATGCATTTCATGCTCAAAAGAGCTTTATTTGCTATATCTATAGACTAATAAAAGAAAATTTCTATTTCTGTCTGTGCATGTTTAACTGTAATGGCTAGCAAAATCGGCCACACATACAAATAACCTCTTCAGACCTGAGCATAAAATAACTCTACAAATATATATTTTTTGCTTTTGCATAATCAAAATGACACCATAGATGACAGAAAGAGTCATTTTTACGAGGTCAGTACTTTAGGGGACTTGTAATTTTGGCTTACAAATATGGATATAAAAATACTAATTCCCTTAAAATAGTGTTCACTCTAGAAATAAAAAGGGCATGGTGCTATTCACTAAAAAGGGCACTATTGCAGCAGAAAAGGGCATTTTTGTAAGAAAAAATCTGTTATTGCCTTTAGAAGGGAGAAAAAAGCGGGAAAATAATCTTTAAGTATGGTAAAACAAATAACATTAATTTTGATTGATTTTATGATATAAAAATTAAAAATACAATTAAAACATGATTGAATAGTTTCATGTTCTTTTTCTTAAAGTAAAGAAAAAAAAAATCATCATTTTTGGGCACACAAATTTAGAAATACTACGGAATAAAAAAAAAATTTAAGGTGGTGCATTTTACTACTTTTAAAAAGGGCAGGGTGCATTTTGTATAAAAAAAGGCAGGGTGCTGCACCCTTGAAAAATGGCCTGGAATGAACACTACTTAAAACATCAGTTTAACTGTCAGTAATATATATTTACGCAATAGCAAAATTAAGGTCATTAAACAAATAAATGATCAGCAAAATCTCAAAATTTTTTATTGTAAAGCATTTAAGTTAAATAATCATGAATATTTCTTGCCTCCCTGGCCACAATGTCTTGAAGGTATTTTCGAAATTCAGATGAAAATACTATTTATTTTATGAGATAATATTCATCAGTGCTGACATTTATTGGTTTTGTTTTAAAGCAAAAAACATTCAACTGTATAAAAGTAAAATAAAAATGCAAAAAATTCGAAAAGTATAGTTTTTATGAGGAAAAGAATGGAGGTACACATTTGTGTACCTCAGGTCTGAAGAAGTTATACAATATGAATCATAATTAATAGTAAATTTTATTACTTAATAGGTGCTATATATTAAAAGTTTTAAAACATAGATTTCAAAATGTTAAAACCTTAGCGCTTTCAGCTAACCCTTAGCTGTCTTCAAGGGAACCGTCCAACAACAACAGTTCTCCTGAAGACGACTAAAGATTAATAGGGAGACCAATCTGCTAGAAAAATATTCTTCAATATTTCTTAAACCTTTAAAAATGTATCATTTTTTATCAATAAATGTAAATTAATATGGAGATTTTTATTTTTTCAGGTATTATACCCATATACAATTCTGCCAAGCTTATGCAATTCAAGTCTGTTCTTCTTGAAGATTTCTTGAATCTGCCCTTGATTTTATGTTGGCATTTGAATTTGGTAAACATTTATTAATTTTATATATATAATTAAGATTCTAATCAATCTGAGCTTTGAGAAAAGGAAGTAAATTTGTTTGATGAGTACACATGTTAGAAATAAAATTTCAAATTCCTAAACCTATAAATATTCTTGAAAATATATAAAACTTGATATGTACATAAAATTTAAATGTCTGTTTTCAAATTGCACTACTTTTCAATGTCGCAGTTCTGAATATTATTCCCAGGCAGACGAATTTTTGTAACCTCGAAGCCAAAGGAAGAATACTATTCATAATGTTGTTATAAAAGTTCCAGAGGCAGTGACATTTTTAATTCAATCATTTTATTCAAACTAATTTTCAGATGTCTAATTATCTTAATTATCAATCTCAAAAACAGCCGCCAACTGTCAAAAGAGCAATGGGGTCATTCCACATGAATTCAACCAATGGGTGTTGCATCATAGTCACAGATTTTTTTATATTTTTTATCATAGACAAACATAGTAATGAAACCCTCAAATCTGAAATTTAAAAGTAATATTCGCAATATTGGCTGAGATATAGACATTTGAAAACTGACCATTTTTACTAAATGGCGGCCATCTTGGAATTTCTTCAGTGTCTAAAAGTGCCTATAACTTGACAACTAATGGCTCAAATTTTATAAATCTGGTACCAATTTGAAGCTATTTGTACAAAGAATGCATAATTTACATCAAAACAATAGTAAATTTTCATTTATTTACTTTTTATTATGTGCAAACTGAAAATATCACCCAAAAAAAGGGCCGGTTGTAATTGCCCATAAAAAAAATGAATCCTCATGAATTTTTTTGAAACTTGGTAAAAACATTGCTCTATGTGTGTGCTTTAAATAATAAAAAAATGGGAGAGGTAAAATCTGTTGTTTAAAAATAAATGATTTTTTACACTTAAGGTGTCATTAACCAAATAATGATCATTTTAGAATCTGTAAGTATTCCTAATTTCAAAAATAATGGTTAAAATAAAATTTTCTAAAATCTAAATTAATGTAAATGTATATTCAAAAATTCTTTTGCGCTAATTTTGTAGGAATTCTCTCTCAACCTCACCCTCATCCCCAAAAAATGTATACAGTACAGAACCATTTATCCGGAATAGTTGGGGTTTGATATATTCCGGATAACTGGTTTTTCCAGTTAACTGGTTGGACATTAAAGCAACATCCATTTGATAAGATTTATGTAATATATGTGGTTGTAGTATTACTTCTAATTTTAAATTAATTATTAGATTACATGAACTAAGAATTAAATGCAAGTAAGATCAAATGTTAGAGTTTAAAAAGGTAATTTATGGGAATTCCTTGGGAACAAAAATTCTTCTGTTTTCTCTCTGAATAAAAATGAAAACATTTATAATATAACTATACATGCTTCTATTTCAAATACTAGATGTTTTTATAAAACTATACAATTGTTTCAAGCAATGTCTATGTTAAACTGCCAGTGTATGACACTTTTTTCTGTGAAAATTCTAACATCAATCCATTAGAAATATCATTCCGGATAACTGGTTTTCCGGTTAACTGGTTTCCGGATAAATGGTTCCATACTGTACTATTGAAAAACTTTTACACTGAAAAATATAAGGAAATAACTAAGGAATATAATGTATAATTATAAAATACT
Organism: Maratus speculifer; assembly: GCA_964019185.1. Classification (NCBI taxonomy): domain Eukaryota; kingdom Metazoa; phylum Arthropoda; class Arachnida; order Araneae; family Salticidae; genus Maratus; species Maratus speculifer. The sequence goes on from OZ025289.1 coordinate 216,169,167, forward strand.
TGTAAATGCAATACATATAAAATGAGGATTTATGTTACATATAGAGGAGAGTGGGGTGGAATGGGACAGTAGGTTTTTTTGTTTATGTATAATTCTGAAAATTTCATCAATCACACATTACTTACATGAAGCAATAGTATCCCAATCTTCAGTTGAAAAAAGTAGCAGGTAGATGTAAGCACTTGCAGTTGTATAAAGAAAAGGTTATTTCAAGAATCAAAAGTAAATTTACTTCATAAACTTTTTGTGCTTTCTGTATATTAATGATTTGTTTATGCATAGATGTAATAGTTCTCCTATTTATGGAACATTATATTGTATCAGTGTTAGAAATTAGCGGTCGTCAAATGCAACTAAAGAATTGAATTTGACGACTACAAAATTATTCTCGGTCGTCAAATTTGACGCCTAGCTTTTAAAAAAAATATGTATTAGACATTCAGTTCCGAAAATTAAAAAAAAAAATGGTCTAGTCTGAAAAATTGGAACTAAAAAAACATCGCGAATTTCGAGAAATAGTCGCGAAAAAATTAATTTCGTCAATTGTTCAAATAAAAAAACGCCAATTTCGGAAAAGATGGGGGAAAAAGTGATTTTCTTTTTCAAAAAACAGCAAAAAAGCAAAAGTTTTTCATACGGTAATGGGGAAAAAAAAAAAAAAAAACGCAAATTTTTTCTTGTGAAATCTCTCTCGTGAAAGAATCGCAGAAAAAATGCAAATTCCGTAAAAGAATTGCAAAAAAAAAAAAAAAATTCTAATTTCTTAAAAAAAATCCCAGGAAAAACGCAAACTGTTATAAGATCGCAGGAAAAAAAGAACGCAATTTTATGCAAAGTATTGTGAAAACAAATCTTAATTTCATCACAGAATCTTTCGAAAAAAGCTAATTTTGTCAAAGAATTACAAGAAAAAAAAAAAAATGGAAATCTTGTCATAGTGTAAAATTCGTTAATTCCATCAAAGGTTCGCAATGATTTCAAATTTCTTAAAAGAATAAAAAAAATCTGCAATTTTTGCCAAAAAATTGTGGAAAAAAAAAAAAATAATTAACGAGGGGGGGGAGGGCTGTTCCCAGCGCTGCGAAAAACACCAAATTTCAGCAAAAGATTGTGAAAAAACACAGCCAATTTCGTCAACAGATCGCGAAAAAACATGGCAAAGCTTGTCAAAAGATCGAAAAAACCAGCACATTTCATCAAAAGATCACGAAAAAACATGGCAAAATTTGTCAAAAGATCGCAAAAAAGGCAAATTTCTTCAAAAAATCGCAAAAAAAGGGCAAGTTTCGTCAAAAGATCATGGAAAAAGGCAAGTTTTGTCGTAAGATACGAGCAGTTGCATCGAAAGATCGCAAAAAAAGCAGCAAATTTCATCGAAAGATTGCAAGAAAACGGCAAGTTTTGCCGAAAGATAGCAAATAACGCAAATTTTGTAAAAGGGGCATGAACCCCCCCCCCCCTCCAAAAAAAGTATTGGGAGTGGATTTCTCTCCTGTCTCTGTAGTAACCTTAAAGAAAAATGGATGCGAATTTCAAAAGTTTTCTTTTACTTCAAACCACGGCAAAATTATATACAGTATTACAGTAATATTAATATGAATTTTAGAAACTGCAACTGAAAATCTTAATTTGACGCCTAAGATTTTTACAGTAGTCGTCATCTGACGCCTGCGTTTTATCTCCCAATTTCTATCATTGTATTGTATATTAAATATAATTTAAATTATGCCTAAAAGCAGTATTTCTGTTTATAATAAAAGAAGGTAGAGAATAATGGGACATGCCAGGAAAGGGGGGGGGGAAATGGAACATGTCTAATTCTTACTTTTTAATAAGATGAGTATAAATTGCTAATATGCAAATACTTTTAAAGAGTAGTATATTAATTATAGCATTGAAAATATATTAATTTACTTCAAAATATAAATAAATTGAACAAGTGATTATAATCTCTAACAATCCTGAATTATCCTTCCATTGATGAAGATACTGAAATTTGATGTTGTAGCACAGACTTTATCAACCTATAATCTTTGTTAGATTGTAAATATAGCCAACTCTAGAATAATTTGTTTCGTTGTTTCATATAATATATTGTTTTATAGCTGTCTCATTCCTGCCTGTTAGTGGGGAGGTATGGGACACATTTTGAAATTTACAATTTCTTTAATTATAAAATTGTTTAGCTATATTGCTCAAGAACATTAAAAAGTGTTTTATTGTGTTTTATTATGTATTCAAAACGAAATTTTTATTTTTGTGTCAAACAAAAATGATTTTCAAATTTTTGTAAAAAGTATACCATTTCTCCCCACTCTCCCCTATACATAGAGCCTATTAAAGACATTTTTTTCACTTAAAAAATGAAATTTATGTGGTCAAATTTATGTATGTTTTTTTTATATTTTTTTCTATTTTATTTCATTTAAATTATATAAGTGAATGAAATCAACTGTGATTTAGAGCTAGTTTTTCTCTAATATTTCAGGAGAAAATATTATGTGGCCTTTTTTTTTAAATGTAGTTCATTATAGTAAGGTATTTAATATATATGTAAATATGTTTTGAGAATTATATTCTCATATTTTAAATGAAATAAAAAATATTGGTGAAATGAAAATTTACTTGTATTTTAATATATGAATATTTAGCATAAATAGCTGCAAATTGATATTCCTTTATTGAATTATATAATACACTCACAATATATTAATTTAAATGTTAGAAAATTATATTTTAACCATTATTTGTTAAATTAGGAATACTTACAAATTCTAAAATGATCATTATTTGGTTAGTGACACCTTAAGTGTAAAAAATCATTTATTTTTAAACAACAGATTTTACCTCTCCAATTTTTTTATTATTTACAGCACACACATGGAGCAATGTTTTTACCAAGTTTCAGAAAAATTCATGATGATTCATTTTTTTTTTATGGGCAATTACAATCAGCCTTTTTTTTTCATGATATTTTCAGTTTGCACATAATAAAAAGTAAATAAATGAAAATTTACTATTGTTTTGATGTAAAATATGCATTCTTTGTACAAATAGCTTCAAATTGGTACCAGATTTATAAAATTTGAGCCATTAGTTGTCAAGTTATAGGCACTTTTAGACACTGAAGAAATTAAAAGATGGCCGCCATTTAGTAAAAATGGTCAGTTTTCAAATGTCTATATCTCAGCCAATATTACGAATATTACTTTTAAATTTCAGATTTGAGGGTTTCATTACTATGTCTGTCTATGATAAAAATTAAAAAAAAATCTGTGACTATGATGCAACAAGTTTTCTTTAAATTGGTTGATTTCACGTGGAATGACCCAATGATCAAGGCCCTGATAATGAAGAAAATCCCCCATTCAATATGAAAAGCATAGCAACTTGTTTAAAAAGGTTTGTGATAACATTGTTCCATAACCTATAACCAAGTAACTTTTAAAACAGCACATTACCATGTTTTTAGTAGCTGCAAAGATTAAAGAGGAGTTGATGTGCGTAGCGTACAGAAGGCAAAACCTCCTATAATTTAAAAGTTTGGGTACTACTTGGTTATCCTGTCGACCAATTTTGCCAAATTATGAAAATTGCCAAATTATACACGTTACCATAATTTTTATTTTAAATAATGAAAAAATAAATAAATTAGTATAACATTAATGAAAATACAAATAAAAAGAGGAAGTAAAAATCACTTGATGGTGTTTTAAATATGTGTATTGTGTTTAATGTCATTGAATGTGACATTTATAGTGATCCATTATTAACATTTAATCTTACCGTTTGGCATTAGTTTTTTGGTCGATGGGATAACCAAGTAGTATCAAAATTTGTAGTACCACAGCTGAAAACATGCTTTCAGCAATATTATTGTTTATGGATAGCACTGTAACTGGATTCAAGTCTTAATTTGTGCCAAAGTTCAGCTCCGGTACTTCTCTGTTTTTAATTAACATATAAATATTGGTTGAAATTCACTAGAGCTCATTAACTCTAGATGAGCCCAGTACATTAGCGCTTCTGAAAAACCGAATCCTAAAACATTACTTTTTCCTTTCCTCCCTATCGCTACACTTTTCTATTCCTTTTTTTTTTTTTTTTTTTTTTAAATCAAAACATTTGTATACAATATAATGTGTTGCACATGTAAGAGACAGAGTTGAACTGAATTTATTTTTTATGTTATTTTTTTGGACTTGGGCAACCTCAAGCTCAATCTGTCTTACATTCAAAATTTTTATTTATTCATGTATAGAAATTAAAAAAAAAAAAAAAATCTCTTTAAAAATTATTAATGTATTTTATTCTATTTCGAATCATTTTAATTTTTAGTCAGAATGAGAGCTGGAATGAAAAAAGTCAGAAATAATGTTTTTCTATTCTAATGATCTTTGTGAATTTATGTGTGGCATTGATGGCAGCAATGTGTTGATATGGCACCTATCAGGAGATTGAACAATAAATTTTCTTTTGTGACAATAGGATAATTTTTAATTAGCTGATGTATTTAGATACATATCTAACCTGTAAGAATATTTTCAGTTTTCAGTCAATGAGCATCATCTTGAGGTTATTACTTTTCTATTGTATATGAATAATAAAAACCAGATTAATATATGTATATATGTTTGTTTTTTTTTTCTGTATCATGAATACTGCCCATTCTAAAGCTCTGTTCTGCTTTTACAAAGTCTCTTTTCATAGATATAGTTGCCATGTATTGTTAATCTCAGTTGTGACTATCCCCCCAAACTCAATGACTCAAATCCTCCCCCCCCCCTCCCAATTTTTTTTTCATACTTTAACATTGACCCCTCCCCCTTATAAACAGAATATCAATTGTAAAAAATATTCTTCTTATAATCTACTGCACATTCAAAAAATAGCGAGTTGAGCATAGCAGAATGAGTTCTTATTGCCCTTATCTAGAATTTAAAAAAATAAAACACAGGAACATTTCTGAAAATTCAATGTTGAAAAAATTTAAAAGTGATATTAAAAGATGAAGATTTACAAAAGTTAGCGAGTTGAGTATTGCAGAATGGGTTCTTATTGCCCTTATCTAGAATTTAAAGAAAGAAAACACAGGAACATTTTTGGAAATTAAATGTTAAATAAATTTAAAAGTGATATTGGAAATCCCCCCAAAATGTACTTTTTCTCAATCCCCTACCCCCCCCCCCCCCAAAAAAAAAAAAAAAAAAAAAATCTAAATTGTATGACGCATCTTGTGTCACCAAACCCCTCTCTGGTCACCTTTGGTTATTCTGGTAGAAAGTATTCAAGCAATGTTTCCCCATTTTCGATAAAAGTATTGTGATTTTCAGGGACTCATCACAAATGGCTCTTATGTAGAAGTATCTATTATAGTTTAAATATGCACCTTTTATCGAAAATCAAAAGAAATTCCTCAGTATATAAATTTCTCTAAATTTCATTCATATTTTCATAAAAATGCATACCTGTCCATGTCCACTATTCCTTTTACCTGTTAACATTATATCCAAATCATAATCTTTATCATATGTAATCCTTGAATTCTTCAATTAACGTAAAAATTAGGTAAACATTTCTATTTGGAAGGAGTAGTAATTTAAAATTGAAATATTTGACAGCTAAATATATGTTGTTAGACATATTTAAATTTTTTATTTTGTTAAAGAAGACAAAATCCTTTGAACTTTGCAAATAATGATGAAATATAAATATGCATATTGGAGTATAAGAGGCACATTATGGCATTTTGTACTGCAAAATATTAGGGCTCCAGTACTTTTTTAATTAAAAATTAAGTCCTGACCATATTCTATTATGGTTTCCTGTAAAAGAACCATAATGTGTGAATGAAAGTGTTAAGAAATACAAAAAAAGCTGACAACAGTGGGAGAGGAGAGATAATTATCTCATTGTGACTATAAATTTTTGCTGGCCATTAGTTAGTTGCTAATTTATAGGGCCCTTGTTATACATATGAGTTTTCATGCAGTGCATTTAAACATTTTAATGATATTCATTGGATAACTACTCAATTTTTAAAGTTTATATATATATATATGTATGTATAACAACTTTTGGTACTACTAGGTTATCCCGTCGACCAAAAAATTATCACCAAACTATAAGATTAAATGCCAATAATGGATGATCATGAGTGCCACATTCAATGACATTAAATACGATTCATTTGTTTAAAATGTCATTAAGTGATTTTTATTAATATTTTTATTAATATTCTACTAATTATTTGTTTTTTCGTTATTTAAAATAAAAATTATGTCAATATTTATAATTTGACTATTGGTTTGGCAATTTGTGTAATTTGGCGAAATTGGTCGACGGAATAATAGAGTAGTACCCAATTTTTTTTTTTTTTTTTTTTTTTTTTGCCTTATATTAGTAGTAGTTAGAAAATTTAAAAAATTATACTTTTGTTTATATGATATATAGAAATATATATATTATCAATATTAATTATTTTTCAGGTGAATTGAAAAATAGTGGCTCTGACAGAAATAGAATATTGACATCATTGATTAATATGTGCTTGCAAAATACTTGTATCCAGAGAGATTCCAATTTCATATTATTATGGATGTAACAAATGCTGATTTGGTCAAATACCGAATATTCGGTAAGTTATAAGCCAAACTTAAAGGAAAATAATTTCATTCAATTTATTTTCAATTCTAAAAAAATTATATTTTTCTACTTTAAGAAAATATTTTGCATATAAATATAATAAACTTTTATATGGTATTATTTGCATCTACATTTGTGATTTAAATATGAAATGTAGCTTAAAATTTCTATTTTTAAAAATCAAATTGTAGCATTTTCTTTAATAAGCACATGATGCTTAAACATGCAGCAAATAAAATATTTGTGACATAGTAAATATAATAATATTTTTAAGTAACCCAAAATTTAGTTATGTTATGAAACTTTTTAATAAAAGATAATTCAGAAATTGTCTCTATTAAATGTATTTAGTTATAATGATAATACTTATTATGAATTTATTTTGTCAAATATCTAGCAGTATTCAGCTGAATATCTGCTCATAATTTTCTCTATGAATATTTAGCAAAGGGCTGAATAATTTTTTACATTTCTAATGTGTAGTATAGATTAATGTGGAGATCACGGCATGCAACCAAAAACAAATGTACTTCTTCTCAATTTAGTGTTATGCTGAAAGAAATACTTGTCACGGAGTTCATAATTTGTAATGTATTATTTCCTATGCATAATACAATATATTATGGGGCTATTCCATGTTACGTGCAGAACAACTATTCTACAAATTACCTCTGCTTTAAGAATGATATTATATCCTCAAATTAAAACGACTATGCTAATGTGAAAATCTAGCAGTTTTTGTTATTTTTAATATATAATTTATATTTTAACAACTCATAAATTAATAGATATAGGCAGGAGCGTAAACCACCTTAGTCATATAGTGAGGAAGGGGGAAGAGTAAACTATAGGTGTAGATTCCCAAAATTTTTAAGGAACCAGTGGCTTCTAAATCCAAATATATTTCAGCTGCCACCAGGGTTTAATTTCTAAAAAAAAATGAAGAAATAACGTGGATTTCGTTAAAAGATCACAGAACAAAAGCTAATTTTATCAAAGGATCGCAAAAAATGCTGCAGCTTTTGTCAGTCACTGAAAATCTGACTCTTTTCAAAAAATCACAGAAAAAATATGATTTTGGTTTGAGGATTGCTTTAAAAATATGCAATATTCATCAAATGATTGCAGTAGAAAACATGAAATTCACCAAAGGATTTCAACTTAGTGAATGGCAAGTAAAACCACCATCTCTAGTATAGACCAGCAGTTCCTAATCTGTGGGAAGCGTCCATTAATGGGTCATGAAACAATTGAAATTTGGCACAAAAAATCATATTTTATTTCATTTGATTAAAAAAATATAACAGATTAAACAACAAATAATATTTCAAGGGAAATCCTTAATTTCCTTTTGGATGAATATATGAACTGAATATCAAGCAATATCTAAATCAGCTTTGAATTTCTTCATGGCATTCAATATGACACACTTGTGATGTGAATATGATTTTCATACTTTGCTAGTTTTGAAAAACAAGTAAAGAAACATACTGTTGTAGAAAGTAGCTTAAAATTAAAATCAATAAGTTTTAACTCTGATATTAGATGCCCTCATCAGTAAACACTAGTGCCATATATCACAAAAATTATAAAGCTATGTTTTGATAATAATTAAACATATTTTTAACTATCTTTGTAGTTTGTAAGTTGTTTTAATTATGATTCCATTTATGTACATTGGGGTTACCAATTCCTCTTTTTATTAACAATGTATTTTTCTAACAAAAATTTGCCTTTTTCATTGGTTATGATGTAACTAAAAGCTTATAGAATTGATATAACAATTTCCCATTTGATATACCCCTATTAAAATTAATAAAATAGTAGGTCGCATTTTTTTTTTTTTTTTTTTACTTAAAGATGGGTTACATACCAAAAAAGTTAGGGAACTGCTGGTATAGACTCATAAATTTCTGACTCCAAGAAGAAAAATTTCCAAGTACCATGAAAAACAAAATGCTGACTAATATATATATATGTTGCGGCCAAGACCCGGAGCCTGGCCAATTCTGGAACTGGCCGGCCATTACCCAAACTGGCCAAGTTTCCAGGCCAAAACCCGAAATAAATGAAATGAATAGCATATTTTGGGTTTTGGCCGGCCAATTCGCGAACTGGCCAGAAAGCCTTAGCCAACATCCGAACTGGGGATTTAAGGCTAACCTTTAGATGCGGGGCCGTCATGAAACTTCCCTTAGAAGTTGTCTCTTATTAAGGGAAGAAAGTTCCTTCATGACAGTTCTGGCAGATAGCACTGATTCATAGATACCAATTTTATTGAAACTAACACAAAATAAGAAACAGGAGAAGAAATTAATCTTAAAATTTTGCCATGTGATTTTTTTAAAGATATGAGGGCGTAGATAGCAGGCTAGCAATCGATGCTTCTGTAATGCTTTTCAATGGGAAAAAGCATTCAATTAAAAAAAAAATTATAAAAAAAAAAATCTTAATTTTTAGAAAGTGGTACGAAAAGAAATGATTAATTAAGAAAGATTAATTAAAGTTTTCTTTACAATATACATATTTTTTTCAGGAATTTCTGCTTTCTCCTTCTTCTCCATCAGAACATTCAGGCCCATGCGAAAGGGGGGAAGGGGGCAGTCACCCCGGCTGAGTAGATTAAGCAAGCGCCAAATTTATTCTATCAACACTGATTTCTTTTTTTATTTCCTTTTATCTTTACAAGAAAAAAGTACTGGATTAGTAGAAATTTTTCAAATTCTGGTTTTCGACGAATTTACATGTTTTAGGGGTCAGAGATTCCAAAAAACATGTTTTTACAAAATATCCATAAATGTCTCTCTGTGACATCACATAAATTTTGTGGGCGCTTTATCTCAAGAACTAAACCACAGAGTTTAATGAAATTTGTGATTTTCAGGTAATCCCTGATATAAACTGTCTGATTAATTTTTGGTGTAAATCACTCAACAAGTGATACTGCTATGCTACATTTTTTATGATTTATGCAACAGCTGTATCTCAAGATCTAATGCAAAGATTTTAATTAAAATTTATATTCAGGCAGTCCTTGATATAAATTAATACTGATTAGTTTTTTGTGTAAATCGCTTAAGAAGTGGTGCTGCTAATTGCGTTTTTTACGATTTACACAATGGCTGTATATCAAGAACTAATGCACGGATGTATATTTAGATAGTCCTTTATATAAATTGATGGTGATTAGGTTTTGGCATAATTGGCTCAACAGGTGGCACTACTCTGCTGCATAGTTTTTGATTTACGCAACAGCTGTATCTCGAGAACTAATGTACGGATCGTAATAAAAATTTATTTTCTGGTTGTCTCTGATAGAAATTGATGCTAATTAGTTTTTAGTGTAAATCGCTTAAAGGTGGTGCTGTTAACCTGCATTTTCGCGATTTCCGAGAAAGCTATATTTCACAAATGAATGCACAGAATTTCACCATATTTTGTTAAACTTTGACATGATGAGATGCTGCTTATGTTTTAGTGCAAATCGTCAAAGAAGTGGTGCTGCTATGCCACAGTTATTTCTATTTCTATGTTAGTTATATCTCAAGAACTATTGCACGGAATTTTTTTAAACTTCATAATTTATCAAACTTTGACGTACATAGATGCTGATTGCGTTTTGGTGTTAATAGCCAAACAGGAGATGCTGTCTATGCGGTACTTTTTCAAGACTTCCGCGATAGTTATATGTCAATAACTAATGCGCAAAATTTCATAAAACTTAATATTCTGTTAGACCTTGTGATAAATAAATTCTGATAATTTTTTCATGTAAATTGTCCAACAGATAACGTTACTTTGCCGCATTTTTTTCAATTTCTGCAAAAACTATATTTCAAGAAGTAATGCACAGAATTTCACCAAACTTCCTACCCTGTTAGACCTAGAGAAAAATAAACACTAATTATGTTTTGCCGTGAATCGGTCAGCAAGTGATGCTACTATGCCACATTTTGCCAGATTTCCATGATATATATAACTCAACAACTAATGAACGGAATTTCATCAAACTTTATTTAATTTATCCTTATAAAATATTTAGATTTTCTAAATATATTAATAATGAGACGAAAGCTTGTTATTTGAAAGATTACATAAAAGTAACAGTAATGTGTTTTCTAATATTGTAGTTGTTATAAAAATGCCCTTTTTATGAAATAATGAAATATAGTTATCGCAGAAATCGGAAAAAATGCAAAAAAGTGCTGTTATCTGTTGGATAATTTACACTAAAATTTAATAATTCTATTTATTGTAAGGTCTAACAGAATATTGAATTTGATGAAATTCTGTGCATTAGTTCTTGAGGTATAACTATCGCGGAAATCTCCAAAAAATGCGGGAGCATAGGGGTGCCATCTGTTTGGTTATTTAATTTACACCAAAACACAATCAGCGTCTATATATGCCATTGTTTAGCATATTACAAAGTTTGATAAAATTCTGTCATTCCGTGCATTAGTTCTTGATATATAACTAGCGCAGAAAAGGAGGAAACTAGCAAAGAAACACCACCTGTTCGGTGATTTGCCCTAAAACGAAATCATCATCTATGTACGTCAAAGTTTAACAGAAGATGAAGTTTGGTGAAATTCGGTGCATTAATTCATGCGGTACAGTTATCACGGAAATTGGAGAAAAAACAGCTTAGCAGCGCTCTGTTAGGAGATTTACAACAAAAATTAATCAGCATCAACTTATATCAATATATAACTGAATAAAAATGTTTATTAAACTCCATGTATTAGTTCTTGATATACAGTGCGCAGAAAATTTATGCAACATTCAACTAGACTGATATTTTCTAAAAACAATCAAATCTTTTTCAGAACCTTCTAAAACAGATAAATCCATTGAAAACAAATTCAATTTTTTTCATGATTTCAAAACTTTCTTCTTCAAAAAATAGAAAAGTTTTTAAAAAAAAATGTTATCAGTGTTGAGCAGCGAGATGTCCCTCCCATTCTGCGGACATTTTGTATTTTCAATGGTCAAAAGGTGCAATTCCCCCTTCCCCTGCCACAAACATCGCTTTCGGAGAAAATCGCCTTAATTCAACACTGCCTTCTATAACTAAGATTGTATAAAAAATCACACTTTATGAATTTTGCAAAAAGTACTTTGTGGACAATGACCTATAATTTATACTACCATCCCAAATAATTAAGATAAAAACTTGTTTTAATTTTACATCTATTAATGACAGAGTTATGAAAAATTATGGGTTATTAAATTATTCTATGGCTATAAAAACAATTTGCAAGATTAAAATTTACTCCAGAAAATTTGTTTAATACTTTTAATTTTTAAAAATCATAAGTCTATTTCTTGGCGGTGCACGATATTAATTTTTTTTTTAAATGGCCTGCTTTTGGTTTTTGCCAGAATCATCTCTTCTTTTAAAAATCTTAGAAAAGCAATCGAAACGTTAAATAACTTGTTAAAAAAAAAACATGTATTTTGTAAAAAAAAAACTTGAATTAATCAGATTTCAACTTGTACAACTCTAAAAATTCAGATTTTTTACAAAAAGAAAATTAAAAATGAATGTTTTTCCCAATGAAAAGCATTACAAAAACATTGATTGATAGCCTGCTATCTATGGTGGAGACCTCCTAATTCATCAAAAAATCACTTTGCATTTTCGACAAGTCATGTGTGTTAAGTTCCCCTTCCTGTCTCTTACTCCGTGATAACTAAGATAATGTAACAGTATTAAAATGCACAAAAAAAACGATTACCATTGATCAGAGTTTGAGTTAAGTGGTATCACATCGCAATTTGCAATTCAAATTTAACTAAAATGCGATCCAAGAAATGCATTAAATCGCAATCATTGTGATGCATATTTCCCATACCCTTTGTTATGTCATGAACATTTAAAGTTAAAATTTATACGACATACATTGTGTTTTCACTCTCCCCAAGTATTTATTTACAATGGAAGTACAGCGCGACGCCATTGCTGGGCGCAGTTTTCCCAGTAAACACATGATTTGTTCCCGCCCTGACGCTGTGATTGATTACTGAATCACTGTTACTCACTAATCACGCCGTTTGCTCATAGAAGTTTGATGTGCGTGTTGTAGTGGTTCTAAAATGAACACTCACTGTTACGATCCTTTTACTTTATATTGCTTAAAAAAAAAAAAAAAAAAAATGTAAATTTTCAAGATTTAAAAGTTACGTTAGCTATTTTTTACTTGCTATACAAAAGAGTGTAACTGCTATTCAAAACTGACTTTGTATAGTAGTTACTGCTATGCAACTTCCTTTTTCTAAATCGACCCCTGCCATTGATTATATTGAAACGAAATATTTTTGTGTATCCCAGTTAATTAACCAGAAATAGAACACACTTTCTTTTCAATACCGAAATTATTTGATAAACCAAATAAGATAACAATTGCACGTTAACCCAAGCCTTTACTCGAGTTAGAGCACGGATAGGCAGACAGCTAGACTATTTGAACTCATAGACACTTTCAACTATGTTAGAAATGATAAAGCCGAGTGCCTATATACATTCCGTGAACTGGCCAATCACACCTAGCCAGTTTGCGAATTGGCCGGCCAATTCTAGATCTGGCCAGTCATTTTTAAACATTGCTGGCCAATTCTAGAATTGGCCAATTTTGGGTTTTGGCTGCAACATAAATAACAGAAAGGAAAATAATAAACTATAAAAACCTACAGAATCATGAAAAGAGCTTGCAGGTTAATCATGGTGAAGATATGTTTTTTTTTTTTTTTTTTTTTTTCTTGTATATATATACACACTCATGTCCAAAAGTTAAGCATATGGGATAAAAACCAATAAAGGAAATTGTAAATCTCTCATGAAATATTTAAATTTTATATTTTATTATATTACATGAAATTCACTAGATAATTTTGACTTAGCTTACAGGGATGGCAAATAAGTTTTAAAGTGCTAATGTTAATTCCTGTTGAATTATCAATCTGTCTCTAAAAATCAGTGATGAAGTACTATGATTAACATTTGTAGAAAATTGTGATTTGGAACTCCGAACTGCTTTGTTTGATAGTGATATATACTGTTTCTAAACATACAAAATTTGATGAAACCAGATTAAAAAGTTGCAGATTTACTGCGCTTTTTTACCAAAAAAAGTTTAACGCCTTTTATTTTTTCTATGTATGACATACATATTGACATAGATTCCACTCCAGATAGAAATTCATGAACCTCTGAGTTGAGCATAAAGACTTCTTCTACCCATGTATGTCTTCAACATTTTAAAAAGCCAAAATTCAAAAAATTGAAATTTTCCGAATGAACAAAACTCATATCCATTTCTTAGTATTTCAATAAAAGTTAATGAAATTTTGCATGTTTAGTACCAAAATATATCACTATCTAACAAAGCTGTTTGCATCTCCAATCCATATTTTTCTATGTATATTAATAATAGATTTCACTCTTAATTTGTTGATAATTTATTATTAATTCAAATAAGAATAAACACCAGCATTTTAATAACCTATTTGATTAGCTCACTACACAAAGTCATTATCTTGTACACTTTGTCTATAAAATTTAATAATTTTGTAACAGGGTTGGCGAGTTTTTGCCGAAGGTGGAAAAAACCATGGAAAAAAACCTGGTAAAAACCGTCCTGGCAAAAATAGGTTTTTGCCAAAGAGGTGGCAAAAATAGGCTGCCCATTTAATTTTTTTTTCCCCAGAAAGAAAAAAATATTTCATGAAAGAAAAATAAACTGTATACTTAATTAAAAAATCAATATTATTCTAAATTTATAACTTTTAAGTTAAATAAATATAGTTATGCATTTTATGAAAGAGTACTAACTTTTATAACAAGATTATAAATGAAAAAAATGCCAATTTTAAATAAATAAATAGAAACTTCATTTATTCATGTTATACAATTATTAATGATTTATATAATAGAACTGTTGAGACTGAGTTAAACATTTATGTTTATGGTTTATATATGTTAGAAATTCGCATTTGGGGATTTCAAAAGAGCATTTAGGGGGAGGGGGAATATAATACAGAAAGATAAAGTGACAACAGGCTATTTAGTGAAAGTAAATCTAAATGTAACATTTTGTTCCTTTCTTGGAGTGTAAAATGGACAGAAAAAAAAATCTAGTTTCCTAATAAGACATAACAGTTTTTCAATATATAATTTTCAATTTAATTTACTTCTTTTATCTTTAACAAACTAGTTTCATCAGATAAATAGCTATAAAATAGTACCAAAGACTTAGATACTTACATTTCTTAAGTCTCATGACATAAAACAAAAGTAACAAAATTGTATAAAATCTTTTGATAATTAAAAATATACATATATTAATGACTAATAAAATAGTTTACTTACAGGGGTCTGCCTAGACTTTTCTCACAGGGTCCTGCTTTTGTTAGATTGGGAAGTTTTTCTTGTCTTTGTGAAAATTCTAGATATAGTTTTGTGAATTTTAAATTATCAGTATTTTCAGGTTCTACCCTTCACATATAGAGAAGCTAAGTAATATATTGTTTGGCGAGTTCAATTGTTTATTGACAGGTCAGATTTTATATTTGAATGATTAAATTTGTGAAAAGTTCAATTTAAAGGTGAAATATCTATTTGAGAGACAAAGAATTTTGTGAAGGATCCTGTTTGGGGTTAAAGAATTTTGTGAAGGGTCCTGTTTTAAGATAAATTATTTTATGAAGGGTCTTTTAAAGGACCTATAATTTTCCTATATTAACATATCCCTGACTTAAGGTAAAAAAAAAATTAGGTATGTAATTTATTTTGTTCTTAAATTCCTAAGTAAGACTGAATTCCACCTATTTTTTAAAGATTTAAAATATTTAATATTAATTAATTAGCAAATTAAATTAAAATATTAAATAGTACACTGTTAAATTTAATTGTTTATGCCATAACTATCCTTATTAGCGTGCAGATTTTATTACACATTAAAGACAAATAGGTTTTTTCCATTTTTGCCGTTTTTTTCCATTTTTCCCCTGTTTTTTTCCAGTTTTTGCCACCGTCCTGGCAAAAATGCCAACCCTGTTTTGTAAGGTATTTAAGATTTTCTTTCTTCATTTTTATCATATATGCTAGAATTTTAGACGTGAGTGCTTATATATACACTTGTGTCTTGTTTCTAATTAGAGAAACTTGCATTACAAATATACCAATACCTGTTTAATGTTAATCACAAATAAAAAACTTATTTATAAGTAATAATAATAAAATCCTTTTAAACATTGTGATTATCAAAAAATGCTTAGATTATGTAGAAATAAATTTCATTTAAGATTATTATCTAAATATAATAATAATGACTATAATACAATATTATTTGAGTAATTGTTGTATAATTACAATTTGAAATATTGAATTTTATTTGTGCTTTTGTAGCAAAATTGACACTTTTATAGTATGATTAACACAAAATCTATTTTTTCTGAACAGTGAACTTGTGCCAACAGTATCTATATTGTCTGTTAATTCTTTGTAGTAACTCGGAAACATCAATGATTACAATCTGTCATCAACCATAGTTGATGTAATAGCAGTCTTTATATTTTAGCATGCTAAAAGCTCTTTCTTGAGGTGCAATTGCCATTGGAGATGACAATACAACACTGATAAACTAAGGGAAAGACACTTTTTTTCTTGAAAGCAAATTCTGTTTGTAAAGCAAATAGATCTCACCACATGATTTAGAGAGGAGTTTTGTTAGTTGCTTTGTATTTTCTAAAGAACACTTTGTTAGCTTAAAAAGCAGCTGTAAAATGCTGAAATTTTTTATTGAAGAAATGCTCACTACAATATTGTCATTCATTAATTCAACAAGTTGATCTAAAACACATCTGAATTCTATTTTTTAATACTCACAGATTAAAAAACTGGTTTCTGTATCCAAGTTTTTATCGGTATGATGAGAATTCTTGCAGCGGCAATGATTCTTTTCGAATTCTGACTTGAAATCAAAGCATATTCTATTGCACTGCTTATTAAATTATTAATTTCTTCTTCACTTTTTTATATCTAGAAAGCATGCTAGTACACATTTTCGTCAGTATCATTGCATCTAATAAATTTAGCATTTTGCTTTACAATTTTGTTGTTACCTCCTTTTTTATTCATATTTTATGCATAAAGATTTTCATAAAAAAGTTCAAATGAAAGAATTTTTTTGTACAATGCACTTGCTTATACTTTACTTTTATTGTCAAACTTCTTTGAGTTTACTATGTCACAAAGTGCATCTGCTATCACTTCATAGCTAATCCACTCAAAATTTAATGATGCCTTCCTACATCACCTACCTTGTTCTTCTTAAATTCCTCAAATTTAAGACATTTTCTACTCTTTTAAAACTGTCACTAATTTGTGCTGGATTTTTTTTTTTTTTTTTTTTAATGTAAAATTATCTCCTCATGAAATTGACATTGTTAACTTCTTTTTTTTAATGTGTACTCATATTGGATGTTACCCTTTTTTTTTTTTTTTGGTAGTTGTTAAAATATTTCTAAAATATATTCTTAATTATATGTCTATTATTAAAATCTTACTTTGTTTCCCTAATATTTTTAAACATATAAAATTATGAATTAAGTGTATATTTTATAAATATTTTGATAACTAAGCTAAGGAATGAGATATCCTTTATGATTTAGGTTAGTCAGAGGAATTTGAGATTTTACTGATGAACAGTGTTAACCTGGTAAAAATTTACTAGACAATCACTTAGAATCGATGCTTATTTGTACTTTTTTTTCTTTGTTGTTTGTCTTTTTGCCTTTAATATATCAACAGCAATTAGAAAATGCTATATTTTACTTAATGAAAATTTCTGCTTTTGTTATAATAAATATATGCATAATTAGAAATCTCTATTATTTTACAGGTGAGTTGAAAAAGAAAAGTAGTGATAGAAATGGAATGTTGCCATCATTGACTAGCATGTGCTTGCAGAAAATTTCACATCAAACATGTTTGTATAGTAATCAAGTCATTGGTAATGTGAGCAGGTCTCATGTTTCCATCAAAGCAAAAGAATTCCAGCTTCCACTAAACTCTGAATTTCAAAATCCTGTTCATAATAAACCTAATAGAAGCAAAGATGTTAGTTATAAATCTCCTGTTGAGAAAAAAAATGAAAATTATTTTGTTATACAAGACATTGGGATTTCCAATGATAGTAACAATATGGAAAATGTTTTGAATTCTACTTATAGTGGTAAAAATTTTAATATTATAGATCTAAAAAATGAAATTGATAATACTAGTTATAAATCTGTTGTTGGAAAAAAAAATGATACTGATATTGTTATGGATGACACTATGATTCTCAGTGATAGTGGTAAACAAACTGATATTGTAGAAATAAAAAACGAAATCGGGGATATCCCTGATGTCGATGATAATGCTGCTATTGAAAAAGAAAGTGAAATTGATTTTGTTATGAAAAATAATATGATTCTCAGTTATAATATTGTAGATACAACAGATCAAATTGCTGATATCAGTTGTGTTAATGGTATATCTTCTATTGAAAAAATGGGTAAAACAGATTTTGTTACAGAAAATCTAATGAATTCTAGTAATAGTAATAAAGACATTAGTAGTGTAAGTGCAATTAATGGCCATCTCAATGAGCACATTGAGGCAGTGCGTGATGTAGTAAAAAGATACCGTTGTCAAAAATGTGATTACCGGGCAGCACAATCTGGGAACCTCAAAACCCACATAAGTGCAGTGCATGAAGTAAACAAACCCCATAAATGTCAACAGTGCACTTATAGTGCATCGCAAGCCTGTCACCTTCGTCGGCACATACTTGCTGTTCATGAAAAAGAAAAAACAAAACTTATCAAATGTTTTAAGTGTGGCTATAGCACATATGAACTCGGTAATCTTCGAATGCATATAAATGGAGTGCATGAAAAGAACACATCTCACAAATGTTCCGAATGTGACTATAGGACAGCTTTTTCAAGCAATCTCCGTAGACACATAAATAATGTTCACAAAGAAATAAAACCTTTTAAATGTGATAAGTGTGATTATAGGGCATCTGAAGAACGTGCTGTTAGAATGCATATGAATGCTGCACATGAAGCAATAAAACCTTTCCAATGCCAAAAATGTGATTTCAAAACATCTTGGCCCAGTAATCTTCGTAAGCACAAGAAAAAGGTACATGGTGGAAAAGAAGACATTCAATTATCTATAATGTGATTATTATGAAATTTTGAAAGGTTTTTCATGTTTGTAAAATAGTCAGTCATAATTTTGTTAATTTTAAAATTTTTTATTCATTTCTTGTTTACACATTTTTAACAAAGTCTTTTATGTATAAAATATATTTATTTATTTATTTGTAGCTAGATAATAAATTTTTTTATACTTCAGCTAATTTGTAATAGGTCTGATTTTACTTAAAATGATTAAGTTTGAGAACAGTTTGGATATAGAAATCTTTTGCAAATTTTCTGATTTAAAGACAAACTATTTCGTGAAAAGACCTGCTTTAACAAAAAAAAAAAAAAAAAAAAAGAAAAGAAATATCCTGTTTTAATCAAAATTTGGTAATTTTTTTATACCACTTAGCCAGGTGCCAGTGTTATATGCATGTAAATAAGCTATATGTAAATATATGAGTGTATATATATATGATATATTTATATATTGATATATGTACAGGGTGTCTCTCCAGTAAATGACTGACCCATTTTGAATGTAAATTACAAAAAAACAGTTTAAGATGAAAATGTGCGATTTGCTGCATTGTTATTAGAAAATCAATAAATTTTTAGGCATACACTTTCTTAAAATAATTCAAAACTCAGCCAACAGATGGCAGTGGCGGCAGCAACAGGCTGTCGGAATTCAGACATTACTCTAGTTTTCATACACATGAGCTTTTCGGCTCATTTTGCTGAGTCGAATCTCAGATAGCATGTTTAATTGACTCTTCAGTCACCTTCAAATATAGAGTTTGTTGGAGGAAAAGAGATTTAAAATAATATTTATGATTGAATAATGTCTATTATACTTAATAAAAACCAATCAAACATACTTTATAATAAGCATATACTTTTCACACATTTATCATAAGTAAATTGTGTTCAAAAAATCTTTTTGTAACTGGTTAACTGATTCTCTTTTTATGTACAATAAATTGAAAATATGGGTAAACACCGTTTTTTTAAGTTAAAAAAATCTTAATATTTAATCTAAACATTTCTTCCATTAAATAGTATGAAATTGTATTTAATAAAATTAGTGGTGTCAAAAAGCTTTAAGTGATAGATCAAGTAAACTCTTCTTGCCGTATAGTGAAATCAGAAGTTAAAACAGTGGTACGCAAATAGGTGGTGGCAAGTTCCCTGCCTAAAATAAAAGCAAGACAGTGACTTATAAATTGGCACATAAAAATACATTAAACCTTAGAATAAAGATTCGTCTATAACAAATTCTGTCTTAAATATAAAAAATTATTCATCATCATAACAGAGAAAATAACATACAAAACTACCTGCTAAGACTGAAACCTGTATAAAACGAAATATTTTTCATTTTTCTGCAAACCGATTTCATTCTTACATTATATTTATATTTTGACATTTAACATACCTGAAAATTTTATTATGAATGCCACGACAGATTTTAAGATGCTTTTTACACACAACTCTTCCTTCTTCTTCCGCTGACTGCAAACGTATCTATGCTGAAATGGAAGGATTCTTTAAAAAAAAAAGCGACTTACCTGTTTTTATATCTTGCAAGTCACCTCTTTTCAAAATTTCATTACAGAAAGGCTAATAGATTCTGAATCATCATAGTTCTACTTATTTTAGTTCAAATTTATAAATATAAATATTACCAAATTAGTGGAACATTAGTGTTTTTCATATATAATTTTAAAAAGTTTTTAGAATCATTTTTTAAAAATAATGTTCCAAATTTCAAATCAGATGCAAGAGGAATTTTCAGAATTTATCTTTCCCTTCTTTATCTCATGAAGAATAGTTAAGGAAAGAGGAGGGGAATATATTACAGGATCTATAATGCTCTTTGTAGTGAAATTTTGAAAAGGGACAACTCGCAGGATATAAAGCAGGTACAATGCTTTTTTTTCTTTCCTTATCAACATCCTTCCATTTCAGTGTAGATGCTTTTTCAGTTGGGTGAGGGAGAAGGGAGAGGTGTTGTAAAAGTCATCTTAAAAATCTCTTGTGGCTTTCATAATATGATTTTCTGAAAATGAAGACTATTTCGTTTTAGATAGGTTTCCATCTTAGCAACTGGTTTTGTACATTACTTTCTCCGTCGAAATCAATATTTTTTTACGTTTAAAACAGGATTTGTTATAAACGGATTCTTTCATTCTAAAGTTTACTATATTTTTATGTGCCAATTTATAAGCCACTGCCCTGCTTTTTTTAGACAGGGAATTTGCCCCCCAACGCTATTTCCGTACCACAGTTTTAACCACTTAACTGATTTTACTGCACAGCATAGACAAGGAGAGTTTGCTTGATCCATCACTAAGATTTTTAACACCAGTAATTTTTTTAAATACAATTTCATACTATTTAACGGAAGAAATGGTTAGATTAAATATTAAAATATTTTAACTTACAAAAGCGGTGTTTATCCCATATTTTTAATTTATTGTATATAAAAAGAAAATCTGTTAGCTGGTTACAAAAACATTTTTGAATACAATTTATTTATGCTAAATGTGTGAAAAGTCAATGCTTTGTGTATATTTTTTTTTTTTTTTTTTTTTGTTTTTATTAAATATAATAGACATTATTCAATCATAAGTATTATTTTAAATCTCTTTCCCTCCAACAAACTCTGTATTTGGAGGTGTGTAGAGAGTCGTTTCAACATGTCCATTGAGCTTGGACTCTGCAAAATGAGCCGAAATGCTCATGCGTATGAAAACTAGAGTAATGTCTAAATTTCAACAGCCTGTTGGCACCAATAGCGCCGTCTGTTGTTTGGAATTTGAACTATTTTTAAAAAGTGTATATCTAAAAATTTATTGATTTTCTGATAACAATGCAGCAAACTGCACATTATTATCTCAAATCACTTTTTTGCTATTTATGTTTAAAATGGGTCTGTCATTTACTGGACACCCTGTTTATACATACATATATGTATAACACTGGCAATTGGCTAACTGGAAAGTACCCAAATTTTTTATGAATGTTTCTATTTTAAGATGAAAAAACTTGTGAAGGATTCTTTATCTACCGAATTATTTATCAAGAAATTGATCCACCTCAATAATTATCTTCTTTAATATCTGAAGCTATACTGGAATTTTTAGATAATGCTAATGTGGAATTTAGACTTTTTTTCATTAAAACTGACTAAATATAACGATAGTTATAATTTTTCTGTGAAATATCTACAAAAATAATCAGATAAATTAACCAAAATTACTCTTTTGAATATATCACAATTCTTAAAAAAGCAATGAATTTAAATGCATCATGATCCTCTACAAATGAAAACACTTTTGCTGTTGAATATGTTTCATATAATTTTATTTAAAAAAAGAAAAGAAATAGGTATATTAAAATGAATAACAAAACTACCAATTTTTTAAAATATTTAGCTTCAACTGTCTCTCTATTCTATCTAAATTTGATTGAGAAGAGTGTTTTGTGTGGAAAGAATAAAAAACTTTTATCAATAGATATAATAAGTAAGTTTTATATAAAGGTTTCTTCAGTGGTACTGTAAGTACTGTCGGTGCATACAGGGTTAAAGAGTGTCTGTCCTACCTTTCATTAAGAAGTCATGCAGGCGTAAAAGGTGACATTATTCATGATAGTCAACGGTTGTAATGATATTTAAAGATCGGCTGTGATCGATTTATGCTTCTACCTAAAATAGTCCAAGAGCCGACCGCACAAAACCCTAAGCCATCAAACACAAGGAAAAATCCTTTATATTATGGAAGAGTAGTCATAGGGGAATCTGATGATCCATGTCTGCCGGAAGTGAAGTGGTTCATAAGCAAAAAATGAATATCACTAGTGGTTGACTCGTAGACTTAGCATTATGTTTTCCTGCACCCAGTTTCCCGTGTTTTCATACTTTTGATTGTACGGCAAACACAATGATATTCCTACAAGTGAGCCACTAGTAGTATCATTTTTTGGCTTATGCACCACTTCACTTCTGGCAGATATAGACTCCTCTATTACTACTCTTCCATAAAATAAAGGATTCTTTCTTGTGCTCGATGACTTAGGGTTTTGTGCGGTCGGCTCTTGGACTAAAACTGCTGCTAGGATATGGCTAGTTATGAGTTATTCTCGAAAATTTACCAATCGAAAAAACCGTCATCTTGAAAAACACAATCGATACAGTCATAGATTGCTTCTGAGAATCTACAATAAAGAAGTTTAATGATCATTAAAATAATTGTTTTTACATACTTATAAAGGATTTTAGTAAATACATGGCAACTAACAACAGATGGAATTAAAAAACAACACACCAAAGAAAGGCTAAAAGGGAGCCACAATAGTCGAAAAGTTATGTAATGGCATCCCCTAGTTGCAAAAAATGGAAAAACCGCGAGTAATTATTAAAAAAAATTAGGAAGTTTAAGTATAAAAAAATTAGAATTTTTCAACAATTAGTGGCAAAATGGCCAAAAGACTAAGAATTAAAGGCACCACTGGTGTCAAAAATTAGAACTAAATGCATGGTAAATTGGATCAATATTTTTTATTACGTCATTGAGCACAGTTCTGTAATTTTCCCATTATTAGAAGACCTCCTGATGGAATACGATAACCGCTCCCCCAGCCCGAGAAGAGCAAAGTAGAGGGAAGAGCAGGGAAAGTGCATCACATGAATAAGTGGTAACAGGACTTTCCAACGATATATCATATGAGGAGTGTCGACTCGATTTAGAAAAATGCCTCCCAATGGGGCCAAATTGAGGAGAGGAGAGCGTGAAATGTACAATTTGAAATAATAGTCAGAGAGCTTTTCAATGACTTGTCCCATAAGGTATATAGGCAAAATTTAGAGAATTGCCCCCCAAAATTCGAAATATCACGCCCCTCTGAGAAATAGATCCTTCTCCTGTCTTTGAAATTTTTATAATATACAATATTTATCTAAAGGCCGTAAAAAAAAAAAAAAAAAAAAAAAAAAAAAAAAAAAAAAAATCGATCTAAAATGATAAATTGCTACGATTTCAAAGAATGTCGAAAATTCCTAACCGGGGAGGACAAGAAGAAAGGTTCATGTAGTATGAAAGAGTGGTCCGAGCGGTTTCTAATGATATGTCAGATGACTGGTGCAAAAAAAACTTTGGAATTCGCTCCTATCTTAAACGGCTGCTGAGATATAGCAAGATGTTCCAGAATTTTCGACCTCCCATTCACCCCCCCTTAGAAGATGAATTTTCAAAAAATCCTTCTTAGTTCACGCTTACATCATAAGAAGTATTTTCTCCCCAATTTTCATGTTTCTAGGTTCAGTACTTTGGGCTGTACGTTGATTATCAGTCAATAAGGAGAAACTATTTTATTTATGCGTATAGAAGATAACTATCATTCCAAATTTCATGGCAGTGGGAATAAAATACAACAATCCCTAACAATCGCGAGTTTTGATTATTCGCGAAATACAAAATGAGGAACATTTCAACATTCGCGAATATTTAGCTTGGTTATACGCGAATTTTGTTTTATAAAGAATATTTTTTTACAAAATGAATTCACGTCATTTCACCATTTTCATAAACTATTTGACACTGGACAGTTTCATTATATTATATAGCCTAAGTTTCGAGAAATTTAACCCTTGTATTGAGACAAAATATAGATCAATAATTCCGAGAAATTTAAAATATGACTTTGTTCTAAAAATTAAAAAAGAAAAAAAAATCCTAAATTTTTTTTTAATTCAAAATTCTTTATTGCAAGTAAAGATTTTTCTGCAAAAATTATATGGCGATGTTTAAAGCTTCAACAACAACATGATGAGAAAGCAACGGGCGTTGCTTTCTCTACGGAAAGTGATCCTTAACTTCTGAAGGACTCTTATATTTAAAAGAGAAATCGAGACCGTAACTTTTCCTTGTATGGAAATCCTAAACAAAAGATCTGCTGTTCCAAACAATTATATATCAATATATATATTTTTTCATGGCTAGCAACCAAGCTGTGTGCAATGTATTTATAATTATTCATATTTATTTATAGCATGTACTTTTTAAGGCTTAATAAATATATTTTTAAATTGCAAAGGCTTTTTTCCATTAAAAAATATTATAAAACCTAACCTCCTTTTATGCACTGGAAGATAACCTTAACATTCGCGAAGGTTTCCGAGAACCTAACCTTCGCGAATGTTAAGGGATTACTGTACATAAAAATTCTAAAACTAAAATAAAACAAATTGCATGTTTTTTTATTATTGTTGTTGTTTTTTTCCAGTTTTTAAAAACTTTCCAGCCTAAAGTACAAAATGCATGGCTGTTTGGAAAAATACACAAGATTTCTCCAAGCTATTTAAATGTTAATTTTATACCTAAAATGTTTGAAATTTTTTCCTTTTAAATACGTTTTAAAGCTTAACATAGCTTTTTTAATTATTCATTGATACAGCCCCAGTTTTGCATGCCGACATGGCTATTTTAGAGGACCCGCTGACTTCACTAGAGGCCAGGCTTCATCCGAGGCCCCCAAAGTGTATTTAAATGCAAAAGAAAAATATAATTTAAATCAGAAATCTTTGGAATGAAAAGTTTCTTGGTCGTATGTGTGATTATTTAATGACTTTTTTATGACATATAATTTCTGGTTTATTTGATTTGGGGGGGGGGGAAGAAACGGCAAGTTGGTGGATATGAATTTGTTGGGTTATTGAGCCCAGTTCAAATAGTATGACTATAAATAAATTGCAATTCAATTTCTTTAATTAAAAAAGATAAAAAAAAAAGATCAGCTTGTTTAAATTCATATATTTTGTTTAATTTCATTCTATTTTGTTCTACAACCTTAACCAACGATCTGACAAAAATATTCTGTTGTCGCACGCGCTCTGGTATATCTCGATGCTTTGTTGAATTTTGTGTTATCATTGAGGATTGGACTGGGAAGGAGGTTTAGTTATTAAATCATATCACCCCGCAAACTTCAGCGATTTACTGCCTTGCCATGTACTGAATACAGTCTCAGAGTCATGTTAGTACACTGTTAAAAAATTTTGTATGAAATTACAGAGAATCTATGGGCAATCCATTACCTTAAGTTTTATGTAAAATGACAGAGATTCTGTTAAATAACCGAGAAACTATTCGGCAAATTTACAATAGCCTCTGTAAATTAAAATTGTTCAAAATATATAAGACTTTGTAAATTTAATTTTAATGATAATAATTTAATTTAGTTTTTAAAGTTAATAAATCACTCAACCTTCTGTGAGCTTGAAAGAACTTGAATTTTTCGAGAAAATTTTAACTGCTGTACCATCTCTTTTTTACACTATTTGTTTTTAGCCGTTCGGGGATTTGAATCCGAGACCACTGGACACTAGAAGAACTAGGTTTAATCCGTCGAAATTCGGCGAAAGAAAATCTTTAAGAAAGAACTGTTTCATTGATTTATAATTAGTTACAATAAAAAATACATCATATATTGTTCAATCTAACTCTCAAACAAATATTATTTTAAGCTAAAATTAACAAAATACTATAAAATCTAATTATCCAAATTATTAAACAAAATAAAACCGATATTCACCGGATTTAATAACAGGCGATACTTTTAAAATTTATTCGCATTTTATTTTTTAATTTTAAGAAAAAATGGATTGATTCTGTTGCCCCAATTACAATATTGGTACTAAAAATTATATAAAAAAATAATATCACAAAAATAAATTGAGATACAGTTTTAAAAGTAATTTTTTTTCTCTATACGACGGTGTGAAATTTTAAAATGTGCGATGTTTAGAAATGTAAAATTTGCAGTAGCGGAAATTGCAAAACCGAAATTGCAGTGGAGAGTGTTGCCATTCGCAAAGTGACGTATGCGTTACGCACGGATACGTTTGCCCTTTATAATATAGATACCTTATTGATTGACTTATAGGAGCTGTAGATTTCGATCTTGCCATTTGAATCTAACTAATTTTTACAACAGTAATTGTAAAGAGATTATTTTTAAATTGCCGCTTATTATTTATTTTTTAATGCGCTAATTTAAAAAAAAATTAAGTAAGAAAAATAAATAAAAATAATCAGAAAAAATGTAACATATTATTTAAAAAGGATTTTTTTACGTTTTCATTATTTTATTCGTTTTGTGTAATATGTTTTTAGAAGATTAATGTATGTTTTTATAATATATTTTTATAACATATTTGCCAATGATATAATACTGGCATATGGTGTATGAAAAATTGCAAATTGTTTATTAATAAAAATTCTCACTAACTCCGAAGAGATGATATTTTCCTTTCTAAATTATTCTAACTTTAAAAAAAATAAACTATTTTTTTTCTTTAATTTTTCTAATAAAATTGCATAATAGTTTTATAAGTGCGCATTTTGAACTATAAATTTTAACAGAGATAAAAAAATATCTTTAACTCTTTCGGGTCATGTACTATTAATAGTACATGTCTTTTAATGGGGAATTATTTAGTTTTAATAAATATTTTTGCTATTATTTATATGTAGTAATGTTAGTATATGCCTATGCATTTACTATATGACTTTATTTATGTTTAGGCATTTAGTAATAATAATAATTATTATTACTCTTTGCACGTTTGCGATTCTTTTATTATAAACATATATTTCACTCTATAAATTTAAAATAAAAGTTAATTTCCTAAAAGAATCCTGTGTAATAAAGCGTAAAAAGTATTAGAAAGTTGCAATATACGTTAGATCTTATTGTAATAGTACGTTTTCTACACGTCTATAAAAATTCTTCCTTTGCCTACTGTCATATGAATATTACTTAAATAGTACGCAAAACAGCAACATTCGTTATCTTCCAGACAATGAAATATTCGTTAACCCTTTCCGGCTCGGGCAAAATCAGCTAGTAAAATAAGAAATTATCGACTGACACTGGAATTCACAAATGAATTTTTTAGATATTTTGAAACTCCTAATTTAAGTTTTTATTGTAAAAGCGAAATTTTACTAAAATATTGCTGGTGCCGTTTGCAAGTTTGGAATTAAAATTAGGTATCCCAGACCGGGCACAGTGTGCCGGAAAGGGTTAAACACTAATTAATCTATTTGGATAGGTAGCGTTAATGTTATCAATGTAAAAGTAATTTTTTCTAACAACTGAAAAAAAAAAATCGGACCCGAAAGGGTTAAATAAAAACATGGGAATCCCTATAGGAAATTAGATGTAAGATAAGCGTAGCAAGCGTCGGTAAAATGATCGAGAAATTCGTTCGAATGCATATAAACGAGAACTAGTGTATAAATTTACAGAGAGTGCAGCTTTTTTTTCTCTGTTTTTGCAGAAATTTTCAAATTGTTTAGTAATTCCAGTCACCAGGGCCATCCAAATTCCTTTCTTTTCGTTTTTGAATAATACAGTTAATTAGTTATCTCCATGTGACATATTTTTTCAAGTTCAATTGTCTGGCCAGTTTATGATATAATTTTAGGTGCGGTTCGCAAGGCAATGTTTCTGTATTCTCTTATGTGTCTCTGTTTTGTGTTTTTTGAAATATTGTCATCAGTATTATCTTAATTTGCTTAACCCTGTCTAGCCACCTAATTTAAATTCCAAAATTGACAAATGACATCAAACATGTTTTAATAAAAGTTTGCTTTTTTAACAAAAGTGCAAAATAGCGGGTTTGGTACTTACGTATTAACGCCACCGCAGTTACAGATTTGGCGATTTTTAATCTACACCTAAATTTTTTGCGACAAATCATAAAATAAAACACTTTATTTAAAATTAAAACACTTTTAAAATTCAAAACACTATATTTAAAAATAAATTAACATATCGGATTTTAGTGGAAAATGGGCCGATATAGAGTCACTTCTGCTGCGGTGGCGTTAATACGTAAGTACCGCGGGTTTTTATTCTCTAAGAAATGCGTTTGAATATTCTTGTATCAGTCGATTATTCACGTCAATTATTTTATGAACAGCTGTTCAGTCCCTGAAAAAGTTAATGTATATATTTGTTTTGAGAGTAATATTTTATTTTTTAGAACAGCCTGAACACTTATTACATGTGACCACCCGCATCTTGGTTTTCGTTTGAAATTGTTTATTACAAACAATTACTTGATATATTCCTCGCTTTGAGCCGTTTAAAATTACAGAAATTTTAATAACTGTCTGATCTTTTGATTTCAACATAAAAACATTTAAAATTACCTCTTTTATAAATCCGTTCCCTTTGACTTATTAATAATAATGAAAATTGAATACTTTTTACCATACTGATCAAGAAAAAAAAAAATACTGGTTGAAAAAATACCGGCTCATTTATTAACAATTAATGAGCTTATTTTTTTTTAAAAAACAAGAATAAAAAAAGACAATTTTTAAATAAGTAGTGCTGATATAACCATTGAATTTTAATTTCATTTCAATTACATTTTAATTATATGTTGTGAAATTATTCCTTATATTTATTCTTTCAATTTTATGATCATATTTTAAGGAGTTCCTAAATTTTTGAGACGAACTGCGTTACAAAGTTTTGTTGAAAAATAATTCAATTAATCGTGTCATTTCACAATTTTTTTATTTGTCTAAACCGCCATAGTAAAATAATATAAAAGTATGGATTAGAATAGCAATATAAAACCAAGTATTTACGACTTAAAAATGTTTCATGGTTCATAGAGCATAGGATTTTTTATTGAGACATCGTCTCGAGATTTTTGAAAACTGTATCAAAACTATTTTATTTAAAAAATAAAAAATACTCTGTGTTTTGTGAAGCTTGAAAATAGAAAAGTATATAATGCTCATTTTTGACAAGCTTCAACATATCGTTTTACATAGTTCTTCGAAAATTTCGTTTTGTGTTTTTCTCATTTCAGAATGATGAAATTAGCTGTAAGTATTTCTATCATCAATATTCATCATTAATATACGACTAGATATAAAATATTTGGTTATTTTTTTTATAAAGTAGGATATGAAAGAAACCCCCACAGTTGCCCCTTGTATTTGAAAACTTTCTCAATCGTATTATGTTGATTAAATATGCATCGGATATAATACGAACTCCGATAACCGTTTAAAGACATTCATTTCGGATCTTTCATAATTCAAAAATGTTGTAAAATGAACCGTGAGTACTACCGCTATTAGAATACAGTTAAGCATAATATAAAATATATCTAATTTTTCGTAAAGTGTAAAATTATAACGGTGCTATTCTCTATCCCGGTTATATTATGCTAATGAAAAATCTCCCAAGTATTGTATAAGCACTATAATTTAATCAGTTTAACTGTTAACTACTTTTTGTATTATTTAAAATATGATATATTTCAAAAATGATATATATCATATTTATATATATATCAGAATATATCAGAAACATGAAATATATCAGAAACAGTCAAAATACTGTTTATTGTTTAACAAATTGCAAATTTTTCCTTGGATAAAAATATAGTTAAAATTAAATGATTATAGTGAAAATCATATCACAAACTCCTCCTTGCTGAAATTCTTGAACTCTGAATTTGCTCTACTAATTTAAGGGTCTCAGGAGTATTACTTTTTACCTGGCAGAACAATTTAACAACATGCTACTTTTTTTTTCTCAGTCTCTATAATATATAAATGCAAAAAAAAAAAAAAAAAAAAATAATAATAATAATAATAATAATAATAAAAAAATAATAATACAAACAACTTAATATCACTTCTATTTAAAATATTTTTTTAATATTATGTATTGATTTTTTTTAATTTAATTTTGATGAAAAAATTACGATTGTATTTTGACTTGCATCCACTGTAGCAAAATTATTGGCTCAAAAGACCCCAAAAATATTGATAATGACGGGAAAATTATATATCTTGAATATATACTTCATTTGTAAAAAAATTATTTATTTATTTTATTAAAGATTTAATTCAAATTATAAAATTTAAAAAATAACAATATTTTTATTGAAAAATTGCCAATCTTAAATAAATAAATTGCTTACAAATGAGGTATACGTTTATGATACACTAAGTTTTATTTCATTATCGATAGTTTTGGGGGGGGGGGGGGCTCTTGAACCAATAGTTTTGTTATAGTCTTGTGCACAGTGAATGTAATTTTTTGTATCAAAGTTAAAATAAAAAGAAGAAAAGAAAATTTGAATATAAAATATCATCTTTTGAAATAAAGAAATATTAAGTTGTTCATAGTAAGAAAAAAAAATTATGTATTTATGTTTCAAACGGACTAGAATATATTAAATATGACATGTTGCTAAATTGCCGAGTAAAGAGTAAGATTCCTGTGACTCCTTATGAAAACAAATAAGCGTCAAGGAAAACGAATGCTTCAAATTATGTGACTTGTTAATATAATATAACATATAATTGAAATTTCCGAAATAGGTCTTCATTCTCCTGGCTGGTTATGCAGCAGCTTCTGGCCTAGTATCCTCCCAGAGAGCGGTTATTCATCATGTTCCTCATCATGGTTATGGAGTTGGAGTGAGTTCAAGATACTTCGACAAATCCACTTACGGTTTAGGCCTCGGAGTTAGCAGACTAGGATACGGAGGAATGGGAGCAGGATACCTTGGAGGATTGGGCAATCTTGGAGGAGCTGGATATCTCCGAGGATATGGTGGAAACGCCTACGATGGTATTGATAACCTGGGACTCGCCTACAACAATTACGATATGGCTGGTGGACGACTCGGTCTTGGATTAGGTCTTGGAAGAGTTGGATTAGTATTCTAACATTCTAAAAATCTAGGTAAATATTCATCTTACATTTTTACTTTTGATATCGGTATGTTAATGAATTTTTTTAAACTGTTCCCAAATGATCAAAGATTAATATTTCCTTCAAATTAAAAAAAATATTTACTCGCGACTATCACAAAATAAATAAATAATCTTTTAAATGAAAATTTAAAAAGTACGAGTTAAAATCGGGAAATATTTAAAATTACATTCTAAAACTTTATTTACATGTAAATATTAAAAGAGTGCCTTTCAGGTATTTCTTTTTTTATTAAAAAATTCGAACTTCGTACCAGAAATCTTGGATAGGAGTTTTTGTTTTATTTAATGGCCAATACATGGAATAAAGTAATTGCATAAAGTAAAAACTCTTAGAATTTTGGATTTCGATTCTGAATTTCCGAATAAAAAAGAAATTCTTAAATAAACACATGTATATACATCAGATGCAAATGGGTTTAAAAATGCGTTTTTCAAAAATTCTCCTTAAATTTTCAACATATTCTTAAAATTTTTGAAAAGATGTAGAAGTATTGTCTAAAAAATTGGTTTACACTGATCATGATGGATGCATAATGATGGATACAGAGCTGCCAACTTCTACGCCTCTTTAAATGAGAAAAACGCATTTCTATCCAGAAAATTTATTAAATAATATACGTTCTGAATTTATTTCATGATTTGTAGTACTGCATACTCTTTTAACTTGTTAAATGAAATTTCTGGTTCGAATGGGTTTATTTGGCTGTAAAAAGGCGTAGAAGTTGGCAGCCATGTGGATACATAATATTTATTCCTGTAACATGTATATATATTTTAAATGCTTCTGTTTTCTGTATGTTTTATGCATTTGTACTTACATTTTACAGGTCATTATTTTATGTCGGAGCCATGGTCTGAATTTAAAGGCTATGATGCTCAAATTTGAGCTGGCAAGAACAAATATTTTTACGTGAATTCAACTGAGCTTCTGTAAACGTTTCTTTATTTGTGAAAATAACCGAGCTGCAAATGGATGTGACATAATTTGTAGTTAAATAAATTACAATGTTCTTTGATACATGTTCATTTGCAATTTTAATGACTATGTCATTGAATCCTATTATTATTTCACAAATAAAAAAATTAAATGAAACTATTAGTGTATTTTGTTTTATTCTTTTTGTTTTGTATAGTTATGTATAAACAAAAGTATGTGTAATATGCACGATACACAAATCGTAATTTGTGTATCGTGCATATACAATAAAATTTGGACATATACAATAATAAAGAAAGTTATATTAGTTTTGAGTTTACTGGATAATTTTTATTCTTTGGGTTCGAGGCTACAAAAATTCGCCTGATCGGTGATAATATGCAGAATTTCACCATTTATAAAACTTACGCAAATATTTTATCTTTGTACCAAATTTCAGACCTCTTCAGGAATAGATATCATGGGAGACGGTACTATCCAGTGTTATGCTGCTTAAGATTAAAATCGTAGAATGGAGACATTCAATATATGCAGCTAACACGGGATAAAAAAAAAAAAAAAAAAAAAAAAAAAAAAAATGCGAAAAGCGTACATTTTATACCTCAGCAAATATACTTGGTATCATTCTGGATTTTTTTTTCTGTCCTATATACCTGCTGTCTGAGCTAAATAATTTATAATAATACATTGTAATATGCTGTAATGTCTAAAAAGATTATTTAAAAATTCTAAGAGTAGTATTTGAACAAAAAATATCACTGTTATGACAAGGAGAGGTTCTGAGGTCAGGGACACATAATGTGAGACATGTTTGTGTGCAGATAGATAATAGTTAATATATAAAAATATGAAAACTATAAAGCACAATACCTTGAGGTCAAGAGAAGATAAGTCTCAATGTTTATATTTTACAGTTTAAAATCGGATGAACTTCCTTATTTGAAAACTCACTTTGTAACGTGGTGTATATCGTGCTAGATTTGAGAATTTGGATGAGTTTAACGTTTTTGAGTTCAAATCCCAGGCAGATTTATTTTTTGCAGCGAAATTTTTTATCAATGCAGGGCTAATGCAAAGCTTCTACCTGAATTTTTTAAAAATCATTTGAAAGTATTCCATTAGACGTCTCTAAAACTAAAAGATATTTAATTGCAATAAAAACTAGTCGTTGGGGGCCACCGTAATACTTACCCATCATGGATATCCGTATTATAACATATGAAAATAAAACATGCGGAAACTATTTATAAAATGCAATGATAGTCCAAAACAAAATTTCAACGTATATTTAAATGTTTTTAATATACATGGTAATGCTCTATTTATGAATTGCTGATGAATCCTTATGCACCTATGAATCCTTATGCACCTACCTTATGAAAGCCTTATGAATTACCTATGCGCTCAGCCATTTTTCAATGAAGTAATATTTTTCATTTTTATAAAGATTATAATATTCATTGAATATATGATGCCTGTGTTCTTCCGAAGCGTATTTTGAGCAGTTAAATTTGTAAGGACTTAAGCAATTTTTAAATATTTTTATTTGTATTTGGCGCAACACCCTTTCCTTTAGCGTTAATACACTCTTTTGATTTTGTTCGGAGCTCGGGACGAGGTATTGGCAAAAGGATCAACGTAATTACATAAAGACACCTTTAACTTACGAAAAATTCATAGTTTTTCGTATCAATTTGATTTGTGGGAATTTTCTTTATTGTCTTTTTTGAATTTGCTTAATATTAAGAATATCTAAAGCTTTTACTCGATGTGGGGCGTACGCCCCACAAGGGGCCAACATGGATTTTCAGGGAGGCAATTTCAGATCTCTAACAAATTTTCTGTAAATTTTCCTCATTCAAAGTAGTTTGTTAGTCTACTAATAGCAATAATAGATTTAAAAAATAAATACTGAATAAAAATTATATTCCGAAGCGTTCTTATTTAAAACTTCAAAATGTATTAAATTAGAAAAATCATATGATTTTTTTTTCTGATCTTATGACAACCTTTATATCTTAAAAAATCCTTTTTATTTTTCTGTGTTTAGTGTTATTTTAGTTATAAACACCTCTTTTTTTATCATTTATTAAAAAAAAAAAAAATTTAAACCCTTGTACATATATTCATTGTGCATTATGCCACATGAAGAAACTTTTATGTAAAAAATTTTGCAAAGTATATCTAAAATTGGCTATTTGGTCATGTTTAATCTATCAAATGCTTTGATTATTTAAATGAGATGCTACTTTTATGTTATTAATGTGCATGGCGAAAGGAAATTGATAGAAAATAAATTTCTTATGGGTCTTCGGTAGACCACAATCACAATACATAAACATTCTTCATGACATACGCATTTAAAAATTTATAATCGAAAAAAAAAATATGATAGACAAATAAAAAGAATAGGAAAAAGAATGTCCGTTATTACATATGTTATAAAGAGAAAGAAAAATAGTCACATAAAATGGATAAAGCGCTAATCCGGAAATGTTACTTATTAATTATGTCATCTATAGAGTCCCATTGATAAACAAATACCATTTTCGCTTAAATCCACTGTAAAATATAACATTTTTATCTCACGTAATATAAAATGTGAATCACATGTGAAGAAATTTAACGAAGATGAAAATCTTGATTTTGTCACTTTTAAATTTGATAAACCAGAAAACAATATAACTTTTCTGAATATAAATACGAAGATCCATGGCCTCATTGCATTCATAGATTTATATTAAAAACATACTTCTAAAATTGTATGGTTTTGATAAATTAAAGAATGAGACACACTTATTAAAGTTAAGAGCCATTAATTTGAAATTCAGAGAAAAAAAGTGATATTTTGATAGTTGTATTTTTTAATTGGCTTGATATTTTTTATTTTGAAGTAAATCATATTTAATAAATAATGTGCAATGTTGAAGCCCTGAAAAAAATTTCCTCTTCCCTACAGAAACTGTCAACTTTCAAGATTGTGAATACCATTTTTCATGAAAGATGAAATGCCAGTATGTTTGGAGTTCCATATCTCTGACAAGCAACAGCATCCCAAAGTTCTTTTGACATAAATTAGTATAACGCAACCTGCTTAGTAAAATTCATTTGTTCCCATGGGGCATTGTTATTTTATATTGTTATGTTGCCACAAAGTACAATCAAAATGACGTTTTTGTTTATTTTCCGCACTTAATATCTTATTTAAGCAATAGTATCCCAAACTTTTTCTTATAAAATATGAAAATGTACTACTAGAACAATCTAACTATTATACTGCACCGAGACATTGCTGTTAGCAGATATAATCTGTTAAATATTCAAAATTTTCAAAATCTGCAATAATTAAAGTAGTGTTATCTCACTGTTTATTTAAAGATTGAGTCATCTCTATTTAAAGTAGTGTTATCTGGACATTTACGGATGATAATCTCTGGAAGTCTGATTACATTAATTTTTAAGTGTATTTAAATCTTCATTAAATTTTAGCTAACTAGTGGGGTGTATATAAAAATAGTAGATAAAATACAGGGTTGTACAAAAGTATTAAAGTATGCTTCCGTTTGTTGACATAAGTTGCTGAAAGTGAAATTGGTTTGTCTGTCCATCTTGTCGTTTTTTCTGTCTGTCCGAACGCGAACTTGTGTTAATATAGTTGAAATGCTTTGTAATTGATACGTTTTATTGAAATTTATTACAATCAAACCTCATTAACATGCACACGCTTGACGTGAATTACTTTTAACATGAATTGTTTTCACAGTCCCCTATAAAGACGAATATAAGGATTTGATACTGGTAATATAAATTACTGTTAACATGAACAAAATTTTGATTCCCCTTGTGGTTCATGTTAACGAGCTTCGACTGTATATCATCCCTCGTAGCATGCATGGTCACATAACATCTATGACCAAAATGCCACCACTCAGTGACGTCACATTGTGACTGAGATGTGACATTATTAAAATTTTTAGAAAATTATAAATATCTTTCAAAACATGTTATTTACTTTGAAAAACATGTTTCTGGCAATTTAAATATCGTTGCTTTTGTCACAGTTTCGTCACAATGTTAATGTCACAAATTAGTCACAAATGACACATTTTTCACAAATTTGTCACATTGTGATCACTTTGTGAAACGTCACAAACGAGCTCATAACGACTTCACATTTTAGTCACTGTGACTTCACATCGATGTCACGTAACGTCACATCGACAATTGATGGTCACAAAGTCACAATGTGACTTCACAACAACGTCGCAGTGATGTCACCATGCCTTACGGGATATTTGGTATTGAAAATAAAGTATGTAACGTTTATAGTATATTTAGAAATATATTCAAAAGTAATTTATTACATTATGGTCTATGGAGAAAAGTCATAATTATACAAAAACGTAGCAGTATAGTCGTCGTATTGTCCATCCATCTCTATGTCCGTCTGTATGCTTATAACAGTGCAAAAACTACGAAACTGAATGACTTGAAATTAAATATATCTACTCGTTGCGAATAATGTCGAGTCATTTCAAATATTATGAAAATAGAGTCAAAACTTAATTAAAGTTCCCTTTATTCAATCAAAATCTATCATACGTAAATGATTCAATGATATTCCATGATAGATAATGACTCTAGTTTGCCATTGTGATTGCACCCTATTTGAGTTTGGAGTAATATTTCCGTATTACTAAATTTAATTTAGATAATCATATTACATCTCGTATTCATGCATGTTTGCATAACAATGCAGCAGTTATTGCACCAAGATCTGAATATTTTTAATATTGGATTAGGGGAGATCAGGGAAGAAAAAAAACATGGGAGGGATATCTACCATAATGGTTAAAAAAAAGCTTCATTTTTAATTTATAACGCTTCCACAAGATGGAATAATTATTGCATTATACTTGTTGCTATAAATCTTTTTAATTGGAAGCATTGTGATTTTGTGGCTTAAAAAGATTATTTTACACTATCAAAAATAAGTGATTACTGTGATTTTAAATGTACTTTTTCAATCTTTGTTGCTAACTTAATTGTTTCTAATATTTTGAAAACTCAACAATTCGCTTTTTAGAAATAAACTGTTAATTTGTTATATGTATTTTTTTTTTTTTTTTTTTTTTTTTTTTAACTTTTTGAAAAATAGTTGTTGTTCTCGATAGAGAACTGAGAAATCTGAAGTATATCTGAATCTTTTTATTGGTTGAATTGCGCAATTTATTATTATTATTATTATTATTATTATTATTATTATATTTTATTCGTTTTCTGACTGGTCCATATTTAACGTCCAAAAATAGAATACTTCTGTTGCCACGATGACAAATAAGGTAATAAAAACTTTTAAAAAAATAATAATTTTTAAACAAATTGTGATAAAGATTTCAAACCAATTTCATTTATAAGTGCATTTTTTCTCTACGGAACGGTGTAAAAATTTAAAAGGGGCGATGTTTAGAAGTTTAAAAATTTGCAATTCCGAAAATTGTAAAACTGAAATTTCATTTAAAATTTCCTTAGGATGGGTCCAGGAATATTAATGTTTAATCCATGTCATACGTAATATGAGGCGTTCAGATGTCAGTCTGGTTAATTCCATCCAGTAAAAATGCGCATTTAAAAACAGTTTAAGTTGTATATCTATAAATAACTGTTTTTTTTTAAATCGTTGATCTAGGAATGTTAATGTTTAATGCATGAATACGTAATATATAACTCGTTATGATCATCAGTAAAAATGATGTTTATCATTATTATTACCTTGAGTCTAAAGTTTTGACCCTTTCGCAGAATAGTGCTACTAAAATAGCTGGCGTTCACAAGTTAAGTGACATTTTTACATACGGTTTTCTGGTTTCGAAAGAAGAAGACGTATGCTACAACACTGTATATTTATTGTTTTGAAAAATTATCATCTGTAGCTCCACGAAGCCTCGAAAATGGAACTATCACGTATCCAGCTTCGAACCATCATCTACTACGAGTTTTGTAGCAACACCGGAGTGACAGAATGTCACCGTAACATGTGCGCACGTTTAGGTGAGGATATTGTATCACTTAGTACAGTCAAACAATGGTATCAAAATTTTAACATTAAGAATTTCGACATCGAAGATGAATCACGTGTTGGTCGACCTACTGTGATTGATGAGACCGAATTGCGGAAATCCATCGATGAAGATCAAAATGCTACATCACGGGAACTTGCATCTCACTTAAATGTTTCTCAAACAACCATAATTCGAGCATTAAAAAACATTGGTTTGACATACAAATTCAATCGATGGGTGCCGCACGATCTGACACAAAATGACAAAGAAAAACGAAAACGGACCTGTGTAAACTTGCTCGAATATCACCGAAAGAGTGGTTTTTTGAACCGGATTGTTACGTGTGATGAAAAATGGGTTTATTACGACAACACCAGTCGAAAAGGAGGATGGTCTGAACCAGGTGTACCGGTCAGGACCGTAACCAGGCGCACATTGACCTGTAAAAAAATCCTCCTCTGTGTTTTCTGGGATAGTCGCGGTATTATCTACAAGGAGTACTTAAAAAGTGGCCAGACCATCGACAGTGAGTCGTACAGCAGCATGCTGCATAAAGTGGACGCAGCAATTAGGGAAAAGCGAAGTAAGGAGTTCCGACACAAGGTGGTTATGTTTCACCAGGATAATGCCAGGCCACACGTCAGTGCATGGACGAATTGGAACTTATACCAGCTGGAATGGGACTTAATGCCACATCCTCCATATAGTCCGGACATGGCACCTTCCGACTACTATCTGTTTTCCCATCTGCAACTGCACCTTAGTGATGAAATTTTCAATTCTTCAGAAGAGGTCAAAAAAGAGGTTGACCTCTTTCTCGACTCACGTAGCCCAGAGTTTTTCAAGGAAGGCATTGAAAAACTGCAAAAACGTTGGCAGAAGATTGTCGAACTTAATGGTGATTACTATTCTCCCTAATGTTTTGTATTTTTGTAAATAATTGTTGTCAACATTAAAATAAAAAAAGGGTCAAAAGTTTAGACTCAACCTGATATTATTAATTTAAATATAGAATTTATTTATAAGTTTTTAAAATGCTGGTCTTTGAAAATAACATTTTCCAAATCGTCGTTGTAATTTGTTAAATTACAATTTTATTTTCATTTATTTATTTAAGGGAAGTAAAGGTTTAAAAAATATATTATTTATTTATTTTTATTTATTTATTTATTTTTAAATATTGCTCTATGGTAGGGATGGGACATTATGACTCAGGGAAAGATGGGATATGTGTCATCCTGCCCAAACGATATCGCCATCTAAATAATTATGTTTTATTACATACAATGTTTTGGTATTCTATATTTATAATACTATCTTGTTTTGAAACTGAATAGTGCAACAATTAAAACTTACGTTTTTACAAGTTAAAAAATTGAAAAATTAAAACACTGCATTTTTTTTCTTACTCACTCATTATTTATGAATATCAGCCATATTAAATTTGTATATTTATCTTTATGCTATCAGTTTTCTTTCCTTTTATTTTATAAATAAGATATTACTGTTTTGCAATATTTATTGAACTCAAATTGCAAAAATTTATTTTTGCATGGCAACACACTATTTGTTAGGAGAAATTAAAAAAAAACTTCTTCCCACAAGAAACTGACAAGGAAGGTCTCCATACGGGCATATCCAGAAAGTTCTGAAAAAAATTACAGAATGTTCTTCTCATGTGGATAGATATGTTTAAAAAAAATTCGACGGAATTCCGGCAGAATGTTCATAAAAAAATAAACATTTCGTTTATTTGGCGATTTATCATCGGTTGGCGAAAAAATAAAATTTCAAAAGATACTTTTTTTTATGTCAAATACAATTTAAAGTGCTTCGTGTTGAAATAGTTCAAATGATTTTAATTTAAATAGCTAGTTTTGTCTGTTTTGGTTTGTTTAAACTATAATTTTGTCATAATATACTTATAATGAAAATTAATTAGGAAATTTTATGAAAATAAAACTTAAATTAATTAAAATTATTTCAATCACAAAATGAAGTCCAATCCAATTGAGCACTGTCGATTAATTTTTTTTTTTGTTATGGAAACAAAAACTTCTCCGATATTGAAATGCTTTACTGGAGAATTCTTCTTACGCTTTATTTATTTTGTCATACGCTTAAATATATGAAAATATGTTTTTGAATATGAAAATATTTTTTATACATAAAATTATTTTTAAAATGATAAATTAAAAAAAAATGCAGAAAAAGCAACATAAATATGTAGTACAATATCTATATGTATCTCTCATTGTTCAAATTTAATTCCATTGAATGCTATTTTCACGCATTCTAAAAATTAATTGACGAACTATTTTCAGGTGCATTAAAATCGTTTGCTTTTGAAGAGGAAAAATGCTGCTCACCAAATCGCGTGTTATGCTTTCGCCTTTTCGCGCCAAATACTCGAAAGTATTTTTACAGGCTTTTTACTGTGATTCCGCCGCTAAATTTAACGTATCTCTTATTACATACATGAGTAAGTTTAATTAGTATTTTTTTCAAAATATTCTGAATATTCCCAGTATGAAGACCTTCCTTGTGAGTGTTCCATCACTCTTGAACAAGACATGATTTTAAAGCTGTATCCTCTAAAATTAATTGGCGGCACTAGTCGGGTGCAAGCATATTTTTCATTTGATTTGGATTACACAAAATACGATATAACATAAAATTAATGTTGTGATTTACAGTAAGCATTAGAAATGTGAATATCAGACTGTCTTTACCATTTTTTCTCCAACTATTTGAAAATTAAGCATGAATTTTCATTTTAAAAACGCGTCACATACATACCTCACATGAGAGAAAAATGGTAAATTTGTTTATTAATCTAAAACTATAATTCTTATCATCAAATTTAGAATTTTTAAATATTTTAAAATTTTTCAAAATGTTATTCTGAAAATATTTATTTTGAGACACGGAAAAATAATTAGTAAAAAATATTTTTCTAAAAATTGTCCCAAACCTCGCAATTCTCTCCAGTAGTATAAACGCACTTCGCTTGCTACGTTTGACGTGAAATTTACAACTTGTTTATAATCTCATAAATATTTGTTCATTGGAAGTTTAGTTTTCTACGTATTTGCATAAGAAAATCTTATAAACTTCCGGTACATGATTTTGTAATTACCTTATATTCCCGCATATAACGCGTTCTTTTGAAACAAGAAAATGGATAAAAATTTACAGGTGCGAATTATACAACGGATAAAATAATGTGTGAAAGATCAAAAATTAATATAAGCGATAAATATGATCAGAAACTTCCAAAAATGAATGTGAACAAGTTTTTCCATAGATACAGTCGACTCTCGTTAATTCGAAATCGGATAATTCGAACTAAACATGAAGTCCCGAAATTTTCAATGGTAGAATAACGTTAAAAATTTTCATTAATTCGAACTCATTTTCTCTTGACTTCGCATAATTCGAACTAACTAAATTTCCGATTTTTCATTTTTCTTTTCTTTCTCACGGATTTCAGATCATTTGAATAACTTTCTTTCTTTGATATTTTGTGAAAATACTCCGAACGAGTATACATATATTCCAATGCATTTGATATTTACTTTCTTAGTGTCCCATCGTCCATCAGTGACGCTTTAAATTTTTCTTCCTTTGTGCTTGTTTCTAATCTTTTAAGTAGTTTATGTATTTATACATTCTAATTTAATATTAAGTCATATTCTAATGATAACAGACGAAATAAATTAAAAAAACACTATAATATTAATTCCTTTGTAATAACACCATATTAAGCATGTTTTTATTTCATATTTTCCATAATTCGAACATTTCTTTGGTCCCGACGAGTTCGAATTAACGAGAGCCGACTGTAGTTTAAAAAATTCTGCTCATAAAATTTATTTCACAAGCAAGTACATATGCAAAGTATCATTTAAAAATGAAACGCCTGATATAAAAATTATAAATTAATAAAAGACCAAGTATAACTGAAATTTTCAGCTAGATAAACAAGAAAAGAAAATGCAGTAAGTAGAATAAATCATGGTACTATTCCAAAAGCTTTGCGTGGATTCAATGGAGAAAGAGTCTTTTGCAGTATAGTAATGTTCTAACTCTGAACTCGCTCATACGCTTACGTTCGTACAAATTATTACAGCTTTTAACGTCCTTTGTAATATTTCTATGCTACATATTTATGAGGATTATTTTACAA
The DNA here is from genome assembly GCA_964019185.1 of Maratus speculifer. Lineage (NCBI taxonomy): Eukaryota > Metazoa > Arthropoda > Arachnida > Araneae > Salticidae > Maratus > Maratus speculifer. The sequence goes on from OZ025289.1 coordinate 216,212,022, forward strand.
AGATGGGCGTACACATAATACGGCGAAAATGCCTAAGAACAGAAAAAGATAATTTCAAATCATAGATGCCCTGTATATTACGTATATTGGACCAATCACGGCTGCATACCGGTCAAATAGATAACTGTACAAATACATAGATTTAGCTATTTAATAAATCATAGCTGTTGCTGGATACTACTGATGGAATATGTTGATTTTTTTTCATAGATACGTAAATAAAATCTGCTAACAAAATCTATTTCACAAGCAAGTACACATGCAAAGTTTCATTTAAAATAGAATCAATCCATCGTCATTATTACATTAACTCATCAAAATGATTGAAAGAAACAATTGCGCTTAATATCGCATGCATAACACGCATGATTGATGTATGTGGAAAATAACCAGATTTCATGTTTAAAATTTTAGTTGTAATGAATTTTAACCCATAACCTACGCATAAAAAATTAACATTTTCGCAGAAAAATGCTTTGTAGAATAATGCGACCAAAATATATTTTTGTTTGTGAGTAATACTGACGTGATATTTACAGTGGCAACACCTGGCAAAATTGTTTTGCGTTTTACAATATATCGTCTAAACATCACGCACTATGAATGTTTACCCTGTCAAATAAGGTGTAGCGGGGGATAATGTTCTTTCAATTGCATTTTTTTAAATGTATCACAATTTAATGTTTTATAAAATAATTTTCAAATATTTTTTTTTCTCAGATCTATCTGTCATGCGCAACCCGATTACGAAAAACAAACCCGTTTGCACTTAGAATTATATATATAAATAACTTAGCATTTTATTCTAGTTAACATTTCATAAACAAATGAAAAATTCATCATTAAGTAAGTAATATAATATAAGTGAAACACAAATTTCACCATGTAACACATGTATATAAAGACTTTTAGTCGAACTACATGCTAGATATGCTAAAATATCTTGAATCCAAAAAAGGTTGCTGAAATACAGAAATCTTTGGCGGTTTCTACGGCTAATAACTCCTCGCATACGAGGGTAATCCAAAGTTATTCTTTTATTTCCAAAATTTATTTGAATATGTTATAGCTATTTTTCATATAAAAATACATTTCGGTGTTGATATTGGAGAAAATTAAAAAAAAAATACAATATTAAATTAAAAAAAAATCTATTAGTTTTTTCAATATAAATAAAATAGTTTGCACCTATGTTGTGTAACCTTGGAAGTCTATAGGTTGGGCCTCATAGTACATGTGAAATTCAAACTATTACTAACATTTAATTATTTTCCTTTGTGCAAATTGTCTTGTGTAGCTTAGGGGCCGTCCATAAATGATGTCACGTTTGGAGGGGGAAGGAGGGAGAGGGTTTGAGAAATTGTGACAGTTTTTGACAAGGGGGTGGGAGGAGGTAAGAAGAAATGTGACATCATACATTTTGGTTAAAATAAAAACATTAAAAATTAGAAGATTCAATCTTCAAGTTATTTTACAACTATTTTGTGTTCACAAAGTAAAGATAAAATTTAAAGCCAAATATACTATGAAATTCCACAATACTACTGTTTTCAATTGCTCTTTCATATTGATAAAGTATTGATATTGTACATTAATTATATTTTTTGTTGTAAACGTGAATCTTATTTCATGCAAATAAGTACACATGTCATTTTTATTGTTATTCTCACAAAAGTCATAAAACGCATAGTTGAATTTTAAAAATAAAATTTGAAATATGACATATAACATAAAGTACTTTGTTTCTGAACTGGAAGTATGCGTATATGTAACACAATGTGACATGTCACAAGTTGAAGGAGACAAATACAGAGAAGTGTGACACTTTGTGACAAAGGGGGCGGGGCAAAAATATCGAGAAAAAGTATAACATCTTTTATGGACAGCCCATTATATGAGGATTTTTCAATAATTCCCTACCACAAATTGAGTACATATCTTTTGAAATTACCGTCATACTTAGTTTTATTCAGCAGTATAAAACTTGGTCTATTTAATACGATACAGCTTGCACGTTTAAACTTAAATATCATTTTGGCCTTTTTTTCCTCGTAATTATTTACATTTTAAAAGAAAGGGAAACATGTCAGATAAAATAATAAAAGTTAATCAAATTTAAAAATCTAAAAATTAATGTCAAATTCTAAACTAAAATTATTATAGAAAACACTCATCAAACTTAAAATTTATTTCAAGAGCTGAGAAAATATAAAACAAATCTGATATTAACCATTTCCCTGATTTTCCCATTGCCATGTGGGGTAACATATTTTTGCCAATCATGATTTATTATTCTCACCAGTAAATATTTATTGTAAGTTTTGCATTATTTAATCCGAGCATTTTTCTGATTCAATTAGGCAAAAATAACTGTTTTCAAAAACCGAGTGTAAAAAAATTAGAAATTCTGCAAAAAGCGCAAAAAAAATGACATTACTTGAAAGTTTTTTTCAAAAATGTTGTTCAGTTGAATGGTTAAATTCCATAAATCTGAACTGTCCTCTGTGCAAGACATTGGTGTAATATTGATTAAAATTACACAATAGCACTGCATTTTAATGTAATCGCACTAAAAATGACATTCAAAAATTTCTTATGCTATCTACTTGAAATATCAAGGTAATATCGACCATTGGATTAAAAAATAAATAAAATAAAAATCTTTTTCCAATTAAAAGGTATTTCATGGTTGGCCGAACACAAAATTTTTGATTGAGACACTATTTCAAGATGTCCGAGCATTCTATCAAAGGCATTTTAGAAATAAAAAAATAACCGCAGTTCTATGAAGCATAGAATAAGAGAAGTATATAATACACTCTTTTACAAAAAGTCAGCATTCGCTCACTGTTGAACAGTTCTGAAAGTTTCTTTTTTGAAAAATGATGAAATTAGCCGTAAGTGTCTTTTTTATTTAATAATTATTTTTTACTGATTTAAATTTCATGTTATATTTTGTATATTCGAAACAGACATGTGTTATTGTTTGCTTTTATTAAAAAGTTATGAATTATATTCACCCGTTAGGAGCATTTCATTGTGATTCACATCGTCTTTGGTTTTATTGGGGCTACTTATGTTAAAATACGGTTACAGCTCACACATGTAATCATTAATTGTTTAGCATTGCCCTATTTTAATTACAGATTAGCATCTCTTAATATTTAACCGAAGAAAAAGAGCAGGTATTGACAGGTATTCAACAGTATTATAAAGCTTGTACAATATGATGCAGCTTGCACGTTTTATTTTCAAGATCATTTTGGCATTTTTTTCGCAATTATTTATATTAAAAAAATAATAAACATGTCATATAAAATAATAAAAATTAATCAAATTTAAAAATCTAAAAGATTACAGTTATTATTATCAAATTCTAACTTAAAATTATGATAAGAAACACTTATCAAATTAAAAATCTATTTCAAGAGCTGAACAGATATAAAACAGTCTATACAGTTAAAAGACAAGGCTGTTTCTTTAGTTAACAGATCTGTGTTTTCTACTGGACCGATTTTAAAGATTGATTTTTATCGAAAGTTGTTCATATGTGGATGTCATGGTAGCTGTTTTTAAAAGTTGTATACATTGATGCACACAAACGTTTTAAAAACACATTATTAAAAAAAGCAGTGGTAAAAAATACAAATTTAATTTTTCTTCTCCTTTTCTGACTTAGATGTGTATTTTAAAAGGATTTTTTTAAATAACATTTTGTTTTAGCCCTACTAAATATTATCTCATATACTAAAACAAAATACATAAAAACTGTATGTTTTAATAATATAAGATTTTTATTCGCAAAACTACTTTTTTTAATGATCCTCAGTTTTTAGAAAGTTCAGGAATTCAATCAAGCACAATAATACAAGTGTACAATTTTCTGAAAGATTTATTGAAAATAAGGATGTTTGTGTTGCCACAATCTTAATTTTTAAATTTATTCAATTCTTAATATAAAAAGCTTCCTTCGACCCCCTATCCCTCGTATAGATAAATGGCCGTCATAAAACAACGGTCATAGAAAATCAATGAAATAAGATGAAAATGTAAAAGCTTCAGCAAACAAAATAAAAATTCTCCAAGTTACATTTATGTTCAGTACAGTTCAATGTGGCCTCCATTTGTTTTTGCACATATCTAAACAATATTAAATTTCTCCCACAAACGGTTTACATGTTGATTGCCAAGTCTATTTTTGCTAAATCTTTATCTACATTTTATATATATATATACATATAAAAACTGCAAAAGTCTCTAAAATGTGGCGGTATATTAAGCTATGCTACGAAGAAAATGCAGCACAATTTGATTGAGGAATAGCCAAAAATCTAACAGAGCAAGTTGCCAAATTTTGGATCCCTTCGAAAGACAAACGTTTTTATTTTACTGTATTTAAATAAAACACACTATTTTTTATATAAAAATTTTTTAGTATATTCAGGATACAACCTGGAAATTACTTAAAATTTATAAAATTAAATTTAAACTTTTAATATATAAGAGTTTACTAAAAGAATGCTATAAAATTTAAACTTTTAAATTTTATAGCGTTTATTATAGTCAGTCACCGATGACTGATGTGGCATTCAACATTTTAAACACGTCTGGTGTGACAGAGTGAATAATGTCTGTGATTCTCTGTTTTAAGTGGAAGCCACATCCAGTTCCATTAAACAGGTGTGAAACTTTGAGAGTTTTCAATTCGTTTTAGTAAAGACTTCCCATTTCCATCTTCTTTCGTTAATTTCCCGTTACCAGTCAAAAGTGCACGATAACTTTATGAACACTCTATATTATGTAAAACGAAATAGAACTCATTTCTCAACGCTCAAAGTCTTGAAGACTGCACAAATCACTATCTTCTATATTTTAAAATAAAAACAGAAAGTATTTCGCCAAATTTTGTTTAATTGATACACACACACACACACACATATATATATATATATATATATATATATATACTTTAATTATTATAAGTAAAATTTTCCAAAATAGGTCTTTATTCTCCTGGCTGGTTATGCAGCTGCTTCTGGCCTAGTATCCTCCCAGAGAGCTGTTATTCACCATGTTCCCCACCATGGTTACGGAGTTGGAGTAAGTTCAAGATACTTCGACAAATCCACTTACGGTTTAGGTATGGGAGTTAGAGTTCTAGGATACGGAGGAATGGGAGCAGGATACCTTGGAGGATTGGGCTATCTCGGAGGAGCAGGATATCTCGGAGGATATGGTGGAAACGCCTACGATGGTATTGACAACTTGGGGCTCGCCTACAACAATTACGATATGGCTGGTGGACGACTCGGCCTTGGATTAGGTTTTGGAAGAGCTGGATTAGTATACTAACATTCCAAAAATCTAGGTAAATATTTATCCCACATTTTTACTTTTGATATGTGTGTGTTAGTGAATAATCGTGTTTAATTTTTTCAGTCCTGAAGCAAATATTACGAGGGACCAGTAAAACCAGTTTAAAATTATTATAAAACATCTCCAAAGTCGTTTTATATATATATATATATATGAGCAAATGGATTACGTCTTATAACATTCATTTTAATTAAACTTTACTAAAATCACAGACGATACAAATAAATAAATTAAAAACATAAAAGCATTAAATAACAATTTCATAAAAAGTTTAGGATTATCCCTCATCAGTTATTTCAACGTACAAGTCAATCAGATTAAAAAAAAAAAAAAAAAAAAAAAAAAAAAAAAAAATAGAAAACATTACAACAAGTTGCCAAAAAAGAAAAAATATATAGTACGCTTCTTATTTAACTATAATTCTCTTTTCTTTTTTGGCAACTTATGATGCTTTCTATTTGTTGTCTTTAGGCGCTTTCGAAATTAGGTAAATACGTAGCACCTATAGTTGTCATTTAGTCCGTCCGCATATAACAGGGCAAAAAACTACCCAATCCAACCGAATCGTTTGAAATTTAAAACATATAATTATTCCATAATTTTGTCGAGTCATTCCAAATTTTATGAAAGTCGGATGCATAGATCAATTACAGGGACAATCAAAATTATTCCATTACATTACGGTCAATGAGGAAAAAATGTTTCAAATGCATTTTAATCGTTTGAAATTTAAAATACATAATTATTACATAATTTTGTCAAGTTATTTCAAATCTTACAAAATCGTATGCATAGTTCAATTACAGGAACAATCAAAAGTATTCCGTTACAATACGGTCAATGGGGAAAAATGTTTCAAATCCATTTTATTGGTGTTACACTCATTCGAACAAGATAAAATTGATATGAATCTGTAAAGTACATATTATAATGTACATTTTGTATAATTTGTGGTGCAAAGAACTTTTTATTATTGATTTACAAGGCCACACAAAATTATTTATTCCATTACATAATCGTATAGAGAGAACATTGTTTGGTGCACATTTTAATTGTAATTAACTATTTATAATTTTATGATATTGATATATGAGAGTGATATTTTAAAAACTTCGTTATCGTACGAACGCACCTCATTTGCTACGCTTCACGTGCAATTTCCAACTTTTTTCAAAAATCTGATTAACTTTTACGTTGAAATAACTGAAGAGGGATTTATAAATATTCCTAAACGTTTTATGAAATTGTTATTTAATGCTTTTATGTTTTTAATTTAGTTATTTGTACTGTCTGTGATTTTAGTGAAGTTTAATTGAAATCCCCAAAGTTGTAACAGACAATTTATCGATGTTTATGATGAGCACGCATTTATTAAAATGGTTTAAAAGTAATTTTAACAATTCAAGAAAGATTTAAATTAATTTAAAGGTGTTCTTCAGTGTCACTTACAGGCTTACATCAGGACTGAAGAAGATAAGAATCTAAAAGGAACAATGTAATTTTGGAAAACTAAAATGCATATAATACTACCTCTGACAATAAAGTTCGGTAAATAGTTCTGTAACATTAATGTAGATGAAATACAAACGAAAGCTACCGTATCATCCTTCGATATAGTCATCTCCCATAACTATGCATCGCTGAGATCTGCTATACATGTCCTGGGAAATTCGAAAGAAGTCTTCTTTTGGGATGGAGTTCAAAAGCTTCGTCACCTTTCGTTGGATGTCAGCAATAGGGTCAAATCGCTTTCAAAGAGAGTTTGAGTCGTGAAAACAGGAAGAAGTCTGGAGGATTGAGACCTGGTGAGTATGGTGGATGTCCAATTTGCACAACCCCTCATGAATTTCTTTCGGTGTCTTGCAAAGCTTGAAACCAAACTTTAAACTGATTCTTTGTTCGTTCATTTTCCTGTTCTCAGTTAAGAACCAACACACTGAACAAGCACTTAGTAAAGCACGTCTTACACAGAACATAAACGGCGCTCAACTGAACAATGGTGGGGGAAGATGGTCAACACTTGCCTCTATGCAGTTGCCGCGTTTTGTTTCCCTACTGTTGCCAGATCGGTCGTTCTGGACATTCTGGAAATTCCCAAAAAATTTCGGAATTCATTCACCGAACTTTATTGTCAGAGGTAGTAGATATAGGCATTAGTTATCTTTCTGTCTTTCAAGTATTTCCGTTTATTTACAAAATATTTAGTAGCAATTTAATTTTTTTTTTTCATTTTTTTGATGGAAAATTGTATAGTTTCACATACATAAAGGATATAGTGACACATAGTTTTAAAGAAATATAGTACAAATTGTTATTATTAAATGTTTTTAGAACTACGGCTGTGCAATAGTGAATAGTAGTATTCAGAAGTAAAGAAATATACGATATCAGTTTATTTTTAAAATACTGAAAAGTATGAATTGACATTTTAACCAAAATGCTCGTAAAAAAATTGATATAACAGTTTCATTTTTTTCTGGTGATTAATACTGAATGATTAAGAATTATAAAGAATTTTTAGATGGTACAATAAGTTCGGAATGTTTAAGTATTTTTGTAGTGCAGAGACATAGAAAATTGTTTCAAAATTATAAGATCACATAAGTAAAGACAATGCTTTACATGAGCTAAATTGGATAAATTGTTCCCTTTATTTATTTACTTGATTAATTTGCGAATTACCGCAATAGTGAGTATTATTTAGACACCGTAAATAAAAAACTGATTACCCTTTTTCTAAAAGTTTAGTAAAATTGTGTACATATAACTTCTATCCTGGAAACTTAATGAGAAATAAACGTAATCAGAATTTCTCGCAATATCGCAATAATTTAACTTTCATTATATATTTTTATTCCAATTTCATTATCATTTGTAAAGCTTAGCGTTTAATTTTCAGATACAAATTTACATACATTTTTAAGTACATATATAAATAATTTAATTGCGGAATCTTTGATTTAAAATAATAATTATAATAATTAATAACGGTCAGCTCAACTTTGCTTTTCCTAGCACGCTGTGTCTTGCACTGACGAAGAATCCCGGTTCGAAACGGCTGTTTGCTATTTTTTCACGCATAATTTGAGCATTTCCAAAAGTTGATTTTCTATCTTTATAAATTGTAATAATTATAATGCATTGCATCAAAAAATATTTCTTTCATAAATGAGATTTAAAATCATACATTAGTGGGCAAAAAAGTGATAAAATAAACGCTTTAAAAATATAGATATTGTTTTTAAAAGTACTTGAAAAAATTAATTCCGGATAACAGTAAAATTTATCTTTCCTTCTAAATATATTTCGTTTATAACTTACTAATTGCAAGCAAAAACAACTTTAGAACTAATATATTTATTAAATCGTTCATATTTGCCTTCCAATTCTTACATATTTGTTTTTTGTTTATTTTTTTCAGGTTCTATTCGGCACTGAGCTTCAAATCGAAGCAAAGACTATTACAATATGAAGATAAAGCAGATCAACAAATGTCTTATTTGACTTTAACTTAAACATTCGTAAATTTCCCATTCTCTATTAAAATAATCAGCTCTGTATCTGGCATTAAATGCAGTTATAAATTTTACATTGTATATTTTCATAAATGCGTTTTAAAATGTTGCTGTTACTGCATGAATAAAACAAGATATATTTAAGACTGATATTTTACAATTGTTTCTTGTTCCGTACAAACCTATGCATAAATAACAAGTAAGAAAAATTATGCGTTAAGTATAGATTATGAAATGCTTTCCAACACTTCCTGAAATCTTTAACAAAACTTTGTTAGTAAGAGAAATAAGGTTTTTCTGTCAATAACAAAATATGTGTTCCAATATTTTTGAATAACCCTGTATTTGATCTGTCGGTTGATACATATACTATATAGTGGAGAAATTTAATTTAGCAAGAAAATGCATAACAGGTTGAAATTTCTCTGTTAGCAATTTATACTAATATATTGAAAAATACTTGAATACATTTGTTCAGCCCCGTACTTTGTCTAGTACCTTTATAACACGCCAGTATTTAGCTAAAATTTTATTTCTAACTAGAACACTCTTAAAACTATTTAAACCACATTTCCAGAAATTATCATCCATAGGCGACCATGTATCCAATTCTTTTCGTGACTCTGTATATCATTTTATCTATTTTCTACAAACATTTCTGAGTAACCTGAATGCATTTCAGCGTAAAAATGCATAACTTATTTCAAAACCACTTTTAAGTAAATTACACTCATATATAGTAAATTTTAAAAACTCTTTTGTGTAGTCCTATACATCTACTATAGCATTTATACACACTATATAATATGCATGTATTTGTAGAAACTTAAAAGTGCATATCATAATTAAAAATGCATTTCATCCATCCACCAGTCATTATCGATAATATACAGTACTTCAAATAAAATAAACAATTTGAAATTTTTTGTGTGTATTTGTAAATGCTATTTACTTCGTATTATGCGAGAAATAACTTATATTAAGCCTCGGCGACGTATATCAATTTTACTATACATGAAATAGTTTAATTTAATTTAAATATGTCGCAAATAATTCCCCCCATTACCATTATGAAATTGAATTATTTTCTGTGGTCCTGTAAATGAATAATAACTATTCTTTTCACCGCATAATTTATAGAAGGCACATTTTAGTGCACTTCATAAATACATATAAATTTGAATATGTTTGACTGGGTGTAACATGTTTAAAATTCATTTGAAAATATTTTTTCCCATAGGCCGCAATGTAACGAAAAATTTTGTCTGTCCCTGTAAGAGAATTAATCACGCTAGAAACGTCATTTGCAGTAGGATTCATTCTAAGATAATAACGTTCAAACGATAGTCAATAACGTCGAAAAACTTCATGGCAATCCGAGCATACTTACAAGAGTTAGAGCAACAGACAGACGGATGGAAAACCGAAAGCATAAACACTTTTCAACTTGGTTGGAAAGGGGGAAATATTTGCTACATGTACGCAATGGACACGAGTGCACAGATAAATGAACACTGACTAAATGAAATTCTTGAGAGAAGAAAGATTTTCTAGAGAGATGAGATCCACATCCACAATATAGGCCACGTTTCTTTTTTTTGTTTTTTTTTTTTTTTTAATGAAAAATATGAACTTAATACAGTAGACTCGCAATTTTACGACCCTCGATTTAGCGATTCCTCGCGATTTAGCGACCACTGGATGAAGTCCTGACCATTTTCCAATATTTTCAGTGTTTTTCATCGCTTGTTTTAACGACCTACAACTAATCCGAATCTTGATTTAGCGACCTTTTCGAGAATATGAAAAAAACTGAGCAGTGTGTATTCAAACTTTCCGAGATGTCTAAAGAAAATCATCTAACAAAATTTTTCCTTTTTCTGAAGTTAGACAGCTTTATACCCAGTGTTGATTTCAGGGTCTGGCCTGGGGGGGGGGGGACATCCCCCCTCCTGGAGAAATAAAGTCCTTCTCTACCCCGGAAAATTTGGGGTTTTGTGTTTTCAACAGTCAAAAAGTGCAATTTTCTCCTCGGAACCACAGAATTCGCTCCCAGAGAAAAGTGTCTGAATATAATACTGTCTCTATCTTCTACACCCTTCTTTTTCATACACAATTTAGAAAGGACAATGAACCTAACAACAACTTTGTTAAATTACTTGGAATTTAGCAGTTAAAAAATAATTCTAGACAAATTACCACAATTATTTTTCAATTGTATAAATAAGTAGTTTTTATTAAATTAAAATGTTAGGTATTTCCGAATTGCATTGTAACCACCCAAAATTAGCAAACTTTTGACTTAACGACCATTCGATTTAACATCCACTTTGTCGAAGTCCTGTGGAGGTCGTTAAATCGCAAGTCCTGTTTAAGTAAATTGAACGAAAAAAAATCATCAAAAACCTGTGCAAGACAATCTTTAAGGAGGTCTGGGACACGTTTGAAAATAATTTTTATTTACTGAGTTAAAATTAAACAAAATTACACGATAAAACTTCTCATAATTATTTTTTATTTTTTTTTTAAATTTATTTAAAAAAGGGGGGGCCCCACCAGTGGCCGAGAGGTTCAGACCTCTCAACTGGTAGACGGCAGGTGCTGGGTTCGAACCCAATCGCGGCTGTCGGCCTAACCGTTCGGAGTTTTCGTAGTTCTCTTCGAACCTTGCGTAAATACGGGTTAGGTTCCCTTAGAAAGACCCCCCACGAAGGGCATTCCCCCCTGGTCCTATATCCCATTAGTGTAGATAATCGGACGACAAAAATAAACCAAACCAAACCAATTAAAAAAGGGGGGTGATTTAAAATCGTTATAACTCAGAATATTATTTATAGAATTTGAATTTTTTAAAGTTTATATGTGATATAAATATATATTTAAGCAGACGTATCAAAATTTTAATTTTGGTTCAGCATTTTTAAAATATCAATTATTTAAGTAATTAAAAATATTTAAATTAAAAATTTAAAAAAAATGATGTAACTTTTATATATTAAAAAAAAACAGATTTTCAAAGGTAAATATTTTTTTATCCAATTTGCTGAATCAAAATTAAAATAAAACAAACAAAAAAGACTTGTTCTAGTTTGAAGCATTTATCTTGAACGGTTCTTGACTTATAACAATTTAAATTACACAAACTGTGAAAAAATTCAACATGAAGGGAAACGCATTTTCACAAAAATTCATTTCCATCACAACCATTGCTTGAAAGCGAAATTTTGAAAACAAACCAAAACGAAAAAAAAAAAATATTTTTTCTTCTTCTATTTATGATAGAAATGTGATGTATGCGTCATTTAAAGCATAAAAAATATAAAAACTTATAATACAATTTTTTTAAAGAAAATTTGAAGATTTCTGTGTCTAGACCGCCCTTAAACATATCAATGTATAACCGATTGAGAAATGTAATAAACGAGTAGTGATTAAAAATTAAGATGTACATTTCTACGGACTTTTTTCAAAATGAAGCAGTTTTAAAGTTTATACAAAAAAATCACAAACTCAAATACACGAAATCACAACTTAAAAAAATATGAATAAACATTTTCTTCATTCTATTAGGGTTAAATACAATAAAAGCCTTAGCATTTTTTAAACATGAAAATGAATAAAATATTATCATGGTGAAAATCTCATTTAAAGTTTTACTTTGTTTGAGTAAAATTGCGCTGGATTCATTGACAAAATTTACAATATGTTGCATATGGGTAAAAATGGGATGCCAAAATATTCACTATTAAACAGGCTTCTTTTTAATATTTAAAAAAAATCGATTTTTTAACTCCCTCACCGTCGAGGGAAAAAGCAAAATTGTGATGATTTTCCGTAATTTTATAAAAGAAACCTTTAAAAAAGTGATTTTTACATTACATAAAAAAAAAAAAAATTATCCACGCATAGAAATATAAGCCTGGAGAATATTAATCATAACAAAATGTTTTAATTCTGCATTATTGTTTTAAAAATTATATTTTAAAAAAGCTTCTATTGCTGAGAAACCTGCAGCTTAGTGAACGGATATATTATATCAGTTTGCGGCCGGCGCGGCGGTCCAATTTTGAAATAAACTACCCCCTTAACCTCTTCGCTACTGGCGATTATTACAGTATTTTTAATTATTACTGAATTATTTCTTCTCTCGTTTGACTTCAGAGCGAGATTTTTGTTTCATTTTCATTAGCTCGAATCTTAGAATTCGAAACATATTATTCTTATATCGAAATTTCATTTATATTTGAGTATCATTAACAAAATGGGACAAAACTGATGTACCCATTTGGGTACTCAGGGACTGAAGAGGTTAAGACGTTTTAAATAAAAATTAATAATTTAATGAATATTAATAAATATTTGTCCACAGTAAAATAGCGTGTTAAAAACCCTTGAAAGATATTTAAAAATATTGCGCTTGAATAAACATTTACATTGTTTCATAAAGCTCATTAAAATGTTTTTACATGTTGGGTAAAACATTTCCTGCGAGCAAAACACATCGTGATAGTCATCGCACTCAGCCATGCATAATAAAATGCTTATCTCACATTCAAGATCATGGTCGCCGGCAGAAGTTGTTTTTTATGTTGATTATCAGTTTTTCTTCGTTTTACTTGAGATAGTAACTAAAATTGCATAAATTATCAAAATTTAATATTACTTGTTTCCTTTTAGAGGAATAAATAAAATACATATTTAAATAGATTGATTATCGCAAAATATTAGGATGACACAAGCTAGCTTTGTTTTAATCCCTTTTTATTGGAATGTTGTAAAATGAATTAAATTGAATTATCTTACATATAAACTATATGGCCAAAGGTGACCGGCCACTTGCGATTTTAGATGTTTTGTTAAATATCTAGAAAAATACATGATCTTGAAGTATGTTAACATAATAGTACAGGTGATACATTTCCAGGAAGGTTTTTTCCCGAAATTCTATGGGGGACTGTCAACAAACTGAAAAAGAACGAATATATTTTAGATAACTTTGTCAAAACTAATGTAACAAACGCATTCAAACTGTAGATTATGATTAAGTGGCTTATTGTAATAAATTGTGTTCATTTTTATGAGGATAGCATTTATACTTGTAGAGAAATTAAGGCTTTTATAAAAACAGTCCCAATTTTTGCAGTTTTTTGGTTATAATTTGCAGAGCTCGTAATATAAAAAAATGTTCTGTGTACAGAAAATATGACAAATAACACTGAACAAAATACATCGCAATAAGAATTAAAAAAATATGTATGAAAAATGAGCAGGTTTTTCAAAGAATGCTTGTTTTCGCATGCATGAATGCAATCAAAATATAATGTACATAATATGTTTGCTAAATGTATAGAGCAACCTTTGTGAAAATCTGAAAAATATAGCTTGAAAATTCGGAAAATTATCGTCAATAGAATAAGCTAAAAATCCGTTGTTTCGAAATTAATGAAGAAGATGAGGGGTTGTAGCCATATATTCATTGATTAGTGTCAATATAGAATACACAATATTGCACGTACTACTATGTGTGGATACAGCCCTTCATTTTTTTGCTCCATTTTAGGAACAGCGGATTTTGAGCTTATTCTACCGACGATCATTTTCAGAATTTTTAAGCTATGTTTTTGAGACTTTCACAAAAGTTGCTCTATACATTTAGCCAACACAATGTGTAAATATAATTTTGACAGCATTCACGCATGCGAAGTGAAAAAATATTTAGTAAACCTGTTAATTTTTCATACAATTTTCATTATTTTTTAATTCTGATTATAAGATATTAAGTACAATGTTGTTTGTTATATTTTCTTAAAAGATCATATTTTTATATTAAAAACTTTGCAAATTATAAGCAAAACAGTTGGCAAAGTTCGGGACTCTTCTTTATAAAATCCTTAATTGCTGTATGTGCTATTCTCATAAAAATGAACTCAGTTTTTTACAATAAGCCATTTAATCATAATCTAGAGTTTCAATGAGTTTGCTACATTAGTTTTGACATGGTTATTTAAAATATATTCTTCCTTTTTTTATTTGGTAACTGTCCCCTATGTGGATTCGAGAGAAAATCTTCACGGTAATATATGACCTGTACTGTTATGTTTACACACCTGGAGTTTCTGGATAATTCCTCCAGCATTTGTCTAGATATTTAACAAAATATCTACTATAGCAAGTGGCTGGTCAACTTTGGCCATTTAGTGTATTTTGTCAAAAACATTAAGAAGTGTAAGAGAAATTAAAGACTATAAAATCAACAAGTCAAATTTGTACATCAAGCATGATAAATAAGGTGCGTTCGTTTTAAATTTATTATTAATATTCAGATCTTGGTTTTACAGGGGTTGAGCTTGCTGTTATACAAAAATGCAAGAATACAAAATTTATTAAGATTATGCGTTAAATTCAGCAATACGGAAATAATAATGCTCCGTCTTAAATAGGACGTAATCACCATGGTAACTCAGAATCAGTACTTATCATGGGATATCATCAGTGTTCTCGCTGTCGCTCGCCAATGCGCCAAATTGCGACTAAATTCTTCTTTGGCGAGTAAACAAGCGATTAGATTCGCCAAATTGCTAGTGCTCAATTTTTGCTTTTTCTTTTTTTTCTTTTTCGTTTTTCATACATATGCATTTATACATATATATATATATATATATATATATATATATATATATATATAATACATACATATTTTTATATTTGTAGCGCATAGTTGAAATTGGATTAATAACAATCGCTGTCACAGTTATAAAAACTTAGATTATTTTAGAACATATTGAAAAAAAGAGGGTACATTAAAGATAATTTCTTTGAGTTACACGGCGAATCTATTTTGCTAATACTTTTTTCATTTGGCGAATGTTTTTTATTTTTAATTCGCCAAATTACTAATGTTGGTCAAACGTCAGCGAGAACACTGGATATCATTGATTTAATGAAGTATGAGGGGCGTTAATAGAGTGAAGATAACTTTTATTAATAAGTTTTGATTCGATTTTTATAAAATTTTAAATGACTAGACAAATTTCTGCTACGAGTATCTGTATTAACTTTTAACCATTCTGTTGACTAGTTTATTTATTTATTTATTTACTGTTATATGCAAACAGATGGACAAGTAATGACTATCAGTGCTACGTATTTATACAATTACGAAAGCACCTAATAATTAGCAGGAATACAGATAGGCAGTAAATAGGGAATCTAAAAAAAAATACCTGATAATAAATACAAGAAAAAGAAAAAATCAATGCATCGAGCATAGGTTTTGAACTCCCAACACATCCAGAAGTTAAAAAAGGGTGAAAGATTATGTCTAAGTTTCCATTTGAAAATCGCACTACCCATGTGAAAACTTAATTTCAGAATTTCCCACCAATAGCTGAAAAAATTTCCGAATTCTTTTGTAAATCACTGTATGCAAGCTATACATTTTTATATACCCTATATGATATACAAAAATTTAGCCCAATTAGGAAACGCATATCACATTTGAAAATTCCTCTTCAGCAATTTCCATCAAATGTACTCGAAATATTTTGTTCTGTCCTGTGCATAATTTATTATAGAATTAACACATACCAAGCAATAGGCAAAATAAATAAATAAATAAATAAATAAATAAATAAATTTTAAAAATCGCACCACAACTGAAAACGCTCTTTCAGCAATTATCATTAATAGACAGTGCTGTAAAATAATTCTTTTGTGCGTCCCCGTTAATGAAGGGTAGATGCTATGTATGCCCTACGATACAGTAAGTCTTTTGCAGTACATCTTAGTGATTTACAGCAATTTTGACATGTTTGAAAATAATGTAACATCATTAAAATACACCGCAGACGATTTTTTCCTATAGACCGAAACGTAAGAGAATTATCTTGAATGTTCCTGTAAAGGAACTATACAATTGCACACAAATGAACACTTTATTTTCAAATGGAATTAAATGTGCACATTTCATGTTTCTGCATTTTCTAGCAAAATATATGATCTTATATGAAAATAAATTACCTTAAAGTTTCGATTTTTTAACACTTACTCAGTCACCAATCATCATAAGTCGGAAACACATTGCAGCCCCAGAAGCTTGAAAATTGGTAAAAGGAGGATATAAGGTTTAGGGTACAAGAAAGAAAAAATTAAACTAGTCGTATGTGGCAAACTAAAAACTTTCATCTATCTCATGCATGCTAATGCTTCTAAAAAATCAAGCATAGCAGCGTCGCCGGTTAGGTGAATTTACGGCAGCAAAATTTAATCAGCAATAACTTATGTCAATTTCTAACTGAAGTTCGATAAAAATCCGAGCATTGGTCCTTGAGATAGAGCTGTTATGCAAATCGTAAAAAATTAAGAGTAGTCGCGCCATCTGTTGAGAGATTTAAAGCAAAATGTAGAAAACGTTAATTCATGATAAGGTTTAACTGAATCTGAAGTTTGATGAACATCCGTTAATTAGCTCTGTAGATTAGGCTATTTCGGAAATCGTAAAAACTGCTGCATAGCAGCTCGGTCTGCTGAGCGATTTACGCCAAAAACTAATCAGCTCTAATTTATATCAGGAACTAACTGAATATGAAGTTTGATGAAAATTCGTGCATTTGTTCCTGAGATACAGCTATTGTGATAATCATGAAAATGCTGCATAGTAGCGCCACGTGCTATGCGATTAGCACCAAAAGATAATCAGCATCATATTATGTCAAGGACTAACGGAATCTGAAGTTTTAAGAAAATCCATCCATTAGTTCTTGTATAGTTCTAGTATGCCTATTGTAAAAATCGCGAAAAAGGCAATATAGCAGCACTAATCAGCTTCAGTTTATATCAAGATGTAACTAAATATAAAGTTTTATGAAATTCTGTGAATTTTGTCTAGGGACAGAATGCGCACAAAATTTTTGTTACATACAGAGTGAAAAGGTGACAGACATACTCGCAGACAAGCATTTTGTAAAAACGTGTTTTCGGGGTACTCTGCCCTCTAAAATGTGTAAATCCGTCAAAAACCGACATTTGAAAATTTTTACGAGCTAAATACTTTCTTCTTGTAAAGACAGAAAAAAGTAAAAATCTGAAAAATTAGAAAAAATAATCGAAGAATCGAAAATAATTCGATTTTGTAGATTCCGAAACTTGTAGTTTCGAATAAAAGTAGTAGATTTTACTTCATTTTATTTTTGCAATATTCTTAAACTTGTATAAAATAAGCTTTTTAAAAAATATATCAAGTGACTTCAAAAAAAAGCGCTAAAAAGAATTAAATAATTTTGTAAAATTCTCTAATGACAAAACATTATCCAATAAGCAGACATAGGATATCAGGTACCACCATAAAAATGATTACATTTAATATATATAATTTAATATCCACCAACCATAGATTTTTGAGAGAATATTTTTACAGGAGATGAATTTATATATTTATTATTTAATTTATGAATATATACATATAAAAAGTAATGAATTACTCTTTGAAGTCGGTGCCAAACAGTCGCAACTGATAATGATCATCACCATTTTCATTATGGTACTAGGCACACTATATTCACAATTCTTATTATATTTAAGACAGTTTGAGCTTTTTTGAAGTCGGCTGATATTTTTTTTAAAAGCTTATTTTATTTCATACTTTTTAGTTATTCATACTGAAATACTCAATTATGTGTACTGGCATATGGTGTGTCTTTGCAATGCATTGACTAATTGATGAATTATCCTGGGTTTTGATGCATTCAGTTTTCTGGTAAATTCCCTATTTCATTTTCAGCTATTTGAGAACAACTTACAATGTCAGTTAGTATCGTTGTGGATCTTTAGGTTTTTAGGATGAATAGATAAAATAGTTTAGATAAGATCTCGTTCTTCAAAAAGTTACTGCATTCATCAAACTTTAAAGTCCACATCGATTCTTACGGACTTCTGAAATGGGTATCGAAAAACTGACAATCCATCAAGTAAAGTGATCTTATGCATCATAGAGTGGCAAAATGCTGTTTTACATATATAAGCACAGCAAAATGACTCCATAAATCAATGCATCGTAAAATGCTTTTCTAGTATAGTCAAAATTACTCATCCTTCACTCAGAAAAAGCAAAAAAAAAAGAGATAGCTTATGAAAAATCGCGATATTCTTTATCAGACAAGCAGTAAATCTAATTCCCATAAAGGCATGGGAAAGGATCAGGGATGATTGTATGAGGAATCGGAAACTGATAATCCAAACTTAGCTGCCTCTATGTGAGAGTGACAACATTCGATGCCCAGACACTTCTTTGACAGATGTTTTTGTCCAAAGTATAGAAATGCTAGGCATTTCCTATTACAGATCTTAATGATAATTGCCTGAAAGAATTCGATTTTACGTGTTTCAGAAGTTATCAAGATTGATCGACTCAACAAGATGCTTAGTGGCTCGCTTTTGTCCAGAATTATTTCTCTCATACACGATATCCCTTATATCTTCATTTGCATATCGAGGAGTCCTACCTGAACAAAATTTAAAATTATTCTGATATCTAATCCGGTAACCAAATCTGAATCTAAAGACAATGTCGCTACACAATGCGCATTCTTATGCGCTGACTTATGCAGATACTTTTTCTTCTGGAACAACACGTATGGCAGTGGATTTTTATCTTTTAGTCATCTACTTCCGATGTCGGTTGGTATCGATATGGGTTTCCGGTTTATTGGATGTGAGAACTTGTCCAGTTAAGATTTAGCACTTCGGAATGATCTCGCACTTCGGAAATTTACACTGTTAAAATTTTGACACTTTTACTGCATCGTCATTCCACTGCTTTTATAGAAAACGATTACTTCAGCCTATTATGGAGCATTCTAAGAGGTCAAAAGAGAGATTCTATAAAAGCAGGGGAGTGACGATGCAGCAAAAGGATCAAAATTTTTACAGTGTACTACACTGTAAAAAGTTTGACCCTTTTGCTGCATCTTCAGATACATCAGATCGATAGCACGTTATCTGGAAGCAATACGAGATGGTTTTTATCTTTAGCCCTTCCCCATAATCAGGGGTGTAGTCGCAAAAATAACAGAAGATATACGCTCTAAGCAGAGGGTATACCCTAGAGTGTGTATATTATGAGCTATATTGATAAACAGGGGGTATATGGTGTACCATTAAAAAATCCTGAAGGTATACGGCGTATATCCCGTATATCCTCCACTAGATTTCTGCCCATAATCTTTGTGCTAGAGTCACTCAGAAACTTGAATTTTTTTTCCTTATAGAAATTTACAAACGGAACTAAAACTCAAAATCTTCTGGAACTTCCAAATATAAATTATAGGGAGCGTACTGGTAGACAAACAGTAGACGATGTCCATCTATCTTCTATCTAGCTATATTATAAAAGTCAAATGTATCTGTGCGTAACGCATACGTCATTTTGCGAATGGCAACACTTTGAAATTCTAAATGCGATTTCGGTTTTGCAATTTTTACAACTGCAAATTCTTAAGCTTCTAAACATCGCACACTTTCAATTTTTACACCGTCGTATAGGGAAAAAATGTTCTTTTAAATGCAATTTATTTGAAAACTGTATCTTAATTTATTTTTGAATTATTATTATTATTATTATTATTATTATTATTATTATTATTATATTATTATTATTATTATTATTATTATTATTATTATTATTATTATTATTATTATTATTATTATTATATTATTATTATTTTTTTTTTTCTTATGTAATTTTAATGCCATTTTTCTACACGTGGCAATAGAAGTATTCTATGTTTATTAAAAGCAAAGCGAAAAAAAGCCAACTGTACCAACTAGATAAACTGTACATACTAGATACTACCGAAGGCGTTTGGTCTCCTGAAGCTATGATCATTTGAAACACTTGATACTGCCGAAAGCAATGCTAGCTTTATAGCTAGTTTCATTTGAAAGATTTTCCGAAGATAGAAAATCATGCAAGCATGAGTTTCGTTTAAGATTATTATAAATCACACGGGCAAAGCTGAGTAGTCAGCTAGTTTCTCTTACAAATTTCATGGAGATATACGGTATTTATATACTATGTAGTAAGATATTAAAAAAAAAAATTTTACCAGTCACAACGCAATTCAATAATATCAAACTAATTGCTCATCAACAGTACTAAGGTTTAAAATATGCTTATAAAATATTTTATGTTTGAAAAATTTAGTAATTTTGTGGACTAAAACTAATTTATTGTCTTTTGACAATCATTTGTGTTATGGTCTATCAACAGACCGAATGCTTTTGAAAAGATTCTTACAAAATCACTAAAAATCCCAGAAGGTTCTGTTTAGTCAGAAAGATTTTAATCTCAATTACACTAAGGTTGCCAGTTACTAACAGATTCTATCTTACTTTTTTTCTAGTGTCATAAATATTTGTTTAATATATCATTTCACAAAACATTGCCGAACCTTACAAATAAATGAAAAAGAAAAGAAATTTAATTTGAATAAATTATTTAACTATTGAAGCGAGAATTTTTTTCCATTAAATTGTACGTTCTTATCATAATTTATGCATCAGCAGCAAAAAATTGTAAGAAAAATTTCCGAACCCATTTAAGGCAACTATCTGTTAACCCTGACATTACAAGAATATAGAATATCTTTAGAAACCAAAACAAAAACTGATTTAAAACTTTACCCTTAAATCAGTTGTTTTACTAAAACAATAAGATTTAAAAAAATGTTTAAATTAGCTGCAAATGCAATTTATCATGAATTTAAAGTATATTTTAAAATTGCATTATAAAATTCTGCAGTTTTATTCATCCTCTGACATTTAAGTTAACTTACAGTTTTGTTAATTTTATTTTTCTAGAATTACATTTCACAAACAATATTTTTCACTGCATTTTTAACGCTCAAGACGCAGGCAATATTTTTCAGGTTTTTTTTTTTTTTTTTTTTTTTTTTGTATAAAACCTCGATTTTCCGATTCCGACACCTCTGCTCGGTAAGGTTGTTTAAGGTATCCGCACACCCTCGGAAGTGATTTTTTGAAATTTATGACATTTTCTGTTGTTATCCGTTTTTTAGCTCAAAGGCTATCATAATTTGAGAGCTTATGTGCCCGCCCGTTCTGTATGTATGTACTTTCGTGCGTACGTGCGTGCGTAACGCGATAACTCATGATAAAAATATCCTATCCACTTGAAATTTTGTATATAGGTATATCCTGATAAGGCGCTTCCCTGATTAGTTTTTGGAGTTCATTCGATATGTATAAGAGGGGGGAACGAGGGGCTCATGTCCCTCCCCTTAATTTATATAAATGGGTTTTTCATGCAGAATAATCAGATTTCGTTCACATCTCTGAATAGTTTTGGAAGTTTAATGGTTAAGTATAAAAGAGGGGAGGGGGGATAACTCTTCTTAAATTATATATATGGGTTTTTATTAAGAATCTTCCGATTTGTTCTGAATTCTGCATATAGATTTTTTATATTATAAATCATGTCTCTGATTAGTTCAGGGGGTTCAATGATTAAGTAAAAAAAGGGGGACCTTTGATTTTTTTTTCGATCGGAATCAACCCTTGAAAATAATAATGTGTATGTAAATGTAATGTGTATATAATGTGTATATATAATAATTGGCTGTAATGTGCAATTAGTGAATATAGCCTGTGAGCTCAATGCCACCAGTTTAAGTAGGCAATGTTCTTTTTATTATAATGACATTTACTTTAAAGCTTTGAAAAAAAAATGTAAAAATTTTAGCAATTACTGGGAAGTAATTTTTAAAAGAGAAAAATAATCAAAATTATGTCAAATATTGACATTTCCGCAAAACGTGATAACTCAAATATAAAATAATGTATTGACGTTTTAAATTGCATAATAAACAGAATTACTTTCTCTAGGACATCATAATCACATTTTTGTCTCAGATGATATGACAGTAAAAGTACTGATGTAATGAGAATTGAGAATTGAGAAAATTTTGAAAAATTTGCCTCAAGTTTGTCATTTATCACTCGTATTATGAACAGAAACCAGAGCATTTTTTTCGTTTATACCAATGTAAATATAAAATTTAATATATTATCATAAGTGTAGTCTATTCCCTCAAAATACATTTGTAAAAAGAAGTACAGAAAATTTCGTGGTATTTCATGTATAATTTTTTGTTGTATGATTGTTTGCGTATATAGTAGAAATCTGAAAAACCTTATTTTGAGAAAAACTTAAAATAATTTTAAAACTCAATTCAAAAGCTATAATAGATGTAATTTTAAACGATTATAACTCGGGTTCTATTTTAGATACAGATAAATTTTAGAAAATTTTGATAGATAATAAATTCAATTTTAACATTATTGCAAAAATGAAAAATCGATATTTTGATCGAAAATTACGTTTTAAAGGTGTTCGGATACCTTAAGTGAAGTCAAGTGTGTTTAGGTGAAGTTGGAAATTGAGTTCGTTGAATGTAATATGGTGAATCATTTCGTAATAAAAAATAAAGTAAATGAAATGATTTGGAATGTTTTTAGTTTTTGTAATTTGATCTTTTGAATTTACAGTCCACGTCCAAATAATTTATGTTTCTCAACTGAATTTAAATTGAATATTATAAAAAACATAACAATGTAATATTATTAAAAATAAATAAATTTCGATAATCAATAGATTCAGAGCAAAATTATGATAAAATATTATGTATGAAATCATGCATATATTACAACTTGTAAACGATTCTCGATGTCTCAAAATAGAAAAAAAATAGATTCATCTATGAAACAAAACCTCCTGTCCCTTAAATATCATAAAATTTTTCGCAACGTGAAAATAGCTGCGGAAATTTATAGAGCAGCTGTTCCCAAACTTTTAGACCAACGTACCACTAAGAAGAAGTTCATAATTCCTCGTACCACGACAAGAAAATTTCAAATCTAATACAGAAAAACCAACATAAATTAAATCATTTTTAAGTGACAGATATTGATGCACTTAAACAGAGAACACAAATGCTCTTTTTTAAAAATGGAAAAAAAATATATACACATTTTAATTCATTTTGTTCCGCACTTTTTTTTTTCAAGATTAATACTATATTTATAGCAATAGCAATATACGTAAGAAATTTTAATCAATGAATAACCAACATAATAAATTAACATAAAATAAACTGATTATTAATGCGAGATCGAAGATCTTGAAGTAATATATACAAATACATTGGAGTAATAGACAAAAACTTATTTCTTTTCTTACGGAGGATGAAAGGTTAACTCAACATCTACCGAAGCTTTTGTTCCATTTCATCTAAAAATTCTAATCAAAATTACATTCAAATAAGACAAAGCAAAACGTTGTCAAAGCAGTAACAACAGAGAGCATGCAACACTGAGTCTATGCACTAACAAATCAAGAAAAAGGAGAGAGAATGGGCGATTGAGCCTTTTATTATTATTATTATTATTTCACATGCTGTATTTTTTATTTCATTTCATGTACCGGTATCAGAATTTCGCGTACCAGTAAAAAAAACTTCACGTACCAGTACTGGTACGCATACCTGCTATAGAATAGGTTAATTCGAAATGATTGTTGCCCACGGCTAAAGGGTTCAGGAAAACAGTTAATATTGCATAGACTAATGATCGAAAATTCTATTTTAAAGTTAGACTTTCCTTCTTTTATTTTTCTTTATCTTTCTTCTTTTTTAAGGTTTCGTTCATGTGACGAAGCCCTTTGTCACTCCGTCCATCACAGAGACCGTACTCAAAAACTGTATAAATTAGAGACTTCAAATTTTGTGTTCTTACAACTGAATATTTCGTGTAACTCGGCAAAAAAAGTAAAATTTTGTATTTTGAAATATTTGTTATTTTAATTTGATTAATTTTCTCAATATCATCCGTTCATTTTTGCGATTTAAATTTTTAAAGAAACCTTCATTTGAACATTTCGTTTGTAGATATCATAGCTCGGATGAAAAACATCTCACTAGAAAACAAAAGTTTTTTAGTTCGAGCCTCGGTGTTGGAAGTTGAAATTTTTATATTAAAATGGATTTAATTTTTAAAAAAATCGCGTTTTTTTTGACAATTTAAGGGTTCATATTATTACGATTTCATTCATCTGACATTCATAATATTTTTTAGAATTCAGTTTTCTTTCTGCTTTAAAAAAATGGTGATTTATTAAGGATTCAGCATTTTAAATTTCGTTTAAACAATTTTTTTTCGTTTTTAGAAATTTAAAATTTTATTTATATCTTCGCTATTTTTGTTTAATTTCAGATTTTCAAAAAAATTGGAATTTATGACTTTTTTTTTAAATAATTTGATTTGAACATTTTTAATTTTATTAAAGTAAATAACATATTGTCTCAACTAGTGTTTTAAAATTAAATTTGTTGGTGCGACAATCTAGTAAGTATTTAAAAATAATAAATTAACAATGTGGATTAAATTATTAAAGGATTAGTTGTT
The DNA here is from genome assembly GCA_964019185.1 of Maratus speculifer. Lineage (NCBI taxonomy): Eukaryota > Metazoa > Arthropoda > Arachnida > Araneae > Salticidae > Maratus > Maratus speculifer. The sequence goes on from OZ025289.1 coordinate 216,237,389, forward strand.
TTAAAAGAAATATTAAATGAAATCCTCTGTGCGATCTGTGATCACACTTACCCACTTGATTTTAGGTAATTTTCATTACAAAAATTCAAAAGCTACCTATTGCAGCCGTCGAAGAAAAAGCACTTCCGGAAAATTTTGGGATATTTTCACCGATAATGAACCCCAGACCCCAAAACCATCTATCGCACATGGATATAAATGAATGCTATTATCGCATAGTTAAATTTCAATGAAAAAATGGAAAGAACAAATATTGTTGAACATATAACGTTGTGCAAATTATATATTTGTTAAAATTTTATTTTAATATGTCTATTAACATTTTCGATTGGATAAACAGATCAAAAGACATTTGCGTGACAGAAAACTAAAATCTTGTTTTGCATTTTAATGCATACTACTTAAAGTGGATAAGACACAACAATTCAAGAAAAAAGTGGTAATGGAAATCTATCGTACTTAGTCTGTTGAGAATCAACCCCTTCGGGACCACGGATGCACATATGCACCTTCAAAACGTGCTTCTATTGCTTGTTTATGACACCACTAAAAAAGAAAAGTATAATTTTCCTAATAATTTAATTAAAATATTCACTTGTTTGCTAAATTAATTTTAATTGTATGAAAAAAGTGGGGGGGGAGTGAACCAAATAAAATTCATGTAAAAGATGCTGGTCTCGAATGGATTAATAAATAAGAGAGTCTTCTGCATTGTTATCATCATGTGTTCAATTAATTTCCATTATCATAAAACAGTTCTATATTCTGTATATGATAGAGTTCATCAGTGGTGACGTCACAACTCCAGAAATTGGGTCAAAACAAACCACAGAGTTCAGAAAAGATAGAGATGAAGTGTGTTGTTTTATAGTGAAGCTAAAAATTCAAGCCTAAAACTGATTTAAACAAAGTTACAATTCGGCCCAAACACTTGCGCCTTGCTTTTAAAACTTCACCCAGATTAATGAATTCAGCCTTTGAACGATATCTGATTTCATATTGAAAGCCTTTTAGGTGGTTTATAGTGCATCTCTAACGCACTCTAAGCTCTCTCGGTTTGTATTGACCCTGTTACCATGGAAATGCGGGGTTGAGTTGTCTGTGACGTCACACTGATGAGCCCTATTGTACATCTGAGTTTATTAAAAAGACACGGATATGACAATGTGATACAAAAGAAAAAAAGACACTTGTTCTAAAGCAGCTTCAGGAGCAAGAGATCTGCCATTCTACTGGACCTCTAGATAGCATTTACCTTCGCTACCTGTTCCAAAATACCAGCCATATTTATCTGCGAATAGATGATCAGGATCAGCCTGTGGGTACTCCTTACAAACAAGACCGTGGAAATTAGTTAGCATTATCAATAGGTACAGTGAATTACTATATGACAAAAGGCAATGCAACTCCACAGACTCGTTTTTTTTTTCAGAAAAAAATATATAGAATATAGCGCAATTCCTTGATGTCTGTGTATTTGTGTTTTCCATAATAGAGATGACAAACTTACGACTCAGTTACGACAAACTTTCTTTGTTTCCTGTAATATATCAGTTTCAGTATCTTAAGTGTATCTCGAAATTTATACTCTGAATCATCATTTTCCTTTGCCTGTGCAAGCACTCACTTTATAGCACTCGACAGTGAAAGCATTTCAAATAATGCACTACATAACTTTTTAGCTAGAAGTCCATGTATATTACACAAATTTTAATGTTTATACCTGTCATTGGATCCAAACTTCACAAATATTAACCTTTCCTAGCATTTCAAATCAGTTTCTAGAGAAAACAATGCAATAACTACCACACCAGTATCTTTAGAGATTATAAAACTTCTAAATCCAGACACCGTGTTCTAGCATGGTGTGCGCGAAATAAAAGTTACGTATCACCTCTTCTTGGAAGTAGATCAATTTAGTGAATTCTTCAACTATTTATTTCATGAATTTATATAATTTTTCTCAGTAGATACCCTACATCATTCATGGATTCAACTATTTCAGTTAATGTTCATTTTGCCATTCTTTAGAAATGAAATGCATAAAAATTGCTTCTGTTTTCGTACTGTTTTTCCCGGAGACGATAACTTGCATAACATCACTGTTCCATGTAGACAGACGATATCGCGCCACCTATAATTAAAATCTCAGTGTCCAGAAACTGAAGAGAAGTGAAGTGTTTTTTCTGTTTTTATTCTAAAGTTGTGTTTGAGAAATGTGCAGACGATAATGCGGCAGTGAGCTGCTAGTGAGTTATTCTTTTTAATAAAGTGATTTAAATATAACCAATGCCTATGGATTAATTGTGTAGTGTGTGTATTTATTTTCATGGACCGACGAGCCGGGAGGTGAAAATAATTATTTATGTGAGTGAATAATCATCGAATTTGAACTATGTGCTGATGTTATATTAAGAGTTCTGTAGCTACCGATTTTAGTACGTGTAGCTAACAAGAGTAATAACTTTTATAACTAGTCTTTAAAACCAATCTTATTCGATCGTCGACAGCGGTAATCTTTTTACCAAGACTAATTCACACTACATACTTTTTAAATAAAAATAACGATAAAATTAAGTTTTTAGAACATGTGCTCGAGCGAGAGATAACAAGCACGCAAACTTTATTAGGTCAAAAAAAGTTAACTGGTAGAAGGTACAGTTGAAAGATGCACAATAATACACAGTTAAATAAGTGAAATATAAAAATACAAATTATTTTACAAAAACTATTTTAAATATTAGAAATGCATTTTAAAGTAAAGAAACATTATTTTAAATTATTATGTTAGCAAAGAATTATTATAAAACATTTTAATTTGAAAAGATGAATATCATTTTAAAAGTTACTATTTGCGATGCGACACAGTTTACGATTCCAGTTATTTTTGCTGGACCAGCATCGCCATCTGTCGGCATACAATGGCCCGACATGTACTCCTTCTGAGTTTCGTTAAGTTTTTTCGAATAGAAACCAATTGGCTTGCACATGTTGTCTTCAAATTGTTCTAAAACTGAACCATTTGTCCAATCTGAAGCATCTGTGCATAGAGATAATGGGAGTCCAGGTTTTGGAAAACACAGAAGTGCAGCATTAGCTAGATCAGCTTTGCACTTTTCAAATTGCTGGATACTTTCATCTGTCCAAGGGACTTTTCTGCGATCCTTTTTCTTTGCACCTTTTAACATCTCATGAAGCAGTGCTTGGGTTTGTGCTGCATCTTTCAGGTATCTGCGATAGAAATTAATCATACCAAGAAAGGTACGTAGATCGTGCAGGGTTTCTGGCAATTTATAATCTAGGATAACTTGGACTTTAGCTGGAAGGGGTGAGGAATCTTTCTCATTAATGAGGTATCCCAAAAATTCAATTTGGTTAATTCCCATTATTGATTTTGCAACATTAATGCGCAGGCCATACTTATTTAATCTCTCAAATACTATTTTTAGGTGCTCCTTATGCTCGGCTTCTGAGCTCGAAGCAACTAGCACATCATCCAAATAGGGAAACAAAAAATCTAACCCCTGAAAAACTTGATTAATAAATCGCTGGAACGTGGCAGGAGCATTCCGGAGGCCAAAACTCATGACATTGAACTCAAACAATCCGAATGGGGTAATTATTGCAGTTTTGGGCTTGTCTTCTTCAGCTATTGGAATTTGATAATATGCTTTGATTAAATCAAGCTTAGAGAAAATAACTGTATCTTTTAATATGTTATGAAAATCTTCAATTCGGGATATGGGATATCTGTCTGGAATGGTTTTGTCATTTAATCTTCTGTAATCCCCACAAGGTCTTAGGGTGCCATCTTTTTTATTAACCAAATGAAGGGGACTGGCCCATTGGGATTTTGAAGGTCGGATTATGTTATTGTCAAGCATGAATTGAAACTCCTGTTTGGCCAACGGAAGCTCTTCAGGATTTAGTTGTTGTGCCTTGGAATGCACTGGTGGACCTGTTGTTTCAATGCAATGCTTAACTTCATGTTTAACTGATTTATTTAAAATATTAGGTTTCGTAATATCAGGATATAAATTTAATAAATCACTAAATTGGGATGTACGATCAAACGTAGTTATAAAACACTCATCAGAAATTGTTGAAATTTCACTTTTTACAGACAATTGTGTGATGCCATCAATTAATTTACGTTTATGTATGTCAATAAGCAAATGAAAATGATGCAGAAAATCAGCACCAATGATTCCTTTACTCACATTGGCTACTATGAATGGCCATTGAAATGCACGTCGTAAACCAAGGTCTAGTGTCAGTGTTTTTATATCATAAGTTGGTATTTCAGTACCATTGGCAGCATATAACACATATGAGCATGGTTGTTCTGCTTTTACGTTTGCTGGAACCAAGGACACATCAGCACCACTATCGACTAAGAAGCGCACACCAGTTTTTTTGTCATGAACAAATAGTCTGTAGTTGCGGCAATCTATGTTCTTTGCAGCAGGACTTGCCGCTGACTCTACTGCTGGGTGGAGTTTTCCGCTTGTTGCCAACTACAGGGTTGTTTACATTTCTCAGGAAGACATTTTTTTCCAAATCTAAAGTGGTAATAGCAAAGCTTACCATTAGGATCATAACGCTTGCGGGATTGACTTCTGTATCTGCCAGCACGGCGATAAGGAGTACGACTGCGAGATCGTTGAACATGCAAACTTGCAATCTGCTGCTCCAAGCTGGAGATCTTATCCAAGAGGGCTGCATAGCTGGGAGTCTCTTTATCAACTTTGGCAAGTTCCATATTAGGGTTCAGTTCAGTGATTTTATCAGCCATTTTGGCCAATTTTTCTAAATCTTCATCACTGACAACAATTATGTTTTTCCCTGAATCCGGGAGCTTTTCTAACCAGAGAGTTCTGAGCACTTTGTCTGAAACGTCCTTCGTATCGCCTAATGCTTGCATCTTACGTAAGAGTTGGCTGGGCTTCAAATCTCCTAATTCCAGTCCAGTGAGAAGTCGTTTGATGCGCAAATTTTCGCTTTCTTTAAAAGTGCTTAAAAGTCTGTCTTTCGCGGCTGCATACTTATTTGGAGAGTCATTTTGAATTATGTCCCATATATTCTCCATAAACTTCGGGTCCAACTGTGCGATCAAATAATTGAACTTAGTTTCGTCGCACGTGATTCCGGCTATCTTGAATTGCGCTTCAATTGTAACAAACCACATTTCAGGTTTTTTTGTCCAAAATGGGGGAATTTTGATGCAAACTTTGCTAGCTTCTGCTGATCCGGAGTTTTGGTCGGTAAGAGGCATTTTGAATAAGTTATGCTAACGAGGGTCACCAATTGTAGCTACCGATTTTAGCACGTGTAGCTAACAAGAGTAATAACTTTTATAACTAATCTTTAAAACCAATCTTATTCGATCGTCAACAGCGGTAATCTTTTTACCAAGACTAATTCACACTACATACTTTTTAAATAAAAATAACGATAAAATTAAGTTTTTAGAACATGTGCTCGAGCGAGAGATAACAAGCACGCAAACTTTATTAGGTCAAAAAAAGTTAACTGGTAGAAGCATGAAGATAGAATAAAAGAAGGAGAACCAAGAAGATAGGCTTTTCCCAACAGAACTTAGCCCCTAAGTATTGCCCGGTGCATAGCGTGGCGCTAGTGATGCTGCACTGACTTTCGATCACATGACTTGTTTGACTGGTTTCTCGACTAATCTGCTAGCGGGACGTAGGGGGCGCTAGATTTCATCTGCTGCCAAACTGCCGGAAATGCCAGCCAGACTCGGAAAGACTTTAGGGACGAAAGTGGAAGCGCCGTCTTTGATCTCCTTCTACTATATCTATCTTCATGGGTAGAAGGTACAGTTACAGTCGAAAGATGCACAATAATACACAGTTAAATAAGTGAAATATAAAAATACAAATTATTTTACAAAAACTATTTTAAATATTAGAAATGCATTTTAAAGTAAAGAAACATTATTTTAAATTATTATGTTAGTAAAGAATTATTATAAAACATTTTAATTTGAAAAGATGAATATCATTTTAAAAGTTACTATTTGCGATGCAACACAGCTTACGATTCCAGTTATTTTTGCTGGACCAGCATCGCGATCTGTCGGCATACAATGGCCCGGCAGTTCTATTAAAGATCTGTCCAACGTTCAACATAAGAGTCTTCGAATAATATCGTGCTCAAATAAGTGAAGTGTTGGGTCTAAGAAGATAAATTTAAGAGTTAGAATGAGTCTACTTCGGGATTTTCGCAGCGATTTGAGTGAGGTAAGAGCAATTTTCTAGTTTAATTTTGATTAAGTTATGTCTGTTATTGATAATTTAAATAAAGTCCAGCTTAAGCTCGTGATTGAGGAATTAGGATTAACTGCTTCTGAAAGTAGTAAAATTATTGATTTAAAAAATATTATAAAGAACAGTGGATGTTACTCAAATGAGCAGTTATTAAAAAGCATCGTTAATTCGGTTGTTGAGAAGTATAAATCGCGAAAGGAAATTGAGAAAACAAAATTAGAATTAAAAAAAATTAAATTAGCGCAATTAGAAAAGGAGTTAGAATTAGCAAATATTCGTAAAGAACCATCCCAAATTTCTGATTTTGAAAAAAATTAAATTAGCTCAGTTAGAGAAAGAATTAGAAATAGCCAAATTGCGTAAAGAGTCTTGGGAAAATGTGCCGTCCGTAACAGAAAAATCGGAAACGGAAATAGGGAACAATAACTTGGAAAGTTTTATTAAAAGTATTAAAACTTTAACTATTCCTTTACCATCGAGAGTTGAGTCATTTAATCTTTTTTTTCAATCTCTTGAGAAAGCGTTTCGAACTAAAAATGTACCTGGAGAGTTTATGGAGGAAATTCTGTTAAATATTCTCGGGGAAAAACCGAGCAATTTAATGATCTATTTATCAGAGGAAGAGTTGATTAGTTATGATAAATTGAAAAATGTAGTCTTAAAAGAATTTCGACCTACTCCACAAGAATGTTTAAACAACTTCAAGAGTGTGCAAAAATTACCATCGGAAAGTTACGTTCAATTTGCAGCTAGGCTGAGTTCAAATTTTCAGTATTACTGTAATCTGCGTGAAGTAAATTATTTTAAATCATTATAGGATCTGATTGTTTCAGATAAAATTTTCAGTTCTTTAGATCGCGAATTAATGAATCATATCGCAATTAAACAAGAAGAGTCATATTTTAAACCACAGCAGCTAGGAAGAGAATGCGATATTTTTTTTGTCGATTAAAAATAAATCTAAAGATGATACAAATGTGTATTCGAGAAATACGATAAATGAAAATAAACGTATAGCGACAAATAAATTTCAAAATCGGCCTCAAAGGAGCGTTTCAAATATATTTTTTTCGGAAACAAAAAATGTGAAATGTGTCTTTTGTAAATCTAATGAGTGTCATGGTTTACATTCTTGTCCGCAATTCAGAAAACTGTCCATAAAACATAGAATAGAAGTTGCGAAATTAAATAAAGCATGCTTCAAATGTTTAAATTATAATTGTTGCGTACAGAAATGTAAATCTAAAAACAATAACACAGATGTAAACTACCGCATTCTGAACTAATACATTTTCCTAGAGAAGAAAAGGAATTAAATAATAAAAATTAAAATGTTGGTCATGTGTTTCAATCGGCTGCAGGAATAAAAAAATCAAAACCCGAGGAAATCTTTTCCTACCCTCCGAGTCAGACTGTCGCCTCTAGTTATGTGAAAAATAAAACCAAGTCCGTTTTATTAAGTTCGGCGCGTATCCTCATTAAAGATAAATTTTCGGAATGGCAGGAAGTTAGATGCTTACTAGATGTCGATTCACAAGTCTGTTTGATTACTTCACAGTGTGCTAATCGATTGCAGCTTAGAATTAATAAAACGAATACTTTAATTTCGTGTTTGGATGACACTTCTATGACAATGAAAGGCTGCGTAAATAAAAAAATCGCAAATAGAGATAAAAAAGCTTGCTCTTAAACAACTCCAATTGCTGTGGACTCGCTTATCAAAAAAAAAAAAAAAAAAAAAAAAAAAAAAAAAAAAAAAAAAAAAAAAAAAAAAAAAAGGAATACTTCAAATAGTATAAAGATTAAATGAATATGAAATGTTGGGGCATATGAAACAGGTTAAAGAAGTAAAGGACGCTGACATTGTGTATTAGGCTCCACATCATGGTATATTTAGACCAGAAAAGTCCACCACAAAACTGAGAGTTGTATTCAACTGTTCTGCCACAACAACAAATGGCACATCACTTAACTCGTTGCAGTATAATGGCGGTGTTATTCAGAATGACTCATTTACAATTATGATTAGTTTTCGAGAGCATGCTTATGCACTGACTGCGGATGTCCAAATGATGTATCGAATGATAAACATTGTTCCTAGTCAGCACCTATTGCAGAGAATTTTGTGGAACGATAATTTAGAGGAAGAGCTTAAAATTTTAGAACTACAGACCCTTACATAAGGTACGGTTAGTGCGTCTTATTTAGTAATGAAAACTCTCAACCAGCTATCGATTGATGGAGATAGATATCCTATGGCAGCATCGGTTCTTCGTGAAAAAATTCACATGGATGATATTTTGTGCGGTGCACCTACGCTTGAGGAAACCAAAGAGTTGCAGCGGCAGCCCATAGCGATTATACATAAAGCAGGCATGAGACTCCATAAGTGGTGTACAAGTGATAAAAATCTTTCGCTGACATACGAAGAAGGGTATAATTTTAAAAATGAAATTGGAACTAAAACGTTAGGGGTTTCGTGGAACCCAAGGAATGATTGTTTCACATTTCGAGTTAAGGTGAAATTGAGCAATTCCTACACCAAGCGAGAAGTATTGTCAACAATCGCGAGACTGTCTGACGCACTGGGACTTCTTGGTCCAGTTATATCTAAAGCCAAAATACTAATGCAGAAATTGTGGAGAATCAATATTGACTGGAATGACGAGCTTCCTAAATCAGAGTTTTACGAGTGGCATCAATTTCTTATGTCGTTTAAATGTGTAAATAATATAAAAATTTGTAGGCTTATTATAATTAAAAACCCAGAAATTATAGAAATACATGGGTTTGCAGACGCCTCAGAACGTTGCTATGGGGCAGCAGTTTATTGCAAATCCAGTGATTCTTTAGGAAATGTAATGGTGAATTTAATCGCTAGCAAGTTGCGCGTTACACCGATAAAGAGTCTAACTATCCCAAGACTGAAGTTATGTGCAGTAGTGTTGCTAACCAAACTGGTAAAAAGAGTATTATCATCCATGAAAGTAATAGTGACAAATGTTTTCCTTTGGTCAGATTCAACGATTGTGTTAGCATGGATTCAAAAAGAACCTATCGACCGTAAGCAATTTGTTCAAATCCGAGTGGCTAACATTCAAGTAAACTCTAGTGCTGAACATTGGCATCATATTTGCTTAGAAGAAAATCCTGCTGACAAACTTTCCAGAGGTATGGATCCTGACAAACTTGTAAATTGTAAATTATGGTGGAATGGACCTTCATTTATTCAGAACAGCGATTATCCTGAACGTTCAATAACCATACCAGAAACAAATGATGAGTTCAACAAAGAGCTCAAATTTAATGTTAAAATCGTTAATGAATTTAATGTTGTAAATTGTAATATTACCGAGAATTGTTTTGCAAATAACTTGATTAATCTTATTAATAATTATTTAACAATTGTGCGTATTCTTAGTTATATTTTCAGATTTGTGATGAATGTAAAAGATCCAGGTTAGATATTAGTAATTTAAATTTTTCAAAAAAGCACCCGGCGATTTTACCAAAGAGTAATAATTTTACTCTAAATGTTATAAATTATTAGCATAAGAAATATTTGCATGTTGGTTCATCAACTTTACTATCCTTAGTAAGACATAAATTTTGGCCAATAAATGGTCGTGCAATATGTCGAAAGGTGGTTCATCAGTGCATTCTATGTTTTAAAGCTAAACCAGCTATTGCAAATCAATTGATGGGCGATTTGCCCAGGGATAGCGTCCAATTGGACTATTGCTTTAATATTTCGGATGTTGATCTGTGTGGGCCATTTATGATCAAAATTGGTTATGCACGTAGGACCATCTTACAAAAAATTTATATCTGTATTTTTGTTTGTTTTGTATTTAAGGCTATACATATAGAAATTGTCTCAGATTTAACCTCCGAATCATTTATTGCGGCACTGAAAAGATTCATCGCACGCAGAGGTAAATGTGCCAAATTGTATTCTGATAATGCGAAAAATTTTATTGGTGCAGATAAGACTCTTAGGGTCTTTTATGAATTAGTAAAAAAACCTGATGAGAAATTAGCAACATATTTGTCTAGTCAAAGCATTGAGTGGAAATTTATTCCACCCAGATCACCCAATTTCGGCGGTCTTTGGGGGGTAGTAATAAAATCGTTTAAATTTCATTTTAAGAGAATTGTGGGAGGTGCTAACCTCACTTATGAGGAATTTCTTACAGTAGTGATACAAATAGAGGGAATATTAAATTCGAGGCCTCTGAGTCCATTATCAGATGATGCAAATGATTTTGGAGTCCTAACTCCAGCTCATTATCTTATAAACAGACCATTAAATGTCATTATTGAGCCTGATTTAACCAATATAAAAGAAAATCGCCCAAAAACTGGCAAAGAATAACTAAAATTGTACAACTTTTTTGGCGCAAATGGCATCATAATTATTTAAGTGAACTACATCAGGGGAGTAACTGGAGATTTGAAAAGGATAATGTAAAAATAGGAGATCTAGTGTTGTTAGTAGAGGAAAATATACCAACCAATAAGTGGCCATTAAGCAGAATTATTGAAGTATATTACGGTAATGATAAGAAAATTCGCGTAGTTCAGGTAAAAACTCAGAATGGAATTTTTAAAATATCGATTAGTAAAATATGTATTTTACCTAGGCCTGAAACCCATGGTACTTAAAAAAAAAGATAAATGTATATATATATATGTGTGAGTTTTATATTGCTTTTTCTTTCAATTTTTATATTTAAGTAAACATATATAGTGACCTTTTGAATTTATTTGTGTAATTAGTGTACTTAGAGAAAAAAAAAGGAGTTATTATTGAATGTGAAACTTGCCAATGGGGGCCGGTATGTTCCACGTAGGCAGACGATACCGCGCCACCTATAATTAAAATCTCAGTGTCCAGAAACTGAAGAGAAGTGAAGTGTTTTTCTGTTTATATTCTAAAGTTGTGTTTGAGAAATGTGCAGACGATAATGCGACAGTGAGCTGCTAGTGATTTATTCTTTTTAATAAAGTGATTTAAATATAACCAGTGCCTATGGATTAATTGTGTTGTATGTTTTTTTTATGCATTTTCCAATGAGATTTTTAGCTTTTTTTCGAGTTCTATGGTAATTTTTGATATTCGAAAATAAAAATTGATTATTAAACATTTAATCGTATGTAATTTTAGAGATTTTTAATGCATTTTTAAAAAGATTTTTCGCGTGCCGCGTCGATTTTTTTATCATCCATAAAAGATTTCCGTGTAATACTTGATTATGCTGTCGATCAATTTTGCCAAATTATATAAATCATCTAACGACTCGCCAAACTATGCAAATTCATGTAAAATTTTTGTTAAATAATGATAGGACAAATAAATTAGAAAAACATTAATAAAATACAAATAAAACAACGAATTAAAAATCATTGATGACGTAACAAACATGTGTAACGTGTTTAATGTCAAGCGAATGTGACATTTACGATCAGCCATTATTGACGCTTAATTTTATAGTTTGGCAATTAGTTTCTTGACAGACCGGATAATCAAATAGTACTGATTACCGATTAGAACTTTTATCCATTTGAGAAAATTCTGATTACTGCGATTTTAAAATTAACTAGCGATTTTTAGTGCATTTTTCAATGCGTTTTTAATGCAGTTTTCAATGCTATTTTTAATTATTTTTTTAATGCGATTAGTACCTTTTTTTAGATCCCCACAGTGATGTTTAAACAATTAAAAAAGGAATTTGATTTCAAATTTTTAGACTAATTTAGTAAATTTCACCATCTACATTTTATAAATTTTGTCTAATTTCAATGCGATTTTTGGATACATTTTTTTTTCTTTTTGCGTTGACTTTTTTGTAATTCATGAAAAATGTTATTTCTATGTTTTACCCGACTACAATAAATTTTTATTCTCGAGATGCATTTTACATTTAGCGATTTTTAATGAATTTTTCAATGCTTTTTTTAATGGCTTTTAGAATTTCATGTTTTTTTTTTTTTTTTTTTTTTTTTTTTTTTTTTTTTTTTTTGAAATTTGTAAAAGGAATTTAATTTAAAATTTTTATCCTTACTCTTTAAAAAAATTTTGCTATTTACGAATTTTGCAATTTACCAATTTTTAATGCAATTTTTAGCATTCATGATCAATTTTTTGCCATTCATGAAAGTTTTCCAATTGCAATGTTTTATATACCCTAGCCCAGGGATGTCCAACGCGGGGCCCGCGGGCGCCATGGCGCCCTTTGGAGGTTTTCTTGGCGCCCTTGTGAAGGTTCCTTTGTTACTAGTCTTTTTTTGTTTTATGTAAAATTCCCTTGTAAAAGATACTTCATTTGAAATCTTTTTTGTTTGCTTGAGAGATGTTTTAAAAATCTCTACGAGTGCATTTCACGCATCAACAATCATAGCATATGCAACAGATTAAAAGAAAGGCAAAAGCACATGATTAGTTTTTTAAAAAGCAAATCATGTACTGTTGCGTTTCCTAACTAATTTCTAGTTATTCTTTATGAATCTTTGTATAGTAATTATGCCAATTGAAATTAATAAATTTTGGCAATATATTTTTTAATGTGTTAAGAAGTAAAATGTAGAAAAAATATCCGATCCTCCACCTCCTTTATGCATGAAAGTTCAGCATGTTTGGTATCCTTATTCACATTGTTTCAATTACTATTTGGTTGTTTTATAACATAGGATAAAGACTGTCTTTTTCTCTCTCAGAACTTTAAAACTTTAGATAATTTTGATATTTTTTTTAACTTTTAAAATCTATTAAATCGTGCGAAAGTATTTACATCAATAAGAGCTCTTCTAGACTCTTTCTTTAGAACCACCCATGACTTTGCTTCGGTACATTGTAAAAAAAATTCTGTAAAGTTACTAAACTTTTTCTAGGAAACTGGGATTCCAAGAACTTTTCATCTAAAGGTTACAGGAAAATTTCATATAACCGATTCCGAAACTTGAATTTTTGCTGTTATCGTTACAGGAAATGTTTTTGGAATCCCAGTTTCTTAGATAAAGTTTAGTAATTTTACAGAATTTTTTTTATAGTGTACTTTTTATAATGGCAAATTTATACCTCCCAAAACAGTTGTAGAGTATTTGCATCCCCCTAAAACCTGACAATATATCTGAATACCCTTTTATTTTATTAACTGGTGATATTTAATTTTTTGGCTCCTTCCAATAAAAAATGTTTAAAATAAACCCTCGCAGAAAAATGCATTATTCGGAATTTATTACATTTAACAATTTACAGTTATTTTTATTTTTCTTCTTTTCTTTTTTTTTCAACGTGGTTCTTCAGGTCTAGGGGCATTCTATCTCTAGTGTGTTATGTATTTGCCTATATGTTATGCTACTAATATTAAAAGATGATTTTCTTGCATGTTTTGAAGCATTTTAATAATGGCGCCCTTCATCGCCTGCCAAAAGCTGAGGTGCGCCCCTGCTTAGTAAAAGGTTGGACAGGCCTGCCCTAGCCTATTGTAGTTGATTTTCCCATATATCTGTATTTAATACGATTTTTCGAGATTTTCTACGCTTTGAGCCGATTTTTTATCATTCGTAAATGATTTCCGATTACAGTGTTTTACCCAAATACAGTAAACTAGCCGCCCTTGGCGATCAGATTAGTCTCCCTTGAATGTAAACTAACCATTAAATCATATTTCTTTAATTCATAATTTATTTTAATTGCTTAATATTTTGCTAAATTAAGAAATTGCATTAAATTGCACGCCCATGGTGACCAGTTTGGTCTCCCTTGAACGTATACTAAGCATTAAATCATATTGCTTTTATTCATAATTTATTGCAATTGCTCAATTTTTTGACAAATTAGAAGAGTCTGCCAGAGAAATAGACACAAGATGTCATGTACGCAACACATTGGTGCGATTGCAGCAAAATAGCAATTATGTGCGCTTCACATGGTATCGTTACTTACTTATTAATAAACTGTTTGTTTATTTATTTATTTATTTTTTTTTTTTTAAGGTTTTAAATTTTTTACTATAATTATTAACTAAACTTTTTTTATTTATGATTATGCCCTTTTAAAATAATAGAAATTAGTTTAAAAATATGCACGTAATTGGTTTTCGCCAAATTGGCGCCAGAAAAATAGCGCGCCAATGTGGTGCAAATAGAAATCTGTGACATTTAGCCATTTGTTTAGTTCCTTGGCGATTTTTTGCCATTCGGAAACCTATTTCGATTAATATATTTCCTTTAATAGGATTTTCGGCGTTCCATGTCAACATTTTAATATTCATGAATAATTTCTGATTACAACCCCCCCCCCCTGCATATTACTTTTTTAGACATTGACTTAAAAATATTTAGCGATTTTTAATGCAATTTTCAATGTAATTTCTAGCCATTCTTCAAGTTTCGTAGTTTCGATTATTTGACATTCGGAAACTGATTTCGATTTCAAACATTTTGTTTAAAATAGTTAATTTTTTCATTGCGATATTTTATCTTTTAACAGTAAATTTTTACCGCACCGATTTTTTAATATTTTGCGATTTTTCATACTATTTTCAGTGCAATTTTGGGGCTTTCACAGTCATTTTTTGACATTTTTCAAATGAATTCGATTTCAAAATTCTAGCCTAACAGGAATTTGGTTTCAAAATTTTAGTCTTTATGGTAATAGTTTTGATATCCTATTTTGATCTCCAGCGATTTTTAATGCAATGTTTTAGCTTTTTTTTGTTTGTTTGTGTTCACGGCGATTTTTTTTTATACGGATAAGGAATTCGGTTTTAAACTTCTTTCTAATATGAAAAATGTTCTCCTGTGCGAATTTTGCTAGATTAAAGGTTTTTATTGCGATTTTTAAAAAATTTTATTCGCATTTCACTGCTTACCATTTTGTTACACTAATTAGATTCAAAACTTTTATCCAAATAGAGTAAATTTTTAGTTCCGTGATTCTGTAAATTTTTGCCATTTTTAATGCAATGTTTACGTTTCTCAGCGATCCGCTTCGATTTTTTAGATGTTCAATTTTCGGCCGAATGTAATAAATTCTAGCCTCTTCTCCTCTAAGTTAATTCGAATTTCGAAATACAATTTTTGAATTTTGTTTTATATTTTTATAAACTTTTTAATGCTTTCGCAATTTTGTAAGATTTTTCCACATTAGTGAAAAACATCCATTTTCAATTTTCTAGACCTTCTCTTTTCGATGAACGTTAAACGAAATTCATGCAACAATTTTTAACTATTTCGAGTTTTTTTATTTTTATTTTAAAGTTTTTTTCACAATTCTTGCTGTTTGTTGAAGAACCCGAGCTTAATTAGCTAGCTAGTTATGTAATATATTAGCTAGTTATGTAATATAACAACATTTTCGTACATAATAATATTTTATAGACTTCTTTTCATTTGAATCAATAAAATATGCGAATAATAAATGTATAACAACATCTGTATATAACTGAAAACAAAAGAAAACTAATCGGATATGGTAATTCCAAAACTTTCTTCTAGCTCATGCATGTTAATATTTCAAAAATCGCTACTACAGTTCCAAAATTAAATGAAAATCTATATTCATCGTGAGGATTCTAAAGGCATGAGATTTCACGCATTAGCTGTTGAACTAGGACTATTGCGCGTATCGGAAATAATTCAACATAAAAGCGTCACTTGTTGGGCGACTGATACCAAAACATAGACAGCAATAATATTTATCAAGCTATATCAAAATCTGATGTTTGATGAAAAAATCCGTGCATTAGTTCTTGAGAGAGAGAGCTATTTCAAGAATCGGGATAATTCAGCATAGCGGCACCATCCATTGGGCTTCTGACGCCAAAACATAAACAGAACTAGTTCATATCACGGATTTACTGAATCTGAAGTTTGATGAAAATCCATGCATTAATTCTTGAGTTACAGTTATTGCAGAAATTATGAAATATGCAACGTAGCAGCGCCACCTGTTGAGCAATTTACACCAAAATGTAAATAAC
The DNA here is from genome assembly GCA_964019185.1 of Maratus speculifer. NCBI lineage: Eukaryota > Metazoa > Arthropoda > Arachnida > Araneae > Salticidae > Maratus > Maratus speculifer. The sequence continues at coordinate 216,253,665 of OZ025289.1, forward strand.
ATCAATTCACGTCAAGGACTAACTGATCTGAAGTTTGGTGGAAATCCGTGCGTTAGTTATAGAGATAGAACTGTTGCATAAATCGTAAAAAGACAGCATACCAGCACGATCTGTTGAGAGATTTACACCCGAAACTAATTAGCATCATCTATATCAGGGACTAATTTTTTTTATTGAATTCCGTACATTAGTTCTTGAGATTATATTTATTGCAAAAATCGTAAAAATTGCAGCATAGCAGTATAGCAGCACCTCTATTGAGCTATATACACCAAAATGTAAGCACAACATCAATTCATGTCAAAGACTAACTGATTCTGAAGTTTTATAGAAATCCGTGCATTATTTAATGATATATAGTTGTTGCGTAAATCGTAAAAAATGCAGCACAGCGCTACCTATTCATTGATCTACACCAAAACCCAATCAGCATCAATTTATATTAGGAAATACCTGAATATAATTTTTTATTAAATTTCATGCATAAGTTCTTGAGATAGAGTGCCCACAAAATTTATGTCACATACAGACAGACGGGCGGAGTCACAAACTCACAGACAAACTTTTTTTTTTGGAATCTCTGACTCCTAAAACGTGTAAATCCCGCCAAAATCAAAATTCGAAAATTTTTACGAATCCAATATTTTCTACTTGTAAAGATAGAAAAAAACAACAATAATTGCTAAATAAAAAAAGAAAGAAAGGAAAATGTAGACATTGATAACGATATCATAAATGGGAGGGGTAGGTTCATGGAATGATAGCGTATGATATCGTACTGGGGGAGGGGGTCCAAAATTATCAAAAAGTTTTAGCGTTATATTATGTACAGCTCAGTACTAAATTTTAAACCTTTTCTTTAATGGCACTGAAGAAACAATAGCTATGCGAAAAAACTTCTTTTCACTTACTTAAAACTGAAAACAAAATAAATATTTAACTACATTCATAATGAAAGGAAAATTATTTTCATTAAATATTTTATGAAAATTCAATAGAAAATAGCTGAGTCTGATAAGGCAATAACGAAAAATATATCTCCCTATTGACATAAAAAAAAAATTATATAATTAACTAAATCGAAGGTCAACGTAATTTATGTATCTGAACCGATGTTTTACAAAATGAATTGTGAGGGAATAATCTCCCAAGCGTAACTTTTAAAAAGTATAAAAGGCTATCACTGTTCAAAGGAAAATCGTACTATTTCAGCGCTTTTACTAATTTCTCAGTTTTCCCTCGGTTTTCTTATTAAAACTACTGAAAATATGATGAAGTTTGCTGTAAGTAGAATTAAATACCTTATTTTATTAATCAATGTATTCAGTAAAATTCTTATTCAGAAAGAAGCTTATTTTGGTAGGACAGAGGTTGGGGGGCAATTAACCAAGGTTTTCTTTACTATTTTCTCATTTTTACTTGATTTTTTTAACCAATATAATATTTTTTATGTGTAAATAAATTATAAAAGTAAAAATGTAGCTTTAAAAAATGAATCTATGTTTAAAATATCTTTAAAATATTATCTATAAAATAATATCTTTAAAAAATGAATGCAAGAAAAATAGCTTTTGTCAAGTAAAGTTTCGGATTTAATATTTTCTAGGAATAAATTTTTCTCATTCGAACCAAAATCTGAAATGAGGCTGCTGAATGCAGAATATTAAAGACAATACAAATATAAATGTTTTTCTTTTAATCTTCACAATTGTAGCTGAATTGTAAACTAAAATGAATTTTTTTTTATTTTAAAGACAAAAAGCTCCGGAATTTCATAAAATTTAAAGTATCATTAACTCGGAGAATTTTTGTAATAGAAGGATGAAATTTTAACTTTTATACTAGTAAAAAATATGAGAAAAATTTTCAATGCATTAATTATAGGACCCAAAGACCATATTAAAATTCAAAAAATCTATTTTTTAAATTTAGTAACAATCAGCATAATCTTAATTCTTATGTTTTTTTTGAACAATTTTGCAATTTCCATTGCCTATGACCTCCAACAGGTGTAATATCAAAGTGTTTTCCTATATTTTTAGGACACCCTGTTTAGAAAAACCAAAATTTGTAACAGTTTTATAAGACATATAATGTTTTAAATTATTTTTCATAATTTAAAATCTGAAAATATTTTCAGGTTTATTATTAAGAATGATAATAAAGACAATGCAAATAAAAATGTTTTTCTTTAATCTTATAATTTACAAGGAGAAAGTATTGATTCGTGAAAATTTTCTGAATTCCAGTTTTCGACGGATTTACACATTTTAGGGGTCAGAGATTCCAAAAAACATGTTTTCACAAAATATCTATCTATCACTCTGTCACTCTGTATGTAGCAAAAATTTGTGGGCACTCTATCTCAATAAGTAATGCACGAAATTTCACAAAACTTTAGATTCAGTTAAGCCTCGATGTAAACTGGAGCTGATTACTTTTTGGTGTATATCGACCAACACAATCGGTGTAAATAGCCTAAGCGATGACGCTGCTATGCGTCATTTTTTCTGAAAATTTTCGGATTGCCATATCCTCTTCCTTTTGAAGTTGCGAAAGTAAAGCCCTATAACAATAAAACCACTTCTCCAAATGATCTAAAATTTCACCAGTATGCCTCAAAGTGACAAAAAAATTTTAAGCATGGTAAAAAAAAAAAAAAAAAAAAAAAAAAAAAAAAAAAAATTTAAAATTGCATTATCAAATGGCGCTGTAAGTTAAGAGAAACAAAGAATATCGTCAGTGAAAGGAAAACAATGCACTTCATTTTGATTAAAAAAAAAAAAAAAAAAAAAAAAAAAAAAACATTATTAGGGCTATTTTCAAATTTCTCTTACATATGGTGTCCAAGAGTAAAAAGAAGAAATTTCAAGCATAAATTAATATTTAAAGTTTGATTTCAGCTAGCATTAGCTAAAGAAGATAATATGGAACATTTCTAACATGAAATTTTTTTTAATCAATAAAAATTTTGGAGAAAAAATCTTTAAAATTGTGATTCCAAGTAAAATTGCCTGTCCCATTCCAAGTTTTATGTAATTAACTGTTATTTTTTTTAACTTAACTTTTTTAAATAAAGAGATTTCTTTATTTTAAACTAGCTGACCCGCCCGGCGTTGCCCGGGTCCGTTATAATAATGTTAAACGAACTTGAAATTTTTATGATTTTATCTTCAACTCAAAATATGTGTTAATACACTGTTAAGAATTTGACCCTTTTGCTGCATCGTCACTCCACCGCTTTTATAGAAAATGATTACTTCAGCCTATTTTGGAGCATTGTCATAGGTCAAAAGAGATATATTCTATAAAAGCGGGGGAATGATGATACAGCAAAAGGGTCAAATTTTTTACAGTGTACATTATATTAAATACGTGCCCCCTGACTGTGTCAACAATTGGTTTTTAAAAAAAACTAATATTTAGCTGCAAAAATACCTAAAATGACTGCAATGGGAAACGCAGGAGGGAATATGTGTCCAACGATTTCGTGTTGATATTTATCCTTAAAATTACTGTTAAGTGACTTAACTAAATACTTTTTTCACATAGATATCCCAAGTGAAATATTTTGAATTTCAAACTAATTATATATCACTCTTAAATCTGACTATACCGCGAATGAAATCGATTCTCGATGATTCGCTAAAAGGTTAGTATATAATATTATAAATTCAGAGCCATTTTACAAAAATAGGTGTATATTTTTTATCAAACATGCGTAATGTTCATTCTATGAACAAAATCCTAACCGTAACCTAATTGTATCGGAATCATAACTTGTCTGTAACTTAGCTGTATCTTAACAGTAACCTAACTGCAAGTTAAATATAACATAAATGTAACTTGACCGTCACCTAATCATAACCTACCCATAATCTAACCACAACCTAACCGCAACTTAACCTTAACCTAACTGTAACCTAACCGGAAAATAAAATAACAAAAGGGTCACCGGAACGTAATTGCAACCTAACTGTTATCTAACCGTAACCAAGTTCTAATTTAACATTTACTATAAACGAAATATTTTAACCATCTCGCGCTAAGTACTTAGTTTCACTTTCCACCGCTACGGAGCGCATTATGTTTTGTAGAACATCCGAATTTTAGGTTCGGATTGGATTCAAGTTCATGGAAATTATTTTGTCTTCTTCGGATACAGTTATGGTTGTTTGGAATATTTGTGTTCAGTTTAGATTCGGTTCAATTCAGATTTCGTGGGGGTTTTTTTTCCCTTCAAATGGGATTTTTAAGTTCGGGTCGGGTTGTACTTATATGAAAATTATTTTGCCTAGTTCCAATGAGGTTATACTTCACTGAAATATTTTTGTTAGGTTCAGATTAAGTTTGGTTCAAATTTCGGGATTTTTTTTTCTTTTTTTTACAAATTTTTTGGTTTGGAATGGGGATTATGTCCATGGAAATTATATTGTCTTGTTCGTATTTGGTTATAGTTATTTGGACTATTTTCGTCGGATTCAGATTTGGTTCGATTCAGATTTTAGGTATTTTTTTAAATTGATTTTTAAGGTTCTGGTTGGATTCATGTCCAGGGAAATTATTTTGTCTTGCTCGGATCGGGTTTTGGTTCTTTGGAATATTTTTTTTCGGGTTCAGATGTCGTTCAATTCAGATTTCGGCTTTTTAATGGAATTTTTAGGTTCAGGTTGGGTTGCGCATCAACGGAAATTATTCTGCATTGTTCGAATAAGGATATGCTTCTCTGGAATATTTTTGTCAGATTCAGATTTAGTTCATTTTTTAGGTTCGGATTGGGTTCATGTTCATGGAAATTTTTTTATCTTGTTCAGGTCCGGGTATGGTTCTGTGGAATATTTTTGTCGATTCAAATTTCAGGTATTCTTTTCAAACGGAATTTTAGGTTCCGATCGGTTTCATGTCCACGAAAATTATTTTCTCTTATTCGAATCCGGTTATGGTTCTTTCAAATATTTTGATCGGATTCAGATGTAGTTTGCATAAAACTTCAGGCTTTTTTTTCAAATGGAATTTTTTAGGTTCGAGTCAGGTTTATGTTCATGGAAGTTTTTTTGTCTTGCTCTTATCAGGTTATAGTTCTTTGGAATATTTTTATCGATTTCAGGTTTCGTTCTGGTCATTTTTTGGGTTATTTCAGAGAAAAATTTTAGGTTCGGGTCGGGTTGCATATACACGAACATTATTTTTCTTTGATCGAATTGGGGTATGCTTCATTTGAATATTTTTGTGGGATTCAGATTTGATTCGGGTCAAATATCAAATCCATAGTTTTTTTTTCAAATGGAATTTTTAGGTTCGGGTCGCGTTTATGCTCATGAAATTTTTGTCTTGCTTGGATCGGAGTATAGTCTGTTTTTTTCTGGTTGATCGGGTTATGTGTTAATACGCCTAAATATTATGTTTTGCTACTATTCTTTTAGTGACTATTTTTTATATATAATTTATTTTGCTATTTGATAATTTATTACTGTGTATGAATCGTCTGCCTATTCGAACAATTGTACGTCAAAGAGCCATTTCATTTTTGTTTTAAAAACAAATTAAAGTCTTAATAAAATTTTAACTTAAATAAATGCATTCAAATTTAATCAATGATTTAAAAAAACTGCTAAAAAAGCCTCATATATACATATACATATATTAACTGCAACTTAGCCAACCACAAATACATTCTAATGTACGAAGTACCAACGATCTGACGTAATAGCTATGTCCAAAAATCCTAAGTTAAACTGACATTTTGCCAGTCTATGAATTTTAAAGGTCTTTGGGAAAAAAACAGTCACTTTTGAAATGTCAAAATCTCAAATTGGTTTCTTTTATAGAGTAAAAAGAAATTAATAGAGTGGAGGTATTATCTCTGGAGATGATGCTTAAGATGTAACCCTACATTAAGTCCAATTAAGTACCAACAAAAGCACCTGCTTTGACACGCCTATCAATTGGCGAAATTTTAAAATGAAGGGCCAAAATCACAGTCAAGTGAAATCCAGCCACCCCATTGGTCGTGTGGTAAGGGTGAAAATCACGAACTTGTTTCTCCATTTGAAAAAGGTGAGGGGGAAAGTATTTTTAAGCGATTGTTACCGCCTGTTCTTATTTAAGATAAACCATCGAAATTAACTCAATTAAGATATTTTGATGCCATTTTATAAGATGAGAGTGAAAAATTTAGATTATAAATGAAAAGAGATAAGATTTACTTCAAAACTGCCGCTACGATTTTTTCTCGGAAAAAGGAGTATGACAACATTTACCCAACTGCTAAGAGATTGTTCCCTGAAAAGGACGCGGCTCAATGACCAATGAGGTGTTTGGATTTCACCGGACTGTGATTTTGGCCCTCCATTTTAAAATTTCGCTATCAATTGAAACAGGTTTAAACCTGTATTTTTTTTCTCTCGTTTTTAAAAAAAGAACTAATTTATCGCTTCACCGGTAAAAATTTATTAATTATTTTATCATATGTGTTTTAAATATCAATATAGAAAATTATTTCAACGTTTTGCTTGAAAATATAACATTATTTTGTTAGTACATTAAAATCGTCTGCAGTCAGAAATTTATATTTTAGATTAATATTTATTACTTAAGTTTTCATACATGATTTTAAAAGAATGTTTTCATCATTATATTTTAAATATTTATTTACATGCAATTATTAAGTCATAAACATTTTTCATCTACGTTATAAAGTATTGAAAATTACATTAATGAAGGAAACTTTTAGTTATACAATTTTTAATTCGTATCAAATGTTTTCAATATCTTATTTAATTTTAATTTGATATTTAATTATTGCTAATTTTCCAATTTCCTTCATTTTAAAAGCGAATATTTATTCTAATAAATAATAATAGAACGAAGAGCATTTTAAAAATTTGCTATTTTCTCTTGAAATATGCTTCAACTGTAATTCATTTCTTTCAATTCGTCTTATAATACAAAATCTCTTCCACGTCCTTTTGTTTGCCACATTAAATTTGAGCGATAAATGGTTTCATATCGCAAACCTTTTTTGAGCTTACTTCACCTCCACTTATCTTATTCCTACATGGGTTTCTTTAATTCTGTCTCAGCTTTCTTATTACTTCTGCGAAAATTTTTACACAACCAACCAACAGTAAACAAATGAAAAAGAAAAAAATTTGGAAAAAGATTTATTTGATTTTATTAATTTATTTTCCTTCATTTATTTATTTTACTTTTTGTCCCACTAATTTATTTTCTTTTGAAAATGTAATAAATGTTTCGAATCAAACATGACAGAAACTAAGTTACACGAAACCCAAATGCATTTTGTACTATTAGCGTATTATTTGTACGTATATTTTTAATTGGCAAATTATGATTTTTAAAAAAGTTATGCTGGTGTACTTTATTTTTACAAACGAATAAAAATTCATATTTATTGTGACATCATAAGAATAACGTATTTTGGATTTATTTTATTTTTATGCATTATTTTATTACACTTTCTCACTACAGTTTAAAAGAAAAAAATTTAAAATATACTATAATTAAGTAAAAAAGTACGTATATAGTATGTGTTAAAAATTTTCACTCTGTGATGTTATGCATAGCCTGAAAAAGCATTTTTAAATTAATTAAACTGAATAGAAATTTTGATAAAAATTGATATCATTGTGTCAACATGACGCAATTTTCACTGACTTTTTTTTTTTTTTTTTTTTTTTTTTTTTTTTTTTTTTAAGGATTTGAATAAGAGGCTTTATTGATCTTTGAACTGTTTCAGAAATTAAATTGAGTAACAAAAATAATAGTCCTCATTTATGTATTTAGTAATTATTTATCATTTTTAAAATGTGCGTTTCTATAATACCGATCTTTCAATAATAAAATTTTTCATACTTTTTGTATGTATGAAGTCTTATGAAAATGAAACGCCGATCATCATTCCGTCATTTTTGACAGGATTATATATCAGTATATTTGTACATGCATCACATACACTGTTAAAAATAATGTCCTAGTTTGAACCAAATTTTGGTGCACAACCGCTGTCACTGTAAAATGGAGAAATCTTGAACTATCATTTATAGCTCCTGTTGAAGCATAGTTCCTATAGTTGGAACAAGGTTAAAGTAGGAAGCTCAAAATGTTGGTACAAGGTGTCACCACTTTAAGATGGCAGCTACTGAGCATCAAAACTTGGTTCAAAATTTTAAACAGTGTAGTTCTTCTGTGTACAAAAACTAATATATTAACCCAGCTATTTCCTTTATATTATCATTATCAATTTTATATGATATATATCAGTTAAAATAAACTGTTCCAGCTAGCATATTTTTAAAGAAAAAAAAATAAAAATCTTTTTGTTTTAGGTCCTTATCGCCTTGATTGCAGCCGCTGCTGCTTCAGGCATTCCTGCCATCCCAGTAGTGACTGAAGTTGTATCTCCCGTGGTATCTCCAGTTGTGTCTTCCCAGAGAGCTATCATCCGTGATTATCGTGATGGATCCGTCAGCTCTAGATATTTCGACAAAGCTGACTACGGATACGGTTCAGGTATCTACGGTCTTGGTCTTGGGGGCATCAGAGCAGTGGCACCAGGATATTATGGAGCAGCTGGAAATCTGATTGGTGGAATCAGCAATCTTGGACTCGCCTACAACAACTACGGCTTGTATGACGGAAGATTTGGCGGTTACGGACTTGGATATGGATTCGGTGGCTATGGACTCGGTGCTTATGGTTTTGGACGACGCTAATGACAAATTTAGAGGTAAGAATGAATTTTTTAAAACTTTTTTCATATAAAATTTGTTCTATGTTCGTTAGTTTCTTAAATTATAGCCTTTTAATGTTGGATTATGAAATTAGATTTCTCGTTGCCAACAATGAAAAATAAAATTATCAATAAAAAAATAACAATGGAAGTAAACACTTTAAAAATTAATTTTGCGTAAATAAAGAAATAAAATATATAATATGAACTTTAAAATGTTCAGGTTTACTTAAAAGGCGATTAAAATAATCAAATAGACATGTTACTAGTTAATTTTATTTAAAACATCTTAGTAGTTTCAAGCCTTAATCAGGCTCTTCCTCAGAGGAAGAACTTTGAGAATAAATATAAAATATAACAAAAAAAATTATCATATTTCAATATTCTTTCATCTTTATAACTGTTTGAAATTATTACATTATTTGATTATTATGAAAAAAGATTTTTAAAAAAAAATTCTGTGTAATTCTATAAAATTTCTAAATTTCTATATGCATATTGTTGAATGAATCACTTTTGAACTAGCTGAGAGAAATTATCTTTTTTTGTATCCTTTCTTCAACAATATTTTTGGAGTAAATGTATTTTTTAAACACGAGTAAATCCGTACGAGGCTTTCTGACCGTAATACTTGGGATTATTTGCTTTTTTTTTTATTAAATGCAATTTTGAATCAAATATGGGTTAATATAACAAAAATATGTCCAAAAATCTTCTGTACGATACCTTATTTATCATTCTGCGTTTTATATGTAGATACAAAAGAAATTTTGATGTTCGAAATAGTATTTACAATTTACAATTTTATTTATTTAAAGTATATTTTTTCTTTTCAGATGCTTTGCTGGATTAACAGAAAATAGTGCATGGTCAACTAGAAGAAATAAGTTAAAGCTTTTCTTCTATTTTTGCCAATTCTGAATTCCTTTTCATTGTTTAACTCATTTTTGTATGATTGTTGAAATGTTAAAAAAAAATCGAATGTAAAGTAATTGCTGTGATGTATAATAAAATCTAGTTTACATTTATGACTTACAGTTCTATTTTTTACAATTTCATTTCATAGCTTATTTCTGTGTTCTTTTTTCATACAGACGGAAGAAGTTTCCGGTTTTTCACAAATTTGAATGAACATAAATTAAATCAGAAAAAAAATTATAAAAATTCTGCTCGCCTAATCTGGAAAAGATTTTTGTCAGTCTATTTTATTAGTGAACTTGCATATTAAAAAAAAAAACTACAATCTGAGAAAAACCTGTTTTTTATAGTGTATTCCTGGCATCGTAAAATCTCGATTTATAATGAAAACCAATGGACGCAATCAGAGGTTTTTAGCGTTTCCCAACTTAAAGTTTCTTGATGAGGTGAGTTATGAAATTACGTCCTCATACGTAAATTATCTTATTTAGTAAAATTTAAAGAGGGAGAGAGAGAGAGAAAAAAAAAAGAAAGAAAATTGATAGTTTGCAGCCACATGTTCAATCGTATTTCTTCTTCAAAATACATAATGAGCGTGGTTCACAAGAAAGCACGGTCGATAAATCATTTGTAAAAAAATATATATATCAAATACATTGGGAAAAAACCCAAATAACCTTCAATCACTAATTTCAAATTGTTACTCACTCATGGAATATTACTCCTGTTTATCAGTTTTATTGCAAAATTCTAACAGTAAAATTATTGCAGCTTGTTTCAATAAAAATATGTGTATTTAAGAAATATTCGCAATCTCATTTTAGTTTCAGGAAAAAAGGCAATAATGTTTTCAAAACATTAGTACTTTATTTACCGAAATCAAGCACTAATGCTTGCGTTTTAAGATAAACTAGATAATGACCGTCAAGATTTGACGGTAAATAACTTTAATATTTCGTCAGAAAAATTCTTGAATTTTTAATTAGTTGCTTTTAAATTTGTCGAATCAAATTGTGATGAATTAACTATATTACATAAGTGACTGGTATTTTTTTAAGACGATAGATGGTATAATCTATTCGATGAAGTAAAGTAGTTTTAAGTTTATAATTTACAAATAATTATGTTTGTATTTTATCAGAAATTTAACTATAAATACTGTGTAAGGTATTTATTTTTGCTTACTACGGCCTATTTTCTTTCTGCCCCAGCCCCCTCTCAAGTAAAAATATTTATGCGACCATTCAAAGCTGCCATGACTTTTATTTTTATCTGTCTCATTCTCTAAAATCTAATTACAGATTTAATTCCGCAACAAGTGGTTAACATAAATCTTGAAATACCAGATTTAACTATGTTAGCAGATTATAGATTTAATTACCCTGATAGAATTGATATGTTGTTGGGAACAAAAATATTTTATGAGCTATTAAGACCGGGACAAATATATTCTCAGAGTTCAAATTTACTTTTGCAAAATACCGTATTTGGGTTTGTGGCTAGTGGATGCATAGAACAGGAAAGTGGTGTAAGAGTTCATTGTGGGCTAATTCGGGAGGAAGATTTAAACCAAACATTAAAAAAGTTTTGGGAAGTTGAAAACGTTGAAGTAGAGTTGTCAAAAAGTAAAGAATTTGAGATATGTGAGCAGCATTTTGCGCGTACGCATGGAGAAATGAGGAAGGAAGATACGTGGTGAGAATGCCTTTAAAGGAAAATCATTCCTGTTTAGGCCAATCTAGGGAGCTTACTCTTAAAAAATCGAATCGCTGTGGACTCACTTATTAAAAGATAAGGAATACTTCAAATTGTATAAAGATTTTTTAAATGAATATGAAATATTGGAGCATATGAAACAGGTTAAAGAAGTAAAGAAACCTGACGTTGTGTATTATGCTCCATATCATGGTATATTTAGACCAGAAAAGTCCACCACAAAACTGAGAGTTGTATTCAACTGTTCTGCCACAACAACAAATGGCACATCACTCAACTCGTTGCAATATAATGGCGGTGTTATTCAGAATGACTTATTTACAATTATGATTAGTTTTCGAGAGCATGTTTATGCACTGACTGCAGATGTCCAAATGATGTATCGAATGATAAACAATGATCCTAGTCAGCACCTATTGCAGAGAATTTTGTGGAACGATAATTTAGAGGAAGAGCTTAAAATTTTTGAACTACAGACCGTTACATACGGTACGGTTAGTGCGCCTTATTTAGTAATGAAAACTCTCAACCAGCTATCGATTGATGGAGATAGATATCCTATGGCAGCATCGGTTCTTCGTGAAAATATTCACATGGATGATATTTTGTGCGGTGCACCTACGCTTGAGGAAACCAAAGAGTTGCAGCGGCAGCCCATAGCGATTATACATAAAGCAGGCATGAGACTCCATAAGTGGTGTACAAGTGATAAAAATCTTTCGCTGACATACGAAGAAGGGTATAATTTTAAAAATGAAATTGGAACTAAAACGTTAGGGGTTTCGTGGAACCCAAGGAATGATTGTTTCACATTTCGAGTTAAGGTGAAATTGACCAAATCCTACACCAAGCGAGAAGTATTGTCAGCAATCGCGAGACTGTTTGACGCACTGGAACTTCTTGGTCCAGTTATATCTAAAGCCAAAATACTAATGCAGAAATTGTGGAGAATCAATATTGACTGGAATGACGAGCTTCCTGAATCAGAGTTTTACGAGTGGCATCAATTTCTTATGTCGTTTAAATGTGTAAATAATATAAAAATTTGTAGGCGTATTATAATTAAAACCCAGAAATTATAGAAATACATGGGTTTGCAGACGCCTCAGAACGTTGCTATGGGGCAGCAGTTTATTGCAAATCCAGGGATTCTTTAGGAAATGTGATGGTGAATTTAATCGCTAGCAAATTGTGCGTTACACCGATAAAGAGTCTAAATATTCCAAGACTGGAGTTATGTGCAGCAGTGTTGCTAACCAAATTGGTAAACAGAGTATTATCATCCATGAAAGTAATATTGACAAATGTTTTCCTTTGGTCAGATTCAACGATTGTGTTAGCATGGATTCAAAAAGAACCTATCGACCGTAAGCAATTTGTTCAAAACCGAGTGGCTAACATTCAAGAAAACTCTAGTGCTGAACAATGGCATCATATTTGCTCAGAAGAAAATCCTGCTGACAAACTTTCCAGAGGTATGGATCCTGACAAACTTGTAAACTGTAAATTGTGGTGGAATGGACCTTCATTTCTTCAGAACAGCGATTATCCTCAACGTTCAATAACCATACCAGAAACAAATGATGAGTTCAACAAAGAGCTCAAATTTAATGTTAAAATCGTTAATGAATTTAATGTTGTAAATTGTAATATTACCGAGAATTGTTTTGTAAATAACTTAATTAATCTTATTAATAATTATTTAACAATTGTGCGTATTCTTAGTTATATTTTCAGATTTATGATGAATGTAAGAGATCCTCTGTACAGATGTAATGGACTATTGAGTAAGTCAGAATTGAAGTTTGCAGACACACATTTAATTAAATCAGTGCAAAATGAAGAGTTTAGTGGAGGTATACATAGTCTCTAGACTAAAGGATCGGTAAGTCCGAAAAGCAAGTTAAAAGGCCTCAACCCTTACTTAGATGAATTTTGAATTTTAAGGGTTGGTGCAGGTTAGATATTAGTAATTTAAATTTTTCAAAAAAGCACCCGGCGATTTTACCAAAGAGTAATAATTTTACTCTAATTGTTATAAATTATTATTATAAGAACCATTTGCATGTTGGTTCGTCAACTTTACTATACTTAGTAAGAGATAAATTTTGGCCAATAAATGGTCGTGCAATGTGTCGAAAAGTGGTTCATCAGTGCATTCCATGTTTTAAAGCTAAACCAGTTATTGCAAATCAATTGATGGACGATTTGCCCAGGGATAGAGTCCAATTGGACTATTGCTATAATATTTGGTGTTGATCTGTGTGGGCCATTTTCGATCAAAATTGGTTATGCACGTAAGACCATCTTACAAAAAATTTATATCTGTATTTTTGTTTGTTTTGTATTTAAGGCTATACATATAAAAATTGTCTTAGATTTAACCTCCGAATCATTTATTGCTGCACTGAAAAGATTCATCGCACGCAGAGATGAATGTGCCAAATTGTATTCTGATAATGCGAAAAATTTTATTGGGGCAGATAACAATCTTAGGGTCTTTTATGAATTAGTAAAAAAACCTGATGAGAAATTAGCAGCATATTTGTCTAGTGAAAGCATTGAGTGGAAATTTATTTCCCCCCCCCCCCAGATCACCCAATTTCGGCGGTCTTTGGGAGGCAGCAATAAAGACCTTTAAATTTTATTTTAAGAGAATTGTGAGAGGTGCTAACCTCACTTAGGAGGAATTTCTTACAGTGGTGATACAAATAGAGGGAATATTATATTCGAGGCCTCTGAGTCCATCATCAGATGATGCAAATGATTTTGGAGTAATAACTCCAGCTCATTTTCTTATAAACAGACCATTAAATGTCATTATTGAGCCTGATTTAACCAATATAAAAGAAAATCGCCCCCAAAAATGGCAAAGAATAACTAAAATTTTACAACTTTTTTGGCGCAAATGGCATCATAATTATTTAAGTGAATTACAACAGAGGGGTAACTGGAGGTTTGAAAAGGATAATGTAAAAATAGTAGATCTAGTGTTTTTAGTAGAGGAAAATATACCAACTAATAAGTGGCCATTAAGCAGAATTATTGAAGTATATTACGGTAATGATAAGAAAATTCGCGTTGTTCAGGTAAAAACTCAGAATGAAATTTTTAAAATATCGATTAGTAAAATATGTATTTTACCTAGGCCTAAAACCCATGGTACTTTTAAAAAAAAAGATAAATGTATATGTATATGTGTGAGTGTTATATTGCTTTTTCTTTCAATTTTTATATTTAAGTAAACATATATAGTGACCTTTTGAATTTATTTGTGTAATTAGTGTACTTAGGGGAAAAAAAGAGTTATTATTGAATATGAAACATGTCAATGGGAGCCGGAATGTTCCACGTAGGCAGACGATACCGCGCCACCTATAATTAAAATCTCAGTGTCCAGAAACTGAAGAGAAGTGAAGTGTTTTTTCTGTTTTTATTCTAAAGTTGTGTTTGAGAAATGTGCAGACGATAATGCGACAGTGAGCTGCTAGTGAGTTATTCTTTTCAATAAAGATATTTAAATATAACCAGTGCCTATGAATTAATTGTGTTGTGTGTGCACTTAATTAACAATCACCAACAATTCATATTTTTCGTTTTGTTTTCTTTTTTATTGACACCTTCTGAAGAATTCAATTTTTCGAAAGTTTATTTTATTAATATTTTACTCAACTCAAAATTAATTACTCATATCTGGTTTTAAACAGTTTATTCTCATGAGTAAACTCAACTCAGGTTCTTTCGAACATTAATAATTTCACAAAACACAACTCCAATAAAAACCGTAACATTTTTTAACATAACTCATTAAAAAACATTCTAATCAAACTCAAAAACAAAACGAACATTGTTTCACACAGCTTAGGTAAAAGCTGAAGAAATAAAACAGATAATTTATTTATCACAAAAAATCGTTTGCACAGAAAACTTTTTACATTTTGAAATAATTAGGTATATCTTGGTTGCTAGGTGACAAAGTCAGTAGAAAATTAAATAGCCTTTTATCAAACACCTGCCTGTATGTGTTTAAGTATGTGTATCTAACTGCGAACAAACCTTTAGTGGTATTACTTTTTGGCTTATGCACCACTTCACTTCCGGCAGACATGGATCATTAGATTGCCCTATTTTTACTCTTATATAAAAAAAGGGGTTTTTTTTTTTCCTTCTTCTTCTTGAGATTGACATCTTAGGTTTTTGCGCTGTCAGCTCTTGGACTAATACAATCAAGAATATGGTCAGGCATTGCAATACAATTTGAATTTTTAAGTTGTAATTGTTGGTTGCAATTAGATTTATATATATATATATATTAGGTCGATTTTGGAATAACTCTATCCATGATGGCGCTTCTCCAAAAATAAATTAAACATACACAGTTATGTAAGTACACATACGTCTAAAAATACACAGTTATCTAGAACTAAAATAAACATATACTCTTTAATTTCATGTAATATTAAATTAAAAATATAATGTCTATAAAATCTGAGGGTAAGATTATAAAAATTCCTCTAATTTCAAGAGTGCCATCAAATTTTGGTACTGGAAATCGCGCAATTTCCGGAATATTTTATTTAAACAATTATTACATTTTAAAAAGAGGATAAATTCATGGGCCAATTTATATATATTTTTTAAGTTATTATTTTTGAAATTATAAAAGATTTGAAAAAGTACCAAGACAAAAAGGTATCAAATTAGCTCATCCTAGTTAAAATACATGAAAATCACTAGTTGAATTTAACTTGCTCAAAAATCAGTTCATAAAGAAGCAATTTCTTCTATTACATTGGGGCTGTATAACGCTATCACTTTCGGGGGAAGAAGAGTCTATAACATGATATCGTAAGACATCTCTAATAGGGGAGATTAGTCCTTGATATCGTCATCATTTTTTAAATAATAAAATTTTTCTCTTTTAATTTGTAAACTTGTATTTTACCTCCAAAATTAATGTGTTAGCTTTTTTTAGTCAGTCATATATTTTTATGAAAATACAAGGTTAGTATTAAAACCATAATCTATATATATAAAAGGAATTCTGAGGATAATTGAGGCACAGATAGGCTCTCATCCTCTATACCTTTTATTTATAGAGATTTTACACAGCTTAGGTAAACGCAGAAGAAATATAAAACAGATAATGTATTTATCACAAAAAATCGTCTGCTAAGAAAATCTTTTTTCATTTTGAACTTCTATAAATAAAAGGACAGATAGGCTCTCAAACAGTGAATCGTCGAATATAATTGAAGAACAAATGGAAGAACAAATGGAAGAACAAATGGAAGAACAAATGGAAGAACAGATGGAAGAACAGAAAGAAGAACAGATGGAAGAACAAATGGAAGACCTCTTCATTAACAATAAAAAAAGATATGCAAACGAAACCCCAGAACACCGATCAAACATATCTGCCGGAAACTGACGAGACATGGCACAGAAACGTGAATGTGTGGGGTTGTAGAACTGGCATTCAGATAGTCTTCGGGCTACTGAGGGCGGGCAACCGTCTAGTATAATTATAAAATTATTTAATTCCAAAATGTGGAATAATCCAACGTCCGACATTCGAATTCTTCTGTCATATGTGTCTATGCCTTTATAATCCACTGTTAAAAAAAATAGATCCGAAATACGTTTTAGATGATACTTGTGTTTAATACGTGAAGAAAAGAGAACGAACATTGTCCACCTGCTTTCTAAAACAAATACAATCGAGTCTCTATATAACGAAATCCATCGTTCAGACAAAAAATTCGTTATATAGAAAACTTCGTTGAATAGAGAACGGCAAAAAAATTTTCATTTATTATTTAAATTTTGAAACAGAATTGTTTTTGAGGTATTTAATTAAATTTTTGAAATATTTAACGGATTTTTTTTCAGAATCTCAAATATTTTCGCCATTTCCTTTTTTTCCCAGTGTCTTATTGATTATTTTCAAAATTATCACTTTATCAGAGAGAGTTATGTTTAAACTAGAAGCGATTTTATGCAAATGCAGTAAAGATAACACCAACAAAAATGACATTTAGTAATAATTCTTCATTCAAATGATCTCTCACAACAAAAAATGCTCCGAGTAGTTACAAACAATAAACATCCTCTCTAAACTCTAAAAGTAATGAGAGTTAATTTAGGTTGATAAAAACCTGCTGAAAAACGACCTTTTCTGCATTTCCCCCTTATTCCTGCCTTACTATCCAAACCAAGAAACAAACACCATTTTCAAGACAATAATGGAATAGTTTTATCTTTTAGGATGCTTTGTGATAGTTGCAAATCGCCCCACTAGCAAGTAAATGTTCCAATCGTTTCCAAAAACGCATGCTCATCTTGGCTAAAACAAAGTCAAGTCCCTAATAGCATGCATGGTCACAGTGACGTCACTGTGAGTCACTTTGGTCACATCACATCTGTGACTAAAATGCCACCACTCACAAGGAAGGTCTCCATACGGGCATACTCAGAAAAATCTGAAAAAATTACAGAATGTTCTTCTCATATAGTTATATATGTTTATAAAAAAATATTTCGGCGGAACCTCCTTATAACGTCCGTAAAAAAATAATAATTTCGTTTATTTGGCGATTTATCTCCGGTTGGCGAAAAAACGAAATTTTGAAAAATACGCTTTTACGCTTCGAATACGTTTTAAAGAAAAAACTTTCTATGTTAAATTTATTTAAATAAGTTTAGTTTAAGTAATTTTAGTTTTGCATTTTTACTTTACTTTAAGTGTAATTTTGTAATATACGTTTATATGTACTTATAACAAAATGAAATTAATATATTTTATCATTTAAAACACAATTTAAATTGATTAAAATTGTTCCAAATTGAAAAATACACTGTTAAAAATCTGCTGCATTTTGTTGCAACGCACTCCCTTGCTTGTATAGAAAACATGGAGCTTTCTCATTGGTTGGAATAGAGATATTATATACAAGCGGTGGAGTGCGTTGCAGCAAAATGCAGCAGATTTTTAACAGTGTTGCACAAGCTACAACACCGCTAAAAATCTGTACTAATTTCTGCAGCGTCACTCCACCGCTTTTATAGAAAACGGTCAATTCACCGTGCTATGGAGCATTCTCATTGGTCAGAAGAGAGATATTCTATAAAAGTAGTGCAGTGACGTTGCAGTAAATGCTGCAGATTTTTAACAGTGAACAATTTTCAGATTCGTTAAAATCGGCTGCTTTTGGCGAGGAAATGCACTGCTCGCCAAATCCCGCGTCGCTTTCAGCTTTTCACGCCAATTATTCCAAACAATTTTATTTTTTTACATATCTAATAATGTTATTCTGCCGCTAATTTTCACTGATCCTTTATTACCTACATGAGTAGTTTAATTCGTATTTTTTTCAAAAAATTCTGAGAATGCCCCCAATGGAGACCTTCCTTGTCAGTGACGTCACATTGTGACTGAGATGTGACTTTCTTAAAAATCTTTAGAAATTTATACGGGGTGTAACCATGAAAAATTTGTTTTTCTTGGGGAAGGGGAGGGGTGGAGTTGAATGCCTTTTTTTGGACATGAAGAATAAGGTAGAGGAAAGTAGCTATGAAATATAAACCAGAAATTAACGAAAAAAAAATTTCTACAAATAATTTGAAGTGTTTTCTGAACTTATGATAGGACATTTTCAAAAAAATTCGTTAAATGGAGATATATATTTCGCTATAGGGAGATTATTTTTAATGTAATCATGGAAAAAATTAACCGTTCCTATAAAAAATTCGTTAAGTAGAGAAATTCTTTGGATGGAGTTTCTTTATAGAGAGACTCGACTATACCTGTCTTTCCCACCCCGTAGTTGAGAGCAAGTGCAAGAAGACATTATTAGTATTGAATGCATTATGTAATAAAAATCTGTGGTTGAATAATTTTAAATAGTAGCTATTTCTTTTAAATATTATGTAATATAACAAATTTTTCGTACATAATAATATTTTATAGACATCTTTTCATTTGAATCAATAAAATATGCGAATAATAAATGTATAACAACATCTGTATATAACTGAAAACAAAAGAAAACTAATCGGATATGGTAATTCCAAAACTTTCTTCTAGCTCATGCATGTTAATATTTCAAAAATCGCTACTACAGTTCCAAAATTAAATGAAAATCTATATTCATCGTGAGGATTCTAAAGGCATGAGATTTCACGCATTAGCTGTTGAACTAGGACTATTGCGCGTATCGGAAATAATTCAACATAAAAGCGTCACTTGTTGGGCGACTGATACCAAAACATAGACAGCAATAATATTTATCAAGCTATATCAAAATCTGATGTTTGATGAAAAAATCCGTGCATTAGTTCTTGAGAGAGAGAGCTATTTCAAGAATCGGGATAATTCAGCATAGCGGCACCATCTATTGGGCTTCTGACGCCAAAACATAAACAGAACTAGCTTATATCACAGATTTACTGAATCTGAAGTTTGAAAAAAATCCATGCATTAATTCTTGAGTTAGAGTTATTGCGGAAATTATGAAATATGCAGCGTAGCAGCGCCATCTATTGAGCAATTTACACCAAAATGTAAATAGCATCAATTCATGTCAACGACTAGCTGAATCTGAAGTTTAGTGGAAATCCGTGCGTTAGTTATAGAGATTGAACTGTTGCATAAATCTTAAAAAGACAGCATAACAGCGCGATCTGTTGAGAGATTTACACCCAAAACTAATTAGCATCATCTGTATCAGGGACTACTTGAATATAATTTTTTATTGAATTCCGTACATTAGTTCTTGAGATTATAATTATTGCAAAAATCGTAAAAATTGCAGCATAACAGCGCCTCTATTGAGCAATAGACACCAAAATATAAGCACAGCATCAATTCATGTCAAGGACAAACTGATTCTGAAGTTTTATAGAAATCCGTGCATTAATTAATGATATATAGTTGTTGCGTAAATCGTAAAAAATGCAGCACAGCGCTACCTATTGATTGATCTACACCAAAACCCAATTCAGCATTTCAAATCAGCATCATTTTATATTAGGAAATACCTGAATATATTTTTTTTTTATTAAATTCCATGCATTAGTTCTTAGATTGAGCGCCCACAAAATTTATGTCACATACAGTCAGACGGGCGGAGTCACAAACTCACAGACAGACTTTTTTTTTTTTTGGAATCTCTGATTCCTAAAATGTGTAAATCCCGCCAAATCGAAATTCGAAAATTTTTACGAATCCAATACTTTCTACTTGTAAAGATAGAAAAAAGCAATAATTGCTAAATAAAAAAAGAAATGAAGAAAAATGTAGACATTGATAACGATATCATAAATGGGAGGGGTAGGTTCATGGAATGATAACGTATGATATCGTACTGGGGGAGAGAGTCCAAAATTATCAAAATGTTTTAGCGTTATATATGTACAGCTCAGTACTAAATTTTAAACCTTTTCTTTAATGGGACTGAAGAAACAATAGCTATGCGAAAAAACTTCTTTTCACTTAAAACTGAAAACAAAATAAATATTTAACTACATTCATAATGAAAGGAATAAGTTATTTTCTTTAAATATGTTATGAAAATTCAATAGAAAATCGCTGATTCTGATGAGGCAATAATGAATAATACATCTCCCTACTGACACAAAAAAATTATATAATTAACTAAATCGAAGGTTAACGTAATTTATGTATCTGAACCGATATTTTACAAAATGAATTGTGAGGGAATAATCTCCCAAGCGTAACTTTTAAAACGTATAAAAGGCTATCACTGCCCAAAGGAAATTCATACTATTTCAGAGCTATTACTAATCTCTCAGTTTTTCCTCGGTTTTCTTATAAAACTACTGAAAATATGATGAAGTTTGCTGTAAGTAGAATTAAATACCTTATTTTATTAATCAATGTATTCAGTAAAATTTTTATTCGGAAAGAATCTTATTTTGGTAGGACAGAGAGGGGGGGGGGGAGCAATTAACCAAGGTTTTCTTTACTATTTTCTCATTTTTACTTGACTTTTTTTTTATCCAGTATAATATTTTCTATTTATAAATAAATTATAAAAGTAAAAGTGTAGCTTTAAAAAATGAATCCATCTTTAAAATATCTTTAAAATATTATCTATAAAATAATATCTAATATATTTAAAAAATGAATGCAAGAAAAATAGCTTTTGTCAAGTAAAGTTTCGAATTTAATATTTTCCAGGGAATATTTTTTTTTCATTCGAACCAATATCTGAAATGAGGCTGCTGAATGCAGAATATTAAAGACAATGCAAATAAAATATTTATCTTTAATCTTCACAATTGTAGTTAAATTGTAATCTAAAATAATTTTTTTCATTTTAGTGCCAGAAAACTCCGAAATTCCATAAAATTTAAAGTATTATAACTCGGAGAATTTTTGTTATAGAAAGATGGAATTTTAAGTTTTATACTAGTCAAAAATATAAGAAAAGTTTTCAATGCATTAATTATAGAACCCAAAGACCATATAAAAATTCAAAGAGTCTATTTTTCGAAATTTAGTAACAATCAGCATAATCTTATTTATTGTCTTATTTTAAACAATTTTGCAATTTCTATTTCCTATGGCCTCCAACATTTGTAATATTAAAGTGCTTTCCTATATTTATAGGACACCCTGTTTAGAAAAACCAAAATTTGTAAGAGTTTTATAAGCCATATTATATTTTAAATTATCTTTCATAATTTAAAATTTTTAAATATTTTAAGGTTTATTATTATGAATGATATTACAGACAATGCAAATAAAAATGTTTATCTTTAATCTTATCATTTATTTTCCTTCATTTATTCATTTTATTTTTTATCCCACGAATTTATTTTCTTTTGAAAATGCAATAAATGTTTCTAATCAAACATGACAGAAACTAGGTGACACGAAACCCAAATATATTTTGTACTATTAGCATATTATTTGTACGGATATTTTTAATTTGCAAACTATGATTTTTAAAAAAGTTATTCTTGTGTACTTTATTTTCACAAACGAATAAAAATTCATATTTATTGTGACATCATAAGAATAACGTATTTCGGATTTATTTTACTTTTATACATTACTTTATGACACTTTTTCACTAAAGTAAAAAAGAAAAAAAATTTTATATACTATAATTAAGTACAAAAGTACGTATATGAAGTATGTGTTAAAAATTTGCACTGGGTGATGTTATGCATAGCTTGAAAAGCATTTTTAAATTAATTAAACTGAATAGAAAATTTGGTAAAAATTGATATGATTGTGCTATCATGACGTAATTTTCACTGACTTTTATTTTTTTAATTTTAAGGATTTGAATAAGAGCCTTTATTGATCTTTGTACTGTTTCAGAAATTAAATAGCGCAACAAAAATAATAGTCGTCATTAATGATTAAGAAATTATTTATCATTTTTAAATTGCACGTTTCTAGAAGATCGAACTATCAATAATAAAATCCTTTAAACTGTTTCTATGTATGAAGCCTTATGAAAATGAAACACCAATCATCTTTCCGTCATTTTTGACACAACTTTGACTAGGGTTATATATCTGTATATTTATATATGCAACACATACACTGTTAAAAAGAATGTCTTAGTTTGAACCGAATTTTCGTGTTCAACAGCTGTCACTGTAAGATGGAGAAATCTTTAACCATCATTTGAAGCTCTTGTTGAAGCATAGTTCCAATATTTGGAACGAGGTTGAAGTAGGAAGCTTCAAATGTTGGTACGAGATTTCGCCATCTTAATGTGGCAGCTACTGAGCACCAAAACTTGTTCAAACTAAGACAAAATTTTTAACAGTGTAGTTCTTCTGTACACAAAAACTAATATATTAACCCAGCTATTTCCTTTAGGTTATCATTATTAATTTTATATGATATATATAAGTTAAAATAAATTGTTCCAGCTGGCATATTTTTAAAGAATGCTAAAAAAATTTCTTTTTATTTTAGGTTCTTATCGCCTTGATTGCAGCCGCTGCTGCTTCAGGCATTCCTGCCATCCCAGTAGTGACTCAAGTTGTATCTCCAGTGGTATCTCCAGTTGTGTCTTCCCAGAGGGCTATCATCAGTGATTATCGTGATGGATCCGTCAGCTCAAGGTATTTCGACAAAGCTGACTACGGATATGGTTCAGGTATCTACGGTCTTGGTCTTGGAGGCATCAGAGCAGTTGCACCGGGATATTATGGAGCAGCTGGAAATCTGATTAGCGGAATCAACAATCTTGGACTCGCCTACAACAACTACGGCTTGTATAACGGAAGATTTGGCGGTTACGGACTTGGTTATGGATTCGGTGGCTATGGACTCGGTGCTTATGGCCTCGGTGGTTATGGTTTTGGACGCTAATGACAAATTAAGAGGTAAGGATGAAGTTTTTTTTAAATCTTTTTCGAATATGATTTGTTCTTTGCCCGTTAGTTTCTTAAATTATAGACATTTAATGTTCGATTATGAGATTTATAGTTGCCAACAATAAAAAAATAAATTACCAATAAAAAAATAACTATAAAAGCAAACGTTTAAACAATTTATTTTGCATAAATAAAGAAATGAAATATATAATATGAACTTTAAAATGTTCAAGTTTACTTAAAAGACGATTAAAATAATCAAATAGAGATGTTAATAGTTAATTTTATTTAAAACATCTTAGTAGTTTCAAGCCTTAATCAGGCTCTTCCTCAGAGGAAGAACTCGGTTGTGAAAAATGCATGAAAAAAAAAATGTAAAACATAGCTAAAAAAATTATCATATTTCAATATTCTTTCATCTTTACAACTGGTTGTAATTATTTCATTATTTGATTATTATGAAAAAAAAAGATTTTTGATAAATAATGTAATGTAATTCTATGTAATTTCTAAATATCTATATGCACATTGCTGAATGAATCACTTATGAACTAGCTCAGAGAAATTATCCTTTTTTGTATCTTTTTTTCAACAGTATTTTTGGAGTAAATGTATTTTTACACACGAGAAAATCCATACGAGGCTTTCTCACTGTAATACTTGGGATCATTTGCTTTTTTTATTATTATTAATTTCTAATTAAATAATCTAATTCAATTTTGTATAAAATATGGGTTAATATAGCAAAAGTTAGTCCAAAAACCTTCTGTACGATACCTTATTTATTGTTGTGAGTTTTATATGCAGATACCTAAGAAATTTTGATGTTTGAGATAGTGTTATCATTTTCAATTTTATTTAAAGTATATACTTTATTTTCAGATACTTTGCAATATTAACGGAAAAAAGTGCATGGTCAATTAGAAGAAATAAAGATTGGAAGCTGTTCTTCTGTTTTTGCCAATTCTGAATGTCTCTTCATTCTTTAACTCATTTTTGTATGTACTGTTGAAATGTACAAAAATTTCGAATGTAAAGTAATTCTTGTGCTGTAAAATAAAATCTCGTTTACATTTATGACTTACAGGTGTTTTTTTTTTTTTTTTTTTTTTTTTACAGTTTTATTTCTTTCCTTATTTCTTTGTTCTTATTTCATGCAGACGGATAACTGTCAAGTTTCCGGTATTGCACAAATTTGAATGAACATAAATTGAATCAAATATATATATATATATATATGTATACATATATTATATGTAAAAATTTTGCTCACTTTATCCGGAAAAGGTTTTTGTCAGTCTATTTTATTAGTGACCTTGCATCTAAAAAATACTACAATCTGGAAAAAAAAAATGAGATTGCAGATCGCACAGAGGATTTTGTTTAATATCTCCTTCAAAACACTTTATCATTAAATTAACAAACAAAAATGGTCAATAGAAACTTAATCATTCCTTGCAAGTAAATAAAATAATGAATAAAAGTAAAATATTGTAAAGCTTCATAAATTTAAGGGAGACCAAACTTTCAACAGAGGCGGCTAGTAATTTAAATGAATAGAAATTTAATGAATAACAAAAATATTTCAGTTCGCGTCTCAAAATAGATAATAAATATGATGTAATAAAACAAATAAGCGCGTTTTTCACATGATTTATTTAATACATTAATTTTTCACATGATTTATTTAATACATTAATTTATCTGACATACATATAACAATTTTTATATTTAAATTTGCGTACAACAATTAGAAGAAAAAACAAAATAATTATAAAAAGAAGTTATTTATTTTAATCAAATTATCTGTCTATATTATAAAGACTAAAGGTATCGGTGCGTAACGCATACGTCATTTTGGCAACATTTTGAAATTTAAAATGAAATTTCAATTTTGAAATTTGCGCTACTGCAAATTTTTAAACTTCTAAATAGCGCACATTTTTAATTTTTACACCATCGTATAGAAAAAAAAAAGTTCGTTTGGATGCAATTTGTTTATAAGTTGAATTTCAATTCATTTTTCGAACATTAATTTTTTTTTGGTAGTTTTTAATACCAATTTTGTAATTGTGGCAACAGAAGTACGCCATTTCTTTTAAAAGTAAATAGAAAAGACCACAGAGGTGGGGCCTCCGTGGCCGAGTGGTCAAAGCACCACGCCACTAATCGCCTTCGAGCGTAGGAGGTTGGGACCAAAAAACTTCTGCAGGGGAAGATTGGGTTGCCCCGGACACTTGGATAAATTTGCAAATAAAAAACAAATGAATGAAACTTCTGTCTTTATTTTATACTTAAAATAAAATTACGAACTTCTTTAATGGTTTTAATTAAACATTGCTAATATTATCGAATTATTTAACGAAATGTACTGAAAATAGTTTGGCCTTTATTTTTTGGTCTCACAAGAAACTGTGGGTAGCCCCGGACATATTAATCAATCGTATCTCAACCTGTATTGTACAGCAATAGTTTCAAGCATTAGAAGTTTTAAATAAGTGAAATATCCTAAAATACCGAACAATAGACAATACTTTACACTTACGAATTGTATACTTGATAACTTGCAATAAAGCTTGACAAGAACAACGAAAATTTATTGACGAAAACTAAATACTCATTCACAACTAACTTACACGGCATCTACGTCACAATTAAACTGTATTTGTTTCGAATCTAGGCGGCGTTCTTTTACAATAACCCTTTATTTACACAGCTCTTTGAATTTCTTGGAACTTATAATGTCCGGGGTTACCCACCGACCGCGGCTATTCAACTTTCCCCTGCGCTTTGAAATTATTCGGAGAAGAAAAAACTTAAATCTTCGAAAGATAGTGGACAACTTTTCTCTGACTGATCCTATGAAGGAAAAATTAAGAACTGAAACATAAATTTTGACCTATATATATTAGAAACTAGCTAAAGAAGCCGGCGTTGTCCTAAATTTTAGAAATGTTTGTTTTGAAAAATCAATTTCTAAGCATCAACGATTGTGTGTTAATTTACGTAATTTTCCTGCTTTTTCATTTAATACAAACAACAGATATACTTAGTAAATATAATCTGAAATTTGGATTGAGATCGAGATTAAAAACTTTTGATGAAAAATTGTTTCCGAGTATTTTGTTATTTATAAATAAATTATTTTATGATTAAAGAAAAAAATTAACAGACAAAGCTATTTAGAGAATCTGTGTTAAGCATTCAATCACGAATTTCAAATTGTTACTCATTCATGGAATATTAATATTGTTTACCAGTTTTATTGCAAAATTATTGCAGCTTGTTTTGATAAAATTATGTGTATTTAAAAAATATTCGCAATGTCATTTTAGTTTCAGGACAAAAGGCAATAATGTTTTCAAAGCATTAGAGCTTTATTTACCGAAATCAAGCATTAATGCTTGCGTCTTAAGATAAATGAGAGAGGTGTTCGCAAGATTAAAGATGGGGAGCGCAATTGAATCAATTTGCGCTAGATTCCAGTATTAACATTGTATGCTTAATATGCATGCAATTTTGATCAACAGTTTAAGTACAGTGCCTAGAAGTATATAGTGTGGAATACAGCAAGTGAAGCCGTATCCAAAAAATTACATTTTCACCAGAAAGGGCTATGATCGAGTTTGTTGCGCCCAGTGAATAGAAATTTCGTGTGTTTTTAGATAGCTATGATGCAGTTTAAATTACGAGGAACTTATTTTTTGAAAGATAAGTTTTACGATATATTGATGTAAAAAGATTTATGTTGTGATATTTGATGCATTAGGAATAAACGAAAAATATTTTAAATTCATTGCATACATTCAGGGATATTTATTTTAATTCATTTCACACCATATGTTTTTAGATGGTTTAATTGACGCTTTTTTTTCTTTCAAGTAATAAATTGGATGGCACCGCTGTCTAAAATAATGTAATACTTTGGATACCTTCTAAAGATTACTGATATATGCGATTTCCACAATCCACACTATATACTTCTAGACACTGTAGTTAAAGTGACTGATACAGAGCTGCCAACTTCCACGCCTATTTAAATCACCTAAACACGTTTGGAACCACAAAATAGTTTTAGTAAAATGTATGCCAAATATACTCAGTGTTATGTATTACACTCCATATTGTTAATTATCTGCTAAAATTTCTGCTTCTGATATATTTATTCGTCTTTAAATAGACGTAGTAGTTGGCAACTATGCTGATATTAACATCAGTTGACAACGGTTCAGATAAAGCATCGATCAATATCCTTATGAAAAAAGACCTGGCTTCAAGACTTCGTAATCGATAAAATCATAGGAGGATGGACTAAAAAAGAAGTCGAAAGTTTGACCGGGAGCTTCCCAGGGCATAGCAAACCTTTTAGTTGAATAAGTCTTTAACAGGTGGAACTAGTGACGTGAAATTGTGCACATATCATTTATCAATATGAAGCAATTGGTGATTCAAGTGCTATAATACGCCATCTGGTGGAGAAAATATGTAACTTCTCGCTTCAGGATAGTGCTATGCAAGCGCATTGCATTACACTTTAAATTCGTTCAGAATGAGTATTTTTTTGCCCAATTTCTGATTTCTTGTGACATTTGTGTTCTGTCTTATATGACAAAGTAAAAATTATCCGAATTTCAATATCGAAAATTTTCTAGTTCATTTGCAGTAAAAATTTATTTCAATGGCACTTTAGCATTAAAGAGAAATTAACAGGACAATTTTTCTCCACATAAGGCTGCGATCAGCGCCACTATAAGCCGTTTCAATTCTCATTTAAAAAAATAAAATCATTTTAAACGCAATGTCATGTCTTATTGTATATACATTTCCGCAAAAAAAAATGTATTTGTAAATTCACAGAAGAAATTCAGATTGTACATTTGGAAAAAGATAAGATCACCGATAAAGAATTCTCCATTTAGGTATTATGCATACAAACAATGGCAAGTGAATATATTTTATTTAACAAGATCTTTAAATCATTTGATTTGGATAATTTTAGAGCATGAAATTGAATTTTATCTTGAAGAACTATTGTAAATTTATGTTAAATCAGTCAGAGGAAATATTATTTAACATCAGGCAATGAAGTGTTTAAGCGGCATAAGAAAAAAATATTTATAAATACTCAATATGTGACATTGATTTAAAAAATAATTAACCGTTATTCTTTTGATAGCAGACGATGTAGATTTAATTTTTCAGGATAAAAGTTTTCTTGGAAATATTATTTGATTTTTTTTTTCTCACAGAATTTTTTACTTATTTCTTCACACTTCAATCCGCTCATAATAAAAATCTAATAATTATAGAATTTCTTAGTATTAATGCTGAAGGCAATTTTATTTCCAATAACTATCTTTTCTAGTGTGTTGTTACAAAATATTAAAGATTTCTGACATGATTTTTTTTTCTTTCTCTCTATGATGAAAATGGCATATTTGCATAGAATTGCCCATATTGTTTTCGTCAAAATGTAACCGATATTCTGTCGATGATCAGGGTTTTTTAGTCAATTTTTTTATGTTTTGTCTTTATAACAAAAGACCTGTCAAAACACTCAAGAATGGTCCAGTGCCTTTAAAAATAGACAAAAGCCACCTTCAAGCACATTAAAAGCATAGATTCAGTGGCATGAAAACTAAAAAAACAAGGATGCGCAAAAAACATCGTCGCTGCCAAAAAATGGTGGAAGAAAAGCCATTAACATCAACTCAACACTTGATTCAATAACTTGACTCAGTGCAGTTACACGATGGAAAATAGTCCGCAAAAATTAAACATTTTTTTGCACAAAATTTAGTTAGGATAACAACTCGGCTGTCGACTCAAATACTATTGAAAACAGATTGAAGATCGCCAACATATGTGCGAAATCATCTATGAAAGATCCGATGAAGAACACTTTTGGTTGGATGGTATCACTCGACAAAGTTATCGAATTTGGGACAACGAAAAGTCTGTATTTATGGTTATTAAGCCTCTTCATACGCAAAATTCACTGTTTGGTGTAATCTTTGTGCTGATGGCTTTTTGAGTCCGTATTGCTTTTACCCAGGCCGTGAACTCTGAACGCTATCTAGATTTATTAACAAAGAAGTCATTCCCAATATCTACGGCAACTACTAGATCAAATACACCTTCTTTCATTACGGCGAAACCCTTACACATTCAACAGAAGTTATGGACTTGCTCAGAAGTCACTGACAATCGTCTCGTTGCAAGAGACTTCCCAAATCGCCTTGGCTATGAACTAGCTTTCGGCCCCCTTGATCGACCATAAAATGTAGAAGAGTTGAAAAAAGCGATTAAAAACTGTGATAAGATCGATTCCATTAGACTAACTCAAACAAATTACCAAAATTTCAAACAGAGACTTTGTTTCTTTGTTTGTTGAGATGGTCAACATTTTGAAAATCTCATCTTTTAATTTTGTTTATTCTTTTATAAAAATCCTGAAAATTTGAAATAAAGTGTTTTTTCCATCCAAAAGTTATTCAGTTGTTTTAATTTTTATAGGTCTGTGAAGCAACCTGTAGTTGAATAATCATAGTTTTGAATTCTTCATAACTGAACAGTACATCGTTTATCGATCGTTTAAGGTAATGCTTTGCAAATTTCATACCAACTTTAAAAAGTAATCCGAAGAGATTTAGGGGCATGAATTTCCAATCAATATCTTAAATTAAATGATTAGCTAAAGTCTCATCAGAATATTTTATCTTTTTGTAAAACTCTTTCCATTTGAAATTTGTTCCCACGAAATTCCTAGCGTTATCCATGAAAATCTTTCCACACCTAGCCATATGTATCTTAAGAACAATAATTGCAGCATCTACGGATAAATCCGAATGAATTCCAAGATGGATGGCTCGCATCACAAAGCATATACAAATCTAAGGTGATAAAATAACATAAAGTAGACATTAAATCTTCTCTTTGGTTTTAAAGCTGAAAAATGAGCTCTTTTTCGATTCTCTTGCTTATGCTATATTCGACTTTTATCGATATCATTCCAGTCAGCAGTCTCCAGTGCAAATTATAGGTAAAAATAACAGACACGCGAAGGGAAGTCGGAAAGGCTTCAAATAACGTCATAATGACGAATCCCTTTGTTTCATTACTCTAGATACAAACACAGATAAAACTTCGTTCAAAAAATCATTAAGCTGATTTTTATAGATTACAAAAAATGAATCACAGATATTTAAATCGATGCAACAAAATGGTGCTTAAGACTCCGAATGTGAAAATTTTATCGCAAGACAGCCGGAACTAGAGGTCTAAACGGGCCGGAATTTTCAGAACCAGACCCGGCCGCATATTTCAGATGTGTATATTGCTGGGACGATTACTGTTTCTAAACCAATAGGAGAGCGTCATTATCACGGTCAAGTACACGCCTACGCAGTTTGATTGACAGGAACTCGTGGACAATTGACGGTGCTAATTATAACGATAATCTGTTGGGGATGAAAGTGAGCTGACTGGCTGAATGGTTAGAGCGTCGAGCTTGAAACCGGAGGATATGGGTTCGAGTCCATCGCGGGCCGAGAGTCCGTTGGTGATTTTTTTTTTTTAATTATTGGAGGCTGTCTTTTATTAATAAATAAGACATTTAAAAAAATATTTCAAACCCTTTTAATATTCTAAATATCGTTCCAAAATGATTTATAAATATATTAAACAAATGGGAAAAAAAGTATTCTGCGAAAATATCCGTATAAGCAAAATTCTTACTTTAATTTTTATTTATTTATTTATTTATTTATTTATTGATCAGAGGAAGTATAATTTCTAATTGAAGTAAATAAAATTCAGTCATTTTGAAAAAAAAAAAAAAATCTTTCGTACCTTTAATTTTTAATTACCGAGTACAAATTCAAACAATCCGAGTACAAATAAATAATAAACACACACGATCAATTGTCCACGAGTTCCTGTCAATCAAACTGTGTGGGCGTGTACTTGACCGTGATAATGATGGTCTCCTTTTGGTTTAGAAACAGTAATCGTCCCAGCAATATACACATCTGAAATATGCGACTCGGCCCGCTGTTAAAATCAAAAGTTCGGTCCCGGCCGATTTAAATTTTTAATATATAAATTTTTTCGATCTAAATTTTTATTTTTTAGGCTAGGCCCGTTTTGGCCCGTTACAATTTCTACGATTTCTAAAAAATTCAGATTTTTATCATATAACTAAGATTCCTTTAAAGAATTCTGCATACATATCTATGGAACGATTTTACAGTATATTTTACCGGAAATACACATTAACAACATTAATGATTATTTAGACTGTTAGGCTTTCAACACTCGAATAAAGATTCATTAAAAAATTAATATGGTTTAGAATAAAAGAAAAAAGAAAGAAAGCTAAAAACATCGTCACTTTTGAAGCTGTTAAGTAAAAGAAGATTTATAAAAATATTTCTATATCATTTCATTAAAGGTATCTTTATTCAAAAACTATATAATCGGATGGCGTTATCTATTTTTTGCTACAAACAATTTAAAAATACTGCAAGCAAATAAAATACTTTCATAGTTAGCGTTTTGAATAGAATTTCCTGAAGCGATAGCATGGGAAGCGAGAAAAACCTGCAATCATTTGAGAAACTATTGTATCTAAACAAGGTTATGCAAGTATTTTATGTACCAAAAAAAAAACGCTAATCGATTCCAAATCCTATCAATAGTTAGGCTTATAACTTTTATACTTTTACAATTTAAAATTAATCAGAAAATGTGTCAAACTTTTGCATTATTAAGAAATTAATTTAAAAACTATCAAGAAGTATATGTTCTAAGATTAAGCTAACATAAGTTCTTTATCGCTGTTAATAATTTTACAAATCATGTTTTCTGCTCTACAGATCTTGAGAACAATTAAGTCTAGTTCCGGTCCGGCCAATCTATATGTAGAAAAATAATGCAAGCTTGATATCGGCCCGGCATGAGTCAGTTAAAAAAATATTAAAACGGGGTACACGCAATTTAACTCTCCGATGCACTGTACATTTTTATATTGGTGCTGTCAAACTAGTATGGCTCATGACGCACATTTATACTTATTCTCGTTAAAAACATCTTCGCTGAAAATAGCTCATATTTTATCGTTTCTACTGAAATCTGCCGAACGGGTCGGCAGGCCCGAAAATCTTTTTTTTTCGGAACGGCCCGGCCCGTCTGGCCCGTTCAATTTTTTCGACGCCCAATCCCGTTTATGTTGTTTGCCGCCCCGTTGAAAAAACTATTCTAAATCTGCCGGCCCGTTAGAAAATTCGAAACGATTCCGCTGGCCTGGCCCGCGGGCTGGGCCCATGCAGATCTCTAGCCGGAACAGGACAAAATAATTTCTGTCGGCCCGAAACTTAATAAATCACTACCAATAAACAACCTTTGTTTATTATAATAAAATTAATAATTAATGCTGTTTTAGTGTTTCTGAAGTTCT
Source organism: Maratus speculifer (assembly GCA_964019185.1). Classification (NCBI taxonomy): domain Eukaryota; kingdom Metazoa; phylum Arthropoda; class Arachnida; order Araneae; family Salticidae; genus Maratus; species Maratus speculifer. The sequence continues at coordinate 216,286,874 of OZ025289.1, forward strand.
GAAATATCGAATCGATATACTAAATATTTGGGATCGATATTTTGGAATTTTTATTTCTGAAATTTCGAAATTCCAAAAGCATAGTTCAAAAAATCGTAAAATATGGCACTGTACACCAAAAAACCTCGTTTGCTGCAAACAATCTAAAACTAGAAAAATGCCAAATCAGGCATTCTTTGAAATCAGAACACAATCTTTTCAAAATATTCATCGTTTGAAACTTCTCTATAATATTTTCACAGCCTACCTAATAAACAAACCGTTTACCGCAAAATTCTAGATCGATCTTTGTTTTTGAGAAATTTAATTTTGAAATCGCGGTCTTATTTGCTGGACACCCTGTATAATGCAAATAATAATAACTTATCATTAAAAATTTTTCAATAATTTTTTTTTGTTTACACACTACTTTTTCGCATTAGTAAGTAACATCTTTGGTTTAATTTTGTACAAAATTGAAGCAAAAAGTTAGGGGGTCGACTTATACAGTAGTATATATAGTAATTAATTTTATTAAATGGACAATTCCACCGTAACGGATGTATCAGTCGGTAGACAAAGCACCCTACAAAGATGCTAAATATGTTAGATCCTTCTTTTATTGCATGAATTTTATAAAGAACAAGGACTCTACTTCTATATAATGCAACTAAATTTTAAATATTTTCAGAAACGATAATTTATTTTATTTTTGTTGTTCAATAATGGGCGTACCTCACAAATGAATGTTATTTTTATGACTTTATAAAATTTTAAAATTATCTGAAAATATACCTGCAAGAAAATTAAGTGTAATTTATTTTTACCAATAAAAGTATACTTACATATGAGTTCATACGATTCATATGAATACAAAATATTGGGATAAATTGTCCCATTTGTAAAAACACTTGTTGTAACGGACGTATCACAAGAAGTAACAGACGTATCAGTTCTAAATTTATCAAACTTTTATGTGTTAAGAAAAGGTTTTTGATGGCAATCAGAGGTTATTTCTAGTAGGCAGAAACAGTTAAGCATATATAAATATATTTATTAGCATTAAACAATTACAAATTATTTCAAACTATACTCTGTAACGTTATATACAAATAATAATCTTCCCTTGTTGTCGAAGAGGGTTCTAGGAATAATGATATTATTTCTTCTTCACTAATCGTTGAAGCATTATTTTAAGACCGCACAAACTTTTCTCCAACTTTCTTAAGAAATTTCACTAATACATTGGCACTTCACGAATCAAAAACATCATATTTATTCATTTATACAACTTTCATTTTTATCTTCTTTGGCTTACTTCAAAATGGAATTACCTAAATATATTTTTGGCTTGTCAAGCCTAATCATTCTCAACTCATTTTGTTCATATAACTTTTTATTATCGATGTACATAAAAGAATAAAATTCAATTCCGCGATCACAGGGCTTACGATGTCACTGGCTTCCCAACTACGAGCGAAAAATCGATTACGAAATTCCTTCTTTACATTCATGAATTAGAGATAAGTTAAAGTATGGAAAAACGAACGTTCTCTTGGTTCATCCGCCACTTATTAATATGCAATTCCGTCCATGAAACTCATGTTGTGTGAAATTTTTCTTATTTTGTGTTCATTCATTTGAATACATGGCATAAAATTGCTGTGAATTCAACTGGAAATATCATGGTCAGATTTAATCGGAAAATTGCAATTTTGTGATAACCTATGTGTTCCGCCTAATATCGGCGCATTTTTAAAGATCTAAGAAATATCTGAGATTGCCGTTTTAAAATAATATGTATAAATAGTAATAATGTATTCTTTTTGAACAAACTTTTATCGGAAAATCGTGAATTTCTATTTGACTTATTGTTCTGGGAGTATCAAATGGCGGTCAAATATTTCAGTACATATAATTTTTCTACTGAAATAAGAATATTTTATTCTAAGTAGTTCAATAATTATCATTTTCCTACGATCTGATAATATTAAGTGGGCTTTAATTACTATTCAAAAAACATGAAGGGAAATTCTATGAAGCATGGCTTAAAAAAAGTATAAAATATGAAGTACACCACCTGACGAATCAAACGGATTGAAGTAGCAAACCATTTCAGTCTTTTGCAGACTCAAAAGGATTTTTTAAACATGTTCAAATTAGCAGTAAGTACAATTGTGAATTTTACCTTTATGTATTTTCAGACGCAACTACTAAATAGCTATAATTCAAATTAAAAAAAAGTTTTATATTTGCTCTATCAATACGCTTTTTAAATTCAGAAATATAAATTTCTATAAGCGTAATACGGATATCCAACTCAACTACCCCGGATTCCACGATATGCTTGACTTAGCTAACGCAAATGAAAGCCGTTTGAAAATTGAAATAGATATTTCCCATTTGGTATATTTATTTAGACAGTCCATACATCAACTAATACCAAAATGTATTTTTGGTACTTTCGTATTAACCGATGTCATAGCAACCATTGTGATTCTGATTATTAAACATGTTTACTGAACATGAAAATATTTACTTGAAACCTCATAGCATCAGAAAAACCGTTTTTTTCGTTAGAAAGAACTAATTAATGCAGTGTAAAAGCTACTCAAAAACGTTTTCAAACTTTTTTTTTCCTTATGGGCAGCTAATAAAAATTTATTTACCTTTATTTTAAAATTAAATATAAATTATTTTGTGAGGTTTCTTAAAGGAGCACTTTTCAGAACCTTTGGGGACTCGGAAGAGATTATAGCATACTTTCGTTCGTCATTATAGTACATTTCCGTAAATTAAGAAACATTTGTCGCCTTTTACAGCATAATTTTCTGTTTTTCCTGAGAAATATACAATTTGAGCCGCTAAAAATGTAATGAACTACAATAGAACCTTAAATTTTCCAGAGTTATCTCTATTCAAATTATCGATCTCATGATGTTTCGTAGCCATCGGACTTTTTTGTTAGTTCGGACTGAAATTGTATGATGCTTAGAAGTTAAGGTATCTTTATCTTCCCACGTAAAAATGACCATTTTTGTGAAAAATTTATATTTATTATTATTATTTATTAATATATATTTATTATTGTATTTATATATATATATATATTTATTTATATTTATTATTATTTATTTATTATATTACTGTTATTATTATTTATGTTATTTGAAAGAGTAATTGTTTACGATTCGAAATATGTTTAAATTTATATATCCATTCAAATTATCGATTTCAAGATGTTTCGTATCTATCTGACTCTTTTTGTTAGTGCTGCCTGAAATTATACGATGTTCAGAAGTTTTTTTACTTATATTGAAAATAATGCCCCTCATAAGAATTTTGCAATCTAAAGTTTCCACTTTTATTCATGTTTCTTACATCCAGTTTAAATATTTTTCAATTATATTTTCAATTATTCCACATTGATATATTGCATTTTGAATGATCTTTTTTATGGCATCTTAACTGATTATTATAACTTGATTTCATTTGTTAAAATGGTTTATCATTACAAAACGTTTGGCTAAATATATATATATATATATATATTATATGTACCACCTTTTTTTTCCTTTTCTCCATGCATAATCTTATTTATCCTTAACTTTTTTTTATTTTATGTACTCGTCCCCCCTTTTATTAGTGGAACCGACATAAAATATGACCTATGATATAGCAGGATTGTCACGATCAGTTTGCAAGAATTATTTTTGAAATCGATTTGGTATTTCTTGAAATTCCATAGATATAGTAATTTAGAGCATTTTTAGAATCTTTTTGATCATTTCACACTTTTAAATTTCGATTTTTTTTAATTGTTCTTAAATAACTATTACATCTTGAAAGTATTTATTTTGCCGAATTTCACGTTTCTATCTTTAACGATTCCATAGAAATCTGAATTTAGATCGTTTTTAGAATGCTTTCTCTCATTTCACTGTTTTGAATATGGAATTTTTCAGAAATTGCTCTTAATGAAACGTTACATCTTATAAATATCTACTTTGCCAAATTTCATGTTCTATCTTTAACGCTTCCATAGAAATCATAATTTAGATGGTTTTTAGAACGCTTTTAGCTCATTTCAACCTTTTAGCTTTCAAATTTATTTGAAAATGTTTTTAGGTAACATTTGCATCTTATAAGAAAATACCATGTCAAATTTCAAGTTTTTAGGCCTTTTGGTATCATAAAAATCGCATTTTTAAAACATTTTTTGCCCCTGCACCCCCTTGTGTGTGGTTGAACCGACATAAAATATATCTTATACAGCACGTTGGAACAGGGACTGTCTTCATTAATTTGCCACCTTTACTTTTCAAATCGGTTCTGTAGTTCCAGAGATTACCCTTACAAACACACAAACAAACGTTACTTTTATATGATATTGGTACAGATTACGAATTATTACTTACTATCTTTGCTTCTTTTTCTTTCATCATATACTTCTTTATCCTTAAAAATTTGATTAAAAATGTGAGTCTTGTATAGATCAAATAATGGACAAATGTTTGAAAAAAAAGCACAATTTATCACATTTTTAAAAAAGTTTTTTCTTTTTTTCTTTTATTATTTGTTTATAGGGAACCAAAACCTTTAGCATGTAAAAATAAACTGTCTGACTTAAAGGTCAGTAAGACTTGGAAACCATCAGAAATTTTAAGCAATGCCTGATTTTTTTTTATTGATATAAATCGCATCATATAGTGTTTCTATATGTTTTATAGATAATTTCACGTAAATCTATAAAAGTCTCATCACACTGGGAAGGAAGGAAGGACTTGAAATGCCGAAGTGCTACAGCTCATATTCAAAATATTAGAATAATTGAGAAAAAGTAATAAGAAAAAATTATTTGTCATTTATTTATTTTTTATACTAAGTAAATGCAATTAAATTTCTTATAAATTAAATCTGGAATGTTTAGATAAGATTTTAACATTTATAAAATATAAAATACAGCACAATAAATTAGGTATACAGCTTCCTTAAACACACCAGAATATTAGAATAAAATTTAGATTGGTTCAAAATATTAGAATATTTTATTTTACGCAACAATATTACCTTATGAATATGAAGTAAATGGTAGTTAATATTTTGTAGCATCCCCTTTAGCTGTCATAACAGCGTACAATCGATCTTGCATACTATATACAAGGTGTTTACAAACATTTCTATCAATATTAGCCCAAATAGACTTTATACGTGCCACTAACTCAGTTTTACTTGAAGGAGGATTTTCTTGAAGTTTTTTCTTCATTATACACCATAAGTTTTCGATGGGATTAAGATCTGGTGAATTTGGTGGCCAAGGAAGTACCTTAATGTTGCGTTGGCGGAACCAATTCTTAGTTGACACCGAGGTATGCTGGGACGCTAAATCTTGTTGAAAGATGAAATCATCTTCAAATAAATCTTCTGATGATGGAATCATGTAATATTCTAAAATTTCTTGATATATCAGAGAGTTAACCTTTTCGTAGACGATGCATAACTTTCCAGGTCCTTCTGCACTCATACAACCCCAAACCATGACACTAGCAGCAAATTTTACGGAACGTTTAAGGCATTCTTTATCAAATGCTTCTTGCTTCATTCTCCAAACTCGAATACCTTGATTACCATATGAAACACAAAACATACTTTCATCACTAAATAATATATTTTTCCAATCTTCATTGCTCCAAAAATGTCTTGATTTACACCAATTCAATCTTATACGCTTTTGTCTTGCAGTCATCAGAGGTTTTGTTTTCGGTACACGAGATTCAAATTTAAATTTATGGAGACGTCTTAATGTTGTCGATGTAGAAACTTCAACTCCTTCTTCTTTCCATTTTCGGTGCAAGAATCGCACACTTTTAAAACGGTTTTTCTTAACTATACGCTTCAGTTTCCTGTCATCCCTAGCAGATGTTTTTGGTTTTCGGCCACCATTTCGGCGATTATTTTGAAATTTTCCAATTTTTGAATATTGTGTGAGTATTTTACTAACGCTCGATTGCGAACAATGTAAATAATTCGCTATAAAACACTGATTTTTACCGTGCCGATACAAATCAACCATACGAAGTTTAGCAGATTCAGGAATATCACTCACACGGCCCATTTTAAGACGAAAAAGAAACAAACTGCAAAAAAGAATACTGATTTTAAATAAAATAGTCTGAATTTAATCAATGATGCCACCAGTTAAGAATTGGTAATAATTAAAGGAGAATTAATGTGAAATATTCCAATATTTTGAACCACTTGAATAAATATTCTAATATTTTGACTTTTCAAAATAATTTTTTTTGCAATTAATCTTTTCAAAAATGATATTAAATTTAAGATAACAAGTAAGTTTAATCAACAATAAGTTCTTAATAAAAATATCGTTTGCATATTTTCATTAAAAGACATTAAATTACCAAACGATATTTTCAATTTCTAAAAAAAAGGTAATTATTCTAATATTTTGAATATGAGCTGTATTGTATCCCGCCTTGATTTTCTACTATCTATAATTTCACTATTGTTATGCTATATACAGCAGTGAAGCTTTGACATTGTCCGGTGGAAAAAGTTGTAAATATTCACTTTTTCTCATTACTCTCTCATTTATAAAGATACTCTAATTGCCAGCGCCGATAATATTTAAAACGCGGTCTACAACCATGTATTAAAAATTTTGACGTGTCCCTGTAAAGAAACTACATCATAAAATCTTTTTTTCAGTGTACTACAGCTGTAATGTAAAAAGTTAGATTCATATCCATATAATGACTGTTGCGAAAATTGCATACCTACATGCAGACATAACATCTCAAAAATAAGTGCTTTTTAGCACTTTCCAAAAAAGTTAAAAAATGCTTATGCATTCGGTTTGTCTGGCCGTCTGGCCGCCTATCCACGCTCTAACTCCAGTAAATATATTCGGATTTTCATGTAATGGATAAAGCTTATTTAGATTCACCAAAGCAAGTTTGGTATTGTATATGAAGTATGTACGATGAATGATTCAATTACGGAACACTCAAAAGAATTCGCGAACATCATGACATATGGGGGAAAATAGTCTGTGGAGTTATTTAATGACATTACGCTATTTCAGGTGTTTTGAAACTGATATAAATCACTTAATTTCACTACGATCAGGTTATAACAGAACATTCATAAGATTTTTTTCATTAACTTGAAAGAACACACAAAAGAAACTGGTTGCATTACTGTCTTTGCATAATAATTGCCGGAGAATACGTTTTAAAATTCAGTGTGCGCTTTTAGATTAGTTTTTCGCATATTACTCTTTATATATAAATTCCACACATCATATACAGGGCTGCATAAAAGTATTCGCATATCATTTTCCTTATTAGAAGAAATTGCTGAAGAGGAATTTTCAACTGAAATATATGCATCTCTGAAATGAACTAAATTTTGGAATACATATTGTTAATTGTTAATAGATATAAATCTCTATATCCCATAGAGAGTAGATAAAAATTTTGTTTAATTTGCCGATTGTAGATGGGAACAGCTGAAATTCAGTTTTTAAATGCGTTATACATTTTCATATGGTGAAATGAGATGTAATACTTTAATTTTTTAAACGGTGCATTTTTGTTACATTATCCTAAATGTGTTGGAAAGTGCTTCATAATCTATGCTTGATGCATGATTTTTTCTTTCTTTTTTTTCTTGAAATCGCTTAAAAAATAATTTATTTTTTACAGGTAATCATTTTCTGCATTGGCGCTGCTGCTGCCTCTGGAATCGCTACCCTTCCAGCAATAGCCCCAGTCCTACCTGCACGAGCCGTCTATCCAGGAGTAGTCCGAGGAATTTTACCAAGATACTATGGAGCAGCAGGAAATGTCATCGATGGCATTGACAGTCTCGGACTTGCCTACAACAACTACGATCTGAATGACGGAAGGGTACTCGGACTTGGAGTCGGGCGTTTTGGTTATGGATTCGGTGGACTTGGATATGGACTTGACGGTCTTGGCGGCCTTGGATATGGACTTGGTGGCCTTCGATATGGAATTGGTGGATTTGGATTAGGAAGATAGGTGGTTTAGGATTAGCTGGAGCTAAACTGATTTAACATAAAGTTACTGGTAGGTTTTTGCATAAATGTATAATTGTCTCAAACAAACATTATGAAATACATACTCACATTTACTCTAAAAGTTCAAAACTTTTGCGAATTAAAAAATTGTCTGTAACTAACTCAGCATGGATTTGAAATATCTTAAACATTAATTGGAAAAACTAACTAGTTTTAGATTCGATATAAAAAAGACTAATTAATATCAAAACTACCGGTATACAGGGTGTCCCAAAAAGATTGAAAGCGAAAGCTCTTCAATTTTTACATGTTGGGAATAAGTAAAAAATGTAAATTGCAGAATTATCATTCGAAATAATATAGGAAAAGAAATGTATTGTTGAAATACTCTATTTGTTAACTTTCAAGAAGGTTTATGTTTTTAATTTTTTATTTAAAAAATTATACAAAATTGGTCCTTTAGGTTTTTATTTTTATTTTTTTTTTTTTTTTATTTATTTTTTTTTTTTTGTGCGACAATTAGATCGTTACAAAAAAAGTTCTCCCTGTATCCTTAAAATTAAATGAATTATGCGAATTTAATTTTTCATAATAAAAAGTACTTTTTACTCGTTGGTAACTGTGGATTGGAAAGACATCAAAATTGAGTGCTTACAGAGGGCTAAAGAATCTTCCTATATACGTGCTAAAAAAATTTTTTTTGTTGAAATTTTCAAATCTGAATTAAAAAGAAGAGTAAATATTTTTTTACCGTAGGGTAATATGGGATTCCACTTTTTTCCTTCCCCATCTGAGGGAAAGAAAAAAGTATCCTTGTTAAGATGAAAGTGAATCATGCATCTTTTGAAACGGCTAATATGAACAATCTAAACCTAAGGAGAGTTGGATACAGTACCACCATTTCAGAGGGTGGGCATATAAAGCATGCAGCAATGCAAATAAGTAAATATTGAACGTTCATTTGTGATTTTTGTGCCTAACACTTTCAACTTTTAAAACATATCTTAACTCATTTTTATTTTATGTTGATATGATATAGATTCACATTCTATAAGTATAAGTCAATTTTTCTTTAATAAATAGTATTATTGCAAAGTTACAATGTGTTTTTAATTATTTTTTTTCCACTATCCGGTTCTGTCCGACCAGCTTGCACAAAACCGGGACATTGCGTACTTCTAAAAAAGTGTTGTTATGATCTCAATTGTCATTGTTCGCTACTGAATGAATGCTTATTTTCTTCGCAAGGAAGCAATTTATAGTTTTAATACAAATTTTGACTGTTTTGTTCATATAGTGCACAATAATTAAAGAAAAGCATTAGGGTCCCGGTTTTATTTCCCCTACTATAAAATACAGCAAAATAAATCAAGTATAAATACAATATTGTCTGCATCTTTTTTTTTCTTTTTTTTTAAATCTTTTAAAGGCATGCTGTTAAATTTATTAAATATAGAAGATATTGTATGAAATTGTTGTTCACGAAGGAATAGAACACTTTTCTTCAATTACGATCCTTGTTACAAGAAAAAAAAATACAATTGTAGATATGAGGACGTAAGTTTAAAAACTCGGGTTATCAAGGAAGAAAATTTGTTTAACTAAATTCAACTTTTATTTTCAAATTTGCAGTATATAAAGCTAGTTCTGAAAGTAATGCAGGATTTTACAATGCCAGAAATACTTGATAAAATTATTTTTGTTACAGATTGTTGTGTTTTTCTACCAGAATATATAAATAGAGAAAACGCGATTTTCTTTTCTTTTGATAAGTAGAATTTTGAATCTTGTGTATGTACGTGCAGAAAATGGAATACTTCAACTTTCTCCAAGATCATTCACCTGGACACTTTTTATCCTTTTTTTATTATTATTATTTCAAACTTATTGTAAAATTTGAATTGTGTATATTACTATGATTTGTTATTCATAACTTAAAAAAGTATACTTATCATTATGATGGTTCTCAATTGGCTGAAAATGTCTATTTTCCTATTAAAAACATATTGCTTTAATGTTTATATGTATCTTTTCTTTTTTCTTTTTAGGAATTCTTCGATCAGTATCGAAACTAAATCTATCTGAAAAAGTCTTTGTTAATCAAACACACCATAAGTGGGCAGTTTTAATAAATACTTCCAAGAAATTTACTTTTTTAACCACAATGTGAAAAATTATATTGTTTAAATATAAAATAAATATAAATATTTTTAATTTGTTTAGTATTTATTTCATACACTAATTTTGTTCGTAATATTCTGTACTTAACATCTGCTTCCCGAATTTTATTTTTCATTTTTCCTTTTTTTTCTTTTTTCTTTACATGACTATGACATTTCAACCAAAAAAACAATAGAATCAGAATTACTTGCAAAGTTTTTATAAGGAATTAAACAACATTAATTGCATCCATGTAGGTATTACACAGTAATAGGATACAATGTAATATGAGAGTGTTACACTGTAGTAAAGTTCAGAACACTTATTAATATTTTTTTTTTCAAAATTGGTTGTAGTGTGGGTTGTTTTAGGTAGATTTCGCATGAAACACTACCTATTGCATTCTCTCTCATGCTGGAATTTCTGAAAAATTTTTGCAGATCTACACCGATCATGACTCCTAGACCCCAAAACCACCATCAGCAAAAAAGTTTATCTAGTTTATATATATATATAGATTTATCTATCTATCTATCTATCTAGCCAAGTATCCGGGTTCGATTCCCGGCCTGGGCAATTTTTCGCTCAGCTGGAAATATTCAGTTCGTATGATAACTTTACCAATCAGTTTGATTGTGTTAAAAATAATAGTATCTATCTATCTATCTATCGGTGTATATCACTTTCTTCTGGACACGATAACATCCATAATTATGCTCAGATCTTCTTCAAACTTTTACATAAAATCAAGGAGCATAAAATCTCGGTTGAGTTCGTTAACGGGCAAAATCGGACCAAGGGGGTGGAAATTGGGAGGGGTTTTGTGAAAACCGAAAAAACGCGATAACTTTTTAAATAAATTAGATATCGAATCAGTTTAAAGTTTATATTACTTTTCAAAAATGGGCTAAAAGTTTATGCATGGAAGATTTTTGATAAAGTTAAAAATGGGCTCAAGGGGCGAAAAAAACAGGGTTTTGGGGAGAAAAAAAAAAATCATAACTTCGTCAATTCTTAAGATATCAAATCCAAGTAATTTTTTTAAATGTACTCAACATTATCTAAAACTTTTGTATTTACAAGTTTTTGATAGGACCAACTTTTACCGATGAAAAAATTTTAAAACGAAAAGAAAAGAGGGGGGGGGAGGAAAAAGAAAAAAATTCATAACTTACTCAATTCTTAAGCAATCAAATGTAATTAATTTTTTTACATCTTCTTAATAATATCTACAACTTTTATGTTAACAAGTTTTTCATAGGACCAATTCTTCTAGCAAAAATAAATTAAACAAAAATGGAGTTGGAGAAAAAACCGAAAATCCAAACTGCTTATATTCTGACTCATTTTTAAATTCATTTTTGATTTTAAACACATCCAAATGGCAGATCCTCTTATTTAGGAACTATATAATGTGAAGTATAGGCCAGCGTTTTGATAAAGACAGAATATATTTCAAAAAAGACTGACAAAAAGAGTATTTTGAATAGACTTTCACGAAGTAATAGTGATTGAAAAATTGAGGAAGTATAACAAATTGCGTTTTTTCTGAGTCATTTTTAAATCCATTTTTGTTCTCAAACACATCCAATTTACAGGTCCTCTTATTTAGGAACAATATAGTGGGACGGATTGGCCAGTTTTTTGATAAAAGCAGAATATATTTCAAAAAAGGCTACCAAAATGGGCACTTCGCACAAAATTTCCCAAAGCGATCACGATTAAGAATTGAGGATGTATTCAAATAACAAATTGGTTATTTTATGACTCCTTTTTAAATCCAATCTTGCTCTCAAACGCATTTAATTGACAGTTTTTTGTTATTTAAAAACTATATAATGTGCGTATTCATCAATTTTTTGATAATGGCTAAATATATATATTTTTTTAAGCTGGCAAAGTGGGCACTTTGCAAAAAAGAAAAAAAATATCCCAAAGTGATCATGAGAAAAGAATTGAAGATGTATTCAAATAACAAGTTGGTTATTTTCTGGCTCATTTTTAAATTCAATTTTGCTCTCAAATGCATTTAATTGATCATTTTTTTCTTTTTTTTGTTATTTATGAATTATATAACGTGCATATTGGTCGATTTTTTAATAAAGTCAAAATATATTTCAAAATATGTTTTCAAAATGGGCATTTCAGCCAAATTTCGTTTAAGATGATTTTGATAAAATCAGTTCTTATAGAAAAATGAAATAATTTTTTTTTTCAAAAGTGGCCAAATAAAATAGTTAAATTGGGTTTATCTCGAATAATATTTTATTTTTTGTTGTTTAAATGAAAACTCTTCGAAATCTACCTCCGCCTATAGGCCAAGCCGACAGGGATTTTTTATAAACGTAACTTAAATACTACTTGTAATTTCAGATTCGCATATTTAAAGTTTTTTTTTTTTTTTTTTTTTTTAATGTATGTATTTGTATTGTTTGATGTTTGATTTAATAATGTTCGCCATTTCAAACTGTGTGTAATTCTGTTATTACTTGAAGAGTTAATATAAATTCAATTTATTCGTTCGTTTACTAAAGCTCCAATATTAATAAAGACTAAGTGCTTGTTGCAGCAAATTCCTTCGGTGAGCAAAATCAATTCACATGATCGAATTTTCGATAAAATTGAAACATTTGCGTTGTAGAATTAAGAAAAGTTCATTCCAAGTTAACGTTGCAAAGGGAAAAATAAAACGTGATTGTAGAAAAGAATTAAGAAAAATCAAGGCCGTTTTCAAAAAACTTTTGCATTTTTTTTTTTTTTTCGTATTTCTTAATAGAATTTCCGAAATATTCTTTATTTACCAATTTAAGGTATTAAAAAATATATCGAATTTAAAATTTTATCCTTAATAAAGTAATTGTAAGTTTACAAGCGAGCTATTTTTTTTAATGGAATCGAGATCAATGCCATTAAAATGTAGTATACCAATTATAATAATAAGAGAATTTAAGTTAATTATCAACCAATTATAATAATAAGAGAATTTAAATTAATTTATTAATTTAAAAAAATATTTTTAATCCATTATTATCACTTTAAAACATATCATTCTTAATATAAAATAGAAAATTCATAAATTAAAAATGTTTTGCTAGAAAACGAGAGAAAAAAAGTAAATGATAAAGAAAGAAAAAACTGCTATATAAACAAGAAACGTGCCAAGTTGTGTCCTTTTAACAAAATATATTGAAGAGTATGAATGATGATGACATCGAATGGAATCTGAGAACAAAGTGGTGTTAAAATTGTTTTTTCACTACCAATTGATAATACAGTATCATTCAAAATAACATGGGCAAAATGAAAGGGCAAAGCAGCATACTAAAAAATATCCATAAAAGACGATTGTTTCTTGAATGCTTAAGTGGTCGTTATGCCCACGTTTACTTTACATCTATTTGGGAACAGGCTTAACAAGAAGCTTTAGGATTTTTTGTAAAATGAAAAATTCATCTCACAGCAGACTGCGGTGGAATGAACCTGATGGTGACTAGAGCTTTCTGTAATTGTGTTTTGATTATTGTCAGATAGTCACACAAGGTAAGCATAATAGGGAAAAAAGGGGTGGACAAAACAGAGCTTACATTTTCTATGCATTTTTTTTTTCTAAGATATATGCAGAAACAATTTTGAATATTATATACGATGCAAACAATTTAGAATAAGGTACAAGTACAATAATAAACAAAATAAATTAAACAGATTTTTTTAAACAATAAAAAACATGAAGCTAAGAAGGAAAGTTAATAGAACCCGGTCCAAAAGCAAGACTGGCAGACGTCATAAATGACTTTGAAGGTAATAAGCCAAACGGCAATTAAGATGTAATAAAATAAATTTTAGAATTTGGAATTCCAAAACGATGCATTTAAAGAGACTCCCTGCTTGTCCTATTGGAAGGTATAGAAGAGGTGCGAATTCGCCATCTCTGCTCAAGATGGCAAGCGGCCTTTTCCTTTCACGAGCACTATTTATGCTATATAGTCGGATTTACCGCAACGCTTTGTTGGTAAATCACATTGTGACAGTGGATCGCAAACGATATCGGGAGTTGCCCCGGGCAGCAATTTGTCTCCAGTACAAATTTTCTGGTGGTTTTTTTTTAAAGAGCTTATTTACAAAACACCTATTTTATCGCTGAAAGACTTAGTAGGAAAAATTCTTGGGCAGCAGGATGTGTTCGAGATACAACGATCATATTTGAGAAGGTACGCGATTTCATGTAATTTCGATATAATGCGTGTTTCCAGGCGTGCCGGAAAAACTTTGAGCATCTCTTACACTAGTATTTCTCGTAAGTGTATAAAATGTTTAGAAATACAATGTAAATAAAACGATGTAGAATGATTTATGTTTATTTTTTTAGCATTACGTAATACCTCGAATTATGTCGACATTTCATTCCAAGCCTAGCTACATAATTCGAGGTACAATCGGGGGGAAAAAAACGCTCCCTGCTAATTCTGAAAAAAAAACTGTCGTACTAGAAAGTTAGAGGTACCAAACGATTGGAAATAAAGTCTTCTTTTAAATGATGCCTAAAAATTTTCTTAAGAGGCCATTTACATATTAAAATAATCTTTAACTTTTTTTTTCAAAAGTAGTACCTAATTCGGACAACAGAAATGAACTCTAAACACTTCAATTAGCTTAAAAACAAATTTTCATGCAATTCGTACGATAAGTTTCTGAAAAATTACTTATTTTAAAATGGGCACATTTTAGGGACTGTAACCAAATTGAAGTTTCGTACTCGAGTGCTAACCGAGATAGCCTCCTTGTTGATCAAGCCAGTAATTGATTACAGCTAGATTACAGAGTAGCATAAGAAGTTTCAAAATATCTAATCACTTCTATCATAGACGGCCTTTAACCATCCAACCCTTAAACAATCCTTTTGCCATTTTTTAAAGATAATTTCAAGACCATTTTGAAGAAAAAATTGAAATTTTGAATTTCCGTAAAGTTGAACTTAATAAATCTGAATCAATGAAAAAAAAAAATATAGTTTATAACTCATATTTTTTTCGAATATCAATTTCATAATTCATATGATAAAATTATAAAAATTGCAAATTCAACGTATTTATGTTGAGGTATTTAAATATTATTGCTACGTAAAAATTGAGCACATAAGACGTATAATTTCAGGAGATATTAATAAAAATATGAAAACATAATTCGTTTTAGTGGATTCGTTTTAATATGCAGATGCCCCCTAAACAAATTTTCATGCATCATTTTAAAGTATGCTTTATTTTCGATCGTTCGATCGCAGTAACTTTCTTCTACGCTAATTTTTTGAGGAGATAGAAAGGGGTATTAATTTTTTTTCATGAATGTACATTTAAATAAGCAAAAAAGGATAATATTAAAAATTCATCAATTAATGAACATAACTTAATGGGCAACTTCCATCGTTGACCCCGATATTCTCATCTCTGTCAGTAATATCATTACTAAACCTCCGGACAACAGACCATACGAAGCTCTAAAGAAGCGATTACTCGATTCAGATTCAGAGAGTCCAGAATCGCGGATTCACACCGTATTGCAGGGTGTAGAAACTGGGGATTTACGCTCATCTCAGTTACAAGCATGAAAACCCTGGATAGTAATATTGTGGGGGAAAAGCTATTGGAATTTCTTTGGCTTTCGAGTTTGCCTACAACTACGTGCAGTATTGTTGGTGCGTTCAGCGATGGCTTATCAGAATTTTCTCACTGACAAAATTCATGAATTGGCGGTATTTCTTCAGATAAATGCAACAACTAATGTTACACCTACCCCAACCATCCATGCTTCGTTCCTTGAATTACAAATTGCACAGTTACTCAACAGTTAGTGAGTTAACTGCAAAAATTAATCAGCGGAGTCGCCCAAGATAGAATCATTCACGTGAAAGGCATTTCCGGAGCAGTCGATCTAGGGGGCGTTATAAAGAACCTGCAAATAATCATCAGTTTTATCATACAAATGATTATTTTCAAGGCTAAGAGATGCTCTGTTCCATGTTTTTTTAGTAGGGAAAACTAAACTGGCTATCGCACTATTCGCCATAACCATGACCGCCATGTAAATTGCATCCATTTAGCCGACCCTGCGTCAAAATTAAATTTCTTTAAAGGGACCGGGGCTGGTATTTCAATTTTACCTGTAAGTTATGCCAAGCAAGACGCCATGAATGAAAGAATACTTTACGCTTTCAAACGACACAAAAATACAAACATTTGGTACAATACTCTTGACAATTAATTTAAATTTATGTAGAAATTTCACCTGGTCATTTGTTGTTGCAAAAGTTAAATATTTTCTTACAAAATTTAATTTATTGTGGATGCTAAAAATAGTAGCATTATTGACGCTGCGACCATGTCATCCCAGGAAAATGATTCCCGCATCCTACCGGGAAGTAGTACCTTTAGCGTCCTTCTCGGTCCCTCTAAATTCTATAAAATTTTGTCCGAATATCTAGAGCTAAGTGACGCCTCACACATGCGCAAGAATAGGCAACAGCAACCTATTTTTATTTATGAAAATACATAAAAACCAAAGGTTTTTCAGGCTTTTCTAAGTCACTTTGTTTATTGTCGGAGCTTTTTGCAGCAGCTCATCAGGAGTTTGAATTCCTCATGTTACAGGGCATTGCACGGCCTTCAAAAAGCCTATGGGGAAGTTCGCTCCGTATGGTTCGCAAGGCCAATGGCAGCTGGTGTCAATGTGGTATATTACCGCCGTTTAAATGCTTGCACTATACCTGATAGATACTCATTACTTCACATACAGGATTGTACTCAAATATTTCATGCGAAGAAAATTTTACCATGTTAGATTTGATTCGCGCCTACCATCAGCTTCCTGCTTATCCTGATAATATCTCGAAAACCGCGGTAACTACCCCTTTTGACCTTTTTGAATTTTTATTTAACACCTTCAGCTTAACAAATGTATGTCAGACTTGCTAGCGTTATATCTATGAAATTCTAAATGGATTGGATTTTCGCACCCCATATTCAGACATCTTCAATGCATCCAACAATGAGGAGAAACATGGATGCCATCTTCGGCAGATTCTTGATCGCTTGGAGCAACACTGGCAAAAATTAAACCCTGCTAAGTGCATTTTAGGAAAATCTTCAGTTTCTTTCCTTAATTATCTCATAACACTTGCTGATATACAACCGCTCCCTCAGAAAACTCAAGCTATAGCCGATTTCCCCAAAACCTCAAACAATTAATTATTTGAGACACTTTTTTGCCATGGTAAATTTTTATCGACGTTTCATTCCTCATGCTGCCCGTACTCAAGTCCCTTTATATGAATTATTCAAAGATTCGAAAAAAAAGCCAAACGACCGGTACCGTAGCGTGATGTTCTGACAAAGGCTTTCGAAATCTATAAAATGGAGCTTATAAATTGTGCGACTTTCGCGTACAATGCTCCCCCCCCCCACAAACTCACCTTAAGTGCTGACCTGCTAATACTGCTATCGGGGCTGTGTTAAATGACAAGTTACAACTTATCGTCTTTTTTTCATGTAAGATAAGCTCGAATGACAAAAATTACATCACCTATGACAGAGAGCGCCTTCCAATTTATTTTGCTTTTAAAAGATTTTAGTCATACGTTGCAAAAAAGGCATTTTATAATATATACCGACCACTGTTTGTCACCATTTGCTTTTTCAAAAATGTTTGATTCAAGCTCTCCGCGGCTGCTCGGGCACCTTGATTTCATTTCACAATTCAGCACATATATTCGACATGCATTTGGATCTGAAAATATTGTCGCTGACATCTTATTTCGGATAAATTAGATCCAATCATCCTCTGCTGACTTATCATCCATGGCTGAAGAACATATCAATCATAAAGAATTGACTGCATTAATGCCAAATCCTGACACATCTCTCCGTTCCTAAAAACTGCAAATTGCTCCTTAAAAAATGCTTTATTGTGATGTGAATACTGGCAAAATACGACGGTACGCTCTAGAAAATTACCGCCCCATTTTCCTTCAAAGTTTTCACAATTAATCTTATTCCGGCATCAGAGCTTCTCAGAAACGGATCCAACAGAAATTTGCGTGATCAGGAATGACAAAAGATGTTTCCAATGGAGCACGTTGATTCATGAGTTGTCAGAAATCCAAAATCCAACGGCATATTCATAGTCCCCAACAGCAATTTCCTGCCACATAAGAGAGATTCGAGCATGTCCATCTTGACATCGTGAGAGCGTTACCTCCATCAGATGGATACACTTATTTAGTCACATTTGTCGACCGTTTATCTCGTTGGCTACATGTTACACTCCTGCAGGACATACTTCCAACACTATCGCCATAATTTTCGTAAGCCATTAGATAGCAAGATTCTGTATCCCAAAAATATTGACCACTAACTGTGAGGGCGTTTTGTAGTAGCTGCTATTTTATTAGAATACTTAGAAGAAGCGTGATTACGTATAGTAGTCCAGGTCTTAGATGTGAAGATGGCGAAAAAACCCCACAATGATTGCAAAGTCACTTTTTATTTAAACATGTAGTAATAGGGGGATACACATACAGCACTCGGAGAAAATCTCCGAACAGAGATTTTGGGACTTAACCGGACCAGAGCAGTGAGTCAAGTGTAGTCATACATAGCAACGAACCGCCACTTTTGGCATGCTAGAAAATCGCCAACATACACAAGTTCGCCTATGCACAATGGATAGTATACGCCAAATAACAGTTAAAATGCAGCTGGCATGATCAGAATTCAATTTGGTTGCCCAGCTGGGATGGGAAAGGAAAGGTTGCCAATTGATAAATGTTACACGTGTTGTTATGTCTAAACAAAGAAGCCGACCGAAGGGGCACCAGATTTTAATGCGCAGATGTTAAATACTTTTTAGGATTTTGTCGAGAAAGGAAAAAGAAGCGTAAGCATAAATTTTAACCGCGAAACAGAGATGATCTCCTTATAAGGTAATGCAGAATTGCTTCGATTAGAATTACCCGACATCAGGAAATTGTTTTGAACGGTTGCTTAAAATGTGAGTGTATTTCTCACAGATAAACTTGAGCAGCTGCAGATTTTCGGTTAGAGAATTAATAAGCAAGAAAAATGGAAAAGGAATGAAGGACAACTTAAAACTAATTTTGAATTGAAAAGAGAAGGGGGTGTAAAGGAATAATTTAAGAAAATACCCAATATATAACGAAATAATCGTTATATATATCACCCGGTGCACCACGAAAAACTTTTGCTGTCCAATGTGCATAGACTAGCATAAAATATTATCAAACATAAAAACATACATAAATGCAAAAGTTTTTTTTATATATCTATGTAGAACGTTGCTGTCATGATCATGGAGTCTTTGGAATTTAAAAACAGTCGAAAGTTCTAAAGTTTCTATATTTGTTTTATATTTGTATTTTATGTATCCAAGCTAGTACTGTATTTTTATATGTAGAAGTTGAGTCGACTCAGACAGTACAAAAATATTACTGCAGCTTTGATTGTTATCATGACACAAGTAAAAATTCTGAAACATATACACAAAACATGAAACTAATACTAAATGAATGTAGAATAGTAATACACAAAACAACATAGTTGCACTATATTTTTCAAAACAATTAAAAAAGAGTAATATGATGTATAAAAATAAATTTTTGTAGAAAAAGTGTTTCATGCCGAAGCATAGGATGACAAAAAAAGAGGTGCTCCAAGCACGCCCATAAAAATATGCGTCACCCTGAATCTTGTGTAAAACACAAGTATTATGGCATCAGCTTAGGGCCTAGCCTTAGATGAGGAGGGAATTGTGATGCTCCCCCGAAGGCACTAGCGGTCTTCTGAAGGAGCCCACGTCGAATTACATGAAAAAAATTTGAATTGTTGTGAATTGGAATCACAATTCAAAAATTTGAATCGAAACTCCAATTCCATAACTTTGTCTCTCAACACAATGAAGCTTGAACCTTTAGGGCATTAATTTTGAACGAGAACAAGACTTCAAAGGGAAGAATTCAAAAAGAAAAAAAACAAAAAAAATGTATATCATATAACAACTAATATGGGCAGACAATCCTAGAGTGAAGAGAGACGAGAAAATGTGTCCCAATCGAGTGAGGTGATGTACAAGTCATATACGAAAAAAATGTGTTTTATTTACCTACATGAATCATTTGTTTACTTTTCTAAACTACAGTAGCTGTTTATCTAACTATAATATGTTTGACTTACAGTACAGGAATTGTTAAGTGGGAGGTTAACTACTGGAAAAATACTGAATTAATGAGGATTGTCAAAGAAATTTTAAGTGTACTGCAAAAAAATTAAAAGTAAATAAAATTTTAAGTGAGTATGAAGACATATCTAAGTGTTAAAGGATAACAATGATACCTAATATTGTTCCCAAGAGATTTTCAAAGCAACAGTGATGGACCAGCCATGATATTGTTAAAGATCAGTCAAAAACAACATACACACAACCATGAGCTCTTTGGTTGGATATGTGGTATCATAAAACATGACTTAAAAATTAATAAATAGTGTTTTACATTAGCTTCTGTTTCTTAGATTGTATGTGTGAGGTTGATAAAACGTATTAAAGTTAGTGTTGTTTATATGACTTGATGCATCAAATAAGAGTCCATAACGAGGGGGTGCAAGTAGAAGTCTATCAATATGTACTCGAAATGCTGTGTTATCAGGAGCATACAACCTTTTAATTGAGAATGATACAGGGGAATGTTTACAAGTGACAATATATGGACCAGTATACTTTGTTTTAAACTTGTCATTTGATTTTAGATATACAATATCTTTTAAGAAAATGGATCTTAATTTAGCTTTCTGACCGTAATATTTATATCTTTTATCTTGAGCAGATTTAATGTTGTTATAAGCCTCATGATATATCTTACTCAAATCATCAAGTAATTTGTGTACTTCAATATCTTTATCAAGAAAGGGTTGGTTGCACGACTGATCAAAAGTATCAAAAATTAGAGAAAGCTCGCGTCCAAAATGAAGAAGGTTAGGAGAGTACAATGTAGTTGCATGTTTGGAGCCGTTATAAAGAGATTTGTGTATAAAGACTGCATTTTCGAATGAGTGACCTTCTTGTAAAAGAATATTGACTGAATATTTGATTGATTTATTGATTCGCTCTGCAATCGCATTTGATTGTGGTCTCGAGGCAGAACTGTGTAATACCTTAATGCCCATCGTATCATTAAAAATGCTATATACCTGAGAAGTGTACTGGGGTCCTAAGTCTGATAAGACAACCGAAGGTCTCCCAAAGGTGGTTATGTAAGAAAATAAGCATTTAACAACCTTACTTGCAGATATGTCATTAAGTGGAAAGAGTTCAATATGTCTCGAAAAATGATCAGTGATAGTTAAAACATATTTGCCATTAGCAAACGGTCCAAGGAGATCTGTACTGATAGTATGACCAGGGTACCTGGGAGTGTATGTGGGCTGCAAAGGTGCGGGTGGAGTTTGATGATGTTTAGTTTGAAGACATTTGATACAGGATGCAACAAAGTTTAAAGTGTCTACATGCATGCCCTTCCAAAAATATCTACCTGACAAGAATTCATAAGTTTTATTAAAGCCAAAATGGGATAAATGTGAAATTGTTAAGACTTTGCTTTTAAGTGAATTTGAAACAAGAATGTGATACGAAAAAGTGTTATTAAAAATATTTTCCTTCTTTAACATTAATAGCTTCGAATCAGGATGAATGATTTAGTTAGGAAATTTTTGAGAAGATCCTTTCTTTAAGATTTCTTTATAAACAACAGACAAAGTAGGGTCATTTTGTTGTTCAGTAGCAAATGTTTCATTCGAAATTTCTAATAAAGGGTCAGGATTTGTTTGTGTACCAGAAATAAGGCAGTTAACATGCATATTAGAATCACTCGAGCTGGAATGTGGAGTATCACATTCTACAATAGGTAAGGGTTGAGGATCATGAATAAGTTCAGGATTTGTAGCTAAAGTCTGTTGATTATTTTCAAAGTTACAGCGAGATAAATAGTCAGCGAGTACATTCTTTTTACCTGGAATATGTTGAAATTTGTATGTGTATTCTGAGAGATTCATGAGCCAACGAGAGATAATATCAGCCGGGTTTGTAGTTTTGTTGTACTTTTCCAGGTGTTTACTATCTGAAAGGATTACAAATTCTCTGCTGTATAAGCAATATTTGAAAGCAGTAACTGATTTATGAATCGCCATGAGTTCTAATTTAAGTGCAGGATATTTTTTTCTGATGCTTTTAAAGATTTTGAAAAGTACGCAACAGGTAATAGTTGTTTATCATGTTCTTGTAGTAAGACGCCAGAAATAGCAACATTTGACGCATCAGTATTTAGATAGAACTTTTTGTTCCAATCGGGTAATCTAACCATGGGTGGATTAAAGAATATCTTCTGTATGGTATCCATAATTTTTTGGTGTTTACTTGTCCACTTAAATTTAGCTTTTGGAGTAGTTAAGTTTATAAGAGGTTGCACAAGTTCAGAAAAGGATGGAACAAGAGATTTGTAGAATGTAATGACACCTATGAGTGCTTTTAATTGACGTTTGGTTGTAGGCGTTGGAAAAGATGTTATTTTTACAATGTTCGACTGAACAGGAGAAATAGTTTGATTTTCTATGTGAAATCCAAGATAATCTAAACTGGTTTTATGAAAAGTGCATTTGTTAGGGGACAGTGTTAAATTATATTTGACTAATATTGCAAGAATTTTATCCAACTTATCACACATTTCTTGATATGAATTGGCACCAACAATAAGATCATCTTGGTAGGTATAGACACCTTCTAACTGTAATTCATCAAGTAACGAGTCCATTAAAGCTTGAAAAATTGAGGCGCTTGTTTTTAATCCGAATACTAATCTCTTATACCGAAAAGAACCAAACATTGTAGTGAATGTGAGCTGATTTTGAAATTTTGCAGGCAAATCAATCTGATGATATGCCTGATGAAAGTCGAGAGAAGAGAAAAAACGATATTGTGAAAGATTTGAAATAATAGTTTGAATTTTTGGAAGTGGATAGGACGAACCTTGAATTATAGTATTAACCATTCTGAGATCTAATGCGAGTCTATATTTCTGTATACCTGTACCGTCTGGTTTCTTTTTAACAAGAAGCATGGGGCAGGCCCATTCAGAACAATGACGTTCAATGATTTTGGCATCAAGCAACTGTTTGATTTGATTTAAAACATCCTTTTGCAATGCTTGGGGAAGAGGGAAAGGGAGTGTCTTTATGGGGTAATCATTAATGAATTTCAACTCAGGTACAATTTTATCAGTATGACCAAGTGTGTCTAATGATTTGGAAAAGGCATGATAATAATTAAGTAACAATTTAGTTAGGTTCTTTGCTTCATTCGATTTTAAGTGAGTAAGATTAAAATCCTTAGCTGATAAATCCTGCTTTCTTTTTTGTAAGATTTCATTAGACGCCTGAATAAAATTTACAAAGTGCTGTTCTGAGTTATTTTGCTTGTCAGACATTTCAGAAGTATAGTCGCGAACTTCCTCAATCTCAGATAATTGACCTATTTTTGTATGTTTAGGGAGATGAATGGTCTTTTCAGAAGTGTTTTTAAGTGTTATTGAGAAGAAATGATGTATTTGTGAAGTTTTCTTTCTTTTATTGGATAATTTATTCATTTGAATAATGGCATCATTTCCTATCAATTCTTTTGTTTGTGCCAAATATTCAAATAGATAATTTCTGTCATTGTTGATGTTATTGGAGGTGTAAACAGAGCACCATATTTGTTGTTGAGGCTCTAATATAATTTTACGAGTTAAGAACACCGCTTGATTCATTACAACATCACTCAAAGAATTGCATGATTTTGATTGTTTCTCTCCAGAAGATTCTTTACTGGTTTTTAAAGGAACAGAGAAATTATTGTTGACATGGAGACACTTGTAAAAAGTATCGATGACAACATTGTATCTAGTTATGAAATCGAAACCTAAAATGCCTTCAAAAGTGGAAGACTCGGGTATGTCAACAATATAAAAGTGGTGTGAAAACGCTTTTTGTTTTAACTTGATGGATGTTCTGATGCACGCGGAAAATGAGACGTCAGAATTGACAGTTTTAATATTGACGTCAGTGGAAAGTCTTTTATATTTTAAGACAGGTTTAAGTTGATTAAATAATTTTTGTGAAAGTAAAGATATACTACTACCAGAATCAGCCAATAAAGTAATATCATGGTTTGCTATAGTGGCTTTAACAAGAGGGAGGGATGGAGACATAGTGTTTACACTACAAATTATCTGAACATTATCACTTTCTGTTTGTGTACTGATGTTATTTGCTATCTTAATGGAGTCAAAAGTTTGGGAACCTACTGAATTAATTAGTCTCGAACTTGAAATTTTAGGTAAAACAGGGTCAGAAAGAAAAGTTGCTGATGTAGAAGTATTAGACTGAGACACAACACCATCAGCATAAAAATTGTATCTCTGATTCAGTTTTCCTGAAATTGTGGAGTGCAATTTGTGTAATTGTTTTTTCTTTGAGTGTTTGCTCTTTTCCATTTAAAACAAGAGAGAGCGTCGTGATTGTTTCGTCCACATAACTGACAAACAACTGGTTTTTTATGTGAAAACTTGTGTGGGGAATAACGTCTAGTGTAGCTCCGATTTTTGTAATTTTTTTTTGAAGCGTGAAACACCTGCGGAATGTTTTGGTCTAGTCTGCAGATTTTTTTGCTCAGTTTCGGTTTTAGTATCAGGAGGGGCAAAAGATAATGCATTTATTTTCTCAGAGATTTCTTTTAATTGCGATTCAATGAGATTTTCTGGTCTGTGTACCGAAGGTAAGGAATGTAAGATTTTCTCATTCCTTAAAATTTCATGAAGGGTTTGCGCTCTTTCAACTGCCGTTTTATAATCATTAATGCCTTCTTCCTGTAATTTTATTCTAATATTTGAAGGAAGGGCCTCTAGAAATTTCATGAGTTTGATAGTGTTGCGTGCATTTTCGTCGTTAATATCTGCATAAACTGTCGCCGCAAGAACATTTAGTCTATGGGCTAAATTTTTTATCGTCTCAGAAGGCATAAGTGCTAAACTGGACAATTCAACAGAGGCAACACATTTACTAGGGGGGGCGAAAAATGACGCAAATTCCTTTTCCAGCAAATCGAGGTCTGTTATTTTTTGCAGGTCAGGGTTTTGGGCTAGAAATTTTTGTGCAGGCCCAACTAATTTTCCCTTTAAGATTGCGATTGTTGTCTGTGGGTTATACTTATTAATTTCCGCACAGACTCTAATTTGGTCAAAGAAAAATTTAAGTAAATCTGGATCTCCATCAAATTGAATGATATTTATCGGAATTTGTTTTGCCGCCATGATTACAGTTTTTTTTTTTTTTTTTTTTTTTAAATTTAAGCCCACAAGTATGGAGAAATTGATACACAGACGGGATTTATACCCTAAAGCACATTGAAAACAAGTAAATTTCCTAGCTAGTAAAAATATGTAAACTAGCAAAATCAATAGACCTTAAAATATACCTCACTTTAAAGATATCTTATTTAAACCTTTTATGACAGTAAAGCAAGGGGAGCACATACAAAAGTAAATTATTTAGAAAATACATTAAATAAAAAAACAAGAGAAATACACTTTGAAAATCTATATCAATATATTCCTTCACTTTAAAAAGAAGTTATTTCATCCTTAGATAATAAAGCAAAGAAAACTATATATAAAAACACCAAAAACTGTTAGTAAGCAAGCAATCTAACGAAAGCAATAAAATGAAATCTTCTTTTTAACTTCTTTACTTAAGGAAAAAAAAGGATCCCTTTTCGTAACTTAAAATATTTTTATTTTATATATTTTTTTTAGATGAAAAAGGATAATCTTATTTTAACTTTATAATTAAAAGTTCAAAACTGGCTAAAAACTTATTTAAGCATAATAGAGAATCAAAATACCAAATTGAAAAAAAAACGGAAGGGGGGGGGGACGTTAAACATGAAATAATAGCACATAAATGTAAATAACTGATAAAAAACTGCATAAAATGTCAGCAAAAAAAATAATAACTAGAAATGACAACAGTTACCGTGCTTTCGCAAATTACAAATCTTTGCAAAAACACAATAACAGAATTATATTAGTGATATGGGATTAAACCCGATTTAAAAACAACGAACTGCACTGTTGACTGTGGTGTACTGACTGTGGAAGCAGAACATGAAATAAACAAAGTACGTGGGTCACTTTTTTTTGAGAAAAAATAAAAATCAATTAATTATTATATTGTTAAATACACCAAAGTAATAGTTAGGGAAAAGGGACTCGATCTGCTCCCACACTCAAAGCTGTCGTATTTCGAAGAGATGAAAATGTGCATTTTTTTTTTATTTATTACTGAAGACTATGAGAAATTTTATATTGTAAACAGGTTATTGGGTATTCACTTATCGAAGGTGGTGACACCTCTTTTAGAGAATTGTTGTAATTCTTTTATTTATTTATTTATTAATTTTGTGCACTGGAAGACGTCGGCGCCGATCATTTGCAGAAACACAAATTGCACTAATTCTAAGCAGAATTCTCTATATATTTTCACATTCTCGAAGCTCTATTAAGTACTCGAACACACGCACTTTATTGCACGTGAACTTTTGTATGGCATGTTCTGTAATTTTGACGAAGCACACTGTAATAGAAGCACAAAATGATAGGAGGTGTCGATGATATCACTTGAATCACACACAAACCATGCGAGGAATGAGAAGGGGGGGGCGTCCACCGCCCAGGTGACGATTGGCCGCAGAGATTTCTTTTTAGTAGATGGAACATCGAGAGGTAAACACTCCGAAGCACTTGAGATGGAGAGCACAGGGGAGGAAAAGGGGGTGTCCAGCAAAGGATTTCAGGACGGGAACACCGCTTTACTTTTCGACGTCGACCGCAGGTGAAGATGGGGACATCAATTCCACATCGGCTGACCCTTAACAGGCAAGACTAATATCGGGAGAGCTCCATATCAAGGCATGCAGGGAAGAGAATAGAAGAAGCGACGATGCATCACATCCGCAGGAAAGTGGCAGTTGATTGTATCACCCCCATATTTTTTTTTTTTTTTAATGTGGGGAAAAACGAAAAAGTCAAACGGCACCAGAGATTCTTGTGAGGGCGTTTTGTAGTAGCTGCTATTTTATTAGAATACTTAGAAGAAGCGTGATTATGTATAGTAGTCCAGGTCTTAGATGTGAAGATGGCGAAAAAACCCCACAATGATTGCAAAGTCACTTTTTATTTAAACATGTAGTAATAGGGGGGTACACATACAGTACTCGGAGAAAATCTCCGAACAGAGATTTTGTGACTTAACCGGACCAGAGCAGTGAGTCAAATGTAGTCATACATAGCAACGAACCGCCACTTTTGGCATGCTAGAAAATCGCCAACATACACAAGTTCGCCTATGCACAATGGATAGTATACGCCAAATAACAGTTAAAATGCAGCTGGCATGATCAGAATTCAATTTGGTTGCCCAGCTGGGATGGGAAAGGAAAGGTTGCCAATTGATAAATGTTACACGTGTTGTTATGTCTAAACAAAGAAGCCGACCGAAGGGGCACCAGATTTTAATGCGCAGATGTTAAATACTTTTTAGGATTTTGTCGAGAAAGGAAAAAGAAGCGTAAGCATAAATTTTAACCGCGAAACAGAGATGATCTCCTTATAAGGTAATGCAGAATTGCTTCGATCAGAATTACCCGACATCAGGAAATTATTTTGAACGGTTGCTTAAAATGTGAGTGTATTTCTCACAGATAAACTTGAGCAGCTGCAGATTTTCGGTTAGAGAATTAATAAACAAGAAAAATGGAAAAGGAATGAAGGACAACTTAAAACTAATTTTGAATTGAAAAGAGAAGGGGGTGTAAAGGAATAATTTAAGAAAATACCCAATATATAACGAAATAATCGTTATACTAACCAAGATCTGTACCATGAACTGTTCATTTAAACTTTCAACTCCATTTTTACCCTCTGATGGTCTTACAAAAAGGTAAAACTGTAATGTTATTTTCTCTGAATTTTGTTTTAAATATTAAGAAAATATGATTTTTTCACCATTATAAAAAAAAACTTAATTACAAATATGAATGTATTCCTTGTGAGTATTAATCATTTTTTATTGCAATGAAAATTCATTAAATCTATAGAATTATACTACCATTACAGGGTTCGGTGATATATATCAATGGATATATATCATGATATATATCATGATATATATCCGATATTTATTTTCAAAATATCAAGCTTTTTGATATTTTCAATATTTTCATATTTGATATTTATTTTCAAAATATCATGATTCTTGATATTTTCATATATTTAATTTTTATTTTCAAAATATTTTTAGTCAACAAAAGTCTAAATGAGCTCTTCAATTGTTATTAAAAATTAACCCATCTGTAAATAACTAAAATATTAAAAACATGCTTACAAAATATCCCCCACCTCCAAAAACTATTTTTAGATTGCACCTGCTAGAATTGGAAAAAGGGGTGATGATTGGCTAATCTGAATTGCTCAATAGTCAATCAGGCAGTGTAATGTGTAGGCATAGAATAGACATGTTTTAAGAACAAAATTTTACATATGTTGCAAGTCTTTGCTGTGCTGTCATTATTTTGTTCTTGTTGATATTATATTTAAATGATATAAAGCTTAAAAATTTTATTAAAGTTTTTATTGCAATCACTATGCCAAGAATAAAAGATCCTATATGGAATCATTTCACATGTAAAATTAAAGAAGGAAATAGTGGCAAATGGGCCATATGTAAGATGTGTGATAAAGAAATGCAAGGAATTCCAAAAAGGATGGAGAAGCATTATGAATTGTGTTCTTCTGCTCAGATTGATAATACAGGTAATTACACATTTTTCTGTTTTATATTTTAATATTTTCTTTAAAATATGGTTATTCAATCTTTAAGGCTGCCAACAGTTACACATTTTAGAGTTAACTTTACATCTCTACATTAAAAATACGGATAAGATTTTATTACACATTACTCTCATTACCAATTTTAGATTATATTTTTGAATTCTTATATCACAATTTAAATGCTCTAAAAGTTAAGACTTTTTTTTTTTAATACATAAGATTTCTATTAAGTTTTATTATGACTTAAAATGGTTTAGTATCATGAAATATTAAAAAATATATACAGTAGACTCCCTCAAATCCGCACAGCTTGGGACCAGAGGTTTTGCGGATTTTAGAATTTTGCGGATTTCTGGTCATTGCTTTGTTTACATTTTTACTTTCTTCTATCTTCAATAGAAGAAAGTATTGTAATCGAAATTTTTTTCGACTTCCGGTTTTCGACTGATTTACACGTTTTAGGGGTCAGAGATTCCAAAAAACATGTTTTTACAAAATGTCTGTCTGTCCGTGTGTCTGTGTGTGTGTGTGTGTGTGTGTGTGTGTGTATGTCTGTGTGTATGTCGCCATTCTACCATCAAAAAGTGTATGAAGTTATGGATAGAATTGAACCAAATTTTTTGTAAATGTTTTTGGCTGTGGCAAGCAGGTCCTCCTTCACTTTTGAAATATTTCGCCGGAAGGGGGCGCTGCAATCACGATTTTTGTGCCATTTTCAATATTGTACCGAGCAAAAGTATATGAAGTTATGCATCGAATTGAACGAGATTTTTTGTGTATTTGTATGACTATGGCTAGTTGGTCTCCCCTGAATTTGAAAATAATCCGGAAAGAAGGAGGCGCTGCAATCGCGAATTTTGTGCCATTTTCAATATTGTACCGATCAAAAGTATATGAAGTTATGCACCGAATTTAACCAACTTTTTTGTGTAAGTGTATGACTATGGCTAGTTGGTCCTCCCTGAATTTGAAAAAAATCCGTCGGAAGGGGGCGCTACAATCGCGTTTTTTGTGCCATTTTCAATATTGTACCGACCAAAAGTACATGAAGTTATGCATCGAATTGAACGAAATTTTTTGTGTAAGTGTATGTTTAGGGCTAGTTGGATCGCCCTGAATCTGAAAAAAATCCGCCGGAAGGAGGCGCTGCAATAGCGAATTTTATGCCATTTTCAATATTGCACCACATAAAAGTGTATGAAGTTAGTTCAAGAACTGAAGTAAATTTTTTGTATATAATTATTTCTTGGTAAGGCAAGTAGGTCCTCCCTGAATTTGAAAAAAAAAATCTGCCTATCATTCTATTGTCCATCGGCTCGTGCAGACGTAAATTCGTTTTTACTCCGATTAATTGATTGAAGCAGAAATTTAAGATGAAAATCAAAGTTGGTATGGTATTGAATTAAAATTATTAAAGCATTAAAATGAGTAATTATTTTTTTAATATTAAAATGTACGTATGAGATAGAAGAAAGTTTTGGGATTGGCACATCCAACTAGTTTAAAAAGTAATTTGAATGTAATTAATAATGAAATCAAAAGTATAATGAATGCTTACTATATGCTAAAATACTAAAATAAGTAATAAACTAAAATAATAAAAATTTAGATAGTTTTTGAAATGATAAAAGTACTAAAAGCAAAGGTCAAATTAATGAGGAGTAATGTACAATTAAATATTCATTATAAAGATGAAACGTGTTTTTCCTAAATTATTCAATAAAAACTTGCCTCATAAATGTACATTACTAATTTACATCAAGATCATAAAATAATGAAGTTTTATTTCAGGTTTAGCCAGACTTAACAACTAAAAAAGCTTGATTAATACATAAATATATTTGGTAATATTGTGATTAGAAATGATATCAGCAATATATTTATTTTTTCAGAAATAAATTATTCTTTCTTTATGAAAAAACATGAATTCAATAACCTTAAAAAAAATTACAAATTAAAAAATATATAGAATTGATAAAAATCTAAAAAAGTCAAATTTTGCACCTACATCTGAATTGAATGTTTCATTGTTTACATCCGTAAAATATGTGCGGATTTTAGAGAGTTGCGGATTTTAGGAGTGTGGATTTAAGGGAGTCTACTGTATATCTAATTGATATTTTGACCAAACTTTTATCTTGTAATGTGATAATGTTGAATAAAAAATGCACACAATTCTTCAATTCAATTTTAAACTTCAAATGCTTTTTCATAAACAAGATAATATTAAAATAACTAAATATATTTTTATTTGTAAAATTTCTTTTTGTGCTTAGTAAAATTTTAATATTTATTCTATTTTTAAAAAGACTTTGCTGCGTTAAAAAGTTTTAATATTAACAAGAGATTTATTAATTTGTTTAGAATGTTTTCATATGTTTTTAGTAATTACACTTACATATGCTACTTTGAAATTATAGATTAGAACTTATTGGCAGTCCTGAATTTTATATTTCTTAAATATTAAATATTTCATTCCACAGTTCATTCTGATGCATTTTTTTTTCTTATTACAGATGATGATGATCCTAAAAGAAGTGTTGATTTAGACAATTGTATCTTATCAGAACAACCATGCAAGAAACAGAAAAAAGCTTCTGCAGCAACAAGATACAAAACAACAACAGTTTCATTGTCTAAAGATTCTGATGTGGTTTGCACTTCAACAGTATATGCTCAAGCTATTGATGAACAAATTGCGCGTTACTTTTTTGCTACAAATACACCATTTAACACTAGAACGGCGGTAGGGGTCATTTTGACACCTGAGCACTTTCGTCCTTGGATCACTTTTGTTAGGTTGGAAGAAATCGTTTGAAATTTTTTTACTTTTCCTAAATAGATAACATATATTTCTTTTAAAAAAATCAGCATTCTAGATTTGTTAGTTTTTGAAATATTTGCATGTATTCCTAGAACGGCGGACGGGGGTCATTTTGACCCCTTTGGTAAAATAGTCTTTGTACGCGAAGCATTGTGAAACCATGAGAAAAATTCAGTGATAAGCTTTTTTTCGGATGTACTTATACTGTCTCCCAGAGAAATACAAACCAGGGTGGTCACACTATATTGTTATTTCTAAGCTAGTTGTTTTCCTTTGTTAGCTTTTTTCCATTATTTTGAAGAAAATATTTAAAAAAAAAAGCAGGTGCAGGGTTTTTCATACTTACATTTCTTTTCACAAATAGACAAATGTATTTTCGCATTTGTTACTTTTGTTTGTTCAGATTACTCGCAGCAGGTGGTAACCGTAGGGGAGGGATTTTATGATTTGAGTACGAATTCCATTGTTCCTAAGGCAGGCAGTTGAACGTATATCTACCCGCTTTCATCGACAAAAGGGTGTCAATTTTTTGTACATAATCCCTTTCTTTGCACCTGTCTGTTCTCGTTCTCGCAATAAAAGAAACATAGATGACGCCGGTGAAATGAATCCAGGTCCCTGTGTGGAACGCGCGAATACCAGTGACAGTTTGGCGGGAAAATTCTGCCGTCACATTCATTATCGCCTTACCTTTATTCTGTGAATGATACGCTGAAACATAAACTCTGTCGTTTGCTGATATTCTGACTTTTTTCCATCTTATTTTCAAATTTTGCAAAATATGTCTTATAAGCGAAAAAGAGGTCTTACTAATGAAGAAATTAAAAAATTGTTGCAGGATCTCTCTGAAAATGAGTCTGACGGAGGTGAAAATGATAATTTTTCTGTAGAATCTGAAGATGAATTTCAGACACAAACTATTAGTGAATCCGAGGACAGTGATGTGAACGAAGAACAGCTAAGCAGAAATAAACGAAAAAAAGCGGATCAGGGTATTATCAAAACTGTTTTCACTGCCCCTGATAACACTATCTGGAATGAAATAAATTCTAAAAATTCAGCTTGCGGCCTTGTTCCTGCTTATAATGTTCTAAAAGAAACGGCGGGACCAACATCTTTTGCAAAGACTCGTGTTTTTGAGGACAAAGTGTCTAGTGCTTTCAAGCTTTTCATTGACGATGCTATCTTGTTGCATATAAAGAAATGTACAGAATCAGAAGCTCATCGACAACGTGGAAATAACGACTGGAGTTTATTTCTAGCTGAGTTAGAGGCTTTTGTTGCTATATTATATATTCGTGGAGCAACAGGAGCAAAGGGTTTAGATTTATATTCATTGTGGTCTGAAGCATGGGGCATACCATTTTGCAAAGAAACTATCTCAAGAGATAGGTTCAAAGAAATAAAAAGATTTTTGAGGTTTGACGAAAAAACAACAAGATCTAGTCGATTACAGACTGATAAATTTGCTCTTGCATCTGAAATGTGGAATAAATTTATTGAAAATTGCAAAACATGCTACCGACCAGTACAAATTTTACAGTTGATGAACAATTGTTCCCATCTAAAGCTAGACGTAAATTTACGCAATATATGCCAAATAAACCTGATAAATTTGGAATAAAATTTTGATTATCCGTTGACGTTGATACTAAATACCTCTTGAATGGATTTCCTTATCTAGGAAAAGATGAAACAGCAAATCTTCAATTACGTTTATCTGAAAATGTTGTCATGAAATTAACAGATCCCCATCTAAACAAAGGGAAGAATATTACGACAGATAATTACTTTACTAGCATCAAATTAGCTAAAAATACAACTTTGGTTGGCACAATGAAAAAGAACAGAAGAGAAATTCCTATAGCTTTGAAAAATATGCGCAGTACTCTTTATTCATCGAAGATAGTGGAACATGATAATATGACACTTACCATCTATCAAGCCAAACGAAACAAAAGTGTTTTTCTATTGGCTAATTCCATGGGTTCTGTAGTGTAAGTCACATAACTTACTAATTGCTATGCTTGTTAGCCACCGTTATTTTCGAAAAAACTGCTTGGCCTTATTCAATTAATGAGAATGTGCCAATAAAATTAATCACATTTTTTTGTTCTCTAATACTGGTAGCCAAAAACGTAGCCTGTGACTTACACTACAAGTACTCATGGAAATAGCCTATTGAGCTCATTACATTCTACTGTAAAAACTGAGGACAGCCTGAAAAAGTTGCCAGATTCAATAGATTATTACAACGCAACAAAGTGTGGTGTGGAGATTCGTGATCAGATGTGTCGAAAATACTCCGTTAAATCTGCTTCTAGACGATGGCCTGTACATATCTTTTTCAATATTTTGGATCATGCAGCTTTGAACGCCTGGATAATTTATAAAAGTGTAACAGGCAAGCCCATCAGTAGAAGATATTTTCTATTGAAATTAGGAGAGGAATTAAGAATGGTTCTTATGGCTTCAAAACTCCCAAAGATCCTTCCTGAATCTTTAGAAAAAACAAACGAAAATAAAGTGTATATAAAGAGAAAAAAGTGTCAAGTACAGAAATGCAATGGAAACAAATCTGAAGAATTTTGTGCATCGTGTTCCAAAGTTGTGTGCGGAAAATGCACTGGAAAAATTGTTAAAAATTATTTTTGTATCAATTGCATTAATGTCTAATACATGTACGGGACTATGTTAAGCATTAAAAAAATTCAAACGAAATGCTTTAGATATAAACCATTCAGCTACATTTATAATGAAATAAAGGAAAAAACAGAATACGTTTCTCATTTATTGGATTCAGAGTGTGGTTCATTCGGCGAGTAAGTAGATTTTAAAAAAATATTATTTTATAAATTGTGTTTTATTTTAGTTAACATTGGTTTTAATTTTTGAAAACATTTATTTTAAACCATTTTTATGTCAAATTAATGAGTTTTTTGAGTAGTTTAGTATGTACCAAATTGATCGCCTTGCAGCCGTTACATACACAGTACTTTAAAAATTAAATAAAATATCGAGTAATATTAACTATAAATTATGAAATACAGGGAAATTATATTTGTCACAATGTATGCCATTTAAAATTGTTTTAGCATTGTTATTTCAGTAGTTTCATCGAGGGGTCAAATTGACCCCTTCCGCCGTTCCAGTAGGTAAAATTTTGCCGCCGTTCTAGTGTTAATCATGTTATTCATCCTGAATTTATAAAACTTTGTAGTTTGCTTCGACCTGGCTATACGCCTCCTTCGGAAAGAAGATTAGCAGGGGAACTTTTGGATGATTTACACAAAAAAGTAGTTAAAGAATCAAAGGAAATTCTCTCTGGAGAAACTGTAACTATGAGTCTTGATGGCTGGAGTAATATCCACAACGAGTCACTTATTTGCACCTCAGTGATCACAACATCTGGTGATACTTTCCTAACTTCGACTATAGATTCATCAGAACATTCACATACTGCAGAATATTTATGTGATGTGGCAAAACAATCTATCTTGGATTGTAAAGAAAAATTTGCTGTAGATGTTCGCAGTTTTGTTACAGATAATACTGGAAATGTTAAAAAAATGAGAGAAGAGCTTGCTAAGTCTGAAGATTTTGATATTATTTACTATGGTTGTTCTGCTCACATATTAAATCTTCTTGCCAAAGACATAGAATTTCCAAATATAAGTAAAAATGTCATCAAGATAATTAAATATTTTAAATATACTCATTTGCCAACTGCTTGGTATAAGAAAAATGGTGGAAAACTGCTAGTAATACCTCAAGCTGTAAGGTGGAACACAATGTTCGATACACTGAAGTCTTTTTTAGATAACAGAGGAAAACTGGTGCAAGTCTGTCAGGATCACAAACTTGAAATTGATAAAGAAATTTTCAATTTAGTGAATGATGTCAACTTAATGGTTAATTGCACAGATTACATAAATATTTTAACACCTATTGCAGATACATTAGATGAAATGCAAAAAGATGACACTAAGATTGCACAATGTGTAGAAATTTGGTGCAAATTAAAGGAACAATTGGAAACATCTGGAAAGGATATCAAGAAAAAATTATTAGCAAGAGAAGAAATGGCATTGTCACCAGCACATTTAGCTGCTAATATGTTGGACCACAGATACTGTGGGAAAAAATTAACTGAAGATCAAAAGCATAGTGCTTTTAATTTCTTGCGTTCAGTAGACAAAGAACTTTTGCCCCTGGCAATGACATTTTTAGCAAAGAAATCTCCTTTTCCAAGTTTTATGTTTGAAACTGAATATATAAAGGTCGAACCAATAATTTGGTGGGACAATATTAAATTGGAGCAGCCCATAAAAGAAAAAATGTCCAACTTAACTAATCAGTTGTTTACAGCTTCTCCTTCAACAGCTGGATTAGAAAGAATCTTTTCCAGTTTCGGTTTAGTTCAGTCTAAACTCCGGAATAGGTTAGGGAATGAAAAAGCTGACAAGCTTACATTCATGTTTAAATTCTTCAATAGAAAAAAATAATTTATTTTTTATTTATTATTATTATTATTATTATTATTATTATTATTTTGTATCTTGAAACTTGTTCTTTAAAAATAAATTTTTTTTAAACTTGAAACTGAATTCTGTATTTTGTGTTTTGATGAGTGAAAAGGTAATTTGTTGAACATCACAAAAAATTGTTTGTCTTCATTTATTTAATCATCAAATTTACAAAGGAAAAAAAAAAAGATTTAGAATATTGGTTTATGTTTTCATGTTAACTGTAATATGATTAAAATTTTAATTTATATTAAATCAAAAAATATTTGTAATCAATAAGCTGAAAATTTTGAAAATATCGGATATATATTGAAAATATCAGATATATATCAAAATATCGGATATTTTCGATATTTTCGAAAATATCATGATATTTACGAACCCTGACCATATCATTGCTTATATTGCAGTGAAACTTGGAACTTAGTGAACGGAATATTACGTTCCAAACACTTAGAGGGTTAAATATGAACGCTAACTGTAATTTTTACTGTTATTTTATTTTATTATGTTACATACAACTCAACTCAATGTATGATGATATGTGACATGATAAATTTTCACTGAATATGTAAACATCGCATTAAAAAAAGCTTAATTAAAATATTTTTGTATTAATGTTATTAGTTTGAATGTATTAATTATAAAGAAACTAATTTTAATACAATATTTATTTATAAAAACAAAATATATTTTAATTAATGCTTTTAAAGAATACTTTTCTGGATGTAATTGCATTGACTTAGAATTTTAATAATAAAATTACCTTCACACGATTATCATCACTTGTGTTTGTTTATTTTTTTCCAGAGATGTGACGATGATTTATTGTTCCGTGATTTTAATTTTATATTAGATGCAGGTACAGTTATATTTTAGGGAATCGATTTCAAATATTTTCCTTTAGGTTTGGTTATCTATAATTACGTTCTGGAGAAATAAACAGATTTTATGCATATATCAGTCCTAATATTGTGCCAGATAACTATTGATAATCAATAAAACTAGATTTTCTTTTACTTGATTAACTGGGTATAAGCTGAAAAGAAATTTCGCTTTTAGAAACTTAAATTGATGCTTACCACTAAGCCAATTTCAAATATAGTTATTTTATTGGAGATTTTAAACGGGTCAATGTTTTATAAGATATTATGAATAATAATAATTAATAAATAGATATATATATTACATAGTAATATATAATATATATATAAGACGAGTATATGTATTATATATATATTCGTTATGTATTATATATATATAATACATACCGGGTGTCCCAAAAATGACTGATGGATTTTAAAATTCAATAACTTGCAAACGGTGACAGCTACTTAAAAAATTTTTGCAGGAGGGTTATGTATAATGTCAGGAGTTTTTTTACCGTAATTTTTTATTTTGGTTCGAATTTCAAACAATAGGGGGTGCTGACGGCGATTAAAGACCAGGTGGACGCTTCACTCAGTACTGATCACTTGGCCTTCAATCGCCGTCAGCGCCACCTATTGTTTGAAATTCGAACTAAACTAAAAAATTACGATAAAAGAACTCCTGACATTATACATAACACTCCTGCAAAAAAAAAATTAAATATCTGTCACCATTTGCAAGTTATTGAATTTTAAAATCCATCAGTCATTTTTGGGACACCCGGTAGATATATATAAGGTACCCTGGGGTAATAACGCCACGTTAAGGTTTTACCAATTTTCACGGCTTAGTTTTAGATTGTATTTTTCAAACAAATATAGGATCTGATACAGCAACTCATTGACTATCTATATAAAATAAAATAATTTAACAGATATGTATCCATAAAATGTAATGGCGTTTTTTCTTGACCAATGCTATTTGGCGTTATTACCCACCTATATGGGTAATAACGCCATGCAAGCAAAACTATAAAATAAGATGGAATAATAGCATGTAGATAGCCGAATTCTAAAAATACAAACTCTACAAACTTAGAAATTGACAAATTGCATACTAAGCTATTGAAAATGTTCATTTTTTGTGAAAGTTTAAGAAAAATAAAGGTGTGGAGTGGGAGGGGGGGGGGATGAGGCAAAAGAATATCAGACCGTGAGCTTCTTTTTGCTTAAAAAGGACCGCTTAAATATAAATCTGAGAAACATTGCACAGTTTTAACTGTGTTTATTTGAATCAGTATTTAGGATGTAGCGCGGGCACTGTAGGGAATCAACCGGGGTATTAATATCAAGGATTGACGTTATTACCCCGGTATAATTATTGCGCAGTACATTTTAAATTACAAATTATTTCGAGAAGATATCCAAAATCTTCAACAACATTTTAAAAGTACATGAAATGCACTACAAATTTATGTAATTAACAAAGTATTTCCGGATAAAAAGATAGTCTTCACATCACAAAACGTATCTCGCAAATTTTAGATCAAGCGTTAATTTTAGTTGTTTGTAAAAACAATAAGACCTAAAAATGAAACAAATTAACTTGAAGCTGTTTTTTGCGATTTATATGACTCAAAACCTTTCTGCGCAGAGCACATGGGTCTCATTTACCTGATTATTTCATAATTATGCAAAATATAAGCACTTGGCGTTATTACCCCACCTGGCGTTATTACCCCAGGGTACCTTATTACATAAATTGTTTAAGAAAGAATATTTTTTCTAAATATTTATATCATTTTTGTAGATAGCAGTTAACTTTTTAAAGAGTTTTTCTCAAAAGAAGAATGTATTATTAGATTTTAGTGTTTAATTTTTGCTAATGACTTTTTTATAAGAAAAATATCAGATATGCATTGTAACAAGACATTCCTAATTAAACAAGGCTAATGGATATGGAATTATGTAGCCCAGAAAAAATTAATAATGAAAGGTTTTGCACTGATTATATGCAGGCAATACGCTCTCTTTCTTCACTTCCAATTAATAAGATGCAACTTTAGTAGTATCTTGTACCTCAGTACCTTTTAGTATTAGATGAATATTCGCTAAAATGGACTTAACTCAGGCCTGTGTACTTATTTAACATTTATTTATTTATTACTCAAGGAATAACTGTATTCGCATTTTTCTAATGATAACGTGTCTTTATGAATCAGTGTGCAGTTAATGCAAAACTATAATAGACATTATTCTTTTGAAAATTTGAAATTACATTTGTCTACTAACCCTTTTTTAAATGTATATTAAGATTTCTGCAATCGTTAAAATGTTTTATTTTTTTCTTTAACGTAAATAACAATGCCAAAACAGTCTTTTATATACACACACACACACACACATATATATATTCAATGTCATGATACGACGACGGCGGTGTTCCATAACAATGTACAAGCTCCAATGGCACACCATGTATGATGCAAAATATTCTACTACTACTAAGAATAAACAGTGGAACGAGCTGAGCAGTCGCTCCGGCAGTTTCACAAGCAGTAGATGGATTTAATTGGGTAATTCCCCATAAGAAAGTTAAATCAAATAGTCTTTAAATTCAATTTTATTAGAAGTCGTAAAATAAGTTAAAGTCTTCCCCGCAGTTACCTTTACATACATTGAGCACTACAAACTTCTTTATCTAATCTGCATCATAAGATATTCGAATTTATCGGGGAAATAAAACAAACGTCTTAATATTTGAAAAGTCAGTTGCATTCTGAGCTCCGAAAAACCCAGAATGAAAGTCCAACGTCTGCACGAAAAACTAGCCCCTCCTCACTCAGCGTCAATCATTTTAAAAATCCAATTAGGATTAACTTCGAGTCTATACGTCATAAGACATCACCTCTGATTGGTAAACGAGGCGGGGCATTTCCGTAGGAACTATATCATATCTCGCAAATAGACTAACCTGTTAACATCTTTGCGCATTAACACAGATCAGGTGATCAATAAAAAAATAAATTAAAATATATATATATCGATAATATTCTAAAAAGGAAAACATTACGAAATCGTTTCCCGCACTTTTTGAGAAACAAGCAATAGATTATTAATAAGTTAAATAAAAAAAGAGAAAGGACTTTAGCTGTTAAAATATTAATACATTACGAAACTAAGATTAAAAATATGTTCCACAATTTTAGAATTAAAAGCTCAGAGAGAACGAAATGGCGCAATTTTTTTTTATTTTATTACATATATATATATATATATATATATATATAATTTTAAAGTGCAGAGAATAATAGAAAAATTCTGATTAGCACAAAAAAGATCCGGAAAATGGGACATTATTTGTTGTTTTAAATCTGTTGTGTCACACTCATCTGTTACATGTATTGTAATATATTCTAAATTCAATTGTGTAATGTGATCTTGTACTGTTTATGAAACGATTTCAATGAATAAAGAGCTGCTGTATAATTTTCAAGCAGAAAATATTAGGGTAGCTCTGTAGATTTATATCATTAAATTTCAGATAGGCATCTAATATCTCGTTTAAAGTCGTAAAATAAAATAGTTCCAAAATTTTCCCGTTTACCGGATGGAGATTTTCCACACAAAATCCTCCACGAAAATTAATTTTTACCTTGGTTTTTAAAAGATAGTGGGTTAAAAACTTATCTCAAACTGATTATTGAAACCTTGTTGAACTAAGAAAGATTTTGTATTTTATAAATTAGAATTTTCTTTTATTTTTTCTCATTTTGGAGGGTATATTGTCATTTTTCTTTTCAGGTAAATTAAGGTAGATACTAAGAGAAAAAGGAACAAGACATTTTCCTTTTAAACGGGGGTTTATAAACCATATAAATCCTCCAACGGAAAATAAATATTTGATCCAGTAAAACTGTAACATAGAGAATTTTGTACATTAAAAAAAGGGGAAAAATTTTTGCCAAAAAAAAAAAAAAATGCATAACAAATACCGATATATTGCGTAAAAGGTGTATGCAAGTACTTTTAAAATTTTTAAATATTTATTCTTGAATGTATACACTGTCTAGAATCCTTCATTATTTATATGAAATTTTCTATTTTTGCTGGTTATTATTATTATTATTATTATTATTATTATTATTATTATTATAGTTTCAATTTCAGAACCAATGCTATACAGTTTCGAACAAAAATTTATTTAATACATATTATTTAAATTATTTTTTTAAGAAAAATCTCAAACCAAAACCGAAAACGTAAAAATTAGCCCATTTGTAGATTGTCCTCAGCTATCCTATGCAAAAGAAAGCATGTAAAATGTTAAAACTTAAGCAAGATATTTGAAATAAACTCCCCAATATACTTCACATTTCCATGCGGGTCTTTGGGAGTAATAGTGT
The DNA here is from genome assembly GCA_964019185.1 of Maratus speculifer. NCBI lineage: Eukaryota > Metazoa > Arthropoda > Arachnida > Araneae > Salticidae > Maratus > Maratus speculifer. Next base: position 216,328,676 of record OZ025289.1, read on the forward strand.
GGGGTTCTTAACAATCAATATTAACTTTTGTGACTCAACAATTCCGATTTGAAAAATATTCACTCAAATGTTAAAATAAATCATTTTAAACCTGTAAAATTTATTTTAAAAAATTAGAGAGTAAAAATAAAAAAATTTTGACCAATAATTACTCTTTTCACGCTTACAAAAAGCATAAATTGACATAATTTGCATAAATATTGTCCATTTTGTAAAACAAAATTTTAAAGTATTCAAAATTATACTATTATTTTCAACACAACCTAACTGATTTGTAAAGTAATCATGCGAATTGAACATTTCCAACTGAGCGAAAAATTGACCAGGCTGGGAATCGAACCCAGATACTTGGCTTACAAGGCCAATACTTTACCTGTTAAGCGACCTGGGTGAAACCAGCTAGGATTTTTCGCTCAGATAACCTTATTGGTCATAACATCTGGTCTGTCATTTAGACAGTTCAACAGAATAGACCGCAGGTAATGGAAGTCCATACGACGATGGGTACGTAGATATATTATTATTTTCAACACAACCTAACTGATTGGTAAAGTAATCATGCGAATTGTAAGCCAAGTATCTGGATTCGATTCCCAGCCTGGTCATTTTTTCGCTCAGTTGGAAATGTTCAATTCGCATGATTACTTTACTAATCAGTTAGGTTGTGTTGAAAATAATAATATATCTACGTACCCATCGTCGTATGGACTTCCATTACCTGCGGTCTATTCTGTTGAACTGTCTAAATGACAGACCAGATGTTATGACCAATAAGGTTATCTGAGCGAAAAATCCTAGCTGGTTTCGCCCAGGTAGCTTAACAGGTAAAGTATTGGCCTTGTAAGCCAAGTATCTGGGTTCGATTCCCAGCCTGGTCAATTTTTCGCTCAGTTGGAAATGTTCAATTCGCATTCAAAATTATCTTTAAAAAATCCACTTTCGGACTTTTTCAGTTATTAAATTCAACAACATTTACTAAGCTAATTTTTACAATATCGACCTAAAACTTCTCAAATGATGAACAAGTATTTGGTATTAAAAACTAACTGAATATCATCATCTGTTGAGAATTTCAATTATCAATTTGTATTAACGGGTGTGTTTGATAAATAGGCAAAACATATAAAAATGCTTTCTAAATTTACTGAATAAGTTCTATCGATTTTTGAGTATGTTGCACATCTGCAGCACGTGATACAAAGGGTTAAATTGAAATAGGAGTTGTTAATTATTTTTTTAATTATTATTTAATATTGATAAGTTCACTATACATTTTATAAAAAATAAATAAACAACGTACGCTTCGGTTTTATTAAATAAGAACTTTGCATTTATTTCATTATTTTATCAAAAATAGTGATCGAAGAGGATATAAAACAATGGTCGACATCTTTCTTCATTTTTGTAATTTGAATTAATAAACATATGTATATATATATACATAGGTTTCATTGGTTTATTGTATGGTATTGTCTGAATTACTTTGGATGTATTTATAAAAGTATTGATATATATATATAACCTCCTCAGTACTAAGACATGTTTTACGTGACGCGACAAAAAGTTTACAATTGTAATAAAACATCTCCGAAGATGCATTAATCTACAAATAGATGCTTTTAATATACACACATTTATTAAAATTCTGGATATAATTTTAACAATTCCAGGAGAATTTAAATTAATTTAACTGAGATCAATCAGCAACCAAGCTTGTTTTCATATTTTCTATTTTGGCTATTATTATTATTATTATTATTATTATTATTATTATTATTATTATTATTATTATTATTATTATTATTATTATGGCAGTTTTAATTGCAGAACCAGTTCTACAGGGTTCATAAATTTAAATGGTCAATTTGTATTAATCAGTGTGTTGGAAAATAGGCAAAACATATAAAATTGTGTTTTAATCTTACTGAATAAGTACTATTAATTTTTCGGAATGGTGCACATCTACAGCACGTGATACATAGGGTTAAATTAAAATAGGAGTTGTTAATTATTTTTTTATCATTTCATATTGATGCATTCACTATACATTTTATAAAAAGTAAAAGAACAGCTTATGCTTCGATTTCTTTAATTAAGTACTTTGCATTTATTTCATTATTTTATTATAATAAGTGTTCGACGTTGATATAAAACATTGTTTGACATCTTCCTTCATTTTTGCAGTTTAAACAATATGTACTACATCTGACAATAAAGTTCGGTGAATAGTCTTGTAGCATTAATGTAAATGAAATATTAACGAAATTTACCATACCATCCTTCAAATAATCTTCTCCTATAACAATGCACCGCTGAGATCTTTTATACATACCCTGGGAAATTCACAAGAAGTCTTCTTTTGGGATGAAGTTCAATAGCTTCTTCACGTTTCCTTGGATGTCAGCGATATGATCAAATCTCTTTCAAAGAGAGTTTGAGTCGTGGAAAATTGCGGCTAGGCAGTGTGCAGCAATATTTTGAATTTGCTATCTAAGATCATAATTCTCAGGCACTGTCGACTCTACCATAGAGGAATAGATTACTTATATTTAATCTGTGGACGATACATGGACAGGTGGGGGAAATGCGGCTAGACGGTGTGCATTCATACTTTGCATCCACTGTCTTGACTCATAGCTATCAGGCACTACCGAATATACACGGATGGATGAAGAAAATGCGGTTAAGCGGTCAGAAACAATTCTTCACGTGCATTATCTTGAGTCATAGCCGAATATGTAAGTGTCTTCGATCACGATTTCAGTGGACACAGGTATAAATATCCTTTTCCATGGAGCCATGAGAAGAGACCTCCTCTTCGTTTCACAATTTTTTGCCCCTCAGTCCAGTTTTTAAAAAATCTACGCTCCGACCCCCGCGTGAGGGCGGAAATTCTCCAAAAATATCCCTCACGCACTTCTCAAAAAACTTTTCTCGACTGACTTGCTTAGCAAGTACGGGATTGCCTCAGTGATTTAACGAGACATTCTTTCGCGCCGAAAAGGGTCGCCTTCTATTGGATAATACGTCCCTTTCCGAACCAGTTCACCATCCCACCGATTCCCAAATAAGGGCATAAAAATCACATCACGCGGTGTCCCTCTCTTTTACCAGAAAAGACAGGTGCATAGTCACGGGTACATATTCTCACGAGGATAGTTTCGCCTGCTGTCGATGCAAGTGCCTGCACAAGTCATAAAACAATTCGTATTTCATTTTAAGATGCCTATAAAAATTGCACTTAAGCAGTTGCTATATTCCATGATAACAATAGACGTACATCCCGGGGTCAGATTTTCTCTGAAAATAAGTTCAGGGGGACGTTTAAAACTAAGTGTTCCCTTTCTGAAAACAACACTTTCACTTCAATCCCAGCCCATAAAAACGTAGAACCCCGCTCATTCTTACTTTCACAAAAGAGGCACATATAACAGGGTACTTGTGTGGTCTTATTTAAGTGAAACATGCTCTGTTTACTAAATTTATATTGCTTTCGAGAAATCCATGCAGTAAAAAAAAGCTTTTATTTTTTTTTTCTTTATATAACTGTCTGGAACAAGGGGATGCAATAACAGATTTAAATGTGAGAATTTTAAGGGGTAGTTTTCACACACAAGAAAGAAAAAAAAATATGGAAGCAGGTGTTTATTAATTAAAAAATGAAGAAGGATTTTTAATTTGGAATAATTTAATTTTGAAAGAGAGACAATTGACATAAAAATTCTTACAAGAAGCTTCCCCACGTTGAAAAAAAAAATAAACATTATTTGTTTTCATCTAAAAACAAAAAATTTATTTTTTTTTTATTTTTGAAAACCACAGAAGGTGAGCCCAAGAAAGGCCTACACAAAATTAAGTTAAATGTCAATCCAAAATGGAAGGAAAGGTGAAATGAAAAATTAATGCTGTACCCCGGTTGAGCAGTAGAGTTATGAATGTCTACTGGAGCAGATCAAAGAACGACCCGAAAAGTTGACAACTCCACCCTACTAACTCACCACACCAACTACGCACTCCGGAAAGCAAAATTGAAGCATGGGTCTATAACATGTGAAAGTTAAATGTAAAATAAGACCTAAGTTACTATTGCTATTACCAAAGTACAACTTTCTTACCAAAGGATTCTGACCTAGTACCTCTATCCGGCCTAACTTATTAAATTTTTGAGCTTCTAATATTAGCCACTGTTGTCCATAACATCTGGGACATTCCCAAGCTGCAAGTACCCCATACGACACTATCCCTGGAAATATGAAGCTACTTCTGTAAAAAGCTCGAATGCAAGGAAGTGTCGCAAAACATTTTAAAAATTTCCAAAATTTTGAATCCTGTAAGTAGGATTAAGCCAAAAAGGCCTAAAACAATGAAATTTTGAAAATTATTCATAGATATACCATGTCAGCTGAAGATATCACAGATATGTACACACATAAGTAAAAACAACATTTTGTATACTGATGTATAATAAAAAACACCATTCATTACATAAAAAGGGTACATACAAATATGACATTTAAACTAGATTATATGCAATGGGAATAGACATACATAATATGGGTGTGTAATTACGAATTATCAAAGGTTGTATATTTAGAGTCCATAACGAGTTATTTCATTGTTTGCTCATACTCATAACACACCACAACATTACATTTGCATAAAAGTTTTTGTGCTAATAAAGTGATATCAGCACCTCTGTATTACCCCAGATGAAAAATAAACATTGCAGATAAAAAAATTTCAAAAGCAAGAAAATTCACAAAATTTTTAAACAGTGTGTAGTAATGTTTACTCCACAAGAGATCTTGCCAATCAGCTTTGACAAGGGGTAAGAATTTTCCAAACATACCCAAAATAAAAAAAGGGGGTGCGGGTAGATTGTTAGAAAAAAACAAGAAAAAAATTATATAAAATGTAAATAAACAAAATATGTAAATACATGAGGTGTATATACCTGTCATTGGATAGCTTCTACCCCCCAAAAAAAAATTAAGGAATAAAATTTTCAGAAAATTTTCAGATGCACTAAAAAATTGTAAAATTACACAAAATGCCAAAAAGCCATTAACCCTTTCCGGCGCAGTGTTACCACTCCGGCAACACCTAATTTTAATTCCAAACTTACAAACGGCACCAATTATATTTTAGTAAAATTTTACTTTTACAATGACAGCTTAAATCAGGGAATTCTTAATTTCTAAAAAAGTCTTTTGTAAATTCCGGTGTCAGTCAGCAATTTCTCATTTTACGAACAGAATTTGTCTGCGCCGGAAAGGGTTAACAGAATGAATTATCTGCATTTAAAACCATAACATATACATAAGAAATGCATTTAGAGATTGCGAGCACTACATACAATACTATCTTATTCATTTTTCAAAATTTCATAATCAAAAATTTTTCTAGGTTTTCAAAATTCGTGGAAGAATTCGTTAAAAATCCCAAAAATGCATAAAAACAGGGGGTGGAGCACTCACCCGGTTGTAATATACTATAACATTACTAAAACTTAAATTGGGAAAGGATTAAAATTCATTGCGAAAAGTGTGCGAAACACAACCAAAACAAACCCGTTTTTGATTCGAAACATTTCTTAAGTTTCCCTTTTTGGCCCAAATTTACTCAAAATTATCTAAAATTACCTATATACAAAACTTATCTACAAAACACATATTAAAATACGAAAATAACTAAAAAGAAACTACCCTAAAATTTATAATTAGGACGCGAAATCCTGTTTCTTAAAGTATACGAATTCGAAGAGAATGAACGCACTCTGTTTTGATTCGATATCGAGGTGATTCGGTCTCGCGAACGACTCTCACGACTTCAATCATTTGATGTTCCCATCTGCTGCACCAATGACCTAAGATACTTAGACTCCACAATGGCAACCTTTTCGTAGGCCGACATGTCTGCCTTCCGTCACGTGACGGAGGGCAGATTTAACGCGCCAAACCGGTTTTTCTCCCGCCAGCTTGTAGTTTCGCTTCTATGTTTACATTTATTTTACTGCGAAAATGAAATCTGAAAGTTGCCAATAAAGCGATCACCGCCAAAAAAACAGCATCTTTTCGCCAAAGATGTTGGATTCGAAACCATGCGGAGATAACAATGGGATGTGTCGTCTACTTATATTAGAAAGTCAATGTGCTGCACTTACGCTTCGTGAATTTCGGAGTTTGTTACTTCCGTTTTCCCCTGCGCGCACTGAATCGCGTCTTCAGTTTCCCTGACTGAATATTCCTGTAGGGAGGGGTTGGGGGGGGGGGATCACCCTAAAAAGCGAAAGCTGAGTTCCCGGGGTGATCATACCTTGTAAAACAAATGCTGTATTTTTATTTTTCTTAAATTTTTAAGACATAAAAACACATAGATCTTACGGATCGCGCTGTTATTTAAATTCCTTCAAGCAAGTAGCAACAGGAAAGACACTTTGTTATTAGATACTCAAAGTACCTCAAAACTACGATTGTTCAATCCGAAAATGAATTATAACTGTTATAAATAATCCAAGTGGGTAAAATAATTTCGATTAGGATTCGAAGCAGGGATGTATTAGCTGAAGCCGCCAATTTCTTCCAACTGAGCCATCCCGGACGAGTATCCAATCGTTCTCTATCGGTTCTCTATCGTCCGTAATAATGCACAGCTTTATCAATCAAAGAGGGATTATAACTTCGAACAAGGGAAAGAAATTTGAGATAATTTCATTATTCAAAGCAGAAGAATCAGAACAAATGCGTAGTGCCCTGTAAACAAATGTATAAAAACAGGCCACTTTATGTTGAATGGGGATAATTAGAAAATGCAAGAAGAGGAAGAGCTACAGTGAAAGATTTTCTATAAACAGAAGTAGAGAACAGATCAGGCAGAGCCCGATCAAGCTGAAGTTAGTCCCACGGCCTGTTAAAAAATTGGGCCCCTTAACTTCCGTAAAATGGGGTGAATCGGAACACTTTTCAACTTTAACGTTAAAAAAAGCAATAACTGATTTTTTTATTTTTTTATTTTTCTACTAGAAACTTTGGTCTTGTTTTGTTCTTCACTTTTTAAGCAAAAACGAAACATTTTTACTGTTTATATGTATATTATTTATTTTTTTAATGGTGTTCCGATTCACCCCGCAGATAGAGGTGAATCGGAACAAATGTCATAATCTTTTTTTTATTCCGATTCAAATTTTAATAGGGTTAATAAAAACAGGTAATAATGATAAGGGAAGAATAGGAACACGTAGTTACTGTGAAACCAAGCCTTTATTTTATATATAAGTAAAGATATGCCTTTTTAAAAATTAGAAAACAAGTTTAAAATCAAGAAATATTAAAATTTACTTTAAGAAATTATATTCGAATTGCAGAAGTAGAATTTAATACAAATACAGCCGTGTTCTGTGTTATCCTTTACTAGTAGTCATTGGGAAAGTGATTCTATTGAGTAGCCCCAATCGCTGCATGTATTAATACGATCTACTAATACGCCCTCATCTCCAGCCCTTAGTACTGTTTGCATCCCTATCTTTTTTAATTGGTTTTTCATTTTGAGATGTTTGTGTAATGTTGTGGATGTCAGAGAAGAGTTTTGTGAAGTTTTTCTAACTAATTTGCTATTTTTAAATTCTTTTATTGTATGTTCCATGTCCGTTGGATTAGGCGTTGACATTTTTGTTTAACAAACTAATTTCTTGGTACCTTTAAACTTTTCAAATAATTAGAAGAAACAAAATATTGTTACAATACATATTCATACATATGTTTTCATACATTAAATGAAACTATTACTGTATTGAAAAATAAACCATGAGAGAAAACGTGTTCCGATTCACCCCGTAAATCTTTAACCTCTGATATAACCAGCCATTTTTTCATTTTTTCATTAAGTAGTTTAGAAATAAGTAGAATTTAATACAGCATATCGTTTACAGGTCTATCATTAATTAAAAATCCCCTCTCTTATGTTTAGAATACGAAAAATACTGTAATTACATACAAAGTTTTGAAGACATTGAAAAAATGAGGTTTTTGGGTATCCTCTTGAAATTATTTTTATGTACCTCAGTAGAGGTGCCAACATATCCAAACTAAATTTCCCAACTCTTAATGTTATTACCTTCTTATAAAAAAAATTGGCAACTAAAAATATCATCACATATATTTATAATGAATTTATTTGTATGACCGGGAAGTTTCGTTCCTTTTCACCCCGCTGTTCCTATTCACCCCCATTTTATGGTACTCATTTTCAGCGACACTTTCAGAAAAAAAAGAAGGTTTGTTTGATGATTTGGCAAAGTTGTTTGGATAAAAAGTGCCTATGTTAAAAGCTTCTAAAAGTTTTATTCAGTCAATCAGAATATTTAAATTTTACGTTTCATATTTTATAAAACAATATTATTTGAAAAGTATTCGATTAAGAGAAAAAAAATCAGCCGCAAAATTTGTGGGCCCAGGGCCAAGGCCCCAGAGGTTCGTGCATTAATCAGGCCATGCGATCAGGATGTTTAGAAACCAAGACATCAAGAAACGGAATAGAATTGTTTTCTTCGACCTCGAGAGTAAATTGAATGCATGCAACAAATGAATTAACTATAGAAAGAAGTTTAGAGAGATCTAGCTCAGAGGGGTTTAAAATAAAAGTATCATCAACACCCCTACACCAGAAAGGAAATTTATATAAACTAAAAAATCTTTCTTCAACAAAATGTATATAAATGTCACAAAAAGAAGAAACAATGGATTGTCCATGATTAGATTATCAGTTTGAGAATAGAAGGAATTATTAAATTGGAAAGCAGTTTGTCTAACACAAATAGTAACTGATTCCAGGATCTCATCAATCTCAGCAGAAGAGTAATGAAATTCGCGCAGCCTTCTTCCAAACAATCAATTGCTCCTTGAACAGGCACGTTAATGAAAAGGAATTTAACATCTAAAGAAACTATTTTAAAATTGCAAGGAGTAAGGTGTTTTATTTTATCAACAAAGTCATTAGAGTTTTTAACAGTGTGAAAGTTGGTAGAAGATAAAGGGGTCAAACTCCTTTATTTAGATTTAGTTTTAGTTCTCCTTTATTTCTCTCTTTTCTGTCTAATACAGTGCAATGATGTAGTTTAGTCAGACTGTGGTGTTAAATGTTAATTTTTGAATTATTCCTAAAAGTATAATTTCTTATAATAACAATTAGACATACAAATATCACTTGGCATATTTCATTTTTCATTACATGAACAAAGCCGCGGTGTTTACTGTTAAGCAATATTTTTAATAGATTTGAAGATTTACTTAAAAAAAGTTTTGAATGTGTTAAAATACAAATATAAAGAGAGTAATTGTTTTTGGATTATTTTCAATAATTTTGAGATTCCTGAAAAATTAAAAAGTAATAGCATTCATTCTATCAAAAGTTGTGATTTTGAACATTTATTCTACTAATTCTGTTCTATTAATATTCCTATTAATAGTTTAAAGAAAGCCAGTGTTCTCGCTGACATTTGACAAACGCTCGAAATTGGGCTAATTAAAAATTAAAAACATTCGCCAAATGAAAAAAGTATTAGCAAAATAGATTCGTATTGTATTTTTTTTTTAAATTATTAATCCTTTAATATATCCACTTTTTTCCAATATGTTCTAAATTAACCTAAGTTTTTTACACCTGCGACAACGATTGTTATTAATCTAATTTCAACTATCCGCTACAAATATATTTAAAATATGTATATGAAAAATGTGTATATATGCATATGTATGAAAAACGAAAATGAAAAGAAAGAAAAAGCAAAGACTGAGTCTGTCGGAGTTTCCTCTTAGCCCGCACAACTTTGAAGAAAGTCCGTATTATTTATTGCTGCCACCACCGATATTATTAGATGATATCGGTCACACACTGAGAGGATTGTGTGAATGAAAACTAACGCTTTCATAACGCTTAACTAAATTAACAGTTTATTTACACTCTATGTACACGAAATAAAACACTATTTACACTTATAACTCGGATGTAGGTGATCCGGTTCAACATTAAACTAATACAATAAATGCTGGCTGTGTACTGTTCAAATTACATATTATCCCTCTCACTCTATACACGTTAAATTAACTTTACCGGAGATCAATTTTGAATCTCCTAACACATGGGTTCTAAGCCTACGCTGTCCGACTAGAGCTCTACACGTAGGGACACCCGTCCACTCTGCTCTCTCGGTCTCAACTCACTCTCTCTCCGCAAAACACTGCCCCTTCTCAACTCCTGCTCTCCCCAATGTAAACCTCCCTATTCGTGAAATGTCCTTTATTTTCCTATCTTCCACAGACATCTCTGAAGGTCGAACACATCCCTCCGCAATCTTCTTTTTCCCCTCACTACGCCTGTACATCTTCACCTGTTCACTCCAGCTTTAGACAAAGAAAGAATGTCACCTTGAAACTGTACACAGCCCATACAATACTTAATATACTAAGCAGGGTTGGCACGGTTTAAACCAATTGGTTTTAACCATGGTTTAAACTACGGTTTAAACCAAATGGTTTTTTTCTCAAAAAAACCAATTGGTTTTTTTAAAAGAAATCTAATGACATTTTCTTTTTTTTTTCTTTATAATTTACGTATTTCAGATTATTGGACAAATAATTTCTACTTTTAACACTTTATTTCAATAATAAGTATTATATATAGTGGGTTTAGGTCTTTTTTATGCATAGGATTAAACCAATTGGTTTTTTATATAAAAAAAGCCATTTGTTTTTTTTATGACATTTTCTTTTTTACTTTACAATTTACGAGTTTCAGATTATTAGATATAAATAATTTCTATCGTTTTTTAGAAGAAATCTAATGACATTTTCATTCTTTCTTTATAATTTATGAGTTTCAGATTATTGGATATAAATCATTTCTACTTTTAACACTTTATTTTAGCAATAAGCATTAGGTATATTGGGTTTACGTCATTTTTTTTATGCATCGAATTCAAATCAGTACACATTGGTGAACATATCTATTACTCTAAAGAAAAAACTTCAAACATGTGACTTGATCAAAGACAAAATAAATTCAATATTTAATATAAAATATTTTAATTTTTTTAATAATGCAGAATAATTTAATACAATTAATAATGTAACACAATGACATTTTAAGATTTTGCACAAGCTGTAAAATAAATTTTTCTTTTGGGAGATTATCTTGAAGAATTAAAAGCAAAGACTGGTTGCTAGTTATAACATTTTAATAATATTTTTTTCCCCTCTGCTATCTGCTGAATCTAACGACTAAAAATGTTAACTTCAAATTGTCACTCTGAAAGAAAAAATCCTAAGTATTGTGGAAAAGAATATTTATCAAACTACATCTAAATTTCCAAATGTTTATTATTAGTAATCAAAAGCTTGTTTAAAAAGATTTACAGGGCATCAATGGCTCATTGTGTAGAACAGTTAAAACTTCCAACATATGACTGTTTGCCAAAACTATTTAAATTGAAAAATGAATTTTTTCAATTTTCAGCATAAATCCTTACTAATATTATAAATCGGAAAGTGAGTTTGTTTGTTTGTTCCACTTTCACGCCGTAACTACTGAACCGATTGCTTTGAAATTTTGCAGACGTAAAGTTAGAAGTCCGGATTAAATAATAGGGTAATTTTTATTTATTTTATTCAAATATTTTCCTTAATAATTCAAAATTTAATTATTTTTCATACAAAATCAATAGGCATTTTTCAGATAAAATTTAACTATTTTCCTTTCCTGTTATCAAGAAAATAAAAAATTGGAATAATAATTTTTCAGCGGCAATGAATTTTTAATAGAAAACTTCCACGCGAAAAACTATAATAAAATAATTTAAAAGAAAATAAAAATGACGTCATGTTTGAAATAAAAATAAAAGGTGTATTTTTTATAATACATTTAACAAGGATATTTGTTTAGTTAATGGGAAATTTTTGTGTAAAATATGGTGACATAAATTAAAAGTAAAAAGAATGAAAAAGAATTATATTTTTAATAAAATGGTTCACTCATGAAAATGTGACGTCATAGTTGAAATAAAACAGGTACTTTATAGCAGTCGTTAAAAATACAAGGGGTATGAATATCAGTAGCTAATGGAGCGAGAAAAATAATGACGTCATATTTAAAATGAATCAGAAATATTTTTTACTTATGCTAATTAATAAGTTATAAGTTACATACAAATGAATATTTTTATTCAAAACTCATAATTATCAATGGAAGAAATTTTTTGTGGGGAAAAGGTGGAAAATAAAATCACTGATTAATATATTTTTGGCTCGATTTTTTAACACTTTCGAACAAAGTTGAAAAGTTATTATGCTTTCGGTTTGTCTGTCTGTCTGGTCGCTTTCTAACTTTCGTAAATATACTCCGATTTCCATGAAATTTTTGGACGTTCTTAACGTTTACCTAGCACGAATACCTATTGAAAATAAAGTTTCTACCATGATTAGTTTATTTACAGGGATAGTCAAAAAATTTCCTTATATTACGGCATTATGGGGGAAAATCGTTTTAATTAAATTTAACGATGTTACAGCCTGTAGAACATATTCAAATTTATATGCATTTACAAAGTGCACTAAAATATGCATTTTGTAAAGTATGTAGTGAAAAGGGCACTTACTATTCATTTACAGGGTCAGACAGAAGAATTCCATTGCATAGGAATAAAGGGAGGAACAGTTTCCGACATATTTTAATTATGGTAAACGATTTCATGTATAATCAAATTGATATATGTTGCTGAGGCTTAATGTAAGTTATTTCATGCATAATACGAATTGCACAGCATTTACAGGGACACACAAAAGATTTCAAATATTATATATTCTATCCGAAGTACTGTATATTATGGATGATGACTGTTGCATGGATGAAATGCATTTTGAATTATGATATGTGCTTTTAAGTTTCGCTAAATGTATGCATATTAAATGGAGAGTATAAATGGTAATAGTATAAATAGTTAAATTTAGATATACAGGGTTACACAAAAGATCTCGGAAAGGTTACTGAATATGAGCGTAATTTACTTAAAGGTGGTTTATAAATAAAATATGCATTTTTATTTTGAACTGCATTTAGTAAACTAAGAAATGTTTGTAGTATATATATAAAATGATAAACAGGGTCCCGCAAAGAACTGGATACAAGGTTGTCTTCGGATGATAATTTCTGAAAATGTAATTTAGGTAGTAATAAGACATATTTTTGTTTGAAATAAATTTTAGAAAGATACTTTCGTGTATTAAAGGCACTTGGAAAACTACAGGGCTGAACAGAAGAATTCAAGAATGTTTCTATCTATTAGTATTAATCGCTGAAAGGAAAATTTTGACCAGCAAACAAATTAGCAACTAGGGATTATCAGAAGTTTTTTACCATAAATTCGCGATAAAAAGTTAATTACACATGCTTTTCATCATCGAAATTTTTTGCTTGATTGATCAATTATTTCTTCTTTAAATATTATGTGAACGAAGTCACGGGTAACTGCTAGTTCACTATAATTATTAAATTTAAATTATTTTAAATGAAATTATGCTGCTTATAAACCAATAATGTCTGTTTTTATCAGTAAATATGCATGTGTATGGCATAAGAAAGGTTGTTTAAAAAAAAACCCGGTTTAAACCCAAAAAAACCTGGTTTAAACAAAAAAAAACGGTTTTTTTGTTTTTTTTTCGAAAAAACCTGGTTTTTTTCCAACCCTGATATTAAGACAAGAATAACATAAATTCCAGTTCTAATAGCAGATGTTTTCTCTGAACCTGACAGAGTCCTAGCAATTTGGCGAATCTAATCGCTTGTTTACTCGCCAAATGAAGAATTTAGTCGCAATTTGGCGCAATGGCGAGCGACAGCGAGAACCCTGAAGAAAGCACTTTTTTAAAAAAGCGGAATTATTTTTAGATGTTGCGGATTTTAATTCTAACTTGTTTTATAAATTGTGTCGTTTTTGTTTTTGCAGTAATTATGTTTATACAGGATCTACAATATACCTACAAATCAATGGTATTGAATTGGGTACTAGTTATTCATCCACAGCTGCTAACTTATTATTATTATTTTAATCATTTTTAGTACAATATTAAAACGTCTAATATCCGTTTCCTCACTTATAGATACATTGATGACTTGATTGTTTTAAACTGAAATGGTGACTTTAATGAAATTTCTCAAGAAATGTATCCTGAATGTTTGATATTAAAGAAAACAATTTATAATGTATAGTTGGCTGATTATCTTGTTTTAAAAATTGCAATAGGAAACAAAATACAGATATTTACGATAAATGCAATAGGTTCTCATTTAATATCCTATAAATAGTTTCCAACTAGTTCACTGTTCCTCCAGCATTCATAAATATATTTACATTAATATCATAATTAGTCAAATATATCGGGTTTTTTTTTTAGAATTTGTTAATAACTGTTTCAAGAAGAAATTATTTTATTTTAAAAATAATCTATTCTATAAAAACATTATTCCTCTTAATTTTATTTAATAAAAATATTCAGATTTTGGAGACTTTCTTCATTGTTGATCGTTTGCTTTTCGACGTAGTGGATAATTCATACTGCCTAAAATCTCTAACTAGCATTTAAAGTGACAGAAAAAAATATACATAAATCTTTAGCTTTAATTAAAAAAATTCTCACATTTTATAGGCACAATTAAATCAGTCGGTTAATATGGAGCATAGTTATAAGGAATATTAAAATGGCAAAAAAACCACGATATAAAAGAAATAACCAAAATTATATGATGAATAAACCTTTGTACATCATCAACAAATCATCAGATTCTTTGAAAAAAAATTTTAATTTTTAAACTCATCATGAAACAGTTTTCTAGCTTATATTCCGTATCACCCTACATAATCATCTTGAAAATCGTAAACTCTTCACTCATCAACAAGTTAGCGTAGAGTAAAACTGATTTTCACAGCATTAAATATAACTGTTCGATTTTATACTAAGCTTGAAAACTTATACTGATAATGAGATTGTATAATTAACTAGGCAGCTCTGCCCCCTACGAGCTACATTCGACAACCCAAGTTCAGACAATACAAACTCTTAAAACACGTTAATTTGAAAAGTTTTTAAAATACTGCAAAACATTGGTATATATATATATGTATTAAGTGGCGACCTACCTATAAACGGGCTTTCCATTCATTTCCTTTCGATTGGGGAATTTTAAGGTCTAACCAGCTGCGGTTTACCATCTACTGGCTGTTTACATGCTTGATTAAATAAAATCAGTTAAACAATGAAATACAGAGCCTTTGCCTACTGGTATTTTTTGAAGCACGGTAAAAGAAAAGTTTTTAACTAAGGCATTAAAAATGTATTGTTTAAATCTGATGTAATTTTCACAAAATTTTTCTTTTTTGAATATTTACGTTAAAATATTTTCAATATTTCCCGCTTTTAAACTTCAATTATTTTTTGTATTCAAAGTTTTTTTTCTGTTTATTAGATGGGTGTAAACATTTTTAAAATTTAAAGGAAATAGTATTCTTTGTTCATCTGGCAACAATTTAAAATGATAACCTTTTCTTAAATATGTTAAAAATGTCTCTCCAAATGCTAAAATTTCAATTTAAAATGAAAATAAATTCTCGAAAAATGAGTCAAATTTAAATAATAATAATAATAATAATACAGTCTGCACATCGGAAACTTCTTATATATAAAATGATTTTAAAATGCTTAAATTTCTATATATATTTTTTTTGCTTCTATAAAGCTTTTTAATAGAACAATTTTGACCAAATTTAACATTAAATATCTCTTAAAATAATTGATTGATTTAAAAACTGTCTGCATCAGGTATTTATCAAACATTTCTTTGTAATATCAACAATTTTCATATTCTTGACTGTAGTAGTATTTTCAATATTAGTGAAGAAATAGCGTAGGTCTCAAAAAAATTTACTTTCAGCGGCAGTGACAACGTTAGTTACTTATTTTTAGAATAGAGAGATACGAATTTTATAAAATTTACCTACATAAAAACTGCAAAAATTGAAAATAAGATTTTAGAGCTGATCATAGTGCTTCATAGGAGTACTCGAAAGTCGTATGGAAAATTACGTTTGGCTGCAACACTGAATGTGCCAGATATTGAAGTATTCCATACTGTTCGACTATTCCATAATACGCGAACTTCTTTTCTGTATATGTTTCATACATTATTTTCAAAACTTAAACCAATTTTGCCTTCAGAAAACAAAACAATTAATATGTTTTAGCTGCATTTATGACTTTATATTTAATACGACATAATAAATTAACAGAGCAAAAATATTAAAAGCTGGAATGGGGCGTTTTCAGAAAATCCTACTCCTTAAGGTTCCTTAATTCTGGCATACTCCATCGCTGGGCAGAAACCATTGAGTCTGCAGTTGCAAGCACTACATAGACGTAAGCTTTTACGTGTGAGGCATGTTATTTCACTTATGGAATTGATAGGAAAAAGTCAAATGACTGTAGATGAGAAGAAGGGGGGAAATTATATTTAGGCTTCGATTTTTCAGATGCGCTGTTTACACTGGACTCAGGCGCGCTATTTTTATAAGCGCCGGCACAAATCAAGTACTGATATTACTATGCATTTCTGAAAATATGTTGTGCAAGGGAATAGTAGATGTCATACAGTTGTATATATTTTTTTCGAAATTATTTTTATAAACTCCGTATACCTGCTGTTTCTCAGGCATAGCTTTTTTTTTTTTTTTTTTTTTTTTTTTTTAACTACTACAGTACAGATATTGTGTGAGATTTTTGATATCTAGAACAAAAGATAGCAATTTCTGTTCATTCGTTCGAATAAGGACCTGAAATGATTTTTAATTAATCAAGAAATATCTTGAACAGACTAATCTAATAATCACGATTTTAAGATAAACTTGTTACGCAAAACAGCGTCGTATTTTTCAGGTTGATCAACATCTATTTGTCGTTATACATGTAAAATACTAGTTATAAATAATTACAATGTAATAATTTCTTGCTCACAACACTTCTATCGCAAAATCTCGAATTTCAATTTGTTCCATCGCTCTGAGGCAGTAATATGAAGGTCAGATAGTTTGAGTATACATAACTTTTCTTTTGAAATAAGAATATTTTATTCTAAATAGTTTGATATTATCACGATTCACATCAACTCGAAGTACTAAATATCCTTCACTTTATATTCAAATAAGTTTTCAGAAAAAAAATCTACGAAGCATGACTTAAAAAAAGTATAAAATACGAAATTCATTAGTTGATGAATCAAACCAACTCAAGTAAAAAACTGTTTCAGTCTTTTGTACACTCAGAGGGATTTTTTAAACATGTTCAAATTAGCGGTAAGTACATACGTGAATTTTACTTTTATGTATTTAAAGATAAATAGAAGCTGAGCATTTAAGTTCCTTTTTAATACTTTCCAACATAATTGAAAAATGCTTGTCTATCTGCCCGTTCTCTAACCTATATAAATATACTACGATTGCCATGCAATTGATGTATGTTAATGAGGTTTATTATATGAGGTGTGTTCTATATTCTAAATGAATTGTGCAGAATTTCTACTTCTTTTACAGGGACGCTCAAAAAAATTTTGTTACATTACAGTCTAGAGAGGAAAATTGTTTGTTGTATATTTTAATGATGTTATACTATTTCCAGCATACAGAAATTGATATATTTCATTGAAGTGCACTAGAAGAGGCTTATTATAAAAAGTGGTTAGAATAGCATTTACAGGGACACACAAAATATTCGGTTACAGTATTGTTTATTAACAATAATTTCTGAAAGTATGTTTTAAGTTGTGCACTTTTTAGAATTTATTTATTTATCTATTTATTTGCCTATGACTTATTATACCTAAATTCTATAATAGGTCATATGTAGAGCATAATAAAAGATTTCGAGTACATAGACATTTATAAATAGAAATTGCTGAAGAGTAATTTAAAATTATACTATACTTTTCCTAACCGACCTAAATTTTAACATACTATCTGGAGTAGTAGATACAAATCTATAGGTCGTATACAGGGCTACAGAAATGAATTCGAATATTTTTTTGACTATTTATGGTAATTCTAGAAAAGAGATTTTGAAATGTATCATGCATTTTTCAAATTGTTTACTTATACATTGGAAAGTGTTTCATAATATATACTTGGCGAATAATTTTTGTTCTTTTTTCTTTATGAAAGGGCTTTAAAATTCTCAAATACCAATTTTTGGTATTGGAAAAGATGTCCAATATTACCCGGTATACAGAATGTGCATGAAAATCACTTTAATTAAAAATTCTAAAAGATATTTTACGTTTAACCCTTTATGGCACGATGTCCTTAAAAAAATGGCACTTCATTTTTTTTTTAAGGCACCAAATATGTTTAATTAAAATTTTCCTTTCATAATATGCCTGAAATTAAGCAAGTTCGTATTATCTGATAAATTCGTTTATAAATTCCAGTGTAATTAATTATTTCAAATAGATTTGCTATACACCGGAAAGGATTAATATAGTTTGTTAATCCCCCCCCCCCAAAAAAAAAAAAGAAAAGAAAAAAAAACTTGCCAGAAAAGCTTTTTTAGTATTTTCGTATTAGTTATGTGTGCGAAAACAATCGCATAACTTTTGCAAAGCGCGTGACTTTGACTTGACAAGAATAGCATTTACTACAGCTTAACATTTTTTCTAGCATACAGTAGAACTGTAATTTGAAAGTTAGATTCAAAATTAGTTAGATTCAGTAATTGTCATAAAAATAGTACACATGTGTAAATACAAGCCGTCCGAAAACATATTATGTTTCGTGAAACCACTTAACTCCTTGAAGGACGGTGATGCCGCTATGGTATCACATAATTTCATAACATCACATAATCACATAACATCTCTAATTTCTGCATTGGCACCCAATTTTTTTTTCCTTATGAAAATTTCACTTTTAATAAGTACGTGAAAATACCTGTTTACTTGTTTGAAAATAAATTTTCTTGTAAATACTGGTGTCAGCAATTATTTTAACATTTTACGAATACAAGTACCTTGCCCCTGAGAGGGTTAAAAAATGATTTATTTTTACAGGTAATCATTTTCTGCATTGGCGCTGCTGCTGCCTCTGGAATTGCTACCCTTCCTGCAATAGCCCCAGTCGTGTCCCCAGTCCTACCTGCAACAACAGTCTTTCCAGGAGTAATCCGGGGATATTTACCAAGGTACTATGGAGCAGCAGGAAATGTCATCGATGGCATCGACAGTCTTGGACTTGCTTACAACAACTACGATCTGAATGACGGAAGAGTACTCGGACTTGGAGTCGGACGTTTTGGTTATGGGTTCGGTGGACTCGGATATGGACTTGGTGGCCTAGGTTATGGACTTGGAGGCCTTGGATATGGATTAAGAAGATAGGTGTTTTAGGGTTAGACGAAGTTAGACTGCTTTAACAAAAAATAACAGGTATGATTTTTTTTATATGTAAGTATATTTAAATATATTTTTTCAAACAAGTATTATGAAAGAAGTATTCACATGTTCCCTCAAAATTCAAAACTTTCTCAAGTTAAATAATTGTCGATAACTAACTCAGTATAGGTTTAAAATATCTCGGACAGTGCTTGAAAAAATTAAGTGCTTTTAGATTTGATCTAAAAAGACTAATTCATATCAAAATTACAGGTATATAGGGTATCTCAAAAGGTTTAAAGTAAATACTTTTAATTTTTTACGTGCTGTAGAAAAGCTATCAATGTGAATTACAGGTGTATTATTTAAAGTAATACGTGAAAAAAGTTTATATCATTAAAATAGCCCACCCATTAACTTCCAAGAAGATCATACTTTTAAAATTTATACACGATCCTTCTAGAGAAAATTGGTCATTTAGGGTTTTTTCCTGTTATAACGTGATATTTACAAAAACCTTTATCCCTAATCCTTAAAATAGAAAGATACCTGATTGTAAATTGACCATTGAGAATGGGAATCAAATATCAAATTAGAAATGTAAGTCTAAAATATAGTACAAGAAAATGAAAACACTAGCAATAATTGGATGCATGTTGGATATATACCTTACATTAGATGTGTATCTCAAACAAAGAAAATTTAATGCGTAAAAAATATTTGTGATGAAAGAATCGAAAATACTTACAAAAGCAATATTAGAAGAAGTGGTTCATGTATTTAAGTTCATGTTAGTTGAGAAAAAATACTTTTTTTTAATAATAGTTTTGTGACTATTTTTTTTTTCTTTCAATATACTGCTTGAGTAATGCTTTATTTAGGTTCCCCCCAGGGGGATGAAGCTGCATTGTTATTCGAATGTATTTTTTAAGAAAATCATCGTAATTATAAATATTCTTATCCAGTGGCTACTCCTAACTGGCTTTTGGGAGCGCTATGTGCTATTTTTAAAAGAGTTATGTAAAGCCAGCGGGATTTCTTATAAAAAATGATATGTAGTGCTCGAAAAAAGCCAATCACGAACCGCCACTGATCTAATTTACATTGAAACCAATCATGTTGTTTACTAGTGATATACTACTAGCTTTAAGTCGAAGAACATAGAGGGAATTGCATGAATTAGATTTTCAAGAATAATTATTTTTCATTGGTTGCCTTGTCTAATTATAAATACCAAAACATCTTTTAAATATGTAGATTCATGCAGAAAATCAAATACTTAAGGCTTCTGCCCCTGCAAGCGAAGACACTCGGAAGCTAATGCTATTCTATGGGGAGTTGTTTTCTTATAACTCGTTTGCATGTCTTTTTTTTTTTTTTTTTTTTTTTTTTTTCAATTTATAGTTGAAGTCCTTCTCTAAATCGCTCTTTTTTTACTTTTTCGATTTGGTAGCAGACATTTTTTATAAAGTTAGCGTTTCACTTTCAAAACCGGTTCCGAAAATAAAATTTTCATTCTAAGAAATATCTGCAACCAAAATCGAAAAAGTAAAAAAGGAGGGGTCTAGAGAGGAACCTCAGCTATTCAATGCAATGTGTATATATATATATATTTAAAAATGTCAAAATGCAAACGAATTATTAGAAAATAACTTCGCCATAGGAATGGCATTGGCTCGCGAATGTCTTCGCTTGTATGGACAGGAGCCTTAACTTTGTTTATTATTAGGTCGTTATCCATTTTTCATGTTTCGTAGCTTCTTGTAAATTGTAAGTTGTGTATAATACTTAAACTTGTTATTCATAACTTGAAAAGATAGCTTTATCATTATAATGGCTCTTAATCGACTGACTGAATTTACTTTCTCATTCAAAAAAGAATATTGCTTTACCTTTTTATTTTTTTGTCCTTTAGGAATTCATCCCCCAGCCAGTATTCAAGTTCAAAATCTATCAAGCTGAAAAGTTCATTGATAAGCAAACACACTTTCAGTGAGCAGTTTCATCAAGTGCTTCCAAGAAATTCTCTTTTGTGATTACAATGTAAAAAATATGTATCTGGAATAAATGTAAAGATCAATTATTTGTATCGTGTTTATTTCGTACTCTAGTTTTGTTTATTTTTTCTATAAGAGAGGTGACGAATCTCTTCCGACTCGCGTATGAATTTTTTCAACAAATTTTTACATGATCACCAAAAACAAACAAATAAATCAATATTGAAAAGTTTCTGTAAATAATTTAAATGCATGAATAACACGTGTGTATGTACAATATAATAAGTTACGGTGAAATACAGAATAATAGGTAGATGTTATATTGTAATAACTTTGTGTAATATATAAAGTATTACACTGTAATAAGTTGTGTAATATGTAGGTATTACGCAATAAAAAAGTTCGGAAAACCCTAGTGTTAAATTCTTTTTTAATTTTTGCAAAAGAGATGCAATGAGGGTAGTTTCATAAGCATAATTCAAAAATTATTTGGAAAATAAGCTATAATGTAGGATTTGCATATTTGAAACTTTCAAAAATCTTTTTATTATTATTATTATTGGTTTTTGGGTCCCCCATTCAGGGAGTTCTGTTGCCTCCCTTATAAAAACTGAAATATCAGATTTTTTTCACGTTTCCCATCATTTCTTAACAGATGAATGTTTTCTGTATTGAAAACAAACTGCATCTAAGTTGAATCGCATAAAATGATTCTTTTTACCCGAATTCGCAAAATGCCTAAAAATGCCCAAAAGACAATGTGAATAAGAAAGTGATAAATCTTCATAAATATTTTAATTCACATATTTTTCATTAAAATTTTTTGAGGATTTATAGATAATTTACTTGTTTAAAGCTCTTAAATTTGTGAATGCATTAATTTAGGTTAACCCCTTAGGGACGAACGACACATATACGTACCGCAAAAAGGCTTAAGAATACTTGTTTATCCCCACAAATAAAATTATATTGAAATTTTTGCCTTATTTAATCGAAGCATTTTCTCGATTTAATCAGACACAAATTTCTGTTTTTATAAACTGGTGACAAAACATTAAAAATTTCGTAAAAGGCTCCCATCGCGAAGGGTTTAATGGTTATCAAACTGATGTTTTAAGGAGAGGTTGTAGTTTTAGATCCAGATTTTTTAACCTAAATTACTAAACTCCTAAAGGATCAATTTCGGAAAATATATTTATTCTGTCATGTACGATGCCATTTTGTTTGAAAAAAAAAAACAATGAATAAATACTTGTATCATTATTTTAGCTTCGGAACTGAAGAGTTTAAATCATGCCTTGTAAAAAAAGAAGGGTCGATCAACCAAAAAAAATGTAATGATCCTTGTAATTACTAAAAAATTTTTAGTTAAATTACTCGGTTACAAGGAAGCTGTAAGAATTACTAGAAAAAAGCTAGCAACGAATAGAGTTAATAGTTTTACATTTTTAATAGCTATTACTAAAACTCACTTGGTGTCGCCGAGGCAGCCTTGTGGTCATAGCACCGAACTCCAGGCTGAAAGTATCTGGGTTCGATGCTGGACGCCACCAAATATGCACCGAATGTATGCAATGTAAGTACTTGTTAAATAAAGGGATTATGAAAATCCTGTCGTAGCAGTTATCACGGGTAATGATCTCTGAACTTTCCCTCCCCTTTAGAAACATGTCAAAATAGAGCAAGTAGCAATGTTTTGTGCTGCCATCTATTGCGGTTTTACCGAAAATCATCCGTTTCTGAAGTCTGTCTTTTTACCCACTGGATGCCGCTCGAAGGAAGCTTCTGCCCTTCGGGCACAAGTATTGGTTACTAAAAATAATTTTGGAGCTTTTGATAAAGTTTGCTTAGTGGCTCATACTAAAAAGTTTTAAGTTAGTTATACAAAAAATTCTTTTGTTCAGTTTACAAAAGAAATGTTTGTTTCACTTGCAAAAAAAAATTTTTGTAATGATTACTAAAAAATTCTGTGGAATACAAATTAACTAAAAAATTTTAAGTAACCTCTTCATTTTTTTTTTTTTTTTACAGTGCAGATTACAATTCATTTGTTTTCAGAAAATTAATTTTTAATATATATACATATATATTGTATGTGCGTGTGTGTGTGTGTGAAGATTGTTTTTTGAGTTGATGGATGCTCATTGTGGGATGTATGATTTAATAATGTTTACCGTTTCAAACTGTCTGTAATTTTACCTGAAGAATTAATATAATGTTACCTGAAGATGAATGTTACCTGAAGAATTAATATAAAATTCAGTACATTTGTTGTCGTTCCAAGCTTCAATTTTAATGAAAATTGACGATATGTACAAGAAATTACTTCACATGATTGAGTTATCAATAGAGTCGCGAGATTTCATTGAGTGGTTAAAACTATCTCTGAATTCATTTTTGTTCGCAAACGCGTGAAATTTGTAGTGTCGATATGTAGAAACTGCACAATCGACTTACGTTTTCCATATTTTTTCAAAAGACAGAAGATTTTTCAGAAAAGACTGTCAAAACTGGCGTTTTGAACCGAATTTCCCACCCGACAATTGACAATAACCGCTTATAACTCAATAAGTAATTATTATTATTTTTTTTTTTATGGAAAATTTTTGATACAAAATAGCTCGAATAGTCAGACCTGCCAATTACACTGTCTTTACATTTAAAAATAAATAAGAAAATGCAATCAGAAAATTTCGCGTTGTTGAGCAGATAATTTGAGAACAGTTTTAAGAAGAGCTCATTATTCCCTGTTGAAAGTCACAAAAAGAGGAAAAATATATTTATTTAAAATGGATTTTTTTTAACTCCAAAAGAAAGTTTTCAAATATTTTTAATTGTCGCATTTCGTAAATAAAATATTGTTCAATAGTTTAGTTTAACATTTGTTTAATAATTTAGAGTTACTAAAAAAATAATGTCGAATTTAAAATGGATCTTTGATGAAATATATTTACATGTTTATCTAAGCAATATATTTTAAAAAAATACACTCAAGTTCGTTGAAATTAAAACTAAGTATATCAGTTCAATTTAATAATAATTATAGAATTTAAATTAAATAAGTATTTTGAAAAAAAATAATCCGTTAAAACTGCTTAAAAATTGATTTAATTTTTAATGTAAAATAGAACATACAAGGATGTAAGTTTAAAAATCGTCATATCCAAAATTTAAAAAATCGTGTTTTTTCTTTTTATACATTCCATTGGTAAACCTGCACCCTCGCCAAATAAATAAAAAATAAATAAATAAAATAAAATAAAAAACAGTGTACAAAAAGAAAGAAAAATTAGTATTATCCTGTATTTCAGCCATTTTAAAATTTGAATTTACAATGAAAGCCAATGAACGCAGTCAGAGGTTTTTTGTAACTCCGACACTCAGTTTAATAACAGGGGAATACACGCACAAAGCATACACATCAACTTTTAACATGCACTAGACATATCCTTTTCTAAACCTTATTATTCTGGGTGACCCACTACAGAAATCTCCAAAATAACGTCTTCTCACCAGCTCTCTCCACACTCCTCTACTTTCATCTGCTTTTCTCCTTTCGTTCGAACCAAGTTCTCTTTGACGAGGGTGAAACAGTTTTCAAGAGTTTCCCATTTGGCGAGTGAAAACAACTGTATTTCAAAAATATCAATATTTGCACGGACAATCCTTACATGCACTATTTTGCGAGGAAACCTACTACACAATATTGTGCACTCTAATGCTGAAACATTAGTGGCATAAATAAACACATTATAATAAAATTAGTAATTTATTAAATGTTTCCTGATTATGTGTTGTTTATTAAGTACAATTTTTCTTTTTACGGTAACATTTTTACAGAAATAAAATATTCACCTTGGATCGGACTCTGGAATAATTAAGAGATGTTGGCATCTGTGCCATTTTTCGAGGAAATCTACAACACACTATTCTACACTCTCTTGCTGAAACATTACTGATATAAATAAGCACACTATAATAAATGCTGGGTCGGTATATCTAAAGAAAATTTGAAGAACACGAAATATATTTGGATATATAATGAATAGAATACGAAATATATAATGGATTAGGTGATGACTTTTAAAGTAATAATTTCACTTAAAAAGCAGAAATAAAACTCAAAAGTTCCCTGAAATATTTTGAATTCAGAAGGGAAGCAACTTGCTTTTGGTACGGTGCCAAAAACACTCTTCAATACATTTCTTGCAATTATTTCGCTTCGTCATCGCATTCATGGAAATTAATTTTTTAAAGTATTCAATCAATTCTTTCAAATTTTTGAATACTCTTAAATCATGTTTAAATAAAGAACTAAAACAATTTTTGAGTGAAAATACCAAAAAATTGGAGAGATATAATATGTTTATTCTTAATTGCTTATCTATCATTTTCCAATCAACCATTCAATCGATTTTTTCTATCTTCAACAAATAGTTAGCCAATGTTTAGACACACATATTAAAAAAAAGCAAGTCGATAGTGCAATAACTTTGGGAGATATAAAATAGTTACTTGTAGAAACTATATAATAATAACCATTAAAAACAAAAATTGGAAAATTTGAAAAAAAAATACATTATCACTTTCAGAAAGGAATGAGAATTTAGAATCCGGCAACGTTTTTTGTCAGATTTTCTTAGAACTCTCAGGATTGGAGTTCAAAAATGCATTCCTCGAAAATATTGAAAAAAAAGGACTGAAAATCGATGTTTCGTAAAAAGTTGGAAAAAAAAAATCAAAAAAATTGTAAATTAAAAAAAAAATTATACCGTTAGTCCAAAAAAAGAATAATCTGTTTAAAAATCTCATTGTTTTTGTTTGACTCTATTAGAACGCTCGCGATGGCAATTTAAGAATGACAAAAATTATTCTCCTTTTGTCATTCATTGTCAGTTGACTTCGGGAGGGATCTTTTTCGACCCATGCGAACGCTGTGCAAACATACAGGGGCAAAGTAATTAAAATTTTAATGTTTTTAATTAATAACTTACCAACTAATCGGAATTTCGGGATGTAAGTGAGCAACTCGGAATCCCGGGATTTCTTCCCTTCAATTCAAAACAAACACGACGTTTCTCCATTTCCGGGTTCGGAGGAGATAGCGTCACATACATACAACATACATACGGTCGGATTTTAACAGTGTAGATTTTTCTTTTTATGGTAAGATTTTTAAAGAAATAAAATATTCACCTTGGATCGTACTCTGGAATAATTAAAAGATGTTGGCATCTATACTACTATGCGAAGAAACCTACTACACAATATTGTACACTCTAATGCTGAAACATTAGTGGCATAAATAAACATATTGTTACGAATTTTGTAAATAGTTAGTGTTTGTACTGTAAAAAAAAGTAAATAATCTTATTAAGCTCCATTTCTTTACTAATATTAGTTTTTGTTACATTGTCTCTGTTATCAAGCAAACTTGTCTATTATTTTCAGTGAATGTCTATGGCAGCTTTGCGAAATATTTGAGATATCGCCAAGTTAGCGTCACTTTTGGCAACTAATTTTGGTCGCCAAATTTGGCGATATATCGCCAAGTTGGCGACAAACTTGGCGATTGTTGGCGATGGTAACCCTTCCCTGTTTATGGTAACCCCCCCCCCCCTAGGTCTACTGATACATTGAATGTTGTTCCGTGGTTTTCCGGTTTTTTTCTAGAAGGTTGTAGAAACTTCGCCGCATGCTGCGAACCTATATAAGGAGAGCGATACGAGCTGCTGTTGTCATTATTTACCAGTCAGTCACTGAGTGAACAAGGCGTAAGCAAGTTTGCTTGAGTTTCATCTATGTTGTTTTGAATGTTATTAAGTGTTGAGACGTTGTATAAAGAGTCTTTGGGGTCTAAAGCTGTAATTGTACGAGAGATTTGAGCAGTTATTTTTGAATATCCAGTAATATTTGTGAGTTTCGAAGACTCTGTTGTTCTGAAGTCTGTAAATAAATTATTTTCTACTTTTCTAAGAGCAAGAGTTTGAAGTTGTCTAACCATAAGATCAAAAGAACCCAATATACGCTACAATTTTTGGTGTCAGGAGTCGGGATCTTATGGCGAAAACACGAACAATGGACGTACAACTGAAAGAACTGTTAGAAGCTATTAACGGATTAAGAACAGAGCTGACCAATAAAATTGATAAAGGCCAAGAAGAGTTGGCGGATAAAATGAATAAAGGCCAAGAAGAGTTGGCGGACAAAATGAATAAAAACGAAGAAAGAATGGAACAGTTGACAAATAAAATTGATAAAGGCCAAGAAGAGTTGGCGGAAAAGATGAATAAAGGCCAAGAAGAGCTGGCGGAAAAGATGAATAAAGGCCAAGAAGAGTTGGCGAATAAAATCGACAAAGTCCAAGAAGATGTGACTGAAGAAATGAAAAGAAGCCAAGAGAGAATGGAAGAATTAAAGGAGGAAGTTAATAAAAGCAAAGAAGAAATGAAGAAAACTTTGGAAGAAAAGTTCTCATCGGTAGAGAGAAGAATAGATTCGGTAGAAGAGAAAATTCAGAATGAAGTTAGTAATGTTGAACAGAAAATGGAAAGGAAAATGGCGGAAGTAGAAGAGAAAATTCAGAAAGAAGTTTGTAACGTTGTAGAGAAAATCAGTAACGTTGAAGAGAAAATACTAGGTGAAGTAGATGAAAAGCTAAATAAAAAAGTACAAGGTCTTGAGAATAAACTTTCAGCGTCTAGTGGTAATTATGAAGAATTTAGGAATCCGCCTGCTTCTCCCGTGCACATTAAGCTGTCGACATACGATGGAAAGAGTTCCTGGCAAGTTTACAAGACCCAATTCACTATTGTAGCTGAAGCGAACAAATGGAGTGACGAGGTGAAAGCTTGTCAACTGGCAGCATCTTTAAGAGGAGAAGCCGCCGACGTGCTGCAAACATTGCCCGATATGACGCAACTCAATTTTGAGACTCTAAGTTGTGCACTTGAAATGAGATTCGGCGAAAAATTCTTCAAGGATTATACGAGAATACAAATGAAGAGCCGCCATCAAAAATCAAGTGAAACCCTTCAAGAGTTTGCCTCGGAAATTGAACGGCTTGCAAATTTAGCATTCATTGACTGTCCAACAAATGTACGGGAAATGCTCTCACTGCAATATTTTGTAGACGGAATAAAAGATCCAGAAGTGCAGAGAGCGGTACGAATGGCAGATGTACAGGATTTAAAGGCTGCACTACTATATGCCTTAAAGTTGGAAGCAGCTACACAAGCCAGCCGAAGAGATCGTCATTCAGTCCGAGGGGCAACGGTGAACAAAAGCTCAGACACTGAGATCGACTTCTTGAAGGAAATTAGGAAAATAAATCAAGAACTTGAAGCTTTAAAATACGGAAGAACAAGCTCAAGAAGACAGAATCTCACGTGCTGGGGATGCGGTGATACAGGACATCTCCGAAGAAATTGCCCCAAAATCCACGAACGTGAGATAAATTCAAACAGTCAGCAGGGAAACTAAATTTTGGCCATCTCGCGGGGCGGAGGTTGCCAGAGAATGAAAAGCCCCACCTGAAGATCCTCCAGATATCAAAAATGAGTGGCGGTGATAATGAATTATATGTTATAGGCTTTATTAACGGAACTCAGTGCCGTATGATTGTCGATACAGGAGCCAATGTTACAATAATAAGAGAAGATTTGGCTCGAAAATTGAAATGTAAACTCATCTGGACTCCACCATGCGTTACCCTGCAAACTGTGACGGGCGACAAGATAGGCATAGATGGAAAGGCAAATTTAACTATCAACTTTGGAGGAACGAAATATTACCATACGGCATATGTGGCTGACATAACAGATCCTTGCTTAATCGGGCTAGATTTTCTGAAGAAGTTTGGCTTCAAACTTGATTTCAAAAATAACAAAATGCTCTCAAAATTTGAAGAAATCAGTATTTTGGGTTAAATAACGAAATTGAATGTAAACAAGCAGTAATAGCCAAAGAAGACATCAATCTAGATCCAAGAACAGAATTTTTAGTTCCAGCTGTAATTAAAAATGAAACTAATTACCGATTTGGCCATATAGATTATCCAGAAGACAATAGTACACAAGCAGGAGTATTGGTGGCTTCTTCGGTGGTAGACCTCTCGAAAAAGACCATTCCAGTCAGAATTGCTAACATCAGTGATAAGACGAGGACTATCAAGAAAGGAGAGGTGATAGCGTCATGTGCTCCTGTGACGTGCATAAGTCAAAATTCCAGTCACTCTGAGAAATCTTCAGATAATTTAGTCAAGGATTTGTTACAAAATACAGACTTAAATCCAAAACAGATGGAAGCTGCGGAAAATTTAATTAGAGAATTCCAAAGTTTATTTTCCCAAACATCTGAAGACTTTGGACGAACTAAAATGGCACAACACCGAATTGACACGGGAGATCACTCTCCTATTAAACAGCACCCTAGACGATTACCTTTTGCCAAGCAAGAAGAAGTGCAGAATTTAATTAAAGATATGGAAGAAAATGACGTCATCGAACCATCAACAAGTCCATGGGTGTCTCCCATTGTATTAGTAAGAAAGAAGGATGGTTATACAAGATTTTGTGTAGACTACCGCCGACTGAATGACGTCACCAAAAAGGATAGTTACCCTCTGCCAAGGATTGACGACACTCTTGACACACTTGCGGGCAACACTTGGTTCTCGACTTTAGACTTGAAGAGTGGTTACTGGCAGGTAGAGATCCATCCCGACGACCGCGAGAAGACTGCCTTTACAACGGGACAAGGATTATGGCAGTTCAAGGTAATGCCTTTTGGTCTATGTAACGCACCTGCAACTTTTGAACGCCTTATGGAAACGGTTCTTCGGGGACTGTCATATG
Organism: Maratus speculifer; assembly: GCA_964019185.1. Taxonomy (NCBI): domain Eukaryota; kingdom Metazoa; phylum Arthropoda; class Arachnida; order Araneae; family Salticidae; genus Maratus; species Maratus speculifer. Next base: position 216,358,983 of record OZ025289.1, read on the forward strand.
AGGCATGTCTTGTTTATTTAGACGATATCATAATCATAGGAAAATCTTTTGATGAACATCTGAACAACCTCAGGCGGGTGCTACAAAAGTTAAAGGAAGCTAATTTGAAGTTAAGCCCTACGAAGTGCAGTTTGTTTCGCAATGAAGTCGCCTACCTTGGACACATCATTTCGGCGGAAGGAGTTAGGACTGATCCGGAGAAGATATCGGCCGTGAAAAATTGGAGTCGTCCAGCAGATGTTCACCAGCTTCGAAGTTTTCTAGGATTATGCACCTATTACAGAAAATTCGTCAAAGGCTTCTCGATGATTGCAAGACCACTTCATAAATTAACAGAAGCCAATCAAAAATTTATGTGGACACAGGAATGTGACGCTGCTTTCGAAAAGGGACCATAAACAGGGAAGGGTTACCATCGCCAACAATCGCCAAGTTTGTCGCCAACTTGGCGATATATCGCCAAATTTAGCGACCAAAATTAGTTGCCAAAAGTGACGCCAACTTGGCGATATCTCAAATATTTCGCAAAGCTGCCATAGACATTCACTGAAAATAATAGACAAGTTTGCTTGATAACAGAGACAATGTAACAAAAACTAATATTAGTAAAGAAATGGAGCTTAATAAGATTATTTACATTATTTTACAGTACAAACACTAACTATTTACAAAATTCGTAACAATATTATAATAAAATTAGTAACTTATCAAATGTTTCCTGATTATGTGTTGTTTATTAAGTACAATTTTTCTTTTTACGGTAACATTTTTATAGAAATATAATATTCACCTTGGATCGGACTCTTAAATAATTAAGAGATGTTGGCATCTGTGCTATTTTTCGAGGAAATCTACTACACACTATTCTACACTCTCTTGCTGAAACATTACTGATATAAATAAACACATTATAATAAAATTAGTAATTTATCAAATATTTCCAGATTATGTGCTGTTTATTAAATACCATTTTTCTTTTGGTAATATTTTTATCAAAATGAAATTTACAAATAATCTTTGTGAAAATTTTGAAAAAAATATTTCTCATAATAAATCACTTGCACTAAAGGTATCAATTTCACTATTGTAAGGTGATCGGTGTCTGAAGCATGGAGTTGCGTGTAATGCGGTATCTATCTTCTATATTATAAAGGCCAAGCATACCTGTGCGTAACACATACGTCATTTTGCGAATGGCAACACTTTGAAATTTGAAATGCAATTTCGTTTTCGCAATTTTTCTGCTACGAATAACTTCTAGACATCGTACATTTTCAAGGTTTGCACCATCGTATAAGTAGGAAAAATGTACTTTTAAATCCAATTTGTTTCAAAGCTGTATCTTAATTTGTTTTTAAATTACTTTTTTTTTTTTTTTTTTTTTTTTTTTTTTTGTAGTTTTTAATATTGTTTATCTAATTGTGGCAACAGAAATACTCCATTTCTATGATTAAAAGCAAAGAGAAAAAATTAGATTGTTGTATTTTTATGTTACATTTTCTCATTAAAAGTGAAAAAAATATTAATGAAAGTAACGTACTGTGTTTAGAAAATAGTCTGTCATAAAACTCGGGGAATTTGGTTTCATTTACGAACCTTCATTTTGTACTTAAAAGAATATAAATAGTTATGTATCTGTTTCAGCTAATAGCATCCGGACTTTAAGTTTTGAATTAAAATGATTTCAAAATGATCAAATAAAATACCAATTTTTTTAAAAGGTGAATACAGATATGAAAGGTCATATGTATATATATATATTGATATGGTGAAACTGATGTCGGGTTTAGATTTCACGGGGAAAAATTTCGATGATTGGGTCAAAGTAGAATAAATTTTGCTTTTTTCATTTTGAAATACAGTCGAGTCTCTCTACATGGTGAGTCATAAATATCGAAATAATAGGCTATCTCCTTAAATATTGCCGTTAGGCCCACACTTTTAATTGCAAAGTTTCATAAAAAAAAAACGATATTTTTTTTGATAAGTTGCAACTTCATGGGGGGTCTATTTTAAAAAATACGAAAATTAAATTTTTATACGGCCCCCAGAGGATAAACCTTCCAGTTAGAAAAATTTTCCTTGTCCATTCCTGAATTGAACAAAAAATTTTTCATCTTGATAGCTTCAAAACTCAGAGAGTTATGACAATTTTAATAAATCGTGAAGTTTCAAGGGATCAGACACAAATTGAAATGCGTGTAATTGAAGAAACAATGCTGCTGTAATGTGTCCAGGAAACATTTATTTTATTTATTTATTTATAGAGATAGAATTTGGAATGTTTTGTGATGGTTATCCACATAATTTGTATCACATCATAAGCTCTCTCAATAAAAGGTTTTTTTTTTTTTCAACAAATTTAGAGTAAATTAAAATTGTTATAACTCAAAATATTATTTGTTGCGTTGAATTTTTTTCTTTGGAATAAAAAAAATGTCTAATTTTCAATTTTGATTCAGCATTTTAAATAATATTTTTTTAAATAAAGGTATTTAAAATAGCAATTTAAAAAAAGATGCATTTTTTTGTAAACAAATCATATTTTTAAAAATAAATTTTCTGAGGTGAAAACTTCTTTCGGCGCGTTGAGCATTTTTTTGAGGTATTAAAAATCTATTGAATTCGCGGGACTGTTACCGTAACCGATGATTATTGACTTATGTCTGTTTAAAAATGAGAAATACTGAATAAAAACATCTGATGCAGAAAAGTGCATTTAGTTTTTAACAAAGATGGGCTCCTAACATTTAAATGCTTTTTAAAAGTTTGTAGGTTATTAACTCCATCTTGTATAGTTTCGATTTCAGATTTTGTTTAAGTTTTGCCTTCTTTAATTACTATTTAAATGCGTTAGTTGATTTAAATCTCATTTTTTTATCACGTCGATTTCAATTTTTTTCGTTGTTTTATCCCTATCAACTTCATATTTTTCTTGTTAAAACTGCTATTACACGATGCGTAAAAGGTGCCTCTAATTATGGGCCTCCAAAGTGATAGACGGTAGGTGTTGAGTACGAACCCAATCGCGACCGTCGGCGTAACCGTTCGAAGTTTTCCGTGGCTTTCTTCGAACCCTGGATTTCCTTGCGTAAATACGTTTTTTTTTTTTTTTTTTTTTTTTTTTTTTTTTTTTTTTTTTTAAGAGTTTAACATACAATTTTCAGTTCAAATACAAATAAATTTTAAATTTTGTTTCACTTGCGAATCAGTTATCCACTTTAAAACAAGAACAGGTGTTTAATGAATCTTTGGCATATTTAATTAAACGTTTTAAGTTGAAATTATTCAATTGAATTTCTTAAAAGATGTTTGGTTCGGACGTATTAAACCTTAATCAATTAAATACACTTATAACGAAATATTAGTGGGAGCTTAGCATAAAAAAAATACGCATCAGAAACGTTATACTCTAAGACTTTAACATTCGAATAAATATTTTTTTTTTTTTTTTTTTTTTTTTTTAAAGCCGTTTGGAATAAATAAACTACTCTGATGTAGCAATCGGAGGACTCTAAAGATACGAAATTCCGTGCATTAGTACTTAATATCACTGAAATCCTGTAAATTATAGAAAATTCATTATAACAGTGCCACCTGAAAGATAATTGATTAAAAAAAAAATGAAAAAAAAAAAACAATTCATCTGAAGAAGTAACTAAATCTGAATTCTTATGAAAATTCCTGCATTAGTTCTTAAGGTAGAGCAATTGCAGAAATCCACGTGTTGTAGCACCACACGTGGAGCTATATACAACAAAATATAAACAACATCAATTCTTCTCAAGGACTAACTGAATCTGAAGTTTGATGATATTCCTTGCATTAATTCTGGAGATACAGCTATCACGGAAATCGCACAAAAGCCTATACAGTAAGGGTCACCTGTTAAGCGATTCACACCAAAAACTAATCAGCACCAATTTATATCAAGGATTAAGTAAATATAATTTTTTATTAAATTCCATGGATTAGTTCTTGAGATAGCGCGCTCAGAAAATACATGTCATATACAAGAGCAGTGACTCACAGACAGACATTTTGTAAAAACATGTTTTTCGGTTTTTCTGAGCCCTAAAACGCGTGAACCCATCGAAAACCGGAATTCAAAATTTTCATGAATCCAATACTTTCCTCTTGTAAAGATAGAAGAAAGCAAAAATAGGTTTAAAGCCACATAAATTTTGAAGCTGAATAGTAAAAACTAAATTTCTGAAAATATTTCTGTGTAATTTATTACAATATATTTCCATTAACATTAAAATATATTCCATATGATTCAGTTAATAGAAGTTTCATTATCGCGGTTACTATTTTTACTAAACTTATTGCCTACGGCAATAAGTTTTAAAGACACGTTTAATGAGAGTTTAATTAATATCACTTAATTTGATAACACTTTTAATAGGTATTTAATAAGACGGTCAGGCCAATGGGTCGGGCCATTTACGAGCCTGACGTCAAGCTCGAGATATTGCAGACATCCAGCATATTTCAAGGAAGTTTAAAGCAAAAACCTATACGCTTTTATTTTATATCTATGTTACAGGCCAAACTAGTCTATCCTAACGCTCATCGGATAAACTAGTTTGTCCTAGGCCAAACTACTCTATCCGAACGCCCATCGGATAAACTAGTTTTGCCTAGGCCAAAATAGTCTATCCGAATGCCCATCGAATAAAACTAGTTTTTCCTAGTCCAAACTAGTCTATCCGAACGCCCATCGGATAAACTAGATTTTCCTAGGCCAAACTAGTTTGGCCGAACGGTCGTTAGGATAAACTAGTTTAGAGTGCTATTCATTGGTTTCAAATAATTTATCCTAGGTCGATCTAGATTGTCCTAGGCCAATTCAATTTGGCGTGATTTTATTGAATTTAAAGACCGCCACGGCGCCAAATTTCCTGTTTTAATCTAATTTATCCTAGGCCGATGCAATTTGACGCGATTTTCGCTCTAAGAGTATCAAAGCCTGGAAGCTAATATACTCGCAGATTCTGTGGGTGTGTATGTAACAATATATGTATGTACGTAATGCGATAACTCCTGATAGAATTATCAGTATATAAATTGTAAAAAAAGTCCCATTACGAAAGGGAAAGAGATAGGGGGGGGGGGGGGGCAAACAAAATCAGGAAATATAACGGAAACTCTAGGTTGATCTATTTGAAACTTTAAGATAGTTTATGACACATAATATAAATTTATAAAAATATATTCCGTGTTAAATGACACTATTTACGAATAGTGATTTTTGCAAAATTCTTAAATACTCGTTTTGAAGCACCGCGACATCGAGCAACATATTTACTGATAGATTGTTTAACGGAGTTTCCTTCATATACAGTTTTGTTGATAAAAGGGTGCGCTCCCTGGTGATGGAATGTGGAACTAATATAACGCGAGCACCCTGATGTTGGAATTTTGAACTAATACAACGCGATTTATTTCAAACCAGCTGGCTTCGCCCTATATTCGGACCCCTTCTTTTATATAAAATCTCGGAACGGACGTATGTTGAACTGAACGAACCTCGAAGAGAAAGAAACATGATAAATATTCAGGAAAAAGGATGCCGCATCGAAATACTACTATTTTCTAATAGTAATTTTTGTAAAAATGTTAAATTCTTGCCGGAACTTTTTGAAACTTTGTGATAGTTTATGGCATATGATGTAAATTTATATAAAAAAAAGTCACTTTTCGGAGTGAAAGAGGGTATGGTTGCGAACAAAATCGGGAAATATGGAGGAAATTCTAGGTTTTAAAACACCGCAACCTCGAGTAACATATCTACTAATAGGTTAATTAAAGGAGTTTCATTCAGATACAGTTATGTTAATAATAGAGTGCGCTCCCTGGTGTTGGAATAAGGAACTAATGTAACGCGGCTTGGTTAAAACTTGCTGGCTCGCCCACTATCGGACTGCCGTGGGCAGCGGGGATACGGTTCGAAATTCGTTCGCTTCAAAGTTCTTTCGTAGAGGAGGGTTACATTCGGCGGTGCGTGCTCAGCACGCTTGCTACGATTTAAATTTCGTTCGCTTCGAAGTTGGTTTTAAAAGGAAGAGGACATTCGGCAGGGCGCGTGCAGCACACATGCTATACGCTGCCGCAGCCAGTGAGGGATGCGGAATTTTAATAAATATTTATATTCAGGTAGTCTTTGATCTAAATTAATGCTGATTATTTTTGGTGTAAATCGCTTATCAGGTGGAGCTGCTGTTTTGCATTTTTTATGTTTTACGCATCAGCTTTATCTTAATAACTAATACACAAATTTTCATCAAACTTCAGATTCAGTTCATCCATGACATGAGTTGATGTTGTTTCTATTTTGGAGTAAATCACTCAATATGGCTATGCTATGCTGCATTTTACATAATTTTCACAATAGCTGTATCTCAAAAACTAATGAACGGAATTTAATAAAAATTTGTATTCAGATAGTCCCTGATATAGATTGATGCTGATTACTTTTTCATGTAAATCGTTCAACAGATGGCTCTTCTAAATTGCATTTTTACCGATTTGCAGCAACACTATTTCAATAACTAATTTACGGATTTCATCAAACTTCCGGATTCAGTAAATCCATGATATAAACTAATTCTGTTTACGTTTTCATGTTAATTACCCAATAGGTGGCGCTGTTGTGTTCAATTTTCCCGATTCCTGGAATAGCTCTGTCGCAAGAATTAATGCACGAATTTTCATCAAACTTTAGATTCAGTATTCCCTGATATAAATTAGTATTCTGCGGTTTTTGGAGTAAATCTCTCGAAAGGTGGCGCTGCTATACAGTATTATTCGTGATTATTGCAATAGCTCTATCTCAGGATCTAATGCATGAATTTTCATCAAGCTCCAGATTCTGTTAGTCCTTGATATAAATAAGTACTTTTTAGTTTTTGGAGTAAATCGTGCAACATGTGGCACTGCTATCTGGCATTATTCATGATTATTGCAATAGTTCTATATCAAGAACTAATTCACGGATTTTCATCAAACTTCAAATTCAGTTAGTCCCTGATATAAATTAAAATTCTTTTGTTTTACAATAAATGGCTCAATAGGTAATGCTTCTATCCAGTTTTTTTTTTTTTTTTTTTTTCTGCGACATTTCTATCTCAAATAGTACTAATACACAGATTTTTATCAAATTTCAGATTGAGTTAGAATTTGAAAGACGTTGTTGCAGATTTTTCAAAAAGTTCCAGCAAGAATTTAACATTTTTACAAAAGTACTATTAGAAAATAGTAGTATTTCGATGCGGCATCCTTTTTCTTAAATATTTATCATCATTTTTCTCTTCGAGGTTCCTTCGCTTCAGCATACGTCCGTTTCGAGATTTTATATAAAAGAAGTTGTCCGATAGCGGGCGAAGCCAGCTGGTTTGAACTAAATTGCGTTGTATTAGTGCCAAATTCCAACACCAGAATGCTCACGTTATATTAGTTCCACATTCCATCACCAGGGAGAGCACCCTATTATTAACAAAACTGTATCTGAAGGAAACTCTGTTAAACAATCTATCAGTAGATATTTACTCGATGTCGCGGTGCTCCAAAACAAGAATTTAAGATTTTTGCAAAAATCACTATTCGTAAATACTGGCATTTAACGCGGAATATAACTTTATAAATTTATATCATGTGTCATAAACTATCTTAAAGTTTCATATAGATCAACCTAGAATTTCCGTTATATTTCCTGATTTTGTTCGCTCCCCTCCCCTCTTTGCCTTTAATAATGGGACTTTTTTTATATAATTTTTTATCATGTGTCAAACTATCACAAAGTTTCAAACAGTTCCAACAAGAATCTAACATTTTTACAAAAAATACTAATAGAAAATAGTGGCATTTGACGCGGCATTCTTTTTCTTAAATATTTAATATCATGTTTTATTATGTTTCTAAAAGTTTCATATAATGGTAATATATTTAATTAGCAGCAAAAACGTTAAAAAACGGTGAGCTTTTTAAAAAAATTCTAGCATCCCCTTAGTCTACACCCCCCATCTTAAATTTCAAGTGTCATATTTTATTAAAGCTTTTTCTCATTTTAAAAAGCAGTAGGATATTTTGTTTTTTAATTTGAACAATTTCGCATGAAGTGATGTATGCGAAAACCAAGATCTGTTACGAATTAAAAATCTTTTCATAAAACAAAGTTTTTATCCGATTGAAAAAATAATCCGTTCTCCCTTTATATTTAACCTCAGAAACCCCAAAATTAATCAGATAAACGCCTTATTAAAAGGAACCTATATCCAAAATTTGAAACAAATCCGTAAATTCTTCGTGAGAAACTTTTTTATATAAATTAAGGGGGTTACCCTCCATTCCTCCTTTCTTTATTCGTAAAAAATGAACACCCACAACTAATCATGGAGGTGCCTTATCAAAATGATCTTATACTTAAAATGTTAATATAGTCTGATACTTTTGTTCCCCTTCGCTTATTCTTATACAATGAACTCCTGAAACTAATCAGGGAAGTTCGTTTTCAGGATAAATCTATGTCTAAAATTTGAAGCAAATTAGATATTTCTATCAGGAGTTATCGCATAACGTACATACCTACGTACATGGTTACATACACTCACACAAAATCTGCGAGCACATTAGCTCTCAGGCTTTGATAGTCTGTGAGCTAAAATCGCGTCAAATTGCATCGGCCTAGGATAAATTAGATCAAAACTAGGAAGTTGGCGCCGTGGCGGTATTTAGATTGAATAAAATCACGCCAAATTAAATTGGCCTAGGACAATCTAGATCGGCCTAGGTTAAACTAGTTAAAACCAATGAATAGCAGGCTAAACTAGTTTATCCTAATGACCGTTCGGCCAAACTAGTTTGGCCTAGGAAAATCTTGTTTATCCGATGGGCATTCGGATAGACTAATTTGGCCTAGGAAAAACTTGTTTATCCGATGGGCGTTAGGATAGACTAGTTTGCCTAGGCTAATCTAGTTTGGCCTAAAATCGGGTTTGGCCTGTAACATCTAAAAGTTAAAGTATTGTCTTGGATCGACATTTAATAATGCATAAATTAACGGTCGATCCCTAAATTGTATTTCAAAATGAACTGATATCGCTGCGCTCAGAGGTATGCTTAAGTGTTGTAAGTCACGAAATTTGGAAAATTTTGGATTTTAATATCTTTGAGGGATTTGTAGATAACGAGATGAATTATTTTTTGTTCAATTCAGGAATGGAGAAGGGAGATTTTTCTAATTGGAACTTTTATCCTCTGGCGGCAGCATAAAAATTTAATTTTCGTATTTTTTAAAATAGACCCCCCCCCCCCCCCATAGAGTTGCAACTTATCTTATCAAAAAATGTAACTTTTTTTTATGAAATTTTGCAATTTGAAGTATGGGTCTAGGGGCAATATTTAAGGAGATAGCCTATTGTTTCGATATTTATGACTCACCCTGTATAACGAAACTCCATCCAATAAATTTCTCTATTTAACAATTTTTATTTAGGAACGATCAATTCTTTTCATGATTACATTGAAAATAATCTCCATATAGCGAAATATATATCTCCATTTAACGAACTTTTTCAAAAATGTTCTTTAATATGTTCAGAAAACGCTTCAAATTATTTGTTGAGTAATATTTTTTTGTTGTTGTTGTTGATTTCTGGTTTATATTTCATCGCTACATTCCTCTACCTTATTCCTTATGTCCAAAAAAGGCACCCCTCCCCCAAGAAAAAACATCTTTTTTCCATGGTAATACTTGATTTTATTTTAACCAAGATGAGCATGCGTTGTTCTTGGAAAAGATTGAAACATTTGCTTGCTGCTAGAGCGATTCGCAATTATCACAAAGCATTCTAATATATAAAACTATTCCATTGTCGTCTTGAAAATGTTATTTGTTTCTAGTTTGGATAGTAAGCCAGGAATAAGGAAGGGATAAGGGAGCAATTGCAGAAAAGGTCGTCTTTTTTAGCATGTTTTCATCTACCTAAACTGACTTTCATTACTCTTAGAGTTTAGAGTGGATGTTTATTGTTTGTGGTGATTCGGAACATTTTCTGTTGTAAGAGACCATTTGAATGATGAATTCTTAATAAATATCATCTATACTGGTGTTATCTTCTACTGCATCTGCGTGCAAGTGCTTCTAGAATAAACATAACTCTGTCTGATAAAGTCACAATTTTGAAAATAATCAAAAAGACACAGGAAAAAAAAGGAAGTGGTGAAAATGCTTGAGATTCTGGAAAAATTCTGTTAAAAATTCCAAAAACTTAATTAAACAGCTCAAAAACATTTCTGTTTCAAAATTTAAACATTAAATGAGAAAAAAATTGCCGTTCTCTATTCAACGAATTTTTCTATATAACGAATTTTTTGACTAAACAATGGATTTCGTTATATGGAGACTCGACTGTAGTATTAACATAACTTTATAACAATAACTGATAATAATAACAGCTATATAACTTTAAAAATAAGAAATATTTTTATATTTTTTACTGCTTACATGTATTATTAAAGTTTAATTTTAACAATTTCTACAACCTAGTTTTATAGAAATAGTATCGTGTTAGCTTTACGTTAAATATCATTTAATTAAGAGTTAGACTTACCAATGTAAGGTGCATTTTTTATTGTAACTAATTTTGTAGGTTTATTGTAAATCAATGAAACAGTTCCTTCTTAAATATTTTCTTCGGGTTCAGCCTTGTGTCAATAAAAGTGACAGAACAGATGAAGCCATTATGAGTATCAGGTCTAGAAAAGTACATCTAATAATCTTCTAGTTTTCAAAGTTAAAATCAAACACGCGACTTCGACTTTTATGCGATGAAAATATTTCGACGAATTTTCTGCTTCAAAACGAGGGTGCGATTATTACGCGAGTAAACATGGTATGTCAATAATATAAAAAAATCCCTGTCGGCTTGGCCTATAGACGGAGGTAGATTTCGAAGAGTGCTCATTTCAACAACGAAAAATAAAGTATGATTAGAGATAAACCTAGTTTAATAACTTAATTTAGCCGCTTATGAAAAATTCTTAATTTCATTTTTCTATAAGAACTGGTTTTATCAGAATCATCGTGAGCAAAACTCATCTCAAGTGCCCATTTTGACAACATATTTTGAAATATATTCTGAATTTATTAAAAAATAAACCAAAACAGTACATTATATAGTTCCTAAATAACAAAAAACTGTCAATTGAATGCGTTTGAGAGCAAAATTAAATTTAAAAATGAGCCATAAAATAACCGATTTGTTATTTGAATAAATCCTCCATTCTTTAAACATAATCGCTTCGGAAAATTTTGTGCGAAATGCCCACTTTGACAGCATTTTAAAAATATATTCTATCTTTATCAAAAAACTGGTCAATGCATCACATTATATCGTTCTTAAAGAAGGGGATCTGTAAATTGGATGCGTTTGAGAGCGAAAATGGATTTAAAAACGAGTCAGAAAAAGCACAATTTGTATTTGAATACTTCCTTAAATTTTCAGTCTCGATGACTTCGGAAAATTCTGTTCAAAATACCCTTTTTGGTAGCCTTTTTTTAAATATATTCTGTCTTTATCAAAAAACTGACCAATGCGTCGCTTTATACAGTATCTAAATAAGAGGATCTACTTTTTGGATGCGTTTAAAATCAAAAATGAATTTAAAAATGAGTCAGAATATAAGCAGTTTGGATTTGAGGTTTTTTCTCCAACTCCTATATTTATTTAATTTATTTTTGCTATACGAATTGGTCCTATCAAAAACTTGTCAATATAAAAGTTGTAGATATTATTAAGAAGATGTAAAATCAATTTAATTAGATTTGGTAGTTTAAAAATTGACGGAGTTATGGATTTTTTTTCTTTTTTCACCCCTCTTTTTCTTTTCGTTTTTATTTTTTTTTCATCGATAAAAGTTGGTCCTATCAAAAATTTGTAAATACAAAAGTTTTAGATAATTTTGAGAATATTTAGTTGGACTTAATAGATTGAGAATTGGCGAAGTTATGAATTTTTTTCTCCCAAGAACCCTGTTTTTTTCGTCCTTTGAGCCCATTTCTAAATTTATCAAAAATCTGTCACACATAAACTTTTGGCCCATTTTTAAGAAGTAATATAAACTTTAAACCGATTCGATATCTATTTTATCTAAGAAATTATGGCGTTTTTTTTATTTTCACAAAAACCCTCCCTATTTCCACCCCCTTGGACCGATTTTGCCCATTAACGAACTTAGCCGAGATTTTATACCCCTTGATTTTATGTATCAGTTTGGAAGAGATTGGAGCAAAACTATAGAAGTTATCGAGTCCATAAGAAAGTGATATATATATAGAGAGAGAGAGATAGATAGATAGATAGATATAGATATAGATATATAAACTTTTTTACTGATGGTAGTTTTGGGGTCTAGGGGTCATGATCGACGTAGAATTGCAAAAAAATTTCAGAAATTCCAACATTGGTGTGATCGCAATAGGTAGTATTTCATACGAAATCTACCTAAAACAACTTAAACTAGTCAGATGTGACAATCCCAAAACTTTCTTCTATCTTATATATGTTAATACTTCCTGAAAAATGCAGCATAGTTCTTGAGATACATTTATTGCGAAATCGTGAAAAATGTAACATAGAGCGCCATCTGTAGGGCAATTTAAACCACAAACTAAACAATAAAATCTATATCAGGGACTAACTGAATCTGAAGTTTTAGAAATTTTTGGGGTTTAGTTCTTGAGATAGAGCTATCGCAATAATCACGAATAATGCACCATGGCAGCACCACCTATTCAGCGATTTACAGCAAAACGTAATCAGTACTGTGTTATATCAAGTACTAACTAAATCTAAAGTTTTATGAAAATCCATTAACTAGTTCTTGAAATGTGGCTTAGAAATTTTTAATAATACAACAAAGATGCGCTACCTGTTGAGCTATATACACCAAAAACTAATCAGACCTATACTATTATTTTTCAATACAATCTAACTGATTGGTAAAGTAATCATACAAAATGAATATTTCCAACTGAGCAAAAAATTGACCAGGCTGGGAATCGAACCCAGATACGGTTGTCGCTTAGAACCGGTTATCTGAGCGAAAAATCCCAGCTGGCTATCGCGCAGGTAGCTTAAGAAGTAAAGCATTGGCCTTGTAAGCCAAGTATCTGGGTTCGATTCCCAGCCTGGTCAATTTTTCACTCAGTTGGAAATATTCATTTCGTAATCAGACCTAGTTTATATCGAGGTCTAACAGAATCTAAAGTTTTGTAGAATTGCTTGCATCATTAATTCTTGTGATAGAGCACCAATAATTTTTTGTCACAAACGGACAGAACCACAGACAGACATTTTGTAAAATCATGTTTTTCGGGTTCTCTGACCCCTAAAACGTGTGAATCCGTCGAAAACCGAATATCGAAAATTTTTACGAATCCAATACTTTCTTCTTGTTAAGATAGAAGAAAATAAGAAGGAATTATGATGTCACGACTACATGATTTTTATTTAATTCTCGACAAATAGTAGACACGTCATTTGTTGTTAATTTTAAATAAAAGTTATGCTTTTTAACTAAAATGGTTTAAAGATTTATATTTTAAGTGCAATTAGTGCAATATGAATGATGTCAATGAGAACAATATTTGGCGATTTATCACATCGCCAAGCTAACGTATAAGTACTCTATTTTCTGTGGATCAATGTTATAAACACAATCTTTTTTTAACACTTTCCAGCAAAGTTGAAAAGCATTTTGGATTTCGGTTTGTCTGGCCGTCTGTCAGTCTGTCCGCGTTCTAATTTCCATAAATACACTTGGATTGCCCTGAAATTTTTTACCTTTATTGACGTTAACCATAGTACGAACCCTATTTCAAATGAAGTTTCAAGCACAATTAGTTTATTTAGAGGGACAATCAAAATTTACCGTCAGATTAAGGCCTATGAGGAAAATTCGTTTCAAATGAATTTTAAAGATGTTATATCATTTCAAATATATTAAAATTTATATGATTTATGAACTGCACTAAAATATTTATTCTGTAAAATATGCGGTGAAAAAAATAGCTATTATTCACTTACAGGACCACACAAAAGAACTCCATTACATAATGGTAAAGAAAGGAATTGTGTGCGACATAATTTAAATATATTAAACTATTTCATACATCATAAAACCGATCTATGTCACTGAAGCCTAATATAAGTTATATCATGTAGTCACATATAATACGAAGTGCATAGGATTTACAGGGACACACAAAAGATTTCAAACAGCATATTTTTCCCGAAATATTGTACATGTATCCAATGATGGCTGATGGATGGATGAAATGCATTTTAATTATGATATGAGCTTTTAAGTTTCACTATATCTATACATATTATATGGTGTGTATAAATGCTGTAGTTGATATATACAGGGCTAAAGAGCTTACAAACGCTACTGAATATGAGCGTAAATTATTTAAAGATGGTTTTAAAATAAGTTATTTATGTTTACGCTGAACAGCATTTAGTTTACTAAGAAATGTTTGCAGAATATAGATAAAATGATATACAGGACCACGCAAAGAATTGGATACATGGATGCCTATGAATGATAATTTCTGAGAATGTGATTTCAGTAGTTTTAAAAATGGTTTAGTTTAAAATAAATTTTAGCTAAATACTGGCGTGTAATAAAGGTACTTGGTAAACTACAGGGCTGAACAAAAGTATTCAAGTGCGTTTCCATATCTTAGAATAAATTACTGAAAGAGAAATTTTAACCTGTTAGGCATTTTCTTGCTAAACGAAACTTCCCCATTACATAGTATATATATCAACCGATAACAAGTCAAATATAGGACTCTTGGAATACATATTTGGCTATACAGAATAATCTTATTTTTTTAAATAACGAAGTGTTGTTAAAGATTTCAGGAAGTGTTGGAAAGTGTTTCATAATCTATGCTTAACACATGATTTTTCTTACTTGATTAGTTTGTTTCAGGTTTGTATTTTAAATTATTTTGAAAAAATTGAATGTGTGAATCATTAATCCATTTCGTTTCCTTTAAAAAAAAAAAAGTTTACTGTTAAATGTAAAGTGTTTGAAAACTGTATTTCAATTTAGACTTATTATGATTTTTAAACAAAATAACTCGATTACGGAATAACAGAATATGAATATTTTTATTGACTATTTAAAAGTTTAAGGGAAAATCACGACTTCTATCCGCCGTCCTAAAGACGAGTGTTTACACTAATTAATTAATAATTGCGTATATTTATGTATGCAAGAATTATTAAAAAAATTCTTTTGGAAATTATCGTTCTAGTTTCGACCGAAAATAGAAAGATTTCCGATCCTAAGCCCCATGTACTTATTATGTACAGCCTCATACTAAGTATTGAAACTTTACTTTAATCGGACGAGTGAAACAATAGCTGTATCAATTGCTTTAATCTGAAAGCAAAATAAATATTTGACTGTATTCATAATAAAAGGAAAAGTTTTTTTTAATTTTATTTTAAGTATGTTATATAAGTTCAGTAAATAATCCTTGAAACTAATTAGACAATAATGAATAAAACATCTCCCTGACGACACAAGAATTTATGTCATTGCTAATTCAAAGGTTAACGCAAATTTATGTATCTATACCAATGTATTACAAAACGAATTGTAAGTTAAAAATCTTCCAAGCGTAACGTTTAAAAAGTATAAAATGCTATCACTGTCCAAAAGAAATTCATACTCTTTCAGAGCTTTTACTAGTTTCTCGATTTTACCTCAGTTTTTCTATAAACAAGCGAAAACATGATGAAATTTGCTGTAAGTAGAACTAAATGTATTTTTTTTTAATTACAGTGGGTGGCCAAATTATTAGTTACATTACAATTTTTCTTACTGACAATCTTGGTTTAATAATTTTGTGCTGGCAACACTGATAGTTGACATTTGACAGGTGTCGTCAACCGGTAAGGGACTCTTATCGTCATAGAGCCGACAGCACAAAACCCTAAGTCATCGAGTATAAGAAAAAAACCTTTATATTATGGAAGAGTAGTCATAGGAGAATCTACTGATTCATGTCTGCCGGAAGCGAAGTGGTGCATAAGCCAAAAAATAATACCACTAATGGCTCACTCGTTGGTCTATCATTGTATTTGTCGTACAATCATAAGTATGAAAACACGGAAAATTGGATGCTGGAAAACATAATGCTAAGTCTACGAGCATACCACTAGTAGTATTCATTTTTGGCTTATGCAACACTTCACACTTCCGGCAGATATGGATCATTAGATTCCCCTATGACTACTCTTCCCTAACATAAAGGATTTTTCTTGTGCTCGATAACTTAGGATCTTGTGCGGTAGCTCTTGGACCCTTAGAGCATAACGTGCGTCAAGGATGTTATAGGAACACTTGGTGATTTAAATGCTTTCAGTTGTTTATGGTGAATTCTATCCTCTGAGAAATGTGTGAAAAAAAAAAAACACGACAAAGCAAAGAAGTGATCATAATTTTTTTTTTAAAAATATAAAGGGACTTTTTTATCTCAAAATTTAAAATTTTAAAATATTTAAGCTTTAATAACTAACGATGTAATATCAAATATCCTAAACAAAATAAATGTTGCTATTCAAAATACACTTAGTCAATAGAAAAGATGACGTAAAACAAGCATATGAATAAAATATATCTCAATGCTTCGGTTTATTCTTCTAAACCATCTTCAAGAGAAAAAATTTTAAAGATAAAAATTTAAATGTTTGAATTTAATTTTTAATTATGTAGCACATTTATTGTTTCTTGCCGATTTATATTTTTAAATTTCTCCTGAAGCTGAACTTACATGAAGTAAGGTGTCCGGGGGGAATAACGCCAGTGTGGGTAATAGCGCCATGTGCTAATATTACGCATAATTATGAATGAATCTAGGAAATGGCACATGCGGGTTCTGCACAGACGGGCTCTAAGTCATCAGAATCACAAACAACCACTAAAGTTAATTTGTTCTCTTTTTAGATCTTATCGCTGGAAGAAGCACGTAAAAGTCAAAGCAGATCTAAAATTTGCGAGTTAAGTTCTGTGATCTGAAGTTTTATATATTTATTAAGTAAATTTGTAGTATTTTTCATGTACTTTAAATATGCTGTGCAACATTTTGGATAATTTCGCGAGGCAGTTTGTAGTTTAATATATATTGCACAATAAGTATATCGTGGTAATAATGCAATATACTGATGTAATTAATTCGGTTGATTTTTTGCAGTTCTGGAACTACATCCGAAGAGGGTTTATTTTCTATTTTTTGCGTGAGAGAACATTACTGTCATTGCTCAAAACCAAAAAGGATAAAGATAAATTCGTATGCCCTAAGTGCTCATAATCTTTTCATATTTGTCAATTTATAGGAGTGTAGAGTTTATATCTTTATAACTGGACAATTTACATGTCATTAATTCATCTTATTTTATAGTTTTGGCTGCTTGGCATTATTATCCGACTATGTGGGTAATAACGCCAAATAGCATTGGTGCAGAAAACACGCCATTACATTTTATGAATATATATCTTCCAAGATAGTCCTTCTTGTATACATAGTCAATAAGTTGCTGTATCAGATTCTATATCTGTTTGAAAGAACAAAATTAAAACTAAGCTGCAATAATTGGTAGAACCTTAACGTGGCGTTATTACTCCAGGATACCTTAAGTGAAAAAGTTTGCGCTAGGATGATGTTATGTTTAGCTTGAAAAGTATTTTAAATTATTTAAACTAAAGAGAAAAATTGATAAGATTATGTCAATATCGTGATTTTCACTGACTTTTAATTTTTTAACGTTAAAGATTAAAATTAGAGCTTTTATTGACCGTTGAACTATTTCAGAAATTTAATAGAGTAACAAAAAAATTCTCATTATTTATATTCGTAGAAATCATTTATCAATTGTGAAATGTGTGCTTCTAGGATACCGACCTTTTAATAATGAAATCCTTCATACTATTTACTTGCACACTGTTAAAAATGTTGTCCTTGTTTGAACCAAATTTTGATGCTAAATAGCTTCAAAAATAAGATGGTGAAATTTTGTACTAAAAATGGAGCTCTTGTTAAAGCATAGTTCCCATTGCTGGAAGAATATTGAAATGGGAAGCTCCAAATGTTGGTACGAGTTTTCACCGTTTTATGATGGCAGTTACTAAGCACCAAAATTTGTTTCAAACTAGGATAAAATTTTAACATTCTTTGAAGTCTGGTAAAAATGAAACGCAGGATTATCATTCCGTTATTTTTGGCAGGGTTATATACCTGTATATTTATATATGCATCACGTAGTTCTTCTGTGAACAAAAACTGATTAACTCAGCTATTCCTTGAGGTCATCATGAAGTATTAATTTTATATAATATGTATATATCACTTAATAAAAACTGTTCTGCCTCGAATATCTCTAAAGAATGTAAAAATATCTTTTATTTTAGGTTCTTATCGCCTTGATTGCAGCCGCTGCTGCTTCAGGCATTCCTGCCATCCCAGTAGTGACTCAAGTTGTATCTCCTGTAATATCTCCAGTTGTGTCTTCCCAGAGGGCTATTATACGCGATTATCGTGATGGATCTGTCAGCTCTAGGTTTTTCGACAAAGCTGACTACGGATATGGTTCAGGTATCTCCGGTCTTGGTCTTGGAGGCATCAGAGCAGTTGCACCGGGATATTATGGAGCAGCTGGAAATCTGATTGGTGGAATCAACAATCTTGGACTCGCCTACAACAACTACGGCTTGTATGACGGAAGATTTGGCGGTTACGGACTTGGATATGGATTCGGTGGCTATGGACTCGGTGCTTATGGTTTTGGACGACGCTAATGACAAATTTAGAGGCAAGGATGAAGTTTTTTTTATCTTTTTTTTTAAATAAAATTTGTTTTATGACCGTGGGTTTTTTAAATTATAGTATTTTAATGTTAGGTTATCAAATTTCTTGTTAATAATAATAATAATAATAATAATAATAATAATAATAATAATAAAAGTAAACATTTTTTAATTTTAATTTTGAGTAAATAAACAAATAATTATATCAATCCGGGAATGATTAATGTATAGACTAACTGGGCCATAGCTTTGGTTACCTTATTTTTAGGGCTTCAGAAAGCTAATATTTTCAATATATTTGACTTTGTACAGTTAATAACCAGTATTTTATACTTCTAAAGTAATCATGTAAGAATAACTTTACCAAAACAACTGCTTCAGATTTAGATCATATACATTGTTGAAATTTTCTGTAAAAACATTGAGAAAATCGAAATTCTCTGTAAATTTACACTAGTTATCGGTTAAATGCATTCGGCTGAGTTTTTTGGTCATCATTTTATAGAAATTTCCCTTCTCTTACATATAATTCCCTGTAGAGAATTCCATGTCTTTATTTAAAGATATTTTTTATCTTTGTTAACGCTTGTAATTCAAAATACACACTTTTAAAATTCTTTTACAATCGTGTTAGAAATATTAAATAAGAATATTTAAATTGCTTTTTTAAAACTTATAATAATTTATAAAAGAGAAAATCTTCTCCTCCGAATTAGTGGTGATTTGTATCAACAATCACTTTGCAGTTTTTCCTTCTCACACCAGAAGCCTTGTAATATTAAATGTAAATTAAGCAGTATTATTTCAAAACTGCTGCTATTATTACTATTTTATTGTTATTATTATTATCATTTCATTTGTAAATACGTTATAAAAAAAATACAACAAATTTCTAAAAACATATTACACAATATGAATAAAAAAAAATGAAAGCATAAAAAGCTTTTTTTAAATAATAAATTACATTTCTTCCGTTAATTTTTCTCTTATTTCTTACTAAAAAATTCTTTCAAAAAATATTAGTGCATTAAAAAATAAATAGTGTGCAACAATTTCTTTAAATATATTATTGCTGTAAAAAATGAATTAGATTCAAATTTTTGTATTAAAAGAATTCCATTTTTTATTACTTTACAAGTTAAAAATTAAAACTGATTTTAAATAAATAATAGGTGTTACGTATAGGTCTAAAATAAATTAAAATAAACCGTTTACGAATTTTCTAACGAATATATTTGACACGAAATCTTTGAAAGGCACAATAGATTTTTCCACGTTAAATCATAAAAAAACATACTTTGTATTCAAATTCAGCTTCTATAATGCTGTCAGTAAAGCCAGCCTCCGAAAGTCTCGCGTTCAAAGCCCACGGCCAAAAACAAGACGGCTAAAATCAAATTGTTAGAAAATTAAATTAAACGATACGGCAGTTCAGATTTACTCAAAAAAACAAGTTCTTTAAAACTCACTGAAGTTCAAATGATTCACTAATTGTTAAAACTAAATTTAAGTTATTTTCATTTTTAAAAAAATTACGAAATTTGTTTATTTTTAACGATATTAATTTACAGAGTCTATTGTAAATTTACTGAATAAAGCCTCTGTTATTTAACAGAAACTCCGTTTTACAAATCCCAGTAATTTTACAAAACACTTCAGATAACGGATTACCCGTAGAGTTTTCGTAATTTCACAGAAAATTTTTTAGCAGTGTATATTTAGTTATATTTCAACATAAAAAAAAAAAATCTTGAATGGGGATCTTTATTGTTTTTATTCAAATTGATATCTCTTTTTAAAAAAACAAGGTGGAAGCTGTCGAAATTCGACGAAAGAAAGTCTTTGACAAAGAACTGATTTATTTATTTATAATAAAGCGACAAAACTAGTTACAGTAAAAAATACATCTTATATTGGTCAATCTAATTCTTAAGGAAATATTATTTTAAACTAAAATTAACAAAGTACTATAAAACTTAATTATTGAAATTATTAAAAGAAATAAAACCGAAATTCATCGGATTTTATAACAGACGCATTTTAATTTCTACTTTTTTTTTTTTTTTTTTTTCAATTTAAAGAGAAAATGGAGTGATTCTGTGGCCACAATTACAAAATTGATACTAAAAATTATATAAAAAACTAATATCTGAAAAACAAATTGAGATACAGCTTTGAAACAAATTGCATTTAAAAGTATATATTTTTTTCTCTATACGAATGTGTAAAAATTTTAAGTGTGTGCTGTTCAGAAGTGTAAAATTTGTAGTACCGAACATTGCAGAACCGAAATTGCAGGGGAAAGTGTTGCCATTCACAAAATGACGTATGCGTTACCACAAATACGTTTGGCCTTTATAATATAGAATAAATCCTGGTCTCTCTTTTTATTTAGGAACCTGCTGTCCATATAAAAGAACTTCATCAAAAACTCAGATTTATAACATGTATATTTAGTTATATTTAACATTGAAAAAAATAATCCATAAACCAAAACATTTATTTTTTTTATGCAATTTAGTCTCTCTTTCTAAAAAAAATACAAATCCTGGTCCTCTGTTTATTTTTACCGGGAATGAATTTAGAAAAATTATTTTTACTTAAAAAAAAAAAAAAAAAAAAAAAAAAAGGCTGTTTAAGATTTAGATTATCTATGTGTAGTTATATTTTAACATTAAAAAGAAAGACTTTCTTTTTTAATTCAAGAACCAGGACCTTTATTGTTTTTGTTCTGAATATTCTCGTTCAAAAAAAAAAAAAAAAAAAAAAAAGTAAAACATAACTAAAAAAGTTATCACATTTTAGTATTCTTTCATCTTTATAATTGTTTTTAATTATTTTAATATTTGATTATTATTACAAAGAAGCT
Source organism: Maratus speculifer (assembly GCA_964019185.1). Classification (NCBI taxonomy): domain Eukaryota; kingdom Metazoa; phylum Arthropoda; class Arachnida; order Araneae; family Salticidae; genus Maratus; species Maratus speculifer. The sequence goes on from OZ025289.1 coordinate 216,380,737, forward strand.
TTTTTAGGAAAACTTTTAAGTGTAATTCTATGTAATTTCGAAATTTCTATGTACATTGACAAAGTTGAATCTATTTTGAACTAGTTGAAAGAAATTATCCTTTTTTAGCACTTTCCAACAAAGTTGAAAAGTGCTTATGCATTCGGTTTGTCTGGCCGTCTGTCCGTCTGTCCGCGCTCTAACTCCCGTAAATGTACTCGGATTGCTATGAAATTTTTATACGTTATTGAGGTTTACCCTAGCACGAACCCTATTGAAAATGAAGTATCTACCATGATTAGTTTATCTACAGAGAGAATCAAAAGTTTCCCATAACATTACGGCCTATGGGGAAAAATCGTTAATATACTCTGATTGCCATGAAATTTTAGGACGTTATTGACGTTTACCCTAGCACAAGTTCTATTGAAAATGAAGTTTCTACCATGATTAGTTTATCTACAGGGCGAATCAAAAGTTTCCCATTACATTACGGCCTATGGGGGAAAATCGTTAATATACTCGGATTGCCATGAAATTTTAGGACGTTATTGAGGTTCACCCTAGCACGAACTCTACTGAAAATGAAGTATCTACCATGATTAGTTTATCTACAGAGAGAATCAAAATTTCCCATTACATTACGGCCTATTGGGGAAAAATCGTTAATATACTCGGATTGCCATGAAATTTTAAGACGTTATTGACGTTTACCCTAGCACGAACCCTATTGAAAATGAAGTTTCTATTATGATTAGTTTATCTACAGGGCGAATCAAAAGCTTTCCATTACATTACGGCCCATGGGGGAAAATGTTAATATACTCGGATTGCCATGAAATTTTAGGACGTTATTGACGTTTACCCTAGCACAAGTCCTATCGAAAATGAAGTTTCTACCATGAGTAGTTTATCTACAGGGCGAATCAAAAGTTTCCCATTACATTACGGCCTATAGGGAAAAATCGTTTCACCGGAATTTTAAGGATGTTATACCCTGTCAAACATATTAAAATATGCATTCTATAAAATATAAAATGAAAATGTTGCTATTATTCATTTACAGGGCCACACAAAACAATTCCATTATATAATGGTAAAAGGGGGAATTGTGTGTGACATATTTTAAATATATTAAGCTTTTTCATGTATAATAAAATTCATATATGTCACTGAAGCTTAATATAAATTATACGCTACTGTTTTGCGTAATATGAAATACATAGCATTTACAGGGCCATACAAAAGATTTCAAATAGTGTATTCTTTCCAAAGTACCGTATATGTGTCCGATGACGGCTGATGGAGGGATGAAATGCATTTTAATTATGATATTCGCGTTTATATTTCGCTAAATATATGCACATTATATGGTGTGTATAAATGTTATAGTTGATATACAGGGCTACCCAAAAGAGCTCACCAAAGTTACTGAATATGAGCGTAAATTATTTAAACGTGGTTCTTAAATAAGCTATGCATTTTTACGCTGAGCTGCATTCAATTTACTGAGAAATGTTTGCAGAATATAGATAAAGGGATATACAGGGCCACGCAAAGAATTCGGTACATGGACGCCTATGAATGATGATTTATGAGAATGTGATTTCAGTTGTTTTAAAATTGTTTACAATAAATTTTAGCCTAATGCTGACATGTAATAAAGGTACAGTGTAAACTACAGGGCTGAACAAAAGTATTCAAGTATGTTTCCATCTAATAGTATGAATTGCTGAAAAACAAATTTCAAGCTACTGGGTATTTTCTTGCTAAGCTAAATTTTCCCATTATATGAACTGACATATGAAATACAGGGCTGTTCTAATGTACTGGAATACATATTTGGGTACATTTGGCTATACACTATTATTTCCCTAAATAACAAAGTTTTGTTAAAGATTTCATTAAGTGTTGGAAAGTGCTTCATAATCTATGCTTAACGCATGATTTTTTCTTACTTGTTTAATTTGTAGGAAAAATTCTCGTCTTTTTTTTCAACAAAATTTTTATGTAAATGTATTTTCTACACACGAGTCAATCCGTACGAAACTTTCTCACTGTAATTTTTGGAATTATTTGCTTGTATATATATATATATATATATATATATACATATATTTTTATTAATTTTTAAATACACTCAATTTTTAATGAAACAACATGTTTCATTAAAATATGAGTTATTATGGCAGAAGTTTGTCCGAAACGCTTTTGTAAGACACTTTATTTATTGTGCGTTTTATATGTAGATAAAAAAGAAATGTTAATGTTCGAAACAGTATTTATCATTTTCAATTTTATTTAAAACATACTTTTTCTTTTCAGATACTTTGCAGTATTAACGGGAAAAAGTGCATGGTCAACTAGAAGAAATAGAGATAGGAAGCTTTTCTTCTATTTTTGCCAATTCTGAATGCCTCTTCACTGTTTAACTCGTTTTCGTATAAATTATTGAAATGTAACAAAAAATTTCGAATATAAAGTAATTCTTATGGTGTAAAATAAAATCGAGTTTACATTTATGACTTACAGTTACAACTTTATTTTTTAGCTTATTTCTTTGTTTTTAATACATACAGACGGATAACTGCAAGTTTCCGGTATTTTACAAGTTTGAATAAACATAACTTGAATTAGAAAAAATATCTATACAAATTTTGATTTTACTTGTTACTATATATTATTTCTACATGAGAATATGAGTTTCAAAACTCGCATAATCCGAAAAAAAACGAGTATTTTGTTAATCTGATTTACTTGTGAACTTGCATAAAAAAACACTGTAATCTGCAAAAAAAAAAAAAAAACTGGTTTTTATCGAGTATTTATGGCATTCTAAAATCTAAGTTTGCAAAGAAAATCAGTGGACACAACCAGAGATTTTTCACAATTGCCCGAAATTTGATTTTTCGTGATCTTTGAGATTCTAAAATCTTTGGGGTTACAAAATTTGAAATTCACGTTCTCATACACAAATTATTTTATTGAATAAAATTTGAAAAGAAGAAAAAAAAGAAGGTTGGCAGTTTGCAGCCACATATTCTCTTGCATTCCTTCTTTAAAAACGTAGGGTAGATGTGCCAGTAATGGACCCCCTTAAGGAATTTCTCTAAAAAATAATTTTTTATTAATAGTTATAATTATCGTATAAAAAAAAATTTCATATTATATTAATGTTTCAACAATATTTAACTAATCCCATAGTTACATTTCCCAATAGAAGTAAAAATTTAATTTTAAATAATAGAAATATGTCTAAACACCCAAAAGCCCAGTAATGGACCACCTATGTTCCAGTAATGGACCGCCTATGTTCCAGTAATGGGCCACCCTACAAAAAATAACAGATAATTACTTTTAGGTGCGTTCGTAATTATGTAAATACGTAGCACCTATAGTTGTCGTTCAATCCGTCCGTCTGTCTGTCCGTCTATCTGTCCGTCTATCTGTCCGTCTATCTGTCCGTCTATCTGCCCGTTTGTCTATCCGTCTATCTGTCTGTCCGCATATAACAACGCAAAAACTATCCAACCGAATCGGTTGAAATTTAAAATACATAATTATTACATAATTTTGTCGAGTCATTTCAAATTTCATGAAAATCGGATGAATAAATCAATTACAGAAAAAATCAAAAGTATTCCGTTACATTATGGTCAAAGGGGAAAAAAGTTTGAAATGCATTTTATTCGTTTGAAATTTAAAACATATAAATATTACATAATTTTGTCGAGTCATTTCAGATCTTATTATAATCAGATGCATAGATCAATTACAGGGACTATCAAAATATTCCGTTACATTACAGTCAAAGGGGAAAAACGTTGCAAATGCATTTTAATGGTGTTACACTCATTCGAACATAATAAAATTGACATGAACCTATGACGTATATATATACTAAAATATAAATTCTGTACAATCTGAGATGCAAAGAACATTTATTATTAAATTACAGGGCCACACAAAAGTATTCCACTACATAATGCTATACGGGGAAATATTGTTTGGGACATGTTTTAATTATATTAAACTGTGCCACATTTTATGAATATGATATACGTTGCTGAAGTGTAATGAAAATTAATTCCTGTGTGTTTATAGGAACACAAAGAGTTCAACCACTGTACTGTATCCGAAGTATTGTCTACTATATCAGGAAGATCTGTATATTTTTAAAATTTGTTGTCGTACGAACGAATCTCATTTGCTACGCTTCACGTGCAATTTCCAACTGGTTTCAATTGTATTTTGCTCCAGAACTTAATGAAAGCATAATAATAAAAAAAAAATATTAAAACTTAAGTTAGAAATTCATTACATTAAAGGATTTATAATGAAAAAACATAAAACAAAATATTTAAATTTAAGTTATGAATTTATTATAATCAAGGATTTATAATGTGGATTTAAAACAAAATATTAATGATATTATTAACTGTTTATTATTAACTAACATTAAAGGATTTATATTGTAAAGATATGCAACGAAATATTTAAATTTAAAGGATTTACAAGATAAAGACAATGTTTTACTGAAATCAAGTTTAGATAAAATAAGGCATTAAATAAAAAGTCTCCAATGTTCATTCATATCATTATCTAAGTGATGTGCTTTGCAACTGTGAAATATAAATAACAGATCTTCAATTTTATCTTCCCTTTCCGATAGTCCAAACTGCTCAATATGGAATTTTAGAATGCATTTAAAATGATAAATGTTCTTGCACTATCCAACCATTTTCAGATAATCATATAGCCCACCAATTTGGTACAGATTGATTCCACAATTTCCCTTCAGAGATGCTTATATGGATCACCAATGGAACAATCTCATTATTTGCTGAAAAACATCCCATAACAGTGATTTGTTCTTTTTCGTTATTTAGTACTACATAACACATCTCTAACTGATTTTGGTCCCAAAATTTTCCTTGTTTTAAGAGCACAAAAGAAACCTTGTTCTAACCTAATTGAAAATTCTCTCTATATGCTTTAGAGTTCGGAAGAAAATATTAATAATATCTTCTTCCAAATATGATTTTACATTTCTGAACCAACTTCTTTTGTAATGGCACATCTAGATTTTGTCAAATGTTCTGCTTGTGTTTTATACCAATTTTGGATGACTTTTTAAAAACAACTATTTATAAAGAAATTGCCTTTATTAAATTCTAATAGGTAAAATTTAAGTATTAAATTTGATTATTTAGCTTCTCAGTTAAATCAAAATATTTTATCTCTACTGAAATAGCACTTTTTGTACTGGTCACTTGGGTGGTCCATTACTGGAAAATTGCGAAATAAGCAATCCAGTAATGGACCATCCCTCCTGAAATCTTAAAAAATAAATAAAATTTTGTTAATGGCCATTGGTACATTAAATTCAATGTTTTATATTGCTAACCAAACAAAAACATTCAATTTTTACGGAAAAATAAAAAAAGTTATAAACTAAGTTAGTAAAGTCTGCTCTTAGCATGTTCATTAAGATTTTCAGTGAAAAACAGAAAAACTGTGAAACTATATTTTCTGCTTCCTAATTGATTTAACGAAAAGTGTAAAAAATTAATCCAGCTTATAAAGCATGCAAGGTGGAGTTCAGAAAAAAATAATAAAAGCTAAACTATTATTTATTATTTTTTTATAAACAAAAAAGTGCGAGGTGGCCCATTACTGGAAGGTGGTCCATTACTGACACATCGACCCTAGTTCAAAACAAAGCATGTTTGATAAATGTTTTGAATAATTTTTTTTTTTTTTTTTAAATAGTACATTAAAAGATGGCGCAAAAAAATATCGGTATAGATAAAGCGTATGTTGAAATTCAATGCAACGTCGTAATTGTAATTACTGAAAATTTTCCATATATTCAAAAATTATTTGGAGAAGAAAAAAATTCAAAATCTTTGGAAAATAGTGAACAAAATTTCCCGGTCTCATCCTTTAAGACAAAAAATAAAGAACTGTAATATAAAATTTTACCTATATTTAGTCGAAACAATACCCTCTTCACTGGACAGAATACACTTTAAATACGGATGCAATAATCATAAATAATATTCGAAATAATATCCCGTTTGCTGAACTGAACATACTTTTTACAGCAAATGCATTAATCTTCTGGAAATTCAACTTTGTAATGTGCATCAAATAGTCGGTCACTGGAATGGCCCCCTTTAGGTACATCATTAAAGATGGCCCCCTTTAGGTACTATTTCAACTTCTAAAACAGGAACTAGTCACAGAGAGTTATATAGAAGGAGTAAAAAGGATGGTTGAGCAGAATAATTCTTTTAGACGCCAAAAATTCTTGCCTTTTTTTTTTTTTTTTTTTTTTTTTTTTTTTTGTCATTATTCAGAGACTAGTGAATAAACTTTGCGCCGACCATTCTTTAAATTTTCCCTCAGAATCCAGTGAAATGTACTTTTTCTGGTACCTGTAATGTCCTTTTATCAATCAGGTAGAAACACAGCAGTCTTTTATTAGAATGTCATCCACTTTCACGATTGGTTTGGATGATCGAATGCTTCTCCGGCGGCCACTGTGTTCATCATCTTCTACCGTCTCCTTTTCATTTTTAAACTTCTTGTACCATTCAAAAACAGTCGACAGACTTATGGCTTCGTCTCAGCAAACTTTTGCCAAGATTTGCTAGCTGTTTTTCTAAGCTTGGCACATTCGTTCTTTTCATTGGATGCTGAAAAAAAAATTAAAGAAAATAATGTTCTGTGCAAAATTTTTCCACCAGTCTCTGAATGATGACCAAAAAAAAAAAAAAAGCGCAAGAGTTTCTGGTTTCTAAAGGCGCCATCGAAATGTTCCGAGATCGACCGTTACACTGTTACATCAAACCGGATGCACCTAGCATCCCGCAACTGATAACAGCGTGAATTTGTACCATTTTTCAAGATGAAGAATAGTCATATTTTTAACATCACCTAAGAAGGCGATGATCGGTATTGGCTCTTCTATTGATCGGTAATTTAACCAGTCCTAGAAATTTTAGGACGGACTTTAAATAATACACTGCCTCCAAAAGTTAAGGTACAACCGGTTTTTTGAGTCTAATTTGCAAATGAATGAATATAAAAACAACAAACTTGGAGGAAATGTGTGCTAAACTGTTATTTATTAAAATTTACATAAGTTAAACGTATAAATGACAACAAAGAAGCACTCATGGTGCAAAATTTCATTCCTAAAGAAATCAGTACATAACAGTGTTATGCAGTAAAATGTTAACATTAAAAAACTGGTTCTAATACGAAATATGTCTACCCTGGACTTGAATGCATTGGCGGCATCGACTTTCCCTGCTCTCAATTAAACTGTCGGACACCGAAATATGTAGCGCTGACCAAACATGGAGTAAGCTTTGTTCCAGCTCATTCAATGACCTTGGAGGAGAACTTAAAGATGCAATCTGCCTTCCAAGATAGTCTCAAAGATATTCTATCGGGTTCAAGTCTGGAGAATGAGCTGGTCATTCCATTCTCTCCAAATCGTGATCCTCAAGATAATCCTCAACAAGCACAGCTCGGTGTGGTCTCGCATTATCATCCATTAGAATGAAACCATTGCCAATAGCACCGGCATATGGACACACATATGAATCAAGGATCTCGTCCCGATATCTCGCACCAGTCAGAGTTCCTCCGTGGAACACATGCAGGTCAATCGGCTTCCAAGTGAGATCTGTGCCCAAACCATGATTCCAGCGTTTCTGTACCAGCGTGTTTCGACAGTATTTGATTGATGGTATCGAGAGTATTCTCCAGATCAAAAGACGTCCTGAATTGTTTTCCAGTGTGAATCTGGATTCATCTGAGAAGAGTACAGAAGTCCATTGTTGTCTGGTCCAGGAAACATGTTCGCTTGCCTGACATAAGCGGGCCCTTCTCTGTCGTCTGTTGAGGGGAACACACACAACTGGTCACCTTGCATAGAAATTTGCAATGTGAAGACATCTTCGCACCGTAGTAGCGGAGATTCTTCTCCCTGATGCTGCAAAGTAATCAGCAATGAGCTGCGGCACAGTAATTCGTTCTCTCCTTTGGGCCGAAAGAACTAGAAACCGGTCTTCTGCAGGTGTTGTAACACGTGGGTGACTTGGAACATGTCTTCTGGACACAGAACCTTCAGATTCATACTGATTCCAGAGTCGTTGGACTACACTGCGAGACACATTAAGCCATCTAGCAGTATCGGCCTGTGACAACCCCATTTCAATCCATCCTACCGCCCGCCATCTTAATGAATCGAGCAAACGACTTCATCTAGACTCTTCTGGTTATTGTGAATAAAACTAACAACAATAGTTCAAATAGAACAAAACTTACACGCGAAATTACGAAAGCTTTGTAGCTGCATATTTTTCTCTCATTCACAACTACCTATTATTTTCTATAAAATAAAAGTGGTAGCTGTAATTTTTGCGTAATTTATTTTTAACCTTATTATTGTTATTCATATAAACTATGAAGTTTAATCTGACTGCCATTTCTTTTTCTGGTGAGCTTCGAAAGACATGTTGTACCTTAACTTTCGGAGCCCAGTGTATAAAAAAATATATAGGATGATAGAGTTGAGTATATAGATAATTATTATTATTAAATAAGTAAATTTTTTAAAAGGAAACACGTATAGCCCACAATAAGATGCAATTGTGTGAAATAGCTCGTGATCAATTGATTATGTAACAAGCGTCTGGAGAGAGAACGGCTGCTAATGGTAGGACTTAGAAAATTTCACTAGCGTCTAGACCCCGCCCCAAACTTTGGCTCTTATCACAAATGCACTCAAGAAATTCCCCATGCTACCGATAATTTCCCTTTTTTAAACGGAAGATATGGTTTTTGACGATATGGTTTCTTGATTTCCGTTTTTGACGATACTACAAATAAACAAACAAACAGGCAGAGAGACAAACAAACAAACCGACAAACACACAGAGAGAAAACAAAAAACAAACAGACAAACAGACAAAAAAACAAACAAACAAACCGACCGACAAACAAACAAGCAAACAAACAAATAAAAAAACAAACTAAAAGACAAACAAACAAACCGGCAAACAGACAAACAAACAAACTGACAAATAAATAAACCGACAAACAAACAAACCGACAAACGAACAAACAAACCAACAAACGGACAGACAGACAAAAACAAACAGACAAGCAAACAGACAGACGAACAAACAAACCGACAAACGAACAAGAAAACAGACAGACATACAAAAACAAACAAACACACAGACAAACAAACCAACAGACATACAGACAGACAGACAAACATCGCTGTATCCCCGAAACTTGCTGTGCAGGAAACACTAAAATGCACGAAACTCGCCAACGCCGCAATCACTAACGTGTGTATGAGCGCTGCGCGCACATTAAAACAAAAAAAACATCGCTGCATCCACGAAACTCGCTGTGCAGGAATCACTAAAATGTATGAAACTCGTCGACGCCGCAATCACTAACGCGTGTATGAGCGCTGCGCGCCCATTAAACCAAAAAAACATCACTGGATCCACGAAACTCGCTGTGCAAGAATCACTAAAATGTATGAGACTCATCAACACCAGAATCACTAACGCGTGTATGATCGCTATGCACCTATTTAAATAAATAAATAAATAAATAAACACTGGATTCAAGAAACCATATATTCCGTTTAAAAAAGGGAAATTATTGGCAGCATGGGGAATTTCTTGGGTGCATTTGTAATAAGAGCCAAAGTTTGGGGCGGGGTCTAGACGCTAATGAAACTTTCTAAGTCCTACCATTAGCAGCCGTTCTCTCCCCAGACGCCCCAGACCATTTACTTTTTAAATATATAGTTTAAATACACACACACACATATGTATGTATATACATATATAAACAATAATGGCGGCACTTCCATTGGCACACTTGAGCACGTGAACCCCTAAAGAAATTTGAAGAAATGATTTAACAAATTAAATTAAATAATTATAAAAAGTTCCTAATTTTTTTTGCCGATCTCCTGTACGAGTATAACGCACTCATGCTCCCTTTCTCCAATATTTTATACAGATCCATAATAAACCGTTGCTGAAGAAAATTCTAATGTTTTCAATGCCACGCACCTAGTGTTTTCTTGATAGCACGTGCGAGCGGATAAATGCCCTTCAAACTCAGCTTATACATACAAAACCGGGATGACGAAAATCAAGACAACTTCTTCAGAGCGTGCTATTCGCACAACCTATGACACACAGTAGCTGGCATTTTTGGAGAAAATATTCTTGTTCGTTTGATTTTACCTATGATTTCAATATTAAGTTAGATGTTTTTTATTTAATTGTTTCTCTGCCTGTTTATATTATTCCTATTTTTATAATTATAAGCAAGAAACTAATTACAAACAGTTAAAATGGAATGTAATAAAATCAATATTTCAAAGCAAAAGAAACTGAAAGATTGAAATTAAATTATGCAATTCAACATCTTTTCTAAATCTTCTCCAAGTGACGAAACTTGAAACTTAGCAATTTTAAAAGAAAGTTTATTCCTGTTTTATCTTTTATATAACAAATGTCAAAAATTTGTGGGTGTAAATTAACAAACAAGCTTTTTGTTTTCGGTGTCTTCATTTAATAACAAGATTTTCATCTAAGGGGTCTGAACGAGCGCGGGTTTATTCCGGGGCCCATACCCGGTCCGACAAAAACGTTGAACGTCCCAGCCGGGCGGATAAAAAAAACCCCTGTAGCCGGTATATCGGTCGGTATTACCGATATAAAAATTTAAATGTAGCCAATCAAATATGAGTTATTTTCCATGAATGTGACTTTCGTGAGAATAAGTATAAATGAGTGTCACGAGCCGATGCTGGTTTGACAACATCAATACAGAAATGTAACATGTCCAGCATAGAGATTAGCATAGGACAATTACATGATGTCTGATCCGGGCTCAATTTTTTTTTTTCATCAGATTCGTGCCGTCCGAAATTAGGATTGCATTTTTTTTCTACATAGTCAACCCGGGCCGAAACTGGACATAATGTTTGTCAGAATGTGTAGGGAAGGTAGAGGTCTACATAGACAGGAATTTCTGGGCCCGGGGCGTACAGAAATCACTGAAAACTGACCCGGCCGTCCGTCTCAATCTGGCCCGATTCAATTTTTACAAAATATTCAGATTTTACATAACATAATATTCAGATTCCTTTAAAGAATACTACATACACATTTATGAGATAAATTAAAAGTATATTTTAACATTACGATGTGTTCGCAAGACTGCAAAAACACAATAGCAACATTAACGATTGCTTAGATACCTAAGCGTTTCGACTTACAAAAAAGATTCATTAAAAAATTAGTATAGTTTAGAATAAAAGAAAAAAAAAGCTAAAAACATCGTAACTTTTGAAGTCGTGTATAATAAAGTAAATTTGTGAAAATATTTCTGTTTCATTTATTATTATTATTTTTTTTTTTTCAAATCCAATTCATTTCTGAATTAATTTCTTTTCGGAAACGCATAAGATTGACAGGTGTTCTCATTCAGAAACTATTGTAATCGAATAACATTACAGATTTTTGATAGAAGCAAAGCATCTTTGAGAAAATGCTGTTAAAGATAGTGTTTTCAATAGAATTTCCAGAAGCGACATCATGGGAAAGGATAAAAACCTGAAGTCATGATAAGAATCTCTTATATGTCGACAAGTAATTTATTTATCAAAAATGGTAAACGCTATTCTATTCCAAATCCCTTCAATAGTCAGGCTTGTCAATTTTAAGCCTTTACAGTTAAAAGTTACTATAAAAAGTGTCAATGTTTCGCGTTCTTGAGCAGTGAATTTGAGAATCACCTTAAGGCATATTTCCAAACATTGCGTTAACAGAAGATCATTATCGCTACTAATATTTTTAAAAATCATATTGCTTGCCCTACACCCCCTGAAAACAATTATGTTCGTTTCTGGCCCGGCTCGACTGTGTAGGATAAAATGCAAGTCTGATCTCAGAACGGCACGAGTATGGGAAAAAAAATAAACAGAACATCATGTCCGATGCCTGCAGCTCTTTACGGTGGACCGCCACATTTCTGCATTGATATTGTCAAACATTGATCGGCTCGTTACGCACATTTATATTTATTCTCGAGAAAGACTATTCACTGAAAGTAGCTAATATTTTATCGGTATGGTAAAATTTTTATATCGGGGCCAGTAAACCTGCCATTTTTTTTAATCGGGCCGGACCGTTCCGGCTGGCGCGTCCAGTTTTTTTGCCGATACGGTCCGTTTGAAAATTAGACCCCCTTTCGCCGACTCGGGCCAATATCGGGCCCTTGCAGATCTCTAACAGCAGGCAATATGTTTTTTTTTATTTAATATTAATAGAGATAATGAATATCTGTTAACGTAATTTTTGGAAAATGATTCTTAAGGTGTTTCTCAACAATTTGAAACTTTGACATGTTTATGACTAATTTTTAATTGTAAAGGGATAAAGTTGACAATCCTGATTATTGAATGGATTTGAAATGAATAGGGTTTTCTAATTTAGATAAATAAATTGATTGTTGAGATGTAAAACATTATTTTCTTTCTCTTAGCCTTAGGTTTTCTCTTATTCTGTACTATCGTTTCCAGAAATTCGATTGAAAATCTTAATTTTACCAGTATTTTCTCAAAAATAATGTTGCTTCTATCAAAAATTGGATAACGTCATTCGATTGCATAGTTTCTGAATAAGAACACCTACCGTAAAATGGGGTGAATAGGAACGAAACTTCCCTGTCATATAAATAAATTCATTATAAATATATTTGATGATATTTTTAGTTGCCAATTTTTTTATAAGAAGGTAATACCATTAAGAGTTGGGAAATTCAGTTTTGCCATGTTGGCACCACTACTTGGATATATAAAAAAAACTGCAAGTGGATCCTCAAAAACCTCATATTTTCAAATCTTGAGAACTTTCTATGTAACTGCAGTATTTTTCGTATTCCAAACCTAAGAGTAGGGATTTTTAATTAATGATAGACCTGTAAACAGCATGCTGTATTAAATTCTACTTATTTCAAAACTACATAATGAAAAAGTGAAAAATGGCTTGTAACATGTTGTGTATTTAATAAAAAAATGAAAAGCCACAGCTAAAACGAAACAACATACATTTTATTTTTTAATTCATGGAATTGGTCAGATTGTTGCCAAAAACCGGAATGCAAAAGATAATATTATACTGATGCCAAAATCTCATAAGATGTAACAATTCTCCCCCATTAATGGAAGAGGCGTAGACTGAAGAACATAAATTTTGAAAAATATTATAACATTGAATATAACAAAAAATTTACATATTGAAAATGAAATAATATATTATTTGTTGATACTCATCAAAGATTTAGTCTCTGTGGAGGTTATCGTATACGCGTTGAACGTCGCAAACCTGTATTTCGTACTTGCGGTAAATTGGTATCTGCAGAAGACTGAAGTCTAACAGTCGTCTTTTGGCTGGTATTAGGTTCGACATCTGAAGTGTTTATTCTGGAATCAATTTGATCTGCGCTAGGATTAATTTGAACTTTCTCGTTGTCATTTGGTGCACATGCTTCGGGTTTTACTGGAATTTCTTTTTGCTGCACATCATTGCTAAATGTTACGAATCGTCGTTTCCGAGGAACGGGAACTGCTGTATGGATAACTGATTTCAGAATTGGAACTTCGCATGCACGAAGTTGATTATAATGTCGTTTTATGACATAACCATCGTCCAATTCAATAAGGTAGTGAACATGACCCAAACGTTCAACTACAGTTCCATATTTCCATAATATTGAATTTGTATAATTTCTGCATTGCACTCGAGAACCAACTCGAAAATATTTGTTAAAATATGGCTGAGAAGCCTTATTTTTAAAATATCCTTTCGTTTCAGGTTTAAGAAGATCTAGTTTCGTTCTAAGATTTCTCCCAGCATTAATTCGGCAGATGTTTTCCCACATGAAAGTGGGGTCGCTCTGTAGCGAAATAATAATTCCTGTAATTTTTCTTGAAGAGTACCCGATTGGAATTGCATGTATTTCAGTTTTGTTTTTAATGTCTGGCAATATCTTTCTGCTTGACCGTTTGTTGCTGGATGACCAGGAACTATAAATCTTTGTCGAATACCATTCCTTCTGCAAAAATCTATAAATTCTCTTGATTTGAAAATAGATGCATTATCGCTAACCAAAATTTCTGGTAATCCATGTCTACTAAATATTTCTCTGAGATAATAAACAGTTGATGCAGTATCTGGAGTTTTCTTCATTGAGTAAATTTCAGGCCACTTTGATTTAGCATCTATCACCAATAGAAAAAAGCGTCCCATTAGTGGTCCGGCATAATCCATGTGAACTCGCTGCCAATTTTTTGTAGGCGTATCCTAGTTATGTATAGGAGCCTTTTGTGAGTTGTTTTTAACATCACAGCATTCTTTGCAACTCTTGACTAAATTCTCGATATCTGAATCAATATTCTTCCAATAGCAATAATTTCGAGCAAGAGCTTTCATTTTTACTATTCCCACATGCGTGGAATGAAGTTCTTGGAGAACGGCAGGTTGAAGTTTCTTCGGAATGATTACTCGTTGGCCTCTAAGTAAAATTCCTTCTTGTAAGGTTAACTCTGGATCACGAACCTTTCCATTCAAAAGATTTTCTTTAATATTTGAAAGTTCTTCATCAAGAGCTGTTTCTCGCATTATTGTAGAAGCTGTCACAGTATCAGTGGAAATATGTTTTATTACATTTTCTTGAAGAAGATATTCGTCATCAATTGTTCGTATTTCTTGATCACTAATAGGCAGGGGATTTCGAGATAAATAATCTACGTTGACATGTTCAGTTGATTTGCGATATTCGATTTCATAATCAAAATTTGATAAAAAATACGCATAACGAAGCATCCTTGTAGCAGATAATGTAGGGAGCTTCTTTTCAGGATGTAAGATGGTCATCATTGGTTTGTTGTCTACTACTAATGTAAATTTTCTACCAAATATATAGTCGTAGAATTTTCTACAAGCCCAATAAACAGCAGTAGCTTCTCTATCTAACTGGCTATAATTCCTTTCTGCAGCTGTGAGGGATCTAGACGCAAATGCTATCGGCCTTTCACTTCCATCAGGCATTCTGTGAGAAAGTATTCCAGATAACCCATATGGACTGGCATCCGTTGCTAAAATAACTGGCAATTCGGGTGTGTAAAGAATTAAAACATTATCACTAGCAATTTCACTTTTAGCCTTTATCCAAGCAGCTTCACACCTAGCAGTCCATCTAAATGGAGTATCTTTCCGTAAAAGTTCATTTAAGGGGCTAAGAATTTTTGAGGCATTTCTAATAAATTTAGAATAATACATTACAAGACCTAAAAATTTCTTTAATTCGTCTACATTTTTCTGTCTAGCAGCGTTTTGAATAGCTTTTACTTTTTCAAGAGATTTACTAAGTCCTTCAGAACTGATTATATATGACCTAAATATTCTTTTTCTCAAAAAATTTGCATTTATTAACATTGAGATGAAGATTATATTTCCTAGCTTTTTCTAAAACTTTAGTTAAACGATCTGTGCATTCCTCTAGTGTTTTACCTTGAATAATTAAATCATCAAAATATGCACTTACTCCATCTAAATCTTGAATAAATTGATCTATGAATGCATGAAATTCATTAGGGGCTGTTTTGATTCCAAAAAATAAACGCTTGGCTAAATAAGTTCCACGATGTGTAGATATTGCTTGAATTTTCGCGCTTTCTTCATTCACTTCTAAATGTAAGTATGCCTTATGAATATTTAATGTGCAAAAGTACGATCCACCTTGAAGTTTGTTGAAAATATCCTCTATTTTTGGTATAGGGTGTCTTGAATCATGCAATTGTTTATTCACTGTAACTTTGTAATCGGCGCATGAGCGTACTGAGCCGTCAGACTTAGGAATAACTACAAGTGGTGTTCCCCATTCAGAATGATCAACCTTTTCAATTATTCCATCAGCCAGAAGTTTATCTAATTCAAGATCTACACTTTCTTTTAGTGCATATGGTACAGGTCGTGGTTTTAAATAGACTGGCTTAGCATCATTGCGTAATTTTAAAGAGCATATGTAATCTGGAACCTTACCAACTTTCGGTTCAAAGACATCCGAATAATGCTTTAGAATGTTATCAATGGAGTTTTTAATGTTATTGACTGGGATTTGATTTACATTAACTGTATCAGAATCGTGTAAGTTAATTTTTAGGCTTCGAATCCAATTTCTACCTAAGATAGCGTCTTTTCTTAAGTTAACTAGGTATAATTCTTCCATACAGGAATATCCTTTATATTTTGCATTAATTTTGACAACTCCAACTAGTTTGAAAGTATCCCCCGTATAATTTCTAAATAGTATGCTTGTCTTTAGTATAGGGGTGTTTATTTTAAGTTGTTTAAAATCTTCAATGTTCATAATGCTAACTCGACTTCCTGAATCGCATTCAAAACGAGCAGATTTCCCGTTTAATTGAATATTTACAAAAATTCTGTCATCATTTTCTAGCGTATTTAAATTAATGTCATATATTTGACTCATATGAAATGGAACTTGCTCGGTGTTATCTAAATATTGAACTGAATTTCCTATGTCCGATTTTCGCTTCATATGTTTTGATATACAGACCTTCTCAATATAGCAGCTTTTTGTACAAAATCTACACTTTAACTTATTTTTTATTCGACATTGTGAAGTTAAATGATTTTTCCCGCAATGCAAACAAATGTTGTCTAAGCCTAACTCTTTCCAGTTTAAGTTACCTTTATTTCGACTCGCTGTACAATCATTTCTTCGATGATCTTTAGATCTTGATCTCCTTCGAAACGTTTTGTTATTTTCTTTAGAATAAGCATTTGTAACCTGAAATACATTAGTTGATGGTAAGCTCTTATATATTTCTTTGTTTTCAAATTTCGAAGCTTCGATTGCTAAAGCAATTTCTAAGGTTTGTTCAAATGAAATATCTGATTGCTGCAAAATTTTTTCGCGAATGTCCGTATCATATAAACCACGAATAAACTGAGCCCTTAGTAAGAAATTAATAATAGATTTTGAACATTCGTTACTTTCGCAATTAGATTTAAATTCAGCGTTTTTTGAAAGTTCTTTTAAAGCCGTTACATAAGAATTTATTGACTAACCTGGATGTTGTTTTCTACAAAAGAACTTATGCTGCTCAGTCAAGATGTTTATCCTTTTACAAAGATGATCTTTCAATAGCTTCAGAATTTCATCATACGATTTTGAAGCTGGCAAATCAGGTGCCGTAACACTGGACAGTAGATGATAATATTTGGAACCTAAGCAATTGATAAGGATCGTCTTCTTGGCTTTCGCAGTTTCTGGAGAATCGTCTATAAGTCCCTTTAATTGATAGTAATTTTCTAGGCGTTGAACATATTCATCAAAAGTCTCACAGGTCTCGTCATAACATTCAAAATGAAGATTTTGACTTTGAAGTATACCTTTGATGCTTGAATGATTTTCATTTCTTTCCGGCGGCGGTGGCGGTGTTGTGTTTATTTTAAGTAGAAATGCATTCAAAGTTCTTATTAATTCACCGATTTTAGTCATTTTTTTATCTCATCGCCAAAATTTGTTGTGTATTTAATAAAAAATGAAAAGCCACAGCTAAAACGAAACAACATACATCAGAGGTTTAAGATTTACGGGGTGAATCGAAACACATTTTCTCTCATGGTTTATTTTCTATACAGTAATAGTTTCATGCAATATCTGAAAACATACATATGAATAGGTATTGTAACAATATTTTATTTGTTATAATTACTTGAAGAGTTTAAAGGTGCCAAGAAATTACTTAATGAAACAAAAAAGTCAATTCTCAATCCAATAGACATGGAATACACAATAAAAGAATTTAAAAATGGCAAATTACTAAGAAAAATTGCACAGAGTTATTCTCTGACATCCACAACATTGCACAAACATTTCAAAATGGAAAACAAATTAAAAAAGAGAGAGATGCAGACAGTACTAAGGGCGTACTAGTTGATCGTATTAATACATGCAGCTATTGGGGCTACTCAATAGATTCGCTTACCCAATGACTACTAGCAAAGGATAACACAGAACAGGGCTGAATTTGTATTAAATTCCAACTTCTGCAATTCGAATGCAATTTCTTAGAATAAATTTTAAGTTTTCTTGAGTTCAAAGTTGTTTTCTAATTTTTAAAAGTCATATCTTTACTTGTATATAAAATAAAGGCTTGGTTTGATTGTAACTACGTGTTCCTATTCCATCCTTATCATTATTACCTATTTTTATTAACCCTATTAAAGTTTGAATGAAAATAAATAAAGATTATAACATTTGTTCCGATTCACCCCTATTTGCGGGGTGAATCAGAACACCATTAAAAAAGTAAAATATATCTATGTGAACAGTAATAAATATTACGTTTTTGCTTAAAAAGTAAAGAACAAAACAAGACCGAAGTTTCTAGTAAAAAAATAAAAGAATTAAAAATTCAGTTGCTGCTTTAAAGTTGAAAAGTGTTCCGATTCACCCCACTTCACGGTACTAATCTAGTGCATTTTCGAAAAGAAATTAATTCAGAAATATGCCAGAAAATAGCTTCTTTGATTCAAAGAAAAGTTTTAAAAAATGATAGAGACACTTTTTTCATAAATGCACTTTTTATTACACAGCTTCAAAACTTATGATGTTTTTAATCCTCCCTTTTTCTTTTATTATAAACTAGATTGAATTTTTAAAGTATCCTTTATTTAAATGTAAAAACTTCTTAGAATCTAAGTAGGGGAAGATGGGGATACTTGAGCCATTTTTTGAATTTTTATCTTTATTTTTTATAATTTCTTAGAATAAAATAAAATATTGAAAATGAAGATTTGATATTTTTTCTTCAATTGAAAACCACTTTCAATTAATTTTCAACTATTTTTCTATGTCTAATAAATTTTTACTTTTTGTTTTACATCGTGGCTTAAGTATCCCCATGAGGGGGATACTTGAGCCATGGTGAAGGGATACTTGAGCCAGTATGGAAAAATACCTATAAAAGTAATTTTTTTTCGCTTTATTTTTGCACAAACATTTTACAGAAGGATAAATTATGATACATAAAGTCCTTCAAAACCAATTGCGAAAACAAAGCTAGTAATACGATCATTTTTTGTCGGTAGAACTGGTGGTCGAAGGATCATTTCAACTTGAGTTATGTCGATGGTAGAAACATCCTCAGTTCAGAGCCATTTAAATTTGGAATCTGCAATTTTTCGGGCAAATTTCATTTTCAAAATATTAAGCACTTGTCCAACAAATCTTTTTACAGTTTTCTTTCTGGCATTTTTTATTAGTAACCAATCATCAATAGAAGGTTTTCTTTTCATATCATCACCAACATTGACAGAATTTTCCTCTAATGATATTGTTGAACTCATGCTTTTAATTGAGTAGCTGTCGGAATCTAAGCCAGATGTATCATTCTACTATTTCAAACACTTTTTTGATTTCACAGGAAAATATTTTGTCTTCCCCTTTGGCTCCATGCAGGTAAGTTTGAACTGCGATTTTTGTTGCTTTTCTTGTTTTTTTGTGCGATCTTTTTACCAATTCTTCTTCAATTTTCTTAGTTAAAAAAAAGTTACAGCAACAGAGGTTGTAATTTCAATATAAAATATTAATCTTAATGTATTATATTAAAAAATAAATATTTTAATTTGTTGGACCTAACTAATTAAAGTATTGGAGATTATAACCTGTAAAACAGTTTTAAAAAAAGTATTTCAATTTAATAAAAGTTAAATTAAAAACTATGTTTACATTTATCTAGACAGGCTATTTTGTTAGTCAAAATTAAAAATAAAATAGATATTTTCATTAAAAAAATACACATTTTAAAACTTTTTTTAGATCGTTATTTTTTAAGAAAAAAAAATAAAATGAAAAATTATTCTCTCTTTTGTCCAGAAAAAAAATCTATTAGTGAATATAAGGATTTAATTTTATTTTTTGTTTGTTTCACCCATGTCTAGTTTCCTAGTGGGGATGGTTGAGCCATGGCTCAAGTATCCCCAATCTCACTGGCTCAAGTATCCCCAATCTCACTGGCTCAAGTATCCCCAATCTCACTGGCTCAAGTATCCCCTCTACCACTATTTTTGTTTATCAGAGTTTTACTAAATAAAGCATGCAGCTATTAGAACTATTTTAGATTCACAATACAATTGAAATTATACTTATTAAATTTATGTATATAGTTGCAACTTTAAACAAAACTTTGATTACAAAAAAAATAAAAAAAACATACACTTAAATATTTACTTCAGATAGGGAAAAAACAACTATTAATCACTATACTTTCAAAATGGTAGCAAGGTATGTGATTTCTTTTTTACATGTTCAGAACTATAAATATGTTACCATATTGCCAAATTTAGAAAGAAAAATTAACCAACTGTAGAGACAATAGGGGTGGCTCAAGTATCCCCACTCTCCCCTACTCATTAATGTTGTTATTGTGTATTTTCTGTTTTGCGAACGCGTAGTAGTTATCCCATAAATATGTACACAATATTCCTTAAAGAAATCTTAATTATATGTTAAAGAATCTGAATTTTTTTGTAGAAATGTAGTTAGGCCAGATCGGGCCGGGTCTGTTTTCCATGATTTCTGTACGGGCCTTCCCAAGCCTAAACTGTGAAAATAGAAATAGGGCGGGCTCGGGCCGAACTTTTAATTTTTATATCGCGACGGGCTAGACTGGGCCAAATTAGCCTTTAGTCAGGCAAATCTCGAACAGAAAAATTCCGGCCCGTTCAGACCTCTATTTCCATCTACGAATGCATTTATATTTATTTTAGTTGCAATTATTCTAACATGGGAAAACAAAAATTAAGCAATGAATTCAAGAGATGTATGGGGGAAATCCTCCGTGAAAGAAGAATTTTATTTTGAACTTCCCCTCCCCCCGAAATCCATATTCTCCTCCCCGGAACAGCAAATTTCCACTCAGAGAAAAATTATTCTGAATTCAATAACTTTCAAAGTGAAAGGATAAATTTACCATAAAGCCGGTTTTTATTGCTACCATTCCCAGGTGGTCAACATAAATTCCTACAAATGCATTTCATCGGTGATGGCAATGATGAATGAAATGCACGCTGGAAAGGAAGGATATCCTTTATGCATAAGATCAACAGAAGATGGCAGTAAATCAGCAATCATGTAAATGCGAAATGGTGGCATTGAAATCGACAATCAATGGGTTTTTCCATATTCGCTTTTTCTATCAAAAACATACAAAGCGCATATTAAACGAAAAATACTGTAACTCCATCAAATCGATTAAGTATAATTGTTAATATGTGAATACAGGCAGAGACATGGCATTTTTTGGCGTGTAACTACAAAGAAGTGACAGGAATGCGTCATACATATGAATAAAATAACATAGTAAGTATCAAGGTAGAAGATACCTAAGTAGCAAAGAAGCTGTATTGTGAAATCTTTCATTTCAAATAGATGAACGAAGTCCAGCTGTTTTTCACTTAGCAGTTCATCTGGATAATCGACAATCTGATTATTTCACAGTTGCAAATGTGCAACAAATAGTCCTGAATCCACTGGCTATAGCTTTATTTGCTTTCTTCATATAGTATCAAAATGACACGTTCGAGAAAACACTGTTGTATTCGGAAATGCCTACGTATTGCACACAGAATGCGAGTAGAAAATCATCTGAACGACGCGAACAAGGAGAGGACAACCTGGCATATTAAAAAACTACGGTAGGTAGACTGTAAACCGTGAATCCCAATCAAGTTAAATGCTTCTTTTTTTACATGCTGTTAGTCAGTGTTCTCGCTGTCGCTCGCCATTGCGCCAAATCGCGACAAAATGCTCCATTTGGCGAGTAAAAGAATAATCAGACTCGCCAAATTACGAGAGGACATTTTCTGTTCTTTTGTATGTATGTGTCTGCCCAGCGCCTTGCGAAAGGGAGAGCGAGAGGGGCGGTCGCCCTGGGAGCGAAAATTTAGGGGGCGCCAAATTTATATTACCAACGTCATTTTTGGCCTGTCACAAGAAAAAATTGAAGGGGGGCGCCAAATTCTATCTTTGCCCCGGGAGTAATGTTCCCTTCGCACGCCCCTGTGTGTGCCAATACAGTGGAGATTCTTATCCGTGTTATACAACAATATTGGATGTCGCTTTACATACTGCCTCAACACCACTTCAGTTTAGCAATAGCCAAAGACAGAAATGGTTATGTCATATGTATTGTTGCAGTGTATATGGGGTTCTTTTGATCTTATGGTTAGAGAACTTCAAACTCTTGTCTCTTAGAAAAGTAGAAAATAATTTATTTACAGATCTTCAGAACAACAGAGTCTTCGAAACTCACAAATATTGCTAGATATTCAAAAATAACTGCTCAAATCTATCGTACAAGAATAGCTTTAGATCCCAGAGACTCTTTATACAACGTCTCAACACTTAATAACATTCAAAACAACATAAATGAAACTCAAGCAAACTTGCTAACAAACGCCTTGTTCACTCAATGACTGACTGGTAAATAATAATAACAGCTCGCATCGCTTCTCTTCTTATATAGGCTCGCAGCATGTGCTGGAAATTTCTAGAACCTACTCGAAAAATCCACGGAACAACAAACAATGTATCAGTATATCTAAAGGGAGGTTACCATTGAGAGGGAAGGGTTACCATCGCCAACAATCGCCAAGTTTGTCGCCAACTTGGCGATATATCGCCAAATTTGGCGACCAAAATTAGTCGCCAAAAGTGACGCCAAAAAACTAATAATAATAAATGAATGGAGCTTAATAAGATTATTTACATTATTTTACAGTACAAACACTAACTATTTACAAAATTCGTAACAGTATTTATCTATTGTTAGTTAATCACTTTCTACGTACCGGCGTTATACTGATGGAAACACGAACAACAACATTCGAGTCAAGCGCCAAATAGAGAAAAGTTTTGTGGCATTGAGGTGTTGAAATTATCCATTTACCATGCTATATTTTTGTTGTATGCAAAGTAATCTTTGATCATATTTTTTCTGTCGGTTATCGAAATCTCATTGCAGTTCTTATTGTGTACTTTCACACGGTATTTATTTTTTATTTAGATTGCTAAGAGAATGTCTGAAAATTTTACACGTTTAGAAGATATTTAAATTACATTTATTTTTAATAGGTTCTGTAGCGGATAGTCGAATTTCTATTAAATAAGCAATTACAAAAAATTAGTTTATTTTAGAACATCTGGAAATAAAAGGATACAATAAGGGGTTAAAAATACATTTTTTCAGTGTTTCATGCCGAATCTATTTCGTTAACATTTCTTTTCATTTGGCAACTGTTTATTATTTCTTATTCGCCAAATCGCTAATGTTGGTAAGAGCTAGCGAGAAAACTGCTGTTGGTAAATGGCCCAATCTTTCCTAGCGAATCTTTCCTAGTGCATGTCAAGCTCTGAATTTATTGGAGAACAACCGACACTGAGATGCATTAATGACGTGTACAGCACGTCACATCCAAATTAAACTCGTGCATTGTTTGCAATAGTATTGACCGCTTGGTCTCCTGCATTACCAATAAAATTATGGAAGAAATTATAAATCGCACAAGACTGGAGGTATTTTTATCGGAATTCAAATATGAACATGAATTTCAGAACAAAAATTTGTAAGAACGCATCATTGATAATGGTTGAATGTTTGCGTTTAGAAATTACAAATACAGTTCTCAAGAAATTCGAATATCATCACGGAATCGATAAGCAGCTATTTCGTTCGATGTAGAATTTCGTCGTGAACAAAATTACAACACGAGTGATCTTTTGTCGTATGTGCAATGCAGTATTTATAAGCTAATTCTTGAGCAAAAAGGTATTTCTAGTGCAGTCTGTCAATAATGTAATTTGTTGGTAACGGGGTTTGAGAAATCTTCTTAGATGCACTGGGTGGAACTGGTGAAACGTTCCTAACTAGATGGACTCTGGCAGCAATTCTATCCGAAAATGACATATAAAAAGTTTTCCGTGAAAGCTGCGACAATGCTACTATAGGATGGACGAGTCCTTACTGTAAATAAAAACTATTCTCTGACAGACACATACATTTATTATCTGATGAACATAACAAAAACAAACAAATAAAAAATAAAACATCAAATCGCTCTTTGTGGTTATTCACAACATTCTTTATCAAACATCAATTCGTCGTAAATATTTTATAGTTCTTAAAATAATCGTCTTAAATCTCCGCTTTTAAATCGTCGGAATCATCACTTTAGTTTTTAATCAACATCGTTTGCCGTCGTTCAAAACATTCTATTTACTTTCTTCTTTCCATTCCTCGTCACACAGCTTCGTTACCTCGCGTTTCTTATTTAATCTCGAAGCAGAGTTCCGGTGAATGAGTTGCGTAGGGAAAATACAGTCCAATTCAGGTGCAACAGAGAGTGTAGCCCACATGCGAGAGTATATCCCACATGCGGCCGTCCTGACATCTGGAGCTGCCGCAGCGACATGTGATTTTATAGAATCTGGAAAGAAACAAAAACAAAAACAGTAACTGTTCTTAGGGGGGGAAATAGAGTTCGTTTGTACACTAGAAAGATCAGTCGTCTTTTTTCTGAAATGGTGTAACATCGTATGAAAGTATTCTTTAAAATTGCTGATTTTTAAAATGTTCACACATGCACATTAAAGATAAGGAAAAAAAATAAAGTTTCAGGTATCGTCATGCCAAGGCTTCATGTATTCAGCACACGAACTAGTACTGATCGGTCCTTCAGTTGATGAGATTTTCTCTACGTCGTAAGTGTCGTGAGACTTCACTTTGGTTACTTTATATGGACCTAGGAATTTAGATTTCAATTTTAACCCTGGTCCTTGTTGGGTTCTTTTAATTGCTACGAGGTCTGCAAAGTTATATTTCCGGGGTTTCTTACGTCTTAAATTATAATGCTTGCGATTTTCTTGTTGAATTTCCAGAATATTCGTCTTAGCTTCTTTTCGGAGTTCTTCTCTATCTTTCATGAATTGTTCTTCGACTGCACTGTTTAGGAGTTCAATAATTTGTAAATCCTCTTTCTGCTTCATTTTTGTACCAAATAGTATTTCAAATTGTGTTCTCTTAATACTTCGTTGGTAAGTTGAATTAATGACTTGTTGAACTTTAGGAACATGTTTAAACCATTTGGTCGGTTCGTCTTTGGACATTTCAGAGATTACTGAAATTATGATAGAATTAAGTCGCTCTACTTGACCATTGGCGCGGGGAAGGCCAGTTGTAATTGTCTCGTGCTTTATATTTTCATTTTGGCAGTAATCAGCAAATTCTTTACTTGTAAATGCAGGACCTTTATTGCTAATGATTTTGGAAGGGTTGCCAAAAGTATAACTTTGTTGTTGCAGTTTCGATATGACTTCGGCAGAAGAAGTAGTTTTACAGGGATATAGCCACACGAATTCGGTAAATGCATCTATTAAAGACAAAATATGTTTATAGTTTTTGTTAGTCATTCGAGAGGGCCTAAATGATCAATGTGGTAGGTTTGGAGGGGAGTCTCCTCTTTGTGTAAGGGATGTAACTCACCTTCTTGTTTCCCACGTTTCCGATTACATAAAAGGCATGTTACAGAATTTGCTATAACTTTATCAATCTTATTTGCCATATTATGGATAAAAAATTCTTCATCAAGGAGTTCTTCATAACGTTTGCGTCTGAAGTGTCCTTTGTCGTGAACGTGTTTAATGACGTTTAGCTGCATTTCGTCCGGCACAACTACCAGATCGTAACCTTTATGATTTTTATAAAGAACGTTATTTTTGAGGAAAAAATTGTCATATGGCTTTGTTTTCAAAATTTCTTTGATGGCCTGTATATGTTCGTCGGTGTTCTGTGATTGTATGATTTTGGAAGTAAAACTGTCTTGAATGGTCATACATACGGGATTTCTGCTTAAGGCGTCGACGTGGCGCATACGTGTGCTTTGCCTGTGTTCGATTGTATAATTATAATCAGCTAACATTAAAGCCCATCGAGCTATCTTCGTGCAAAGATCTTTTTTATTCATAGTTTGGGCAAATGCGTTACAATCTGTGACTATCTTGAAAGGAATACCTAAAATATAAACACGGAATTTTTTAACAGCTTGTATGACGGCCAAAACTTCTAATTCATAACTCGAATATTTACGCTCGGCATCTGTGGTTTTTTTTGCTCATAAAGTAGACAGGGTGAAATTGATTATCAATAGAAGACTTTTGAAGGAGGACTGCTCCATAACCATCAATGGATGCATCGCAGTGAACTTCTGTTTCATTACTAGGGTTATAAATGCTTAAAACAGGACCTGAAGCAAGGATGTGTTTCAGCTGATTAAATGCATTTCGCTGCTGGTCACCGAAGTGAAATTTAGTGTCCTTTCTAAGGAGATCTGTTAAGGGCTTAGCTATTAAAGAATAATCTTGAATAAATTTACGAAAATATGAGGTTAGTCCGACAAATAAATGTACATCTTTTACACTTTTAGGTTCTGGAAAATTTAGGACAGCTTTAGTTTTGGAGGGATATGGATGCAGTTGACCATTTTTAATGTGGTAACCCAGAAAATCAATTTCTCGTTGTAAAAAGTAGCATTTTTTTTTAGATTCAATTCTAAGCCATATTCGGATGCAGTTGTAAGAACGCGTTGTAATTTCTGGAGTCCTTCGGCTTTGTTTTCAGATGGTATTATGAAATCATCCATGTACACGATAAGTAATTTTTCATTAATGAGATCGCGAAAAATATTATAGATATATCTCTGAAAAACTAAGGGAGCATCGTTAAGGCCATAATTCATGTATAGAAATTCAAATTGACCAGAATGTGTTACAAAAGGAGTCTATTTTCGACTATTTTCTTCTACTTCAACATGAAAAAATGCATTTTTAAGATCAAGAGTAGTAAATACTTTTGCAGAGTGCAACTGATCAATAATGTCATCGATTACTGGGAGGGGGAAACTTTGTTTATGTGTTTTAGCATTTAGCTTCCTATAATCAACACACAATCTATATGAACCATCTTTCTTTTTTACGAGGATAATAGGTGATGAAAAATTACTGGTGCTTTTTCGGATAATTCCCTTTTCAAGCCATTCAGAAATTTGTTTTTCGACAAATTCCTTCTCTATAGGAGCTAGGCGTCTGGGAGGACAAGTGACAGGTATTTCGTGTTTCAGATGAATTGATAATTTAACATCGGTAGTTTTTACTTTTCGGGGAGAATAATTTTGAATAAGTTCCGTAATTTTTGAACGTATAGTTTTATCGGTAATATGAGATAAATCAAGATTACTATCGTCTAACACTTGAGCAACAGTAATCAGAAAATTATTAGACATATCTTCTTTTTTCTTGATTTTTTAGCATAGAAATATTATTTTGAGAAACTGTTAAAATGCTCTGCTGTATAATATCTGTACCAATAATAAGATCAAAAGATATAGAATAATCTGGTACTACATAAACATTAGTGGTGTAATTAAAATCATCTATCGTAACATCCGTAGAGAAAAAACCCAGGGGTTTGATCATAGTGTTTCCTAATCCAGTTAATGTGATCAGGCACGTTACCAGGGAGGGGGCTAAGGGGGCTGAAGCCCCTCCCGAAAGTTTAAAAAGGATTTTGCAAAGTTAACTCCAATTAGATTAATTTGAAAAATTGAAATTTTTACTTGTTTCTTTCTTGCTTTCTTTAGTCTATCTTCCTTTACATGAAAATTACATACAAATTTAGATGTAAAAATATAAATTTATTCAATTAATGTTATAGCAGAGCCTCGTTATAACGCTCATTTGGATAAATTGTTCTTTATTAATATCTACCACTAAAAATAAAAATTCTTCTTAAAATGCAATTTCAACTGTCTTTATTTACACTAAAATTCGATAAAGGAAATTCTATATCATTGACTTGACTACGAAAAAATAAGTGTAATACACGTATGGCATATAAGTTAATTTTAGGAGTCAAATATAAAATATTCTTTCATGTTATGATGTTCTTAATTTTTTTTTTCCCTCATTATATGATGCATGCAATGAAAACAGAATCGTCAATGTTAAAATATTTTGCAGAGAGAAGACAAAAACTTTAATGAATGCTTATACTGTAAAATCATATAAAAGTTAATGATTTTAAAGAAAATAACTTTGAAAATGGCATTATAATTGCAAAAGGCGTTTTATTAAAAAAAAAATAGTAGCAAGAAATTTTGAAAAAGAATGGTTTGAAGAAAAACTTTAAGGTTTCTAAAAAGCTGCAAAGACGCCACGACGCGGCGTGTAGCGTCCTTTATGTCCGCTCGTCACTGAACAGCTTTTTATCAAATTGTTTTCGCATGAATCTTTAATAGAAAAAATAAAATAATAAAAAATAAAATAACGATATGTGCCCAGAGTACTCTATTCGTCTGATAAATTTTCTTTGTCTTTTGAAAAAACCCCTATGAAAGATTTTTTTTTTTTTTTTACTTTTCACAGCGTTTTCCAAGAGAGTTTTCTAGAACCAATATCTAATATTCTAATAAGCTTATTTTGTGCAGAGCGAGAAATGCCACGTAGTTGTGATCATGATAACAGTCCTCTACCGTTAGAGGAACCGATAAAAAATATTGTAAGTTAACAGCAGTTGGTTGGTTGTATTTGTAATGGCTAATTATCAACGTGAGGGATATAGATCCTAAGGGGAAAGTGCTCATTGTCGTAGTCTTTTTAAAGGATCCTACCCGTATTTAAGGAAGCAAATCGAAGGTTCGAAGAAAACCACGGAAAGCTCTGAAAGAGTAAGCCAACGGGCTCGAGTGAGCTCAAACTCGATGCCTCCCGTGTTGTCTCCTAGCTTTGAGTGTAGAACCTTTCGAGCACTGGATAAGAGCGATTTAAAGATTTAGAAAAAAAATCTGGAAATGATTAATTAAAGCGACATTATAAACAGAAATGCTGCTTATTTCAGCCCAGACACTTGGAATGAAATTATACAAATATGCTCGAGTATAGTTACCAAAAAACTAATTACCAAATTAAATAACGTAATATGAATAAGTTTTTTCTTTTTTCTATCTGATGACCAGGCCACTACCTGTCTGGTTGCTCCAGCTAAACGGGTTTGATACCTGGTATCGGGGTGGGTGCCTAATCGTTGCGTCGCGGCAATAAATCGAATGAGTGTCTAGATCTTCATCCTAACGGCAGTGGCTACTTCTTATTTGTGAGCTTTGTTAATCCGGTTGCTTAATATTTTGATCTTGTTTCGTATCTGCGATTTGCTACTCAAGTTGATCTCGTAATATAGAACCTTTGTCAGATGACGAAATCTTCACCTGACAAGTCATATTTAGAGGTATAATTCACAGGTAACTTGGACACTTGGAGAACTTTGTACTCACGACATTTTTTACATGCCCCAGGTGCCATTAGCGTACATGATGGACATTGGCTGTCTCTAATTCTATCACCAGACCCCTAGCTGAACGAATTACTTGTCTGGCATCGGGGCGGTTGCTGATGAAACTATGAAGATTTATTTCACCCGCAGAATAGCTTGCTCTTTGTGTTAGATATATGGAGTATTTCTAAAACTAGCAAATGCTATATTTCGGGAAAATCGATTAGGTTCATCTCAGTTAATAACTTGTCCAGCAAAATTTTAACAGTAATATATTACAACGTTGTGATGAACTACGTCTTGGCATGTCTAAATGCATCGCATATGTGTATGAGGAGCATTCAATTTGTCTGGTTTTATTAATGGGGTCTAGTCTAGAATTCGTCAGAAGTATCCTAAAAAGTCTTTGTCCATTGTGCAAGCCACCGGTTAAACTTCTCATTGTTCAATAACATTTTGACTACTGCTATTTGAAACTGTCTGATAACTGATGATAACGTCTTCTAAACTGAAATAAAGATCATAAGATCATAAGACTAACATTTAGGCAGACAACATGTGCAAACTTCAAAATACATCCACTGAAGAACATTATTGGATTCCAATCTTTATTCTTTATGTTGAAAGTCTTATTCAAAATTTAAACAGATTCATTTCGAATGAAGATATTCTAACAAATTTCCAAGTGCTTCTTCCGGGATTTGCTTATCCGGAAAAAGGAAGCATATTAGAGAATCAATATTTCCCAATATTTTGACGATAAAGTGACAATGTCACAAGTGAAAGCTAAATATGAATTGCGGCATGAGAGAATTGCTAATGTTTACAGAAACAGAGGTCCCAAAATTTTTAGAGTAGTGTACGACGTATTAGAATACAATGAAGCACTTGCAAACAGTTCTTGTCTACAACACTGATAACAACTAGCCAGTGCTGGAGTGTCTTTTTCGACAATAAAAACAATTAAATAGTTGCTTTGAAGTATCATGGCCGATGAGAGACGGTTTAGTAGCCTTGTAATGATTTCCATTCATAGTAGATCCTGATAAAGCAATGATAATGGGCCTTATGACTGAGAAGAAAGCACGAAGATTGCTTTTATCGCACCAGTAAACTTATTTCATCATGAATAATGCATTTATAATTATTCAAATTCTAATCAGAGAAAATTAAATATTAAAGTAATTTTTAAGATTACATATATCTGTAACAGTTGCTTTTTTTCTTTGGAAAAAATATGTAATTCATTTCATCTACGGCTCAATCATTTTAGGACCCTGCACTGTAAAACATTTGTGTAACGTTACACCATAAAATGGGTGGCATATGGAGTGATTTTTTTTTCACCTGTATAATGGTGTAATGTAAATATATATTACTGGTGTAATATTACAATGTTACACCGATTATATCGGTTAAAATACTCCTCAAAATTAGAGGAAGCAAGGCTACTCCATAAAATTGGAGGCAGCAAAGCTGCCACTCATTTCATGGTGTAACGTTACTCAAATATTTTAGAGTGTGCGCTCATAATTCGAAATACTCGTATGTTAATATTCATCCTGTGTTTTAAATCTATTCAAATTACTAATTTGCATTTCAATTTTTTTTTTATTAATGCTTTTCTCATAGGATACACGAGGTTCATCTCAAACATTGTTAGTTGTGCTTTTTACTTACCCATCATACTAGTATAGGGTAAGTCTTGCAATCGTTTTGAAAATCGAAAAATTTTTTTTGACGGATTTACACGTTTTAGATAGTGGAGATTCCGAAAACCATATTTTTAGAAAAAAAAATTTGCCGTCCGTCTGTCTGTCTGTAAACGCTCTATCTCCCAAACGAATTGAGATAGAGACTTGAAATTTTGTATGTAGTTAGTATGTAAGAATGGGACGAACCCTATTTAATATCAGCAACCTCGATTATCTGGAACTATTTTTTTCGGACTCTCGAAAAATTCGTTCTGATGAAAGGTATATAAAAATTTTCGAAATTTTTTGTTCTGAGGAATGGACGTAAAAGGCAATAAAATAACACACATTTTGCATATAGAACGAAGTCAATCGGATTTTTAGTTGCCGAGATATTTGTAATCCTGTTTTCAACATTCTTCGATTTTTCATGACCCTGTATTTCATTCAAATTTCAATTCAGAGGTATATTTTAATTGGAAATGAGACGCTTAATCCGATGCAGTTAATTGTTAGTTAATAGAGTTATTATTTTTGGAGTTATAAGGATGTTTCTTTTACGCAGTTCGGTACTACTTGAGTAATTTATTCGCTTTATATAATTTGTCGATATCGGTAATCAGCAATTCATTAATAGAGCATTATTATGTACATTAACAATATTTAAATTTTACTGATTGAATTGCAATTCATTGCATAAATAGTTTTCACATGTTTTATTTTCATATACATATCCATGATGGGTAAGTATTACGTTGGCCCCCAACGACTAGTTTACTTACCCATCATACGTAGTATAGGGTAAGTCTTGCAATCGTTTTGAAAATCGAAAATTTTTTTTTGACGGATTTACACGTTTTAGATAGTGGAGATTCCGAAAAACATATTTTTAGAAAAAAAAAATTGCCGTCCGTCTGTCTGTCTGTCTGTAAACGCTCTATCTCCCGAACAAATTGAGATAGAGACTTGAAATTTTGTATGTAGTTAGTATGTAAGAATGGGACGAACCCTATTTAATATCAGCAACCTCGATTATCCGGAACTATTTTTTTCGGACTCTCGAAAAATTCGTTCTGATGAAAGGTATATAAAAATTTTCGAATTTTTTTGTTCTAAGGAATGGACGTAAAAGGCAATAAAATAACACACATTTTGCATATAGAACGAAGTCGATCGAATTATTAGTTGCCGAGATATTTGTAATCCTGTTTTCCACATTCTTCGATTTTTCATGACCCTGTATTTCATTCAAATTTCAATTCAGAGGTATATTTCAGTTGGAAATGAGACGCTTAATCCGACGCAGTTAATTGTTAGTTAATAGAATTATTATTTTTGGAGTTACACGGATGTTTCTTTTACGCAGTTCGGTACTACTTGAGTAGTTTGGCGTTTTATATAATTTGTCGAAATTGGTACATCAGCAGTTCTTTAATATAGCATTACTATGTATATTAACAATATTTAAATTTTGTTTATGAATTGCAATGCATTGTATAAATAGTTTCACATGTTTTATTTTCATATACATATCCATGATGGGTAAGTATTACGGTGGCCCCCAACGACTAGTTTATATTCGTTTCAGTTTTTCTCCTAAAAACGCATCTGGTTTCTGAACTTTTCTGGAAACTGCAGATGCTCTTGAAAGCCGTAAATTGTAACAGAAATCGAAAAAATATGAAACAACAATTTTTGACATGTTTTCAAGTATTCATTGAAGAAATATACTTTAGGTTAAGACTGGTTTATTTTTTATTTACTCTTTAAATTATGCAAATTAATGTCATTAGATCGGAAAAAATTCCAAGATTAAGCCCCCTCCGAAAGAAAATCCTGGCTACGGGCCTGAATGTGATAGTTGAATGTTCGAGGTTCGAAACCGTTGGGAGTTTGCGATAAATACTTTCTTTTAACAGACTTCTTTCACTTCCCGTATCGATCAAAGAAAGAACATTTCTGACGAAATAATTACTTGTTTGGTCATAAAAGTATTCGATATAATGGTGGAAATATTGGATGGTTCAGGCTTATTTCTGGATTTCCTTGGTTGATCACATTGAGCCGGCTTATGGCCAAAATTCGAACAATTGAAGCAGCGAAGGCCTTTGTCTTTATGCCTATATTGACTACTTTTATGGTTGGCTAAACCACAATTGAAGCAGAGAAGATCAGGTTTTGGACGAAAAGATTTCTCTTTCGACGGCATTTCTGGTTTGGATTTACGAAATTTAGTGTTCTCATAGTCATGCCGAATTTTATCATAAATTTTGAGCTTTTGTTTAAATTCTACTATAGATTGGCAGCCGTATAATATTGATTTTCTAAAAACAGGGTCAGGTATACCGTTAATAATGTATTGCATGAGTGCTGAATCTTCGATGTTACCGCGCGAACATAATTGTTTCATTACGAGAAAATATTCTTCAAGGGATTCATTTTCTTGTAATTTTCGTTTATTTAACATGTCATGTAACTCGGCAGAATTATAAGTAATACCAAATTCTGAAATTAAGAGTTCTTTAAGTTTTTCATACGAGTTAATATGAAATTCTGTTTGTACTAACAAATGGGCTTTTCCTCGTAAGGATCTTTTAGCAAATATAAATTTATGAAATTCTGATAAATTGAGCATGCTAGCGACATCGTAAAAATTACTTAATCAAACATTTATGTCTTGAAAAGAATTGCCATCAAAAGGCGGTATAACGCTTTCAACATCATTAAAATTAATAGTAGGTGGCAAAAAACTTTGAACTGGAAATTGCTTGTTTTTATCAAAATTTAATGATTTGGTATTACTTGCAGTGTCCTTATTCAATGTAGTATTATGTGAAGACATTTCAGGTTCCGAATCGGTATAGCTGTCATTCTGAATAATGTTAGCTTGCAGTGAATTCAAGTCTGAAAAATATGTAACTAATCGGGTTGCAAGTTCAGTTAAAGAACCTTCATTAGAGATACAGAGTAAATTACAAATTGTGATTAAATCGTTTAAAGAAAAATCTGCTTGAACTTTCGTAACTTTATTTTTGAATTCAGTGCTGGTCGTTTCGAAATCGAAACCAGTGAAGTCACGAATTCTTTTTCTATTTGATCGATCACCATCAGTGTCGAACAAGAACTTATGAAGTAATTTTATTTTATTAGTACGTTCATTTTTAAATGCAAGTTCCAGTTCTTTGATGTCGACTAGCTTCATAGTAAATATAAAATATGGAATAATAAACTCACCCGTAAAATGATATCCGGGTTGAATCTGAAGAAAAAATAGTTTATAACAATGAGGAAAAATGCTGGGTTGGCACTTCTGGCACCACTTTATAGGATGGACGAGTCCTTACTGTAAATAAAAACTATTCTCTGACAGACACATACATTTATTATCTGATGAACAGAACAGAAACAAACAAATAAAAAATAAAACATGAAATCGCTCTTTGTGGTTATTCACAACATTCTTTATCAAACGTCAATTCGTCGTAAATATTTTATAGTTCTTAACCCTTAACTACTGTGACAAAAATTGTCCCATAACTGCTGTGAGCGGTCTCTCAGACCGCTAAATCGAAATATGAATAAAATATCAACTAAGTGGTAAAAAATTGTTCGCTTACCAATACATATCTACTTAATTGATTTATAAATCATCTTTCGAAACTTTAAGTTGATTTTTGAAGACTGAAGACAGGTATCCTGTTATATGAGAATAGTAAGGGGAAGCGAATCATTGTGAAAATCGAAGAAAAGAAATATGTAATTTTAAACTCATCTATTAACTGTTGTATAAAAATGTACTTTCTTTGTGAAAAATGTATGAATATCTAATAAAAGTATAGTTAAAAAATAAAAATTAGATTATATTCCAAAAAAATATACCGTCATAGAAATAGAAAACGCAAAGTTTACATACCTACATATTGTTTTTATATGGAGCTAAATACATGAGAATTTATACATCATTATAGGAATTTTAAAAAAAACAGTACCTTACTACACAGCAGAAAATGTCGAGTTATAGCCATTGCATAACATTTTCGTACATTGAAGGCAGATTGGATCTTTACAATCAATGCACTGATAGATTGTTTTCCTTTTTTTACTTGGGGGGGCATCTTCTACATGTTTTTCTATATCTGACCAATTTTTTACAAGCTCCTCAATTTCATTTTGTGTGAGGAACACAGGACGTTTTCTCGAAAAATTACATTCCATTTTTTTCCATAATATCATAAAAAAGCATAAAATTATCCGCAAAATAAAAACATCCTTCTCGGACAAAAACAGTTTCACAACTACGGTGAGCGGTATGTCAGACCGCTCCCCCAAGAAAAGTAAAAAAAAAAGTAGCTAGCTGAATGACAAGCGGAATGTGACCTTGGGGGTCCGTTTCAGGAAGGTAGAAGAAAGGGTGAGGATCATTATCTATTTTGAGGGGAGGAAATGAATGCGGGAAAATATGCAGCGGTCTGACAGACCGCTCACAGTAGTTATGGGTTAAAAGAATCGTCTTAAATCTCCGCTTTTATTTCGTCGGAATCATCACTTTAGTTTTTAATCAACATCGTTTGCCGTCGTTCAAAACATTCTATTTACTTTCTTCTTTCCATTCCTCGTCACACGCATATTCACAGTATCCGCAAAGAAACTCTTCGAGAGGGTTGAATTCTGATAGAGATTGGACGACGCGTTTTCACGTAACTTGGCGATAATTGACCACAAGCACGGGGTGGGGTTTGCAATGTTTCCCACAAGCATTGCGCTATTTGATTGGCTTTTGGTGAACGCTTGTGGGATAAATAGAAAAGCTGATTAGCTATAATCCATCATGACGTTTTTTGACGTCAGAAATGCTTGTGGTCCATTATACTTGGCGAGCGATAGATGCTTCCGTCGAGGAGTTTGATTTCCTTCCGAACCGAGTACAAAGTAACTTTTCTCTTGTAGCATTGCATTGGATGGAACGTGTCTTACTGAAAGCTGTACTCTTTAAAAGTTTTTAAACACAAATTTTTACTTTGTACTCGGCTTCGAGGGAAATCAAACTCGACGGAAGCGTCTATCGCTACGCCAAGTATAATTATCGCCAAGTTACGTGAAAACGCGTCGGCCAATCCCTATCAGAATTCAACCCTCCCGAAGGCATTTTTGCCAATCCCACCGAAGCTAGCATAGGGGAGAAAAATACGGGCTTCTGGTTGGTCGTTGTTTGCAAATAGATCATCCTGAATGCTAATGTACGTATTAGGAGTGTATATGGGTATAGCATTAAAATAATAATATGAAGAAGAAATTGCATTTTTTAAAAAGTAATATAGAACAATTGAGTTTGAAGCCATAAAAGGAAAATTATTGTTTCTAAATAAATTGTTCTGATTGTGTATATATATGCATATTATATTAAAAAAATTAGAAAGAAGAAATGACAATTCTATCTAGACACACGGCAGTGTGTCAGCCAAGTTCACAAAGTAAAAGGCGACACACCGGCCGTGGGTTATATTACCCGAACCATTTCGAACCACTTTTGACCCCTCAATAACTTAAATTCTATTTGACCTACACACTTGCAATTTTTTGTGTCGTGTAAGACCATCTTCTAATTTCCGAATCTAAAATTAAAAAAAAAAAAATCTTTTACCGATGACGAGAAATTGACGCCTGAAAACCACTGTTTTTACCACTGACTCACTCACTCACTCATAGAAATGTTTGACTACTTCCACGTGACTTAGGAAGTTGAAATTTGGTGTGAAGGTAGGTTATTGGATCTATAAATAGGAAAAAATCAGAAATCACCATTAATTAAACATTAATGGTTGGTTAGAGGATAAATTATTGGATTACAATGGGAGCTTATGAGAATTTCACAAAATACCAGTAATAGTGCCAAGTTGGCGTCACTTTTGGCGAGTATCAGGGTTAATCTCTGAAACTACCGAACCGATTTCAAAAGTAATGGTACCAAAATGATGGTATTCGCCCCGGTTCAAACATAGACTGTACTTATGTCTGTGCCACTAACCAAAAGAGGGTTCAGAAGCGAAAAACATTCTAAAAATGTGATTTTTGTTTTACTGAAGGGCCTAGAAGCACAAAATTTGGCATGTTAATTATTTATAAGATGTAAATGATCACTAATGACATTTGCTAAAAAAATATCAAATTTAAATGGGTGAAAATCCGCGAAGAGCGTTCTAAAAAAGTTCGAAATACCAATTTTAAAACAATCTCAGCAAACAACAAACCGATCTTAAAAGTAATGATATCAAAATGATGATGACAGTCTTTGCACCAACATAAGATATATCTTATGTCGATTACACTAACCCAAAGGAGGTAAAAGAGCATAAAAACATTCTAAAAATGCGATGTCTGTATATTAAGGGACTAGACTGGAAACATAAAGTTTGGCATTTTAGAGTTATTTCGCGAAATATCAGAAATAGTGCCAAGTTGGCGACACTTTTGGCAAGTATCGGGGCTAATCTCTGAAACCACCGAACCGATTTCAAAATTAATGATACCAAAATGATGGTATTCGCCCCGGTTCAAACATAGGCTATATTTTATGCGTATACAATTAACCAAAAGAGGGTGAAAAAGCAAAAAAATTCTAAAAATGCAACTTTTGTGTTACTAAAGGACCTAGAACTATAAGATTTGGCATGTTAATTATTTATAAGATATAAATGATCTCTAAGGGCATTTGATAAAAAATACGGAATTAAAAAGGGGTGAAAATTTGCGAAAATGTGCGAAAAGCGTTCTAAAAATGTTCTAAATTGGGATTTTTAAGCAATTTCAGCAAACAACAAACGATCTTAAAAGTAATGATATCAAAATGATGGTGATAGTCCTTGCTTCAATATAGGCTATATCT
The DNA here is from genome assembly GCA_964019185.1 of Maratus speculifer. NCBI lineage: Eukaryota > Metazoa > Arthropoda > Arachnida > Araneae > Salticidae > Maratus > Maratus speculifer. The sequence goes on from OZ025289.1 coordinate 216,418,829, forward strand.
TATGTCGATTCCACTAACCCAAAGGGGGTAAAATAGAAAACTAGTCGTTGGGGACCACCGTAATACTTACCCATCATGGATATGTATATGAAAATAAAACATGTGAAAACTATTTATACAATGCATTGCAATTCATAAACAAAATTTAAATATTGTTAATATACATGGTAATGCTCTATTAAAGAACTGATGATTGCCGATTTCGACAAATTATATAAAACGCCAAACTACTCAAGTAGTACCGAACTGCGTAAAAGAAACATCCTTATAACTCCAAAAATAATAACTCTATTAACTAAAAATTAACTGCGTCTTATGTCCAATTAAAATATACCTCTGAATTGAAATTTGAATCAAATACAGGGCCATGAAAAATCGAAGAATGTGGAAAACAGGATTAAAAATATCTCAGCAACTAATAATCCGATCGACTTCGTTCTATATGCAAAATGTGTGATATTTTATTGCCTTTTACGTCCATTCCTTAGAACAAAAAAATTCGAAAATTTTTATGTACCTTTCATCAGAACGAAATCTTCGAGAATCCGAAAAAAATAGTTCCGGATAATCGAGGTTGCTGATATTAAATAGGTTTCGTCCCATTCTTACATACTAACTGCATACAAAATTTCAATTCTCTATTTCAATTCGTTCGGGAGATAGAGCGTTTACAGACAGACAGACAGACGGACGGCAAAATTTTGTTTCTAAAAATATGTTTTTCGGAATCTCTACTATCTAAAACGTGTAAATCCGTCAAAATTTTTTTTTCGATTTTCAAAACGATTGCAAAACCTACCCTATACTAGGTATGATGGGTAAGTAAAAGCGTTCTAAAAATGTGATGTCTGTATGTTAAGGGCCTAAAAACATAAAATTTGGCATGTTCATTAATTATAAGATATAAATGATCACTAAGAACATTTGTTAACAAATACAAAATTTAAAAGGGGTAAAAATGCGCGAAAAGCGTTCTAAAAACTTTCTAAATAGCAATATTTAAGCAATCTTGAGTAGTTAGCGAACCGATTTAAAGAAAAAAAAAAGATGCCAAAATGATGGCGACAGTCCTTGCTCTAACAAAATTATTGGATAAATTACCAGATTACAATGGGAATCTATGGGAATTTGGCAAAATACCAGAAATAGAGCCATGTTAGTATGACTTTTGGTGCGTAATTTTTGTCGTCAATATAGCGATATTTCGCCAAGTTGGCTACAAACATTTTTGGTCGACGAAATAATCAAGTAGTACCCAATCACGTAAAAGAAACATCCTTATTAGTGGAATTTAAAGGAACATAAGCAGTCCTAATGTTAAATTTTTTAATTTGACTGAAAAAAAACAGTGAATAAATGCAGGAAAAAGCTGAAATTAATATTAAATAAAACTAATTTAACCTACTTATTTCAAAAAGGAAACAAATACCTACTTATTTGACAAAAAATAATGATATCCTATCAAAAACATGAATGTGAAAAAATGCCAAGTTCGTTAAAGGTTTCGCTCATAAAAGAAGTGATTTGACAAAAAATAATTGATATCCTGTCAAAAACATGAATGTGAAAGAATGCCAAGTTCGTTAAAGGTTTCGCTAATAAAAGAAGTGAGATGTAACTGCAAACCAAGTTCTTTCGGAGCTCCTTAAATCATAACTCCTGTCATGCATAATATTATTCAATTGCTTAAAATGATTTGTTAAGTTACTTGTTATTCAATAGAGCGACTTGGCAAGTTTTCAGTTACCAACTTTAATCTTTAAGTCGGAGTACAATTTAATCTAGAATCTGATTGGCAAAGATCTAGTCAATCGAGTGTTCGAATAAGTATATTGAAGTTAAGGTACTGATAAATTAAGGAAGGGATCAACTTTAATTTCTGATCAACTAAATAGAAAAAATTGAATAAGAGAAAACTTGCTAAGTCGCTCTATTGAATAACAAGTAACATAACAAATCATTTTAAGCAATTGAATAATATTATGCATGACAGGAGTTATGATTTAAGGAGCTCCGAAAGAACTTGGTTTGCAGTTACATCTCACTTCTTTTATTAGCGAAACCTTTAACGAACTTGGCATTCTTTCACATTCATGTTTTTGACAGGATATCAATTATTTTTTGTCAAATCACTTCTTTTATGAGCGAAACCTTTAACGAACTTGGCATTTTTTCACATTCATGTTTTTGATAGGATTTTTATTATTTTCTAAAAGTAATACAGAACAATTGTTAAACATCCTGATTAACTTCTTTAATTATAAATTCCGAATTATCTATTTCTTTATCTATTAATAAATATGTAAAAACAGAAGGGAAATCCAGTTTTCAAAAGCTTTTCAAACAGAAATTGATGATTAAATCAACGTAAACTCTAAAATGAAGGAAAGCAAAATTTTTCGACCAATCAGAAGCCCGTATTTTTCTCCCCTTTGTTAGCTTCGGTGGATCGGCAAAAATGTCTCCCGAAGAGTTTCTTTGCGGATACTGTGAATATGCTCGTCACACAGCTTCCTTACTTCGCGTTTCTTATTTAATCTCGAAGCAGAGTTCCGGTGAATGAGTTGCGTAGGGAAAATACAGTCCAGTTCGGTGCAACAGAGTGTAGCCCACATGCGAGAGTATATCCCCACACTACTAGGTAGAAAAACAGCTCATCCCGCTTTGCAATTGCCACTGAACATATAATTCATTGAAGGTATCACCAGCAAAATTTCCAAAGCATCCGGCATGGAAAAAGTATTTCAGAAATGCAAACTTATTGTTTCAGATGTACAATGGCGAGCAAAACATTGTTGGAGGCTATTGATCGATCACTGCAAGATTTGTGCGGAAACATTCGACCATTTGGGAAAACATTAATATTGTTTGCAAGAGATTTCATGCAAACATTACCTTTAATTCCTCGATCGACATCGGCGTACAAAAAATATGCTTGCCTGAACTACGCTATTTTGTGGCTATAAGTAAAGACGTTAAAATTAACTACAAATATGCGTGTGCAGCTGCAAAACGATCGATCACCTGAGATAGTCTCATATCAATTGTTGGAATTTCGGAACGATAAAATGCCGGTTGATCTGACCTCAGAACGAATTTCATTACTTCATAACTTCTGAAATTTAGTAACGACAAAAAAAAAAAAAAAAAAAAAAAAAAAAAAAAAAAAAAAAAAAAAAGAACTGGTTGTAAAAGTATTTCCCAACAATATATTCAAACCACTTATAAAAATTATGATTGACTGAAGAAACAAAGTATCCTTGCGGCCAAGAACAAAGACGTCTACGAATACAACATTATTCAGTCTAAATTTCAAAGCGAAACATTCACATACAAGTCCGTCGATATTTTTGTGGAAGCAGATGAAGCGGTTAGTTACCAACAGAATTTTTTAATTCACTTGATCTGCTAAGGGTACTACTGCAAGTATTGCATTTGAAAATTGCCGTACCAATGATCATGTTGCGAAATATCCACCAGCCAAAGCTGTGCAACGGCACGCGGCTTGCAGTAAAAAAAATAATGAACAACGTCATAGAAACAACAATCTTGACAGGTCGTTTCAAAGGTAAAGATGTCCTCATTAAGTGCATTCCTATGATTACAATGGATGTACCATTTCAGTTTAAGAGATTGCAATTCCAAATGTGATTGGCGTTTGCAATCTCCATCAACAAAATTAATGGTCAGCCTTTAGAATTCTGCGGTTTAGATCTAGAGACGGGTTGATTCTCATACGAACAATTATATATTTTGTGTTCTCGAACCGGCAAACTAGGCAATCTCATTATCTCCTATGACATTGTAAGAACAAAAAACATTGTATACTGACTAGCACTGTGAAATTAAACGTCTTAGAAACGTGCGCTCTCTCTTTTCTTTCATTCCACTTTATTAGACTGAGCAACAGCAAAGCGTGGCCGGATGCAGCTAACATTAATCCTTACTAATATTATAAATCGGAAAGTGAGTTTGTTTGTTTGTTCCGCTTTCACGCCGTAACTACTGAACCGATTGCTTTGAAATTTTGCAGACGTAAAGTTAGAAGTCCGGATTAAATAATAGGGTAATTTTTATTTATTTTATTCAAATATTTTCCTTAATAATTCAAAATTTAATTATTTTTCATACAAAATCAATAGACATTTTTCAGATAAAATTTAACCATTTTCCTTTCCTGTTGCCAAGAAAGCAAAAAATTGGAATAATTTTTCAGCGGCAATGAATTTTTAATAGAAAACTTCCACGCGAAAAACTATAATAAAATAATTTAAAAGAAAATAAATATGACGTCATGTTTGAAATAAAAATAAAAGGTGTATTTTTTATAATACTTTTAAGAAGGATATTTGTTTAGTTAATGGGAATTTTTGTGTAAAATATGGTGACATAAATTAAAAGTAAAAAGAATGAAAAAGAATTATATTTTTAATAAAATGGTTCACTCATGAAAATGTGACGTCATAGTTGAAATAAAACAGGTACTTTATAGCAGTCGTTAAAAATACAAGGGGTATGAATATCAGTAGCTAATGGAGCGAGATAAATAATGACGTCATATTTAAAATGAATCAGAAATATTTTTTACTTATACTAATTAATAAGTTATAAGTTACATACAAATGAATATTTTTATTCAAAACTCATAATTATCAATGGAAGAAATTTTTTGTGGGGAAAAGGTGGAAAATAAAATCACTGATTAATATATTTTTGGCTCGATTTTTTAACACTTTCGAACAAAGTTGAAAAGTTATTATGCTTTCGGTTTGTCTGTCTGTCTGGTCGCTTTCCAACTTTCGTAAATATACTCCGATTTCATTATTAATGTTTACCTAGCACGAATACCTATTGAAAATGAAGTTTCTACCATGAATAGTTTATTTACAGGGATAGTCAAAAAATTTCCTTATATTACAGCATTATGGGGAAAAAACGTTTTAATTAAATTTAACGATGTTACAGCCTGTAGAACATATTCAAATTTATATGCATTTACAAAGTGCACTAAAATATGCATTTTGTAAAGTATGTAGTGAAAAGGGCACTTACTATTCATTTACAGGGTCAGACAGAAGAATTCCATTGCATAGGAATAAAGGGAGGAACAGTTTCCGACATATTTTAATTATGGTAAACGATTTCATGTATAATCAAATTGATATATGTTGCTGAGGCTTAATGTAAGTTATTTCATGCATAATACGAAGTGCATAGCATTTACAGGGACACACAAAATATTTCAAATATTATATATTCTGTCCGAAGTACTGTATATCATGGATTATGACTGTTGCATGGATGAAATGCATTTTGAATTATGATATGTGCTTTTAAGTTTCGCTAAATGTATGCATATTAAATGGAGAGTATAAATGGTAATAGTATAAATAGTTAAATTTAGATATACAGGGTTACACAAAAGATCTCGGAAAGGTTACTGAATATGAGCGTAATTTACTTAAAGGTGGTTTTTAAATAAAATATGCATTTTTATTTTGAACTGCATTTAGTAAACTAAGAAATATTTGTAGTATATATATAAAATGATAAACAGGGTCCCGCCAAGAACTGGATACAAGGTTGTCTTCGGATGATAATTTCTGAAAATGTAATTTAGGTAGTAATAAGACATATTTTTGTTTGAAATAAATTTTAGAAAGATACTTTCGTGTATTAAAGGCACTTGGAAAACTACAGGGCTGAACAAAAGAATTCAAGAATGTTTCTATCTATTAGTATTAATCGCTGAAAGGAAAATTTTGACCAGCAAACAAATTAGCAACTAGGGATTATCAGAAGTTTTTTACCACAAATTCGCGTTAAAAAGTTAATTACACATGCTTTTCATCATCGAAATTTTTTGCTTGATTGATCAATTATTTCTTCTTTAAATGTTATGTGAACGAAGTCACGGGTAACTGCTAGTTGAAAATAAAGAAGTACTACAGTGCGCTGCAGTCAGCTTCAGTGCAGATTAAGTACAGCGTCGAGCTATAAGTTTACAGTAAGAATATTTCACAAATCTGAACAAAAATTAGTGATTAAATATAACTTGATCACGAGTAAAAAAGACAGAGACGTTTGCGGTTAATTTTGGTATACCACGGCGCTGTATAGAATTCACTGAGTCTGTACTTGCAAGCACTACATAGTTGCATGCTTTTATGTGTGAGGCATGTTATGTCACATACGGCATTGATAGGGTAGGAAAGAAAGTCAAATGACTGATGGGAAGAAAGCGAAAATATAATTTATACTATGTCACTTAACTTGACGTTTTTTCGATTAGCACGTATACCCGGAATCAAGATTATGACTTGTGCAAATATTTGAAACTCAATTAATTTTGATACTCTCTTTACTACGAGATGAGTGAAAATCTACCTGCTGAACTATTTTTCTTATTTGAAATTGTTAGTAAAATTAGAGTTGAGTACAACAAATATTATTCAGCTTTTTCGAATGATCTTTTGAATCGTTTATTAAATTAATACGCCGCGCTCCAAAGAATAAAAACAATAATAAACTATGTATAGTTAGAATTGTAGTTACAAATTTACATAAAGTCTCTTAAAACTTTTTGCAATGTGAACAGATGAAGCCTAATTCCGGGTTTCCCGTTTCATAAAAGTTAAATAACTCAATTATCTCAGTGCGAACATATAGTCTAAGAGCTAGCAACGTCAAAAAACACGTCATTTTATCAAGGCTCATTTTTTTTATATATTTTACCCTTTCATGGTAGAATACGTTTGCAAGCGGCCTGGCAGTCGGGAGACGTTGCGTTTACCTGTGGCAGAAGGGGTTATGCAGGTCCAAAAACTTCAAAATCACGTCATTTTATTAAGGCTCATTTTTTTATACGTTTTTACCTTTCATGATAGAATACGTTTGCAAGCGGTCTGGCAGTCGGGAGACGTTGCGTTTACCTGTGGCAGAAGAGGTTATGCAGGTCAAAAAACTTCAAAATTACGTCATTTTATCAAGGCTCATTTTTTTATATGTTTTCTCATTCATAGTAAAATACGTTTGCAAGCGGTCTGGCAGTCGGGAGACGTTGCGTTTACCTCTGGCTTTACCACCTGTGGTGTGGTTTACCTATGGGGTTATGTAAGTCAAAAAACTTCAAAATCACGCCATTTTATCAAGGCTCTTTTTTATATGTTTTTTCCTTTTATGGTGGAGTACTTTTCCAAGCGGTCTGCCAGTCGGGAGACATTGAGTTTACCTGTGGGAGAAGGGGTTATGCAGGTCAAAAAACTTCAAAATTACATCATTTTATCAAAGCTCGTTTTTTTTATATGTTCTTCCCTTTTATGGTGTAGTACGTTTGCAAGCGGTCTGGCAGTCAGGAGACGTTGCGTTTACCTGTGGCAGAAGGGGTTATGCAGGTCAAAAAACTTCAAAATCACGCCATTTTATCAAGGCTCTTTTTTTATATGTTTTTTCCTTTTATGGTAGAGTACTTTTCCAAGCGGTCTGCCAGTCGGGAGACGTTGCGTTTACCTGTGGGAGAAGGGGTTATGAAGGTCAAAAAACTTCAAAATTACTCCATTTTATCAAAGCTCGTTTTTTATATGTTCTTCCCTTTTTATGGTGTAGTACGTTTGCAGGCGGTCTGGCAGTCGGGAGACGTTGCGTTTACTTGTGGGAGAAGGGGTTTTGCAGGTCCAGAAACTATAATTACGCCATTTTAGCAGATATTTATTTGTAACATTTGTTTATACTAATTATTTGTGATAATAATCCATTATTGCTAGACAATGTCACTAAGACTCTGACAGATCAATATTTATAGATAACATATTACTCTTTGGATAGCTGACAACCTATAATTCATTTGTGAGACAAAAATTCGTCGCAAAGTTTTTGCCAGACGGCTTTAAATATGGCAACGAAAGTGCCTGTCTCAAGAGTGGTTTGTAGTTTAAAAATTATAAAACCTATTTAGGTCATTTTATCAAGCTTAAAAATTACAAGATATTACTCTTTGGACAGCAGACAACCTATAACTAATTTTCAACAAATTCAGTTGCAAAGTTTTTGCCATACGGCTTTAACTATGGCAACGAAAGTGCCTGTTCCAAGAGTGGTTTATAATTTAAAAATTATAAGACCTCTTTACGTTATTTTATCAAGCTTAAAAATTACAAGATATTACTCTTCGGATAGCAGACAACCTATGATTAATTTGCCAGACACAAATTCGGTTGCAAAGTTATAAATTATAAAGCATAAATTATAAACCACTCTTGGAACAGGCACTTTTGTAGCTATATTTAAAGCCGTCTGGCAATAACTTTGCAACCGAATTTGTGTCTGGCAAATTAACTATAGGTTATCTGCTATCCAATGAGTAATATCTAGTAATTATTAAGCTTGATAAAATGACGCAAAGTGGTCTTATAATTTTTTAACTATAAACCACTCTTGGAACAGGCACTTTTGTAGCCATATTTAAAGCCGTCTGGCAATAACTTTGCAACCGAATTTGTGACTGTCAAATTAATTATAGGTTGTCTGCTATCCAAAGAGTAATATATAGTAATTATTAAGCTTGATAAAATGACGCAAAGAGGTCTTATAATTTTTTAACTATAAACCACTCTTGGAACAGGCACTTTCGTTGCCATAGTAAAGCCTTCTGGCAATAACTTTGCAACCGAATTAATGTCTGTGAAATTAGTTATAGGTTGTCTGCTATTCAAAGAGTAATATCTTGTAATTTTTAAGCTTGATAAAATGACGTAAAGAGGTCTTATAATTTTTAACTATAAATCACTCTTGTAAGAGGCACTTTCGTTGCCATATTTAATGCCGTCTGGCAAAAACTTTGCAACCAAATTTGTGTCTGCCAAATTAATTATAGGTTGTCAGCTATCCAAAGAGTAATATCTTGTAATTTTTAAGTTTGATAAAATGACGTACAGAGGTCTTATAACTTTTAAATTATAAACCACTCTTGGAACAGGCACTTTCGTTGCCATATTTAAATTCGTCTGGAATTAACTTTGCAAGCGAATTTGTGTCTCGCAAATGAATTATAGGTTGTCCGCTATCCAAAGAGTAATATGTTATGTATAAATATTGATCTGCCGAGTCTTAGTGACATTAGTGCTGTCTAGCAATAATGGACTGATATCACAAACAATTAGTATAAACAAATGTTACAAACAAAAATCTGCTAAAATGGCGTAATTAAAGTTTTTGGGCTTGCATAACCCTTCTCCCACAGATAAACGCAACGTATACCGACTGCCAGACCGCCCGCAAACGTACTACACCATAAAGGGAAGAACATATAAAAAAACGAGCTTTGATAAAATGACGTAATTTTGAATTTTTTTGACCTGCATAACCAATTCTCCCACAGATAAACGCAACGTATACCGACTGCCAGATCGCCCGCAAACGTACTACACCATAAAAGGGAAGAACATATAAAAAAACGAGTTTTGATAAAATGACGTAATTTTGAATTTTTTTGACCTGCATAACCCCTTCTCCCACAGGTAAATGCAACGTCTCCCGACTGGCAGACCACTTGCAAACGTATTCTACCATAAAAGTTAAAAACATATAAAAAAATGAGCCTTGATAAAATCAGGTGACGAAAACGTTGCTAGCTCTTAGACTAATAGTATTAGGCTTTGTTTTTACAGATGCGCTGTTCTACTGGACTCCGGAGCGCTGTATTTATAAGCGCCGGCACTAAGCAAGCACTGATGTTACTATGCATTAGAGCTCTGCATGGGCCGGCATTTCCAGGTCCGGCATGGCACGGTGTAAAACTCAAGAGTTCGGCCCGGACCCGGTCCGTTTATATTTATACATTTCTAGACCCGACACAAGTTCTACTATTTCGAAAAAATTCAGATTTTTATCGTGTATTTAAGTTTTTTTATAGAACACTGCATACTAGGGTGGGCCGAAAAAAACTTTTTTTCGATTTTCGATGATGGCGGGTGCGGAAAAGTGGCCACTGGTGGCACTCAGTTCATACAAAAAATTTGAGTTTTTTTGGACATCTCCTTACCCTGCCGCAAACAGCTTGAAGTTTTGCAAAAATGCTCATTTTTGAACTTTTTTGAAAAAAATTTAAAAATGTCAAGTTAAATTTATTTTGGTTGTATTTACTTGAAAAGGCATATTTAATGTACCAAATGTTTAAATAAGATCTGATAATGCATTATTTAATACCTATGTGTATTATAACTTAGGCTATTTTTATAGCTTTTTTGCGTATAATAGGCAAAAGTTGTATTTGCTTGAATCGATCATTAGTTTCTCTCTTATTTATGTCCCTTGGTCTTCTTTATATTTTTCTATGTGTCAAACGTCATACATTTGGGCAACAGACAGCAGTATACTTCAAAAACAAACCTGGAAGGTGAGAAGGGGGTGAAGCAGGACTCTAAGCGAGCGCAATGACTCGTCGTAAATACCCAGGGAGTAAAGGACGAAATAGATGAGAGCCAAAATGCGATAAAGGATTCTTATTATTTCTCCTTGCTCAGTTACCTGCGACATTTGTTAAGTGTTTACGTGAAACCCTTTTCTAGTCATATACAGTGCTTTTTGGGTCGTTTAATGTGCCACTATAGTGTTTTGTGCGTTTTATTACGACGAGCTTAGAAATGGCTAGTATAAAGGGCCAAGGCAATGCAAAGACACGCGATAGCGTGAAGAGTAACTTTTTGGGGGCACCATGCATATTGAAAGAATTGCAATTGACAAGTTATGCTGATAATCATGCGACACTACTACTGGTTGTTTCACCATGTAGATGTTGTGACAGCAGAGGATACGAATCTCGTCATCGATAAAAACAAAGTCAGAAGAGAGAAATAGAAACTTGGAAAGAAGATACAGGCAGAAGAGGTTATTGAAAGAAGAAAAATTAAAAGCATATTCTTTGATGGTAGAAAGGATAAAAGTATATTCAGAGGAAAAAAAAGAACAAGCGGCGCCGCCGAGAGAAAGGCGAGGAACACATCATCGTGTTGTTTGGACCTGGTTAGGAATATTTGGGTCACTTGATACCTCGTTCCATTACCTTGATACTTCGTCAGTTCAGAAAAGTCTAACTTGTGGTGACTTGGAAGATTGTATAAGATTTTGCTATTTCTTTTCTGTGACCGGAATGAGGTATCAAGTGACCCAAGTATTCCTAACCAGGTTCAAACAACACGGTGATGTGCTCCTCGCCTTTCCTTCAACGGTGCCGCTTGTTTCTTTTTTTCTCTGAATATACTTTTATCCTTTCTACCATCAAAAAATATGCTTTCAATTTTCCTTCTTTCAATAACTTCTTCTGCCTGTGTCTTCTTTCCAAGTTTCTATTTCTCACTTCTCACTTTGTTTTTATCGATGACGAGATTCGTATCCTCTGCTGTTGTAACATCTACATGGTGAAGCAACCAGTAGTAGTGGCGCGTGATTGTCAGCATAAGTTGTCAATTGCAATTCTTTCAATATGCATGATGCCCCCAAAAAGTTACTTTTCCCGCTATTATTTCGTCTTTGCATTGCCATGGCCCTTTATACTAGCCATTTCTAAGCTCGTCGTAATAAAACGCACAAAACACTATAATGGCACATTAAACAACCCAAAAAGCATTGTATATCACTAGAAAAAGGTTTAAAGTTAACACTGAACAAAAGTCGCGGGTAACTAAGCAAGGAGAAATAATAAGAATCCTTTATCGCATTTTGGCTCTCATCTATTTCGTCCTTCACTCCCTGAGTATTACGACGAGCCATTGCGCGCGCTTAGAGTCCTGCTTCACCCCCTTCTCACCTTCCAATATTTTTTTGAAGTATACTGCTGTCTGTTGTCCAAATATATGATGTTTGACACATAGAAAAATACAAAGAAGACCAAGGGACATAAATAAGAGAGAAACTAACGATCGATTCAAACAAATACAACTTTTGCCTGTTATACGCGAAAAAGCTATAAAAATAGCCTAAGTTATAATACACATAGATATTAAATAATGCATGATCAGATCTTATTTAAACATTTGATACATTAAATATGCCTTATCAAGTAAATACACCCAAAATAAATTTAATTTAACATTTTTTAATTTTTTTCGAAAAAAGTTCAAAAATGAGCATTTTTGCAAAACTTCAAGCCGTTTGCGGCAGGGTAAGGAAATGTCCAAAAAATCTCAAATTTTTTGTATGAACTGAGTGCCACTAGTGGCCACTTTTCCGCACCCGCCATTATCGAAAATCGAAAAAAAGTTTTTTCGGCCCACCCTACTGCATACATATTTATGAGATGATTTTACAATATATTTTACAGAAAATACACAATAGTAACATTAATGATTACTTAGATTCTTAGACTTTCAACATCCAAATAAAATTTCATTTAAAAAATAATATGGTTTAGAATAAAAGATTTTTTAAAAAAATCATAGCTTTGAAGCTGCATAATAAAAAAGAAAATTTAAGAAAAAATTTTTATATTATTTTATTAAGGATTTTCTCAAATCCATAGGAGCTGCTTTCTCATACATTTCTGAATTTCTTTTATTTTTTTTTTCGGAAACGCATAATATTAGCAGTTATTTTTATTCAGGAACTATGCAATAGAATGACCGTTTTTTGATGCTAGCAACTTGAAAAAACCCTATCAAAGTTAGCATTTTGAATCGAATTTCCGGAAGCGACAGCATGGGAAGGGAGAAAAATCTACAACCATTTGACAAAAATCTCTTATATCTCAACAAATATATACAAGTATCTTACTTACCAAAAATGGAAAACGCTTTTCGATTCCGAATCCTTTAAATAGTCAGGCTTGTCACTTTTATATATTTACAGTTAAAAATTAGTCAGAAAATGCGTTAAACTTTCGCGTTATTGAGAAGTGAATTAAAGAACAACCAAGATGTATATTTCCAAAGATTACGTTAACATAGGTTCTTTATCGCCATTAATACTTTTACAAATCATGTTTTCTGCCCTACACATCTTGTAAACAATTAAGTCTAGCTCCTGCCCGGCTCGCTTATATGTAGAAAAATGATCTCGGTCTGGCACGTGTCTGCTAAAAAAAATATTAAGCACACGTAAAGACAGTGTAACTGTCCAATGCCGATCTCTACACTGTACAAATTACATTTCTGTATTGATGTTGTCAAACTAGTAACGGCTTGTGACACGCATTTATACTTATTCTCGTTAAAGCCATATTCGTTGGAAGTAGCTCATATTTTATCGTCTTTATAGAAATCTTTATAACGAGACGGTAAACTCGCTAATTTTTTTTTATTTTTTATTTTTTTATTTTTTGTCTAGCCCGTATGGCCCATTCAATTTGTTTGCCGGCCCGTTGAAAAAAATATTTTAATTCTGCCGTTTCGGTCCGTTAGAAAATTCAGAACCATTCCGCCAGCACGGCCCGGGCCCATGCAGACCTCTACTATGCATTTTTGAACAAGAAAATATGTTGTGCAAGGAAATAGTAGAGGGTATACGACGGTAATATATTTTCTGAATTATTTTTCGAAATTCCATATACCCGCTGTTTCTCAAATAAAACTGTGGCGTATGTTCCCTAAATATTTTTTTTTTTTTTTTTTTTTTTTTTTACGAATATAGAATATAGTACTGAAGTTGTATCAAATTTTTCATGTCTAGAACAAAAGATAATAATTTCTATTCATTCGTCCGAATAAAGGCCTAAAATTATTATTGTTTAATCAAGTAATATCTCGATCAGACTAATCGAAAAATCGCGATTTTGAGATAAGCCTTGTTACGCCAAACAACAACTCATTTTTCAGATTATCAATATATAGATTGTCGTTTTACGAGTATAATAGTAGGTATAAAGAATTATAATGTAATAAATTCTTGCTCACAAAACTTCTATCGCAAAATCGATAATTTTAATTTGTTCCATTGCTCTGGGGCAATCATATGACGGTCAGATAGCTTGAATACACACTTGAAACTTTTCTTTTGAAATAAGAATATTTTATTCTAAATAGTTCGATAATTATCACGATTCACACCAACTTGAAAAATTAAATGTGTTTCAATTCATATTCAAATAAGTTTGTAGAAAAAAAAAATCTGTCAAGCATTACTTTAAGAAAAGTATAAAATACGAAATGCATAAGTTGATGAATCAAACCGATCCAAAGTTGTAAACCATTTCATTCTTTCGCAGATTCGGAAGGATTTTTTAAACTTGTTCAAATTAGCGGTAAGTATATACATGAATGTTACCTTTATGTATTTACAGACGCTGATAAGTAGTAGCTGACAAAATAAGTTCCTTTTTAATACTTTCCAACATAGTCAAAAAAGTGTTTGTCTGTCGTAAGTCTGTCCGTTCTCTAACTCGTGTAAATATACTATGATCGCCATGCAATTGGTGTCTGTTAGTGAGATTTATAATAGTACGTTCGATATTCTAAATGAATTGTGTAGCATTTCTAATCTTTACAGGGACACTCAAGAAAATTTCGTTACATTACATTCCATAAAGGAAAACGTTTGATATGTATTTTAATAATGAGAATAGAAATTGTTACATATCAGTGAGGTGTAACAACAAAAGGCTTGCTATAAAATATGGTTTAGATAACATTTACAGGGACACATTAAAATATTCGTTACAATTAATACAATAATTATAAATATTACAGTACTAATAACAATAGTGGTTGGAAGTGCATTTTAAGTTTTGGTTAACTTTTTTTTTCCTTTTGCCTATAACTATGTATGTATAAATTCTAAAATAGATCATATACAAGACAGAATAAAAGATCTCGCGTACACATCCGTTTTTTGACGGAAATTGCTGAAGAGGAATTTTTAACTGTGCTATACTTTTCCTAACCGACCTAATTTTTTGCATACTTTCTAGTATAGCAGCTACAAATCTATAGACAGGGTTGCACAAATGTTTTCGAATATTTTCCGACTATTGGTGGTAATTCTTGTAAAGGGATTTTCAAGTGTGTTTTTTTAATTCGATGGTATATGAATTTAAATTGTGTGAGGTTGAGTTTTAGAAAATTCTAGTAAATTCAAACATTATCGTTGGACTATTGCCGCCGTCAACATGATTTCATTGTTAATCACGAATAGACCGGGAGGCGGCAGCATAGACAATCACCTCATCGAGTTCATGGTTGAAATTCCAGACATAGTTAAAACTCGATTTCATATTAAAATGCAATCTGTTTGCCAAGTCATATCTTGGCGGAAAACACCTGAAAACCTGATTTTAGCGGTTGACTCGTAGATTTACCATGGTGTTTTCCTGTTGCCAGTTCTACATATTTTCATACCTTTGGGTCTTGTATTTACATATGTATGCAATTTATTTCACAGGTAATCATTTTCTGCATTGGCACTGCTGCCGCCTCTGGAATCGCTACCCTTCCTGCAATAGCCCCAGTCGTATCACCAGTCCTACCTGCAACAACAGTATTTCCAGGAGTAATTCGAGGAATTTTACCAAGATACTGTGGAGCAGCAGGAAATGTCATCGATGGTATCGACAGTGTTGGACTTGCCTACAACAACTACGATCTGAATGATGGAAGATTACTCGGACTTGGAGTCGGACGTTTTGGTTATGGATTCGATGGACTTGGATATGGACTTGGTGGCTTAGGTTATGGGCTTGGAGGCCTTGGATATGGAATTCGTGGACTTGGATTAAGAAGATAAATGGTTTAGGATTAAATGGAGTTAGACTGCCTTAACGTAAAGGTACAGGTATGTTTTTTTTTTTTTTTTTTTTTTTTTTTTTTAATATATATATATATATATATATATATATATATATATATATATATATAAATGTGCACATAGGTATATTTTTTTTAATAAATATTATGAAATTTATATCCACATATACTAAAAAAATTCAAAACTTTTTCAAGGTAAAAAAATTTTCAGTAACTAACTCAGTATACGTTTGAAATGTCTTCGACACTCACAGGAAGAATTAAGCCCTTTTAGACTTGATGTAAAAAGACTATTTCAAATCAAAACTACAGCTATACAGGGTGTCCCAAATAGATTCAAAGTGAACATTTTTTTATTTTTTTTACCTGTTGGAGAAAAGCAAGTACAGTGGTGAGCAAAATTTAAGGACGAGTCCCAAAATACCAGTTTTCAAGGGATTTTCAAGTGATAATTTTCACGCGAATATTCAAAAGAAAGTAATTTAATTCGAATAATTACTATCCCTGTATAGCAGCTAGTCCATATGACATCTCATTCAGGTCACACATGGTCACAAGAGTCACAATCACTACTCCGAAACAAAAACTAGAAAATTGCATACGTCTCTTTTATGAGTCTCAAGAAGAGACTTCTATATGTGACTCCACCGACAGGTCATTGTGACTGCTGCTTTGTGGCGAGTCACCAGGTGACTTTACAATGTCGTTTCATTGAGACTCTCATCTGGAGACTCAATTTCAAAGTCATTGTGAACGTTGCATTATGATAAATTACCAAATAATGTTCCATTGAACTCACATGGTGACTTTTCACCACTTTTCACAGTGACGGTCTCTGTCATCATTTAACAAAGTCTTGCGACAGAAAGTCACCATGTGACTTTAAAGTGACATTATTTGGTGATTTATCATAATGCAACATTCACAATGACTTTGAAATTGAGTCTCCAAATGACAGTCACATGAGAATCTCAATAAAACTACATTTTAAAGTCACCTAGTGACTTGACACAAAGCAGCAGTCGCAGTGACCTGTCAGTGGAGTCACATATAGACAACATGTAGTCACATTTGAGACTCATGAAAGAGACGTATGGAATTTCCTATGTTTTGTTTCGCCGTAGTGACTGTGATTCTTGTGACCATGTGTGACCTGAATGGGATATTATATGAACTAGCTGTTATACAGGGATAGTAATTATTCTAATTATATTAATTCATTTTGGTTATTCGAGTGAATATTATCACTTGAAAATCCCTTGAAAACTGGTATTTTGGGACTCGTCCTTAAATTTTGCACACCAGTGTATGTAAATTGCAAAAGTGTTGCTCAAAATAATATAGGAAAATGACATATTATTAAAATATCCCTCCCATTAAGTTTCAAGAAGATCTTGCTTTTAGATTTAATACAATCCTCCTAATCAAAATTGATCACTTACGCTTTTTCCCCTTTATAACAGAATCTTTACAAAAACGTTATTCCTTATCTTTAAAGTTGAATGAATTATACTTAATTGAAAAATGATCATTGTGAATATGGATCAAATGTCAAATAGAAATGTAAATCTAGTATATATTGTAAAAAAGTGAAAACAATGGAAATAACTAAAAATACGGGTAACCTTAAACAAAAATATGTAAAAAGATTCGTGATGAAGGGCTCAAAAATAGTTATAGAAGCAATATTAGAAGAACCCAGTTATGTATTAAATTTGGGAAAAAATACTTTGAAGATTTATTTTAATTATACTTTTAGAACTAAAAAATTTTCTGTTTACATGATACTGTTTGAGTAATGTTCTATTAAAATGTACTCGTTAAAAATTATTTTCATTCTTCGTAATATAATTTTGATCTAAAAGAATGCCATTTTCAATGTTTACATGTCCTCTAACTTCGCTGATTATGTATCATTTCAAATAGCATGAAAAGGATTATACCAGAACTTTTTTCCTTCATAATAATTAAATTTAAGTTAAGAATATCAAAAGAACGCCATTTTCAATATATGCATAGTCCCCGATTTCGTTGATTATGTATTGGGGATATCATGAAAAGATTATGATATAAGAATATAAAAACACACACACACACACCAATTCTTAACAACATAAAATAATAAAATTTCGTTAAATTAGTACTTTTTTTACGTTTTTAATCAGACTTGTTTTTTAATTCAACGTTTTAAAACTGTACTATTATATAAAACTGAAGAAACTTAAACTAATTTGACACCTATCCACATCAATTCAATGATACTTAAAAAGAAAAAATTCTTCCAAAAATCAATTCAAGCCTTATTTACAAAGTTAACCAACTTCTTATTAAACTGCCAGAATATATTACTTCTTTGCATTGTAGGACTTTCAGATAAATAACTAGAAGCATTCTCAAGTTAAACTTTTTAAAAAGGAGAATGAAATGTTGAAAGGAATGCCCCTGTAATGAAGGGGAGTGCCAATATTTTTAAAAACACGATTTGTAGCATTTTCTTTTGCAAATGTTGTCAAAGTTTGAGTAAAAGATTTTATTTTCAGAAAGTAGTACCAGTCATTAAAAAAAAATTAGCACATGAATTGCAAAAGAAGCTTTTGGGACAATCTTTGACATTGAAAAACAGATTCCTTGCTTTCGATTCAGGTGATCTAACGCACCCTCCCTACTCTTCAGACATTGCTCTAGCCGATTATTATTTGCTTTTTACTTACCCATCATACATAGTATAAGGCAAATCTTGCAATTGTTTTGAATTTTTTTTTTTTTTTTTTTTTTTTTTTTTTGTCGGAATTTACACGTTTTAGATACTGGAAATTCCGGAAAACATTTTTAGAAAAAAAATTTGCCGTCCGTGTGTCTGGAAATACTCTATCTGCCGAACAAATGAGATAAAGCCTTGAAATTTTGTGTGTACTTAGTATGTAAGAATGGGACGAAGCATATTTAATTAATAACCTCGATTATCCGAAACTATTTTTTTTTTTTTGGGGGGGGGGGGGGGATTCTCGAAAAATTCGTTTTGATGAAAGGTATATGAAAATTTTCGATTTTTTAAGCTATTGCATAGCTTTTATCGCGGGCGTTGAGTTTGAGCGCGGCGACCGAATGTAGAAATTCCGTAAAGCGAAAAAACCTAACACTCCTAACAACCTGACACTCGGCTAAAGTCGTTTCATATCGGCAGACTTCGGCACGGTATCCTTCGGTAGGCTTCGGCAGATATTGACGTGGTATTTCTCAGATATTTAGAGGATATCAAGTCTCAAATTTATGTTTCTTATTTCACTTACCATTAATCTACAGTTTCAATTATAAAAATTCCTGATTAACCAACATGTATTGTAAGATAATAAAAATATTTTAAACGATATTAACTTCTCATTTATTCAATAAAAGAAAAAAATTTGTTTTCTTATCGCTCATCGCGATCAAAAAGTGCAACTTGAATTAATATCAAAGAAAAAGAAAAAACTTGAATTCATATCAAAGAAAAAAAACTGCATAAATAAAAAATATATAAACAATTATAATTTTTTTCCAAATTTGTAGAATGTGTATAGAAAAGAATCGTAAATAATGTAGTAATGTAATGTAGTAAAGTAATGTAGCTTTTGGGGATTGGAGACCCACCTCATGGTGAGGATCGAAAAATTTAAAATGCTTATAACTCGCGATCTAATTTTCGTAGGGCGGCCAAATTTTGTTTGGTAATTTATTATGAGACAGTGTTAATTTTTAGTGACAGGAGAACCCCACACGGCGAGGGTCGAAAAATTTAAAATGCTTATAACTCGCGATCTAATTTTTGTAGCGGGGCCAAATTTTGTTTGGTAATTTATAATGAGACAGTGTTAAGTTTTGGTGACAGGAGACCCCCCCCCCCCACGGCGAGGGTCGAAAAATTTAAAATGCTTATAACTCGCGATCTAATTTTTGTAGCGGGGCCAAATTTTCTTTGGTAATTTATGAGACAGTGTTAAGTTTTGTTGACAGGAGACCCCCGTAGGTGAGGGTCGTAAAATTTAAAATGCTTTTAACTCGCGATCTAATTTTCGTAGCGCGGCTAAATTTTGTTTGGTAATTTATTATGAGACAGTGTTAATTTTTGGTGACCGGAGACACCCCCCCCCCCCCACGGTGAGGGTCGTAAAATTTTAAATGCTTATAACACTCGATCTAATTTTCGTAGCGCAGCTAAATTTTGTTTGGTAATTTATTGGTGTTTGACAGTGTTAATTTTTGGTGACAGGAGACCCCCCACGGTGAGGGTCGAAAAATTTAAAATGCTTATAACTCGCGATCTAATTTTCGTAGCGCGGCCAAATTTTGTTTGGTAATTTATTATGAGACAGTGTTAATTTTTGGTGACAGAAGACCCCCACGGTGAGGGTCGAAAAAGTTAAAATGCTTATAACTCGCGGTCTAATTTTCGTAGCGCAGCAAAATTTTGTTTGGTAATTTATTATGAGACAGTGTTAAGTTTTGGTGACAGGAGACCCCCCGTAGATGAGGGTCGTAAAATTTAAAATGCTTTTAACTCGCGATCTAATTTTCGTAGCGCGGCTAAATTTTGTTTGGTAATTTATTATGAGACAGTGTTAATTTTTGGTGACAGGAGACCCCCCACGGTGAGGGTCGAAAAATTTAAAATGGTTATAACACGCGATCTAATTTTCGTAGCGCGGCCAAATTTTGTTTGGTAATTTATTATGAGACAGCGTTAATTTTTGGTGACCGGAGACCCCTCCCCCCCCACGGTGAGGGTCGAAAAATTTTAAATGCTTATAACACTCGATCTAATTTTCGTAGCGCAGCCAAATTTTGTTTGGTAATTTATTATGAGACAGTGTTAATTTTTGGTGACCGAAGACCCCCCACGGTGAGGGTCGAAAAATTTTAAATGCTTATAACACGCGATCTAATTTTCGTAGCGCGGCCAAATTTTGTTTGGTAATTTATTATGAGACAGTGTTAATTTTTGGTGACAGGAGACCCCCTACGGTGAGGGTCGAAAAATTTAAAATGCTTATAACTCGCGATCTAATTTTCGAGGCGCGGCCAAATTTTGTTTAGTAATTTATTATGAGACAGTGTTAATTTTTGGTGACAGGAGATTCCCCACGGTCAGGGTCGTAAAATTTAAAACGCTTATAACTCGCGGCCTAATTTTCGTAGCGCGGCCAAATTTTGTTTGGAAATTTATTAAGCTATTGCATAGCTTTTATCGCGGGCTTTGAGCGCGGCGAAAGAATCTACACATTCCGTAACGAGAAAAAACCTAACTCTCCGGCTAAAGTCGTTTCAGTTTGGCAGACTTCGGCACGGTATCCTTCGGTAGACTTCGGCAGACTGACGCGGTATTTTTCAGATAATTAGATGATATCAAGTCTCAAACTTGTGTTTCTTATTTCAGCTACCACAAACATATAGTTTCAATGATAAAAATTTCTGATTAACCTTCATGTATTGTAAGATATTAAAAATATTTTAAACGATATTAATTTCTCATTTATTCAATAAAAGAAAAAAAATTGTTTTGTTATCGGTCATCACGCTCAAAAAGTATAACTTGAATTAATATCAAAGAAAAAGAAAAAACTTGAATTAATATCAAAGACAAAAAAACTGCATAAATAAAAATAAATATATAATTATAATTGAATAAGTTGATAAAAAATGCTATGCAATAGCTTTACCGCGGCAGTCCCCGAATGCCACACGTATTTTTTTTTATTATTATTTTAAGGTGCGTACGTAAAAAGCAATGAATTAACACAAATTTTGCATAAAGAACCTTATTAATTGCTGAGACATTTGTAATCATGTTTTACACATTCTTCAATTTTTCATGACCCTGTATTTCATTCAAATTTTAATTCAAAGATATATTTTAATTGGGTATGAGACACTTAATCCGACACAGTAAACTGTTAATTAATTTGATTATTATTTTTGGAGTTATAAGGATGTTTTGTTTTAAGTAATTCGGTATTACTTGAGTAGTTTGGTGTTTTATATAATTCGTCGAAATTGGTTCATCAGCAATTCATTAATAGAGCATTAGTATGCATATTAAAAGTACCTAAATACACATTTAGATTTTTTTTGGAATGGCAATGCATTTTATAAATAGTTTACACGTTTTATTTTCATATATTATATTATGCATACCCATGATGAGTAAGTATTACAGTGGCCTCCCCAACGACTAATTTCTCTCGAAAATTCCCTTCATAAAAAAAAAAAAATTATAATAACTGTTTGAATGACATAAAAAAATCACCTTGGTAAACATTTTTGAATCAAATCAAAAAATTTTTGGAAAGAAGGCATTATAAGATTCTTGGAAATGTAGAAGATGATTCGCACAACAGAATAGCACAGATCTTCTTCAATAAAATCTCACCTTTTTCAAAATTTACTTGGGTTTTGGTCAAAAAACGGAAGAAACTTTTGGGACAACCTAATACTTTTAACTTTCTTCATTATAAGACTTTATCCATTTTTGCTTCTTTTTATAAAACACAAATTGTGTATATTATTTTAACTTGTTATTCATAATTTGAAATGATCATTTTATCATTATGCTGAACGTGTTTATTTTCTTATTAAAAATAGAATATTGCAGTATTTTTTTTATTATTATTATTTACCTATCTTTTCAGGAATTCGCCATCCAGTATTGAAAAGTTCAAAATCTATCTAACTGAAAAGTTTGTTGATAATTAAGCACACTTTCAGTGACCAGTTTCAGTATGTACTTCCAAGAAATTCGCTTTTATAATTATAATGTAGAAAATTACATTGTTTGAATATAGAATAAATATAAAATTTAATGATTTGTCTAGCATTTATTTCATACACTAATTTTGTTCATTATTTTTATAATTAGGGGTGGCAAATCTCTTGCCATCCGCATACCAAATTTTTCAAAAAAATTAATTATATGATCATGACATGTTACCAAAATCACATAAATAAAAATTACTTGAAAGGTTTTTATAAGGAATTAAAATACATGAATAATACATATGTAAGTAACACATATGGATACACACTGTACCTAATAAGTTACAGTGCAATATAGTATAATATGTACTATGTATTAAACTGCAATACGTTGCGCAGTATGTAGATATTACACTGGAATAACTAAGTATTATATTTGTAAAAAAGTTCAGAACCCCCGGACCATTTTTACCATTCGCTTACATTTCAGAATTCTATTTTTATTTTTCAAACTTAATAATTTATTTAAAAAATGTAGACATGTGTTATGGTAAATGTTTAAGGTACATGAAAAAGTAATTGGTCGCACACTTTGCCCTATAATTTAATATGTAAATGCAGGCGCGTAGTCAGGGAGGGGGATAAGGGGGCTGAAGCCCTCTCCAAAAGTTTGAAAATACAAAATTATCTGTATGATAAAAAATTAGTTTTGTTTGTTTTTATCTTCCATTACATTAAAATCAATTGCATTTTCAACTGTAAAAATATCCATTTATTGAATTATAGTTACGCTAATCCTTCATTATATCGGTTATTTGGATATATTGTTTTTTAATAGGTATGTACCACTAAAAATATAAATTCTTTTTAAAAAATAATTTTTACTGTCTTTATGCACAGTAAAATTCGATCAAGTGTATTTTTCTATCAAGAATTTGACTAAGAAAAATTAAGTATGATACGCATACGGCATAAGAAAGGTCGCGAAAAATTAGGAAGATTATTTACTACATGTTTCAGTCATTGGACAATGACTAAATGTTTTTCTTAAAGCACATACAATTAGATTATCACAAACCGTATGTTATTTTAACAAACAAACTTTAGATTTATTCATAAAAATAGAAATAGAATTATTTCATTATTGAGTTTTCAAAGAACTCCAGGAAAAGGAGAAATTAGAGCAGCTCTTGGATTAATACTTGAAACAATTTTATTTTATGCAGAACAAAATAGCCACTGACCACGATGACGATCCTCTAACTTTAGAAAAATTTGGTATAAAAAAGACTGTTAGTTAAGAATCTTTTAAGTTTTGAGCAAAGTCTGGAGCGAATGAATTGAAACGAGATATTATAAATATCCTTAGAAATACTATTTACTTCACCCCAGAAACTTAGAATGAAATCATTCAAATATTCAGTTACTGAAGTATTAATTATCAAAATAAATATTGCGATGTGTTTTAGCTTAATTGCTGATGAAACTATGGACATTTCAAGCACAAAACAGCTTGCCATTTGTGTTAGATATAAAAAATTCATAAAACCCAATAAATCGGTATTTTGTTTTACATTTTATTCCAATAAATATCTTCTCTTCCAAAAATTCAAGAAAAGTAATTTTACAGCATTGTGAGGAACTATGTCTTGGCATGTATAAATGAACCCATAGGCGTATGACAAAGTAGCCAATAAGTTTGGTCATGTTAGCGGGGTTCATTCTAGAATTCTTCAGAGTATCTAAAAATTAGATACGTCCTCTGTGAAAGCCATTCGTTAAATCTTGCTTTGTCCAACAGCATGCTGATTCCTTTAATTCGAAAATATCATGGATTTGTTAAAGCAGCCACAAAAGTTTTTAAAAATCCCCTGAAGGCAAATTTAGCGCTTCAAGAAGCAATTGCATCATATATATTAGAAAACAAAAGAAAATAACTTCTCCCATTTGTGATACAAATTTTATCGAGAGGCATGAAAGCATATCGACTTTTATTGAGCTACTTAAATACATTTGTATTAGCTCATAAAATATTTCGAAAAACACATGGAAGATTTCTTCAACAGCAGGAGATTTTGTGGCAGTCAGGGAGAAGAATCATTTTCTTTTAAGCTTGCCTGTTTGCCAAAAGGTTTTCTGTCTGACAGTCATAGTAAGTTCTTCAAAAATCTTGTGATATAATATTGGCTGTAACCCATGCTAAAGATGCCTAATTGTTTTAGATAAAATATGCAGAAAAATGAAGTAGAAATCTTTTGTGAAATTTTGTTGTGCATCAAAACTTTGGGAAGACATCTCCCAAACTGAAATAAAGATCCCAAGATTAAGATTTAGACAGGCAACAGGTATAAAACCCTCAAATTACATCCACTGACAAGCAGGGTTGGCAAGTTTTTGCCGAAGGTGGAAAAAACCGCGGAAAAAACCTGGTAAAAACCGTCCCGGCAAAAATAGGTTTTTGCCAAAGAGGTGGCAAAAATAGGCTGTCCATTTAAATTTTTTCCCCAGAAAGAGAAAAATATTTCACAAAAGAAAAAATAAACTGCATACTTAATTAAAAAATCAATATTATTCTAAATTTATTTTAACTTCTAAGTTAAATAAGTATAATTATGCACTTTATGAAAGAATACTAACTTTTATAACAAGATTATAAATGAAAAAATACCAATTTTAATATAAATAAATAGAAACTTCATTTATTCATGTTTATACAATTATTAATTCACATAATAGAACTGTTGAGACTGAGTAGAGCATTTATATTTATAGTTTATATATGTTAGAAATTCGAAGAAACAGCTATAGTAACCTAAATTTAATTTAACATAAAATTATATTTAAAGCAGAAAACTATTAAATTTCAAATATTTCAGCAATATCTTCCTCACAACCTAAATTTTGCTGCTTTAGCATGGCATAACAGTAAACAAGTTTTGAAAGAGTATCTTTTGAAGTATTTCGAATCTCAGTTTGCACAAATGAAAAATTTGAAAAAAATCTTTCAATAGCAGCACTGCTTGCTAGACATATTTGAAAGTGAAAATCTTTTGATAATTAAAAAAAAATATGTATGTTAATGACTGATAAAATACTTTACTTACAGGGGTCTGTCTAGACTTTTCTCGTCTTTGTGAAAATTCTAGACAGTTTTGTGAATTTTAAATTATCAGGTTTTCAGGTTCTACCCTTCACATATAGAGAAGCTAACTAATATATTTTTTGGAGAGTTCATTTGTTTATTAACTGGACAGATTTTATTTTAAAATGATTAAATTTGTGAAAAGTTCAGTTTAAAGGTGAAATGTTGATTTGAGAGACAAATAATTTTATGAAGAGCCCTGTTTGAGGTTAAAGAATTTTGTGAAGGATCCTGTTTTAAGATAAATTAATTTATGAAGGATCCTTTAAAGTACCTAAAATTTTCCTAAACATATCCCTGACTTAAAGTAAAAAAAATTAGATATGTAATTTTTTATTTTGTTCTTAAATTCCTAAGTAAGATTGAATCCCACCTATTTTTTAAAGATTTAAAATATTTCATATTAATTAATAAGCAAATGAAATTAAAATATTAAATAGTACACTGTTAAATTTAATTGCTTATACCATTACTATCCTTATTAGCATGCAGATTTTATTACACATTAAAGACATATAGGTTTTTTCCATTTTTGCCGGTTTTTTCCATTTTTCCCCTGGTTTTTTCCAGTTTTTTCCACTGTCCTGGCAAAAATGCCAACCCTGCTGACAAGCATTACAATATCACGGTTTTATTTCTCCATGTAGAAAGTCTTATACAAAATTTAAATTATTGATTCATTTCGAATGAAGACATTCTAAGAGATTCTCAATTACATCTTCCAGGATGTGCTTCACTGGAAAAAGCGAGCAAATTAGAAAATCCGATGCAATATTTTCAGGATAAAGTGTCAATGTAGCAAGTGAAAGCTGAATATTACGATAAAATCAAACACTTGCTGACGGTTTAGGTTGAAAGTCGAGTAACAACAGTTGGTGCTGAAAGAAATTTTTCGGCAAAGAAAATAATTAAATCATTGACTCGAAGCTTTATGGTCGATGACAGACTGAGTAGCTCTTCCATGATTTCCATTCTTTGGGAAATTACAGAAGATCTTGATAGGTCAATCAGCATCATGGCTAAGAAGAAATTATGATGATTGCAACTGTTGCACTAGTAAACAGTGTTGAATTCAGGGGGTTGCCCAGGAATTGGATATTCCCCTTCCCCCGGAGCAATGAGATATCCTACCCCGGAAAAAATTGTAATTTTGTGTTTTCAATGGTCAAAAAGTACAATTGCCCCCTCTATAGCCCCAAAAATCCCTCCCGGAGAAAAGTGCCCGAATTCAAAACTGCTAGTAGTAAATTTATTTTATCAAGAGTATCATTTATAATTATTATAATCAGAGAATGTGAAATGCAAACACAATTTTTATGATTACATATGAATGTAGCAATTTTTTTTTCAAAAAAATAATGCATGTAATTTATTTCATTTATGGATCAATAGTTTCAAGACATCACACTCATAATGTCAGATTCTCGCACTTTAACATTAATCCTGTGTTTTAAATCAATACAAATTATTTGTTTGCATTTCAATTTTTTACAACTTTTTTTTTTCCTATAATAGGGGAGAGGGGGGCACGTTTGAACAATTTTTTAAAAAATCAATACATTTCTTATTTGAATTATATTTTTTGAGTTTTAAGTATTAGGGGGAACTAGGGGACATTGATACAGCTTTTTTCAAAAAAAATTTTTGGTGTCTAGAAAGCAGAAATTTCAAGTTATTTTTCTATGTGATGTCAGCAAAACCTGTGTAGTGTGTTATAAAAATGTACAATCGTTGTTTTACATACTATTTTTGCATGTAATTTAAAAAAATCAAAAAAGTAATTTGTATCAATGTGCCCCATCCCCGGGGCAGATTGATACACTTTGACCTTGTCTGGGAAAAATGGAGACAAAATAACAGCAATCCCTATTTTTCATAGAAAAATAGTTAGCAAACCATTTAATATATATTTATAGACATTAAAATCGCACACAATTTATTTGTAAGCGATATTAACACAATCAAAATGAAATGTATAATGACCTGATGTTCTGGCTGTTCCTTGTCTGTTTGTTGGCTGTGGTAACTTTGTCATATGTGGCACTTTAACCCCAGAATTATCTTCTTTCTTAGGAAAGGTGAAAGAATTACCAGGTTTTCTGTTTATAAATCGGTTTATAAACAGAAAATAAAGGATAATTATTTTAAAAATTATGTTTATAATATAATTATCCTGTACTGTTCTGCAGCTTGTTTCTCTTACTTAATATTTCTCAAGTCGATAATACTTTTTTCTCTGGAGAATCAATATAAATTTGAGATTTGCCAGGCTGCCATCCATTTCTTTTGTTAATTCTACTAGCACTAGATATTGTGTAAGTTTGTACATCTTCTGTTTGCAAAAATACTATAAAATGTTCTAATATAAAAAAATTAGAGCTATTTCACTTCAATAAAAACTAATAGTAGAAATTTTTGATGAAAAATGGTTAAATTAAGGAGTGTAGGTAAAAAAAAATAAATAAAAAGTAATGAAAACATGAACTAGGAAAGGATTTAGGTTGTATCAATGTGCCCCATACAGGCATTTTGAATAAAATGAGTAGCAAATCCAACACTTCATAATTTATCTAACAATAAAGAATGAGGAACTGATAGAGAGTAGCTTTACTTACCAGGGAGGGTATTCTTTTCGGTTGAAAATACTGGAACAGTTGTATAATACCATTTC
Organism: Maratus speculifer; assembly: GCA_964019185.1. Classification (NCBI taxonomy): domain Eukaryota; kingdom Metazoa; phylum Arthropoda; class Arachnida; order Araneae; family Salticidae; genus Maratus; species Maratus speculifer. Next base: position 216,447,099 of record OZ025289.1, read on the forward strand.
AATTGTACTACTCAAATTTACTTTTGACCTACAAAAACAATCACCCATTCCATTTCATCAAACTATTGAATCATTCCAAAACTTTCTGTATGTAGTTAATTTCACTAGTATCACCTTTTAGAGCTGTTGTGAAACTTCCTGTAATGACCCCATGTGCTGTACAGGGGGTATATCAATGTTCCCCAGTTCCCCCTACATAATAAAAATAGTGCATTTCTTCATCATATGAACCAGAAATTAAAAGTTTTCCATATAAATTAAAAAAATTGTGAGGATTTAAAAAGCTGTAATATTTCTGTCAACCTGCCCCATGTAGGTGTACCTTTGAACAAATGAATAAAATATGAAAATATTGAGAGTTTTCATAAAACGCTGCATATGTTTTAGGAATATAAAGTAATATTAATAAAATTTAATAACTATATTTTATTGAAACTAATAATTTTTCTATTTAACCAAACATAAATCCATCAAAGTTGATGCCAAAAATCATTGTTGAAACAACACAGAATGTCTCTCCAGTTATGTTTCGTTGAGATTTTTTTTTTTTTTTTTTTTTTTTTTTTTTTTTTTTTTAATATCCTTGAAATACACCAATATGATATCTGATGCCACTGAAAAATTAAATTTTTCACATTCACACTTTTTATGAAAAAAACCTTACTTAAATTCTGTTTTATATAGTACGAAAGTACTAGTAATTCCGTAGTTTTGGAAAGAGTAAATGAAAGAGTGTAGGCTTTGTCAGACAAGCCTACTAAACCATGAACCATTATTGTGTATCTGGATTTTGCAATCATCAAATAAATGAATGCCATCATCAATTTAGGTTTGAAACTTCCAATCGCTGATAATCCAGAGATTGTAATAAATGTGTGCAGTAAAGAACGATTGTTAACAGTAAAAGTTCATGTTCTTTGATATTCTTAATTAACCTCTTTCACAAAAATAAAATTCCAAAAATATTTAGGTACCATTGACAACTCTTTACTTCATAGTTTTAGATGTCCAATGGTGCCCCATCACATGGAGTTAAACATTGTTAGTTTATGCTTTTTAAGTTTCGCAAAAAATGTTTCCTAAAAACTCTCCGGTTTCCGAACCAGTTTAGAAACTGGAAATGCTCTTAAAAGTTAAAAAAATTGCAACAGAAATTGAAAAAATTAAATATGAAATAACAATATTTGACATAGCTAACAAGCATTCTATGTAGAAACACACATTAGGATAAGCCTAGATTATTTTTAAATTTTTTACTGAATATTATTCAAATTACTTTTGTAAGAACAGAAAAAATTCCAAAATTGAGCCACTCCTGAAAGAAAATCCTGGCTATGGGCCTGTGTAAATGCTATTTTAATGTTAGCTTGTAAGGCAAATTGTCAAGTCTGTTACCATACAAAACTACTGAAAATACTCAGCTTTAAATTTATTAAATTTTTTTTAAATCAATTTATTTTGAAGTGACTTATGTCTCTAAATTTCAAAACATGATATTTGTCAATAATACTTAAATTAAATTGAAATGAGAGCCAGTTTTAGCCACAAATTTTGATCACACAGAAAATTATTCAAGAACTTTTTCTAATAATTACAGTATATATTCATATAAATTATTACATTTTAAGGAAATTGCATATTTTTTCTCAGTTAAATAAAAAATAAAAGTTTAATGGTGAAAAATCATATTAATATAAAAATAGCATTAAACTAGCTGGATGTGCTGATCCCAAAACTTTCTTCGATCTCATATGTACATTTTAATATTCAAAAAGAATAGTTACTCATTTTAATGCTTTAATAATTTTAATTCAATACCATACCAACTTTGATTTTCATCTTAAATTTCTGCTTCAGTCAATTAATTGCAGTAAAAATGAATTTCCATCTCTGCACAAGCCGATGGACAATAGAATGATAAGCAGATTTTTTTTTTCAAATTCAAGGAGGACCTACTTGCCATACCAAAAAATAATCATACACAAATATTTTAGTTCAGTTTTAGGTATAACTTCATACACTTTTAGGTGGCACAATATTGAAAATGGCACAAAAATCGCTATTGCAGCGCCCCCTTCCGGCAGATGTTTTTCAAATTCAGGGAGGACCAAATAACAATAGCCAAACATTTACGGAAAAAATTTGGTTCAATTCGATGCATAACTTCATACACTTTTGGTTGGTACAATATTGAAAATGGAACAAAATCACGATTGCAACGCCCCCCTTCCGTCAGATTTTTTTCAAATTCAGTGAGGGCCAACTAGACATAGCCATATACCTACACAAAAAGTTTGGTTCAATTCAATGCATAACTTCATATACTTTTAGTTGGTACAATATTGAAAATAGCACAAACATTGTAATTGCAGTACCCCGTTCCGGCAGAATATTTCAAAACTGAAGGAGAACCTGCTGACCACAGCCAAAAACATTCACAAAAAATTTGGTTCAATTCTATGCATAACTTCATACAATTTTTTATGGTAGAATGGCGACATATGGACACACACACAGACAGACATTTTGTAAAAACATGTTTTTTGGAATATCTGACCCCTAAAACATTTAAATCCAACGAAAACTGGAAGTCAAAATAATTTCGATTATAATACTTTCTTCTATTGAAGACAGGGTTGGGAAAAAATCATGATTTTTTTTAAAAAAATCAAAAAAATCTGATTTTTTTTTATTTAAATCAGTTTTTTTTTATTTAAATCGGATTTATTTGATTTTTTTAGAATTTCATTTTAAATTATTGTGTTTTTATGTTTTTACAATACATGAAGCAGTTTTTTTATAATAAATAACTAAAAAAGAATAAATAGTATTTATAATTTATAAAAATAATATAAGAAATAAAAATAATTATGAAATTTAGAAAATACTATATTCTAGTAACTGATTGGTACTAAAAATTAAACATCTAGATTTTAATCTAAAGCCATTCTATTATTTTGTAATTCAATTGTGCACACTAAATAAAAAATAAACTTAAATATGTTGTAAATTAATAGAAAATAGTAAAATTTAAAAAACAAATTAAATATTCATTTAATGCAATCTATTTATTAAGGGATAAAAATCACAATTAATTCAATATTTTTTAAGCAAATAGAAATAAATCAGGGATTTAATTAAACAAAAACAAAAATTTAGAAGCTTTGCCACAGCCTAATTTATTAAGAAGGCTTGAATGAACTAGTCCAAAAGAAGAAAATTGTCATTATATTCCAGCAGATGAAGCCACGGCTGTTGTTATTTGGTAAATAAATTCAATTTTAAATCAACCGATTCTCTCTTTACCTCCCATTACATAAAAGGACTTCCACCAATTATAATCTGTCATAATATCTGAAACTTTTTTCTCAAGCAATGGTAATTTTTGGAATGGGTCATTTTTTGCTTGAAAATGTGCTATAGTGGTGAGAAGATTTAGACAATTTTCTTTAATGAATGCCAAATCTTATAATTTTTTTTTTTTTTTTCTCTACACTAAGTGAAATTTCATTTTGATTTAAAACAGAGGGACTTAATAAAACTTTAGCAAAATGACATCCATTAATAGCTTATTCATATCTTGCTTTAAATTTTGTAATTCTATCTCTATATAAAACCTTTTCTTAACTTTTTACCAAAAATTTTCCATTGATATGTGCATTTGGCAAGGGAACAATCCTCTTTTTGGATTGTATCCAGGGCACAAGCAATGGGTTTGAAAACTTCAATTATAAGCTCTGCATTTCTTTTAATATTTAAGTGCATTACTGTTTTCTTGATATCAAAACTTATATTTTCTCGGTGCTCTTCACATACTTTTACTATTTTTGACCAATTTTTTATGTATGATTGAAAACGGTTAACATGAGAATTCCACCTTACATCTACTGGAATATGTAATGCAGTGTTGCCTTCACTATTGTACCAAGCTTTATTGAAATGAGTATTTCGGAAATATTTCACTATTTTTATAAGATCACTGATTGTTTTACTCAGTATATCTTTTGCCAACAAGTTTAGAACATGGACAGAACACTTATACATAATTACATCATTAACCCATATCATACCAAGCATTGAAAGAAATATAATTTTAAAATAAAATCTTAAATATATGCTTCATTAAGCCTATGTATACACACAAAATCAAAAAACTTACCAATTTTTTATTAGCTTGATTGGTAGAGGCTGTCCTAAAAATAGGACAATGGTATAATCCACTGCTATTCATTATTAGATGAATGGGATGGGACAAAACATCTTAAGCATAGTCCGACGTTACATTATTTTACATATTGTGGTTGGTTTTCCTGTGCAAGGTTTTAGCTGGCATCTTCTTTGTCGGTTTTCTGGGTGTTTTATCAAGACATGCTCATTCTGAATGGAATGGGACAAAACATCTTAAGCATAGTCCGACGTTACATTATTTTACATATTGTGGTTGGTTTTCCTGTACAAGGTTTTAGCTGGCATCTTCTTTGTCGGTTTTCTGGGTGTTTTATCAAGACATGCTCATTCTGAATTCTTAAAAAATCTGCATTAGTCTGTTGAAGACTCAATTTTCTGTAAGATGGTTTTCTTGGAATAGAAATCCCCAAATAGGCAACTGTTATGTGCCTTCGAAAATCAAGCAGGCTCAGACTATTTTCTCCAAATAACTGATTGAGCTTCCATGAAGCAACAAGCGCTATTTCAAATGCATTAACAAATAATGGCCAATACCATTTTTCCCCTTGAATTGAAGTAAAGTAAGATGCTGCATGATTATCAAACAAGTCAACTCCATTTTTGTATTTATTGTAGGATGTAATGCACGCAGGTATCTTTACCTGTTTTCTACCACCCTTTACTCTTCTTTCTACTGTTGAGATACTTTTTGTTTCTTCGAAATTAGTGATTACAGAAACAACCCGATTGTCATTCCACCGAACTGCAGCTATTTTGTTCCTTATATCGAATCTGCTGTCAGAAAATCCACGTTCCAATTTCGACATTGCTTTTGAAGACATAAGTGGACACTTAGAGATTCTATTTTCTCTAACAGTACCTGTAACGAAGAAGTTCTTGGTTGCCAGAATGGATAGCAGTTCATGGGAAGTAAAGATATTATCCATGTAAATTTTATGTATCTAAGGATTTGCAATTATTGACAGCAAGTTCTGGAAAACTGTGTGAGATAATGGCTCATTCACTTTTTTCTGACATGGTTAATTCTTTTTAACCTTTATTTTTTTTTCTTTTGCCCTTCTAGAGTTTTCATAGCTTGGCATTTGGATATTGATGGTATATTGTCGATAGATGCAGGTTCTGTTTTATTCTGCTTTGCACCTTGGTACGGTATAATATAATACGGGAATCCATTGAAAGAAGTTAGCATCCATAATTTATATCCAAATTTGACTGGTTTTCCTTTTATATACATCTTACAGCTATGTTTTCCAAAGTATCTAACCATTCTTTCATCAATACTTAAAAATTCCGAAAATACTCCAAATTGTTGAAGGCCTTCATTTAACAGATTATAAAGTGTCCCCACTTTAAAATAGCGATCATTCCGATCAAGTCGCAAGTTATCGTTAAAATGAAGATATTTCTTTATTTCGTAATATCTGTTCCTTGACATCGATTTACTTACAAGTAAAGTTCCAGTGTCGGGTGCATTTTCCCAGTACATTTTCTCTTGAGGTAAAATATGATAACCGCTATAGAAAAGAATTGCTAAAAATTGTTTCATTTCATCCATGCTTATTTCAAAACCATGATTATTATTTTGTCTGGAATATTTAATTGATTCTTCAACCGTCAGCTCAATCATTTTCAAACAGATCATTTCAAAAAGTTCAATAGGAAATTTACCAGCCACATTATCTTTAACTCTTTGAAGTCTCTCATGAGGAAATGCTTTTGGAGAACGTTCGAACTTAGGTTCGCATTTTTCCCATTTCGGATTTACAGAAATGTTTTCATTTCTATTTGGATCTAAAATTTCAATCTTTCCTGCAACCTCTGTAGAATCTACTTCATCACACATGATTTCTTCTACTTTCCTTACATATGAATCATCAATGTCCTCTGTGTCACTCATTAAATCAAGATCTGGAGGTACAATAACTAATTCATTGTCATTGTCTTCAAAATCACTATCATCTAAACTCGACCAAAAGTCCAAGGCTTCCTGCGTAGTTAAAAATTTACGAGACATTTTTAAGCATTAGGATCTAAGTAGCTTCCGAAACGAAGCAAAGAGAAACGACGTACACAATAATTTTACAATGCAATTTTTTTTACTTTCTTACACGGGGAGTCCCCTCACACAAACCAGTCTGACACGTGACCACGCAGGGTACGTGTACACCTGCAGACACACATGATCTGCAGGTGTTAGAGAAACTATTTAAAGATTATCCATACAAATGTTTGGAATATCACAGAGAAGAATGGATTATTCCCATTACTTAATGTAGGGATTATGTATCAGTGGATTATACCATCGTCCTATTTTTAGGACAGTATGAAATATAAGGAAAATAGACCATTTAGATATATATTTTTAATATATCTTTTTATCTGTAGGAAATTATAGAATATTACTTCAATAAATTTATATAACCGTTATTTTTAATAGTAAAATCTTTCAAGAAATAATGTACTGAATATGTAAGAAATAAATCTTCAAAAAATCACCATTTTGAAAAATTAAAAAAAAATATTTAACATTAATTTAAATTAACAATAAGAGCAGAGATATACTTAACAGACTTTTAACAATATATCGCCTTTAATTTGAATTAAAATACTCAAAAGAATTTATATAAAGGCCATTCATACACGGTGTCCTATTTTTAGGACGATGGTGAAATATGGGTTAAAACCTTTCTTTTCTAATTCATTTCACATTTTAGCCATGTTAGCCAACACCTGCTATTTATTTACACCTACTTCTTATTTCTCTGCTGACTAATTTCCAACATTTAAAAAAAAGAAAAAAATTGATTTAAATCAAAATCAGCTGATTTAAATCAGTTGATTTAAATCGTGCCAACACCGATTGAAGATAGAAGAAAGTAAAAAACATGTGACAACAGACTTGACATCTGGTATCAATGAGATACCAATGGAACGAAACTTCATCAAACTTCTTGGAGATTCAGATAGGGATTCCAAATTTGAAAGCTTTGCTTGATATTTCAGAATTTTTCATATAAATATCTTGCCTGTTCAGTATTTTGTTAAACATGTGATTTTTATCTGAAAACATAATGGAATTTGTTTGGGTTGGCTTACATGCAGGTCAAGAAGTTTATCAGTATTTTGTCATTCAAAATAGGAGGAATCAACTTATATGATAACAGAAGAGTAAAAAAAAGTAATTACAAAAATAATAAGAGTATTCTTCAGTTTGCCAAGGAAATATAGAAAACATGGATTCTATCAATCAAGCATTGATATCAATGCTTGATAAGAATTAATTAACAAACCTAAAATTCTATCAGCATGACTTACTACTAAAAAGCATTATAGCTTTTTTTAAAAAAGGCATTCCTAATGAAGAAGCAAAAAAAGAAATTGGTTGCTTTTGATCCATCCTCCTTGAACAATTAAAATTTTATTAATTTGTACATAGAATTAATTCAAAGACTATTATGTTTGCTGTGTTAAATATTAAACATATTTTAGCATTTTAATTCTATAAGTAAAATAATTAAAAACTTCTAATTGTATAAAGCATATTGTATAATTTATTTATTTCTGAGGTGAGGTGAGTTTACTGGTACCTTAATTTGACCAAAAGTGGGAAAGCACCTATATTTCCTTTCACCTGTACTCTATTTAAAACCAAATTTGAGTTTCTCCTTTGTGTCTTAAAAATAAAATTTGTTTCTTTCTATTTAGATAATGCAAACAAACAAATTTCGATATCTAAAATTCAGAATAACTGAAAAATCTTATGAAAACATGAAAATTTGTTTAATAGTCATGATAAAAAAGCTTAAATTATTACATAAGAATAAAATAATGTGATGCCATTCTTCTAAAATGACATCTCTAATACAAATTTTTGATAGATGAAATTAAAATCATAATGCATTATTTACATGTAAACATTCATAAGAAAAAGAAAATGACAACATTCATATTTGTCTTTTACATTGAAAACAGGCAACTTTACTATCTTAATTGAAGCTAGGCATATTTTTCAAACGAGTTTCATTAATTTCAACAGCATTTCCTCAGATCCTATAAGAAGAAAAAAAATTAGTTTTCCTAATTGTGAAATTAATAGGACATTTGATTAATTTAAACTTATGGACAAATAGTTTAAAACAATAAAGTAGACATTTCAGGCTTTAAACAAAACCCTCATCAGTATCTGATATTTTTGCAAGCTAATATTTTTCTTGAAGAAGCTATATTATTAAGAATTTTCTTAATTTTCTATCACTTTATTGTCTTTTTAAGCTTACCTATGTATACAGCATCAAATGAACTTCAATTACTGTTGGTATATTCAATATAGAAGACCAGATGCTATTGTCAATAAAGTTAGTGAAATATTTGTGTCAGTTGTTGGACCAGATAGCTCAATAGGCAGAGATATAGAGAAAAGTCAATACCATCAACTTTTAAATTTTGATTAAGGGCTATGCATATAAAATGTTATTAACTGTTTGGTAATTTTAGATCCCCTTACAATATCAAGCTTGAACTAATAAACTTCCAATTTGGTTTATTGAACTTTGAACTACAATTAATATATGCATGCACATATAAATATGATAAAACAGCATTCGAAATCCCTGGTAGTCCGCTGGTCCGAGACCACCGATAATTCAATCAGACCACTAATTTGAAAAATTTAGTGGTCTGCAGGACCAGTGCCGTTTTTCAGGACCTGAGAAAACTGCAACCGATAGTACATACAGGGATGCCACTCAGAAAATAGCAAAAAAGAGGAAATTATGCGTAAAGTAAAATTTACGACATTTTTCACAACTTTATGTGTGAATTTTGAAAATTATACTGTTTATAATAAACTAAATAAAGAATTACAGCTTTTCTTTTGTTGTAAACTTTTAATTTATAAGAGTAAGTTAAAATGATTTTTCTTTAGTTCACAGTATTTTACATCAATTAAGGTAACCCAGCAACAGGTTCAGTGAAGAATTTTATGTATCGCATCATTTTAAACCAATTCAAGTAACCCAGCAATAGATTCAATGAATATTCCACAAGTGAATAGCAAAATTTTGCAGGTTGTTTTTTTTATTTGATAAAAATAGCTGTTATATTTCATGATCGTTTGGCGAAAATCACCGTTTTATTTAGCGATCGTTTGACGAAAATCGCCATTTCACATCATGATCGTTTGATGAAAATCATCGTTCCACATCGTGATCTTTTGACAAAAATCGTCGTTTCACATTGCGATCGTTTCAGAAAAATCACCGCTTCGTTTCGCGATCATTTGACGAAAATCGCCGTTTCATATCGCGATCGTTTGACGAAAATCGTCGTTTTACATTGTGATTGTTTGACGAAAATCGCCGTTTTATTTAGCGATCGTTTGACGAAAATAGCCGTTTCACATCATGATCGCTTGACGAAAATCATCATTCCACATCGCGATCGTTTGACGAAAATCATCGTTCTGTTAGTTTAACATTACGAGGACGTAATGCATTGGGGTTTAAAAAATATAGCAGAGTGCTAAAATACAGTGGAAAGCGTTATTGCTGTTTTTATCAAAACCCCCAAAATTAAATTGTGTTAACTATGGTAAATAAAGATATTGTTAATTTAAATTAATGTTTAAATTAATTTAAACTAATTAATAATTAATTTAAATAATTAATTTAAATTAATGTTTAAATTTAATTAATTGTGTAAGTACTTTAAACAAAAATAAAGATAACATATTTAAAAATAAATATCTATTTATTAAATTTCAATATATATATTCAACAGAAACATATTTAATCTATATCATAATAAAACAACAATTAAATCCATTAAAATCTTTAAATCACATAACATTTACCCATAGGATTAATTTATTTATAGAGGAGAATATTAGAAAGAAAAAGATTAGACTCACGACATGATTGCTTTTATGTATATTAACAGCCAACAATCCAGGACATTGATGCAAAGATTTAATCCATTCCAAGGAAGATCCTACTACTTCATTAATGGAAGTGCTTTACCTTGGAAATGGTCTGACACAAGAAAAATACACCTGCCCTTATCATCGGCATACTTCAGCCTCTATGGAAATTATATAACAGCAAGTCTCTACTTGAGAATATGACGATTACCAGTTCAAGCAGGGAAGGAGGTTTAAACAAACACCGATGTTACTCTTCCCAATAAACTCTTTAAATCGCCTTCAAGGCACTTAAAATCAAAAACAGGCCCGTCACTTCATTCCAGGAGACAACAGCCAAAATTCTCTATAACACAAAGATGACTCACACTAAAAGTCCTTTAATAAAGAAGACGAACTCAAAAGCAGGAACTAAGCTGAATCGTAATCACTTTAAATGTTTTCCATACTGACCAGACATCCGACAAAACTCTACTTAAAACATTAGAACAGTCGAACCCACAGCGGCGGATAGAAAGCGTGAATGAACTGACAAGAACCTGCCCGCTATTCTATTTATATCTTACCGGCAGACTAAAACTAAACTCTACGCATGACAGCCCATCCTTCTACCAGTTTCCAGAACGTCATATGCAAAACTAAAGATGACGTGGATTGAGATATGATCTACAATCGCGACGCCATCTGTTATTGCTTTTATGAATTACTCAGTTAAACAACTGGGATTAGATCGGGAATTACGTACGGAAGTTCAATATGTTGCCGGTGTTTATAAAGAACAGACAGGTGGTTTTAGAAACAAGTTTCTTTTTAAATTTATTAACTATAGAATTATACTTTATAAGAAAAAGACTATGTTTGGAAAAAGGTAAGTTAAATTTATTCAGTTACTTTAATAAAGTTATGTTAAATAAACTATTGAAATGATTTGTATTTAAAATGTTTTTATGATAGCTATGGTAAGTTAAATAGAAGTAATTAACATATAGAGATAATTAATATAGGTACTTAAGAAATGAATTAATAAAGATATTTAATTTGAAAAGTATTATAAATTAGTGCAAGGGTGATAAGAAAAAGGTCCTACTATTTCTGACAAATGCCCCCCCTCTTATCAACCCGAGCACTATAAAAAAATTACAGAAACCAAACGTCGGCCTAAAAAGTTAAGACTTCATGATTCATCCAATTGCCAGTAATCCTTCTAACACCTGCATAAAAAAAAACCTACAAAAGCTTCCAAAAAAATTATATTCAGCCCCCCAAAAGTCAAAAAAAAAATCTATATTCCTTAAATCCAAAGACCCATGCATCAAGTCCTAGAATGCTGAAAACAAGAAAAATTACCTTTATGATTCTCCTCTAATTATCACATTAAAACATAAACATACACATTTAAAAACAATTAAAACTAAAAAATATCACAGATAAGGTATTCATCACAGTTCAAATCTAATACAAAAAAATGCAGCTCAATGCTAGAATATTATGTCACATATTTTGTCATTTAAACTTAAAGTCTGCTTAACAGAAATTCCCATAATGTTCATTATACATTTAACATACAAAATTCCTGTCAATCAACTTAATTTAACAATATACCTAAAAATCTTTACATGTGACATCTTAACAAATCTTTATATATATCCATACACCCACCTAAAAAAATGAATAGAAGACTATTAAAATAAAACTCTAAATTTCTCATATTTACTGATTTATTACACTTTAAATATTTCTTCAGGATGAATGCTGAATTAACGGATAACACTTAAATTTCACCTACCATTTAGCCTAAGTACTCAACACGTTGTCTGTTCCACACATGAAAAACTATTGTTAATAAAACGAAGAGACTCACGAATCCATGTCGACCTAGACCGTAAGCCCCCCTTACAAAAAGTTTTAATTTCAAAAAAATTTATACTGTCATCCTAACATCTCCCATGTCTAAGAATCCTTATACACTGGACAGCACAAAACTAAACCTAATGTCCCACATCTAGGACAACCAAAAAATATTTATGAATGAAGTGGTACATCACACTCATTCATCACTCACCATACTGAATCCAACGGATCAATCCCGAGACCCCGGGTAAGTATGTACCAGAATTGGCCCAAGGGTTCCAGTATTCCCTAACAGCACTAATGCAAATGCACGCACATATTCATCTACATTGCTTTGGGCCCAAAGACTCCACACCAAACACTCACAAAAATGGACATAGACATAGGCTGTACAGGAGACCAAAACTGCAAAATCCAAAGAATTCTCTTAATTATTTATTCAATGACTACATCAAGTCATACCCAAAAACAATCCAGAAAAAATTTTTCTAACAGACAACTCACGTACTTATACGGCTACTCAACACACAACTCAACCTCTATCAAAAAATGTTTTTCCAGGGAAGTTGTTGTTACTTGTCGGGACTAAGAAACTGCCAAGGATTCTAGCTTCAAGCACATCCTCAAGGCCTGACAAACCCCAAATTCAAAAACAATATGAGACAAAAATCTTTTTATTCTTTCATGTTGAAAGCACCTTACCGGCTATCCTTGATCAGCATTATCCTTCATAAATCCAAATTTAACTTTAAACTATTTTCTTAAAAATTACTACAAACTGAAAAAAAATCCAATTCCCTTTTAATCATTGCAAACCAACCGAAATTCCATTTCTCAAATTTTAATTTCTCAAATCTTTCTAAAAAAATCCTCTATCCTTAAACAAACAAGAAGAGACCAGCTCACTAAAATCTTTAAAATCTAACAAATTCTAGATCAATTAAAACTAAGCTAGTCCAGCAGCTGACTAAATCCAATTGTAAACCACATCTAGCCGTCCCTTCCTTCAGCTTCACAAGAGTTCCTCCATATTACAAATTCAATTCTTACCAATCAGGAACCATTCAACTTGCTTAATTTATGAACTGTAGAGCCCTCCATACCAACCACTTCTAACCTTTCTTAGCAAGACAAATTTAAATGCCACACCAAAGCCATATACAATCCTTAAGAAAATCTATACTCAATTTAGAACAATTTCAAATTATCAAAAAAAAATTCAAATTCTTTACTCATGAATCCACTATATCAAAAACAGAAAAATGCCAGAACTAATGTATTTGTAACATCTGTCCCGTCGCCTCAATTAATAAGTACATGTAGACCCATATTTCATGGATGACCACATTAGGAACTTGATCTCCTCTAAAAAATTTAACTCCTCGCACTCTTCACCCCGTTATATTCTCCTATAAACAACCCTTTATAAATTCAGATTAAAAAAATAAATATAACTCAAAACCAGATTTACTAACTACCCAAAATTCAAATATTTTCAGGCAGAAAGCATCTACTGTCAAAATGAGATTTAACTAAAAAGGATAAGGAAAATAAAGAGGATAAATGCGATGGTATAACCACCACCAAAGAGACCATTCTCCAGTTCCAATACTATCCATCAAGGCGACACAAGCACTATTTCATGATAGAAAATATTTTACCTAAAAACATTCTGTCCGACAGTGAGCGAAAGAGAACATCTGAACTGCAATCCCCACTGCCGAACAGAAATATTAAAAACTGCAATTACTTAATAAATACTTTAAACTGAAATTACTTTAAAAATTTACTTTTAATTGAAAATTACTTAAAGATTATTTTTACTTGTAAATTACTATACTTAAAAATTTGCAATTCCTTAATCAAATTATCTTTAAAGTTCCAAGATTCATGAGCAATTATATAAAAATAAATGAACATTTACTTTCAAGAATTTCAATAGGAAGTCACTTCAATAAGGATATTCTTTCCATATCACATCAAGTAAATCCTTCACAAGGCTAATTACATGCCATTTAAGATACTTGATTACTTAAAGACTCCCTTCCTTTAAAGAAACTTCTTGAATAATGCATATAAAAAATTCAATAAAAACTTTAAACCTTTATAATGAAAAAATTTACACTTTTATTTTTCAAATAAGAAAATAAAGCAAAAATATATTAAACTGACAAATAAATCGATACAAAACTTCATGGCATAATCAAGGTTTATATTTAGTATGGCTCTTGCATATAATTACACTTGTATTTGAATATCAACTTTAATTCTAATCAAGAAGATTGAAAAGCCCTTTCTCTTACACATTAAATATTCACACAAGAGTACTAAATTTTTACACATCTTTCTTTAGATACTTTAACCTTAAGTTTTTCAGGAACAGAAGCAAATTAAACTACTAATTATTCAAATTTATTAATAAAAATTCATTTAGATGAGCCAAGAATTAGAAACCAAACAAAGTTCAACCCAATGGTCATTATAACCTTTGACATCTTAATCTGTTACTTTCCCAGATTTCTATCATTAACACAAAGTTGAACCTCTAACATCGGTCCCCCCACAATTGACTCATCCTTAAAAAAATTTAACCGATAACTCTCCTCTTTAAACTTTTGAAAATTAACTTAACATCAATATTTTAAAACTTTTAACTTTAGTATTTTAAAAATAACAAAACTCAAATCCTCACATGTATTCATCATATCATGGTATGGATCTTCTCTAAAAATCTAACACCAAATATGAAGGATCCCCCATATGATGAACACAAAAATTTAAGTTTTAAATCTATAAAAAAAATATCAAAACTTTAAACTTATATTTTAATCTCAAATTATAAACAAAATAACATATCCTTATTTTAATTTATTAATTGAAGTACTTTACTATTTTATATAAGACTTTAAAAGAGGGAGAGTAAAAAAAAATGTCTAAGTATTAAACTTCATTTTCATTCAATTTATTAACTGGAAAATAAAAATTTTATTATATTTACTGAAAAAAAAAATGAAATTTCAATTAAGAAATAAGCCATTTATATATTTACTTTCAATATTAAACTTTTAAACTAAAAAAATATTAATTTTTAAATTAATCAAATCTAATTAATCATTACTCTGTCCTGAAAACAAAAAACTCCTCATCTTTGCCCTAATTGGCTTCCTTCATTTAAATATCAAGGCAAAAGGTCGGAGGCCCCACTAGTTCAAACAAAAATTTAAACTTTTAAAAACTTAACATAAATACATGCAAAAAAAATTTAACAGTCTTCATTAAATGATGGGGTATAAATACATCAATTCTCATTATATTTCAAAATTTTCTAGAAAAACAGATGAATACCATTAAAAATTACAACACAAAAAAAATAAAAAAAATCTTGATCACAGATCGCCAACCGCTGTATCGTTCCATCTTGCAAAAAGTTCATTCACCGCTAAAATAAAGTTCAGTCTGCTCCTGGTCAGGCAAAACAGTCAGCAACAATTCGTTTAAGTCGAGGTCAAACAATGGCAAGATTAGTCCACCAAGAGACATCTGGAACTCCGCATGTCCGTTAAATCAAAGTTCAGTTTCCAAAAAGTCAATTCCATTCACAAAACATCTTGCTATTCCAAGTAAAACAACAGCACATCGATGACTTGGCGCCAGCACGCTCCACTTAGGGAACGTACTGACGTTAACGTTGACGTAAACTTTAATCACATAGCGGCACAATATCTCGTATCGTTGCAGCGATGAATTCTTCAATTTACTAGATGAAAGACGATCAAACGAAGTACAGAACTCCTCGTTCACCAAAAACCTTGAACAATCAACTCCAGATGATTCTCAGTCGAAAACTTCTATCTCCATAGCCATCCTTAAGTTCCAAAGCCTCGAACAAAAACAGTTCAGGATTCACATTCCAGCACATCCATC
This sequence comes from Maratus speculifer, assembly GCA_964019185.1. Lineage (NCBI taxonomy): Eukaryota > Metazoa > Arthropoda > Arachnida > Araneae > Salticidae > Maratus > Maratus speculifer. Next base: position 216,462,979 of record OZ025289.1, read on the forward strand.
TCCATGGCCATCTTCAAAACGATGATTAATCAGTAGTTGAGTCATCTTTTTAAAAAGTAATGATCGCAATCATGGCGTGAGCCGAATGTTATATTACCCTCTTAACTTACACTATATTTCACTTAAAGAATTTATGTATTGAAAATTTAATCAAACATTAGCAAGCTTTTAATTTCCTTAACTATCTTAATCAAAAAAAATTCTATCAAATTTAAATATTTCTAACACGATGTAATTTAAACTATTTACTTTTTAAAAATTACTTAAATATTTAATTGATACAGTTCAAAACAGATTAACTTATACCTAGATTAACCATCAAAAGTTCGCGGCCCCCCCAACTAAAATTATCTTTAATACCCGTGAAGGGCCGGAATAAATTCCTTCTTATTAACTAACTAAACCTGGTATTAAATAGGGATGGGACGAATAGTGATTTGGCCGAATAGCCAAATACCGAATATTCGGCCAAATTTTAGGCCGAATAGTAAAATTTTTTTCCAATAAAGAAAATAAAATTTTATTATATATAATTTAAAAAATAGGAGCAACTTAATAATTATTACTCTTAAATGTGTTTTTAAATGTATTTTTAAATTTGAAAAACTTATTTTAACACAAAAAAATTATGAAATTGCATTATATCCTTTATTCTAATGTACATCAAATTGATTTTCAGTAAGTCAAGATGGGAAAATATTTCCATTAAAATATGAAGAATGTACTTCACTTTTACTATCAATTTATACTTCTCGTATCCAAAATCAATAATATTCTTAATCTCTCTCTCTCTCTCTCAGAACTCACAAGGACATATTTTCTGAAATAACCTTTAATGAAGTAAATTTGATCATTTAGAGTTTGTGTCCCTAGTGATAAGCAAATTTGTAAGAATGAGACTGTTCTGAAATCAGATGCCAAGCTTTAAATTACAAATTACGTTAAAGCAAAAGGTTATGCTTAAAGTAGAATGCATATGTTAACAAAATCTTTGATATTTGAATCGGCACATACAATATTCAACTTCAATATTCCACTTATTCAACAAGCATTAAAAGGATAAACAGAAATTGATAACAACATGAAGGAAGGAAGATTAAATTAAAAATATATACATAATAATATTACATATTTAAGTCAGTAACTATGCAAATAATTATTTAAAAGTGAAAACTATAGAATGAAAAAATTATTTTGTTGAGTATTTAGAATTTATATTAAAATACAGTAGACTCTCTCAAATCCGCACTCCTAAAATCCACAACTCTCTAAAATCTGCACATATTTTACAGATGAAAACAATAAAACATTCAGTCAGATGTAGGTGCAAAATTTGACTTTTTTAGTTTTAATATCAATTCCATATATTTTTTAATTTGTAATTTTTGTTAAGGATATTGAATTCACGTGTTTTCATAGATAAAGAATATTTTATTTCTGAAAAAATAAAGATATTTCTGATATCATTGGTAATCACAATCTTACCAAATATATTAATGTATTAATCAAGCTTTTTTAGTTATTAAGTCTGGCTAAACCTGAAATAAAGTTTCGTTATTGTATGATTTTGATGTGAATTAGTAATATACCTTTATGAGGCAAGTTTCATTGAATAATTTAGGAAAAACACATTTCATCTCTATAATGAATAGATTATTAATTTGACCTTTGCTTTTAGTATTTTTATCATTTAAAAAACTATCTAATTTTTTATTATTTTAATTTATTACTCATTTTAATATTTTAGCATATTGTAAACAGTCATTTATACTTTTGATTTCATTTACATTCAAATTACTTTTTTAAAAATGTAAACAAAGCAGTGACCAGAAATCCACAAAACCTCTGGTGCCCATAGATATAGGAATAACTAGATTACGCACACGGGGAGAAAAGTTGATTCTCTGCGCGCAAACGATTCTCCTCCACTAGAGTGGCAAATGGTCGGCGATCCAGTGGTCAATATATGAAAATGTGCATTCTTAAAATGCATTTATGTCTATGTACATTTTAAGACTTCGTGGATATTTCAAAGTTTATATCTGATTTTTAACCATCAATTAGTATTTTTATCGCGAAGTTAATTTGTATGAATAAAATAAATAAAAATAATAGATTTTTAAAAAAAAAAAACAACCATTTTTAAATACCTTTTAACCTCGATGTTAAACAAAACAGTATGCGCATCAAAATCAGTAATTGGCATCTTTTTTAGGTGCGTTCGTAATTGTGTAAATACGTAGCATTTATAGCACCTGTCGTTCAGTCTGTCTATCCGTCCGCTTATAACAACGCAAAAACTACCCGATCGAATCGTTTAAAATGTAAAATATATAATTATTACTTAATTTTGTCGAGTCATTTCAAATTTTATGAAAATCGGATGCACAGATCAATTACGGGGCCAATCAAAAGTATACCGTTACATTACGGACAATGGGGAAAAAAGTTACAAATGCATTTTAATCGTTTGAAATTTAAAATATGTAATTATTACATAATTATTGTCGAGTCACTTCAAATTTTATGAAAATCGGATGTATAGTTTAATTAAACGGACAATCAAAAGTATTCCATTACATTACGATCGATAGGAAAAAATAGTTTCAAGCACATTTTAATGATGTTAAACTCTTTCGATTATAATAGAATTGATATGAACCTATGAAATATATATTTACTAAATTATACATTCTGTACAATCTGTGATGCAAAGAATATTTATTATTAAATTACAGGGTCACACAAAAGTATTCCACTACATAATGCTATATGGGGAAACATTGTTTGGAGGTGTTTTAATTATATTAAACTATTTCACATTTTATGAATATGATATACGTTGCTGAGGTGTAATAAAAGTAACTTCTCTAATATTTGCAAACACACACACACACACACACAAAAAAAAAAAAAAAAAAGATTTCGATCACTATACTGTATTTGAAGTACTGTTTACTATAACAGCAAAATTTGAATATTTTAAAAACTTTGTTATTGTACGAACGAACCCCATTTGCTACGCTTTACGTGCAATTTCCAACTTTTTTTTTTTTTTTCTCTAAGCAAAATAGAATTTTTTAAAATGGATGCACAATTTTAAATGATTTTCTTTTCTTTTTCCAGGAAATTTATAATAACGTTTAAAATAAAATTCTTCCTCAATTTGCAACTTTTAATCTCCCCCTTTACATTCAAACACTTCTGTTTTGTTCTTCTTAAAGTATTTCAAATTCTCCAGACGTTTAAAATATTTTTTCGCCTTCCTTTCTGCCCATGTTTCTTTGCAATGACAATAAATTATTGTGTCAAATTTTCCTTACCCACTAAATCTAAAATATTTCTTTCCCAGCCATAGTAGTTAATCGTTCATCTACTCCCCCCCCCCCCCCCAAAAAAAAAAAAAGTGTTATAGAGTAAATACAAAAAATTGCTTATTTTAGCTGTGTTATATTTTTATTTGTGTGTGTGTTAAAACAAATAAATAAATAAATAAAAAAGCATTAATAATGCACATATTTTAGATTAATTTTTTAGCCAAACATCGCCTAACAAAGGTAGACAAAGCATGAAATATTTTACCAAGGTCAATATTTTTAATAAATCTTTGGTGCTTTTAGAATACAACATGAATGAAGTGATAAATAAATCAGTTCATTTACATTTTATAAAAAGTGTGAATGAGTGAGATAAAAATATTATAATTTTTGTCCATTTCAATTTTAAGACATAACATGAACGAAAAAAAAAATCCAATTCTTTGAATTACTTAAAAACGCATCAAACAAAATTACAATTACGTATATCTGCTATGTTTTACTAAGGTAGAATCGCAAGTTCCACTTGCTTCTTGCCACTCTAATGGATGTTGCCACCGAGCCGCAACAGAATCAAAAGGTATTGGGAGAATAGCATTGAATGGTTAATCTAGTTATTCCTATATCTATGCTGGTCCCAAGCTGTGTGGATTTGAGGGAGTCTACTGTATTTATAAAACCATCTTCATAAAGCAAGTTGTGTCATCTAATTCTGCTTTCAGATGTACCGTTGTAGTTGGAATGGTGATATATTTAATTTAATTTTGAAAATGAATCTTCATTAACACACCTAGTGAATAAATTTTTTCATTTCTTACTTTATAGAAAATAAGTTATAAATTTCATAAGAGCCTTTTTTATATGTGCATGGAATTTACAGACATTAAAAAATATTCGAGCATTTTAGAATAAGGCAGTATTTTTATATTTTGAATTGTAATATATCATTCTCTAAAGATGACATTTCCCGTACAATTAAATCTCCAACTTGGGCAGCATTTTCTAGAATATCACTTACTTTTATTGGAAATACAGAAAGTTTTTTTATATACATTTACAGAAATATTTTTTAGTATCTGAATAACTCTATATTTTGTAAGTAAGAGTGAGAATGACTTCATAAATGAAGTAGCCAATTTGGATTAGAGGAAAAAAAATTTCAAGAATGAAATTCTTTAAATCCGAAATTTATTTGGCAAGATATCTTTCACTATTCGGCGAGATTTTAGCAATATTCGGCAAGATATCTCTAAATATTCGGCTACAGGTATTCGGCCGAAGTATTCGGTCAACAAGCCTTCAATATTCGGCCAACCGAATATTCGGCAAAAGGGATAGGCCGAATACCGAATAGTGGCCGAATATTCGTCCCATCCCTAGTATTAAACAATCATATTAAAGAAATTTATAACTTAAATCAATTTCATATATAAAATAAAAAATATATATATATAACATAGGTTAAACCATCAATCAATAGAATCATTAATTTTCTTTTAAATTAAAACCACTGTAATCGATAATTCCGCCATCTAAGGCTTAAAGAAACTTTATATTTTTAGTTTTAATTAAATTTATATTAAAAGCCCATAACCTGTTAGTTTAACATTACGAGGACGTAATGCATTGGGGTTTAAAAAATATAGCAGCAGAGTGCTAAAATACAGTGGAAAGCGTTATTGCTGTTTTTATCAAAACCCCCAAAATTAAATTATGTTAACTATGGTAAATAAAGATATTGTTAATTTAAATTAATGTTTAAATTAAATGTAAGTACTTTAAACAAAAATAAAGATAACATATTTAAAAATAAATATCTATTTATTAAATTTCAATATATATATTCAACAGAAACATAATTAATCTATATCGTAATAAAACAACAATTAAATCCATTAAAATCTTTAAATCACATAACATTTACCCATAGGATTAATTTATTTATAGAGGAGAATATTAGAAAGAAAAAGATTAGACTCACGACATGATTGCTTTTATGTATATTAACAGCCAACAATCCAGGACATTGATGCAAAGATTTAATCCATTCCAAGGAAGATCCTACTACTTCATTAATGGAAGTGCTTTACCTTGGAAATGGTCTGACACAAGAAAAATACACCTGCCCTTATCATCGGCATACTTCAGCCTCTATGGAAATTATATAACAGCAAGTCTCTACTTGAGAATATGACGATTACCAGTTCAAGCAGGGAAAGAGGTTTAAACAAACACCGATGTTACTCTTCCCAATAAACTCTTTAAATCGCCTTCAAGGCACTTAAAATCAAAAACAGGCCCGTCACTTCATTCCAGGAGACAACAGCCAAAATTCTCTATAACACAAAGATGACTCACACTAAAAGTCCTTTAATAAAGAAGACGAACTCAAAAGCAGGAACTAAGCTGAATCGTAATCACTTTAAATGTTTTCCATACTGACCAGACATCCGACAAAACTCTACTTAAAACATTAGAACAGTCGAACCCACAGCGGCGGATAGAAAGCGTGAATGAACTGACAAGAACCTGCCCGCTATTCTATTTATATCTTACCGGTAGTCTAAAACTAAACTCTACGCATGACAGCCCATCCTTCTACCAGTTTCCAGAACGTCATATGCAAAACTAAAGATGACGTGGATTGAGATATGATCTACAATCGCGACGCCATCTGTTATTGCTTTTATGAATTACTCAGTTAAACAACTGGGATTAGATCGGGAATTACGTACGGAAGTTCAATATGTTGCCGGTGTTTATAAAGAACAGACAGGTGGTTTTAGAAACAAGTTTCTTTTTAAATTTATTAACTATAGAATTATACTTTATAAGAAAAAGACTATGTTTGGAAAAAGGTAAGTTAAATTTATTCAGTTACTTTAATAAAGTTATGTTAAATAAACTATTGAAATGATTTGTATTTAAAATGTTTTTATGATAGCTATGGTAAGTTAAATAGTTAAGTAATTAACATATAGAGATAATTAATATAGGTACTTAAGAAATGAATTAATAAAGATATTTAATTTGAAAAGTATTATAAATTAGTGCAAGGGTGATAAGAAAAAGGTCCTACTATTTCTGACACGTTCCACATCGCGATCATTTGACAAAAATCATCGTTTTACACCATGATCGTTTGACAAAAATCATCGTTTTACATCACGATTCTTTGACAAAAATCGCCGTTTTACATTGCGATTGTTTGACGAAAATTGCTGTTTTATTGAACGATCGTTTGACGAAAATAGCCGTTTCACATCATGATCGCTTGACGAAAATCATCGTTCCACATCGCGATCGTTTGACGAAAATCGCCGTTTCACACCATGATCGTTTGACAAAAATCATTGTTGTACATCACGATTCTTTGATAAAAATCGCCGTTTCGTTTCGCGATCGTTTGACGAAAATCGCCGTTTTATTTAGCGATAGTTTGACAAAAATCGCCGTTTTACATTGCGATCGTTTCAAGAAAATCACCGTTTCGTTTCGCGATCGTTTGATGAAAATTGCTGCTTTATATCACGACCGTTTGATGAAAATTGCTGCTTTATATCGCGACCGTTTGATGAAAATAGCCAGTTTTTTTCAATCTTTTAACGAAAATCTATGTTATATTTCGCGATCGCTTGACGAAAAAGGCTGTTGTATTTCGCGATCGTTTGATGGAAAAGGCTGTTTTATTTCGCGATCGTTCAACGAAAATCGTTATTTTATTTCGCGATCGTTTGATGGAAAAGGCTGTTTTATTTCGCGATCGTTCAACGAAAATCGTTATTTTATCTCGTGATCGCTTAACGAAAATCGCGAATTCTTAAAAATTAAAAAAGCGGAAATCTGCCAAAAGGCGGAAAAGTGACATCCCTGTATATAAGATCTTTTTTATTATTATCAGCGATGTTGCGGACGCGCTATAGCGCGTAAATTACGCAAGAATTTGGCGATGGAACGCGTAATTTCATTAAAAAAATGCGAAAAAACGGCAAATTTCGTTAAAAAATCGTAAAATAACGACTAATTTCTGTTAAATTTTGTTAACTAATTCTCGAAAAAATGGCTAAATTCATTCCAAAACCCGAAACAAAAGGCACATTTCTTCAAATGATCGCGAAAAAACGCAAATTTCGCCCAAAATAGTGATAAAGCGGACAAGTGATAAAAACAACAAATTTTGTCAAAAAAAAAATCACTAAAAGCGGCAGATTTTTTCAAAAAATTGCAGAAAAATGCAAGATTTCTTCAAAAAATTGTGAAAAAAAAGATAGATTTCTTTAAAAAAATGCAAAAAGACAGATTTCTTCAAAAATCGTGAAGAAACGACAAATTTTGTGCGTTTTATTTTTCTTGTGCAAATGAACAAGTTCAATTTTTGCATCGAAAAATATGTTTTATTATTAGTGGGGACCAGCTTTTGTAGAAAAGGGACCCAGAATTTTTCAAGTCCAGCTGCATCACCGATACTAGCAACAATTTTAGCACTCTGGCTAAAATCTTGAGGAAAATCGAAATAAAAATGCATTAAACCTTAGTCAGTTGAAATAAGTAATGACAAATAAAATATCCAATTAATAATTTGATAATTTTTCATTCCGTACTGTTTATTTAATTTTTAGCATTATAATTTTACATTCTATTATGTTGAAATTTTTGGATAAATGCAAAGTAAGATTGGTTTATTTTCCAAGGAGGAAGGGGGGAGGAGGCCACTCTAAGTGTTAAAATTATTTAATAGAATTTTATGTAGCGGACCAGTGATGATGTCTGCGGACCAGTAAATTCTCATGCTTACTGGTCCTTGGGACCAGTGAAATTTTTTTAGGAATTCTAACGCTGTAAAAGAATATTAATGTCAAACACCAAGGTATTATATATTGTGGAATTAAATAATTTTATAAAAATTTAATGATTTAACAATCACTTTGTATTTCTATAATAAATAGATAATAGAAACAGACTGTTACAAATTAAAAAAAAAAAAGAAAACTTTGATTGAACCAGAAATAATGAAAATATCAAAAGACAACCCTACACTATAAAAAGCTACGCTATAAAAAGAAAAGATTATTACTATGTTGAATTTAGTTTTCTGAAATGCGAGATGAAGTTTAAACATGCACTACTTTTATAGTTAGTATCGGATTAAGCCCATCATACACAGGTTAGGATAAGATCGAAGATTCAAAGAATTATACAAAACAGCAATATTTTGATATAATTTAGATTTCACATCTCTTTGAACCTTTATAGTTTTTTATAAAGTCTTAAGTACCAATTTTTTTAATAATTCAATTAATAATATATATTACACGGAACCCTCTGAGCGCGAGTAATACTCGCACTTGACATTTTATTTCAAATTATATCTTTATCTACATTTTATCTTATAAACTTAATTTTAAACTATACGATAGTACAATAAAATGAATTCTTTAAAAATGAGATGGTAATTTATATCTAATGAATTTACCTCATGGCAGCAAAGTATTATTGTGAAGTAAATTTATTTTTCAGTACTTGACTTCAAAGCAGCAGATTCTCGGCGAAGATCTCTAACAACTAAGGCCAGAGCTTCAGGATTAGCACCTTTTTCACAGAGTCTTACACATATTGCTAGTGTTTCGTCATCTAGCCCAGTATTCAATAACCTAGACATTTCTTGCAAAAGTCTAAATGTTTCTTTTGCCTCAAGAATTCCACCTCCGCTGCGCTCCGAATCAGCCATTGCTCTCTAAAATAAAGTTTTTACTTTAATAAAAATAACCACTCATTTTATTAAACCTTTTCAAAATTTTAATTTTTGAATTTCAATCTCAGTGTCAATCACAGAAGACTGTCAACTCCGTGACTGTCAATTTCAAATTGTAAACAAACAAAACTAATCGACCGCCAAGCAGTTGTTGCCGTGAACAGTTGCAAAAATTACAGAACTAGAAGTAACGGAGGCCGTGTTCAGCTGTTACGCGCGCTGCACGCGCACGCTAGGAGCCACGGACATGGAGTGGGTTCTTATACTTGGTGGGATGTGCGTTCAGTCCTCGCTACTATGCCACCAGTTGCTGTAACTGTTCGCTCAGTAACAGATGGAGAACAGATCAAGGATGTAATTACTTGTGGTGCCAATTATAAGGATAATCTGTTACAAATGAAAGTGAGCTGGCTGGCCGAATGGTCAGAATGCTGAGCTTGAACCCAGACGATACGGGTTCGAAACCTGCGCGGGCCAAACGTTGGTTTGTGTTTTTTTTTGTTGTTGTTGTTTCTTTTTATTAATACATAAGACATTTTTATTAAAGGTAAATTTTATATTAATAATACAGAAGCACATGTATTTCTATTATAATAATAAAATACTTATTTAAATATGAGAAAATGAGATTTTTGCGGAGAAAGTTTTAATATTCCAAATTTAGAATATTAAAAGGATAATTAGAACGATATTAATATCGTTCCAAAGTGATTTATATATATATTAAGAAAATGAAAAAAAAAGTTTTCTGCAAAAATATCCGTATACGCATATATATATATATATATTTTTTTTTTTTTTTTTTTGAAAATTTTAGAAGTAATTTTTTATTGAGATTAGGATGCAAATATAATGCATGCGTGGATATTTTACGGTGTTAAAATCAAAATGGAAAATATTATAAAAGCAAAATGTAAAAGATACACATTTTTTTTAATTAAGAATATCTGCATACATATATTTTAAAGAAGTGAAATATTTGGAGTTTGCCTTCTAGTTCTGTAATGAATAAAGTATGATTAGAATGTTTATAATTTTTCTATTAAAAGTATAAATAAGTGTTTTGCTTATACTAACATATTTTCGGATGTCGTTTGTTTTTCATATTTTATGACATATTTTGGCCTGTTATCCACACGGTATTAAAATATACAATCATTAAATAAGAAATATATACATACTAAAACTTCTTCTGAAAAATTATCTAACTAACAATGCAAATTCCATTGAAATCAATCCAGTATTGTAGATTACAAATCAATCTTGTAATATGTAGATACAGGGCCATCGCTAAGACTTTTTATTGGTGGGGGAGAAAACCTTAATATTGTCAAGTCAAATTTTTATATTCGCCAACTCGTTTTATAATTTTGCCAAGTTAACGCACTTTGAAAATGTAATACAATTCTTATTTGTAAAAAAATTAATAATATTCCCAATTAGAGTTGTAACTTTTGCAAATTCTATCAAAAATAGAAAATGTATTGCAGTTTTTATTAAAATTTTAATTAAATTTGACATAAAAGTTTTAAATTTGCAAAGTGTAACAACATTTGTCAATGTTTTGGGAGGGTAGCCCCCCCCCCTTAGCTAGTCCCCCAACTAACTGATAAATGAGCAACTGATAAATGATTTTTAAATAAATAAAAATAAAATTATTTAAAAAATTAAATCACCAATTGTTAAATTGTATCAGTCAACCTACCAACTTTGACAACAAACAACGTGCAACCTCCGGCCGTGTTCAAAAGCGGCTTTTTTTGTGCGCGCGCGCTCAGAAGATTCTGCTTGGAGTAGGTACTATCGAAGAAGAGAATTTTAAACTTATTCAATTATTGTATTATTTTTATGGTTCAGAATTGGTAAATACAAATACCATATCTCTTTATCCTTTCAAAACATGATTTTCGTAACAGAAATACATACCTGTGACCACTCAAATAAAATTAAAAGTATTCCGGAAAAGTATCACGTGACCTATTTCATGTAATTAAGCCTGATTAGCATTTAAAAAATGACAATCAACCATGCTCAAACCTTGACGCGCGCGACGCAAAAAAAAATGATGGGCGATTTGATCACGTGATTGTGCGTTTTGTGCTTATCTGTTATTGGTTGCACGTTGTTTGTTGTCAAAGTTGGTAGGTTGACTGATACAATTTAACAATTGGTGATTTAATTTTTTAAATAATTTTATTTTTATTTATTTAAAAATCATTTATCAGTTGCTTTATACTTTTCGTATTAAATAATAGAATACTGTTGATTCTATTGTTGTAATTAATAGAATGCTGTTGATAAACCAAGGTTGAGATATCCACACGGGGGACTAGCTAAGGGGGGGGGGCTACCCTCCCAAAACATTGACAAATGTTGTTACACTTTGCAAATTTAAAACTTTTATGTCAAATTTAATTAAAATTTTAATAAAAACTGCAATACATTTTCTATTTTTGATAGAATTTGCAAAAGTTACAACTCTAATTGGGAATATTATTAATTTTTTTACAAATAAGAATTGTATTACATTTTCAAAGTGCGTTAACTTGGCAAAATTATAAAACGAGTTGGCGAATATAAAAATTTGACTTGACAATATTAAGGTTTTCTCCCCCACCAATAAAAAGTCTTAGCGATGGCCCTGTATCTACATATTACAAGATTGATTTGTAATCTACAATACTGGATTGATTTCAATGGAATTTGCATTGTTAGTTAGATAATTTTTCAGAAGAAGTTTTAGTATGTATATATTTCTTATTTAATGATTGTATATTTTAATACCGTGTGGATAACAGGCCAAAATATGTCATAAAATATGAAAAACAAACGACATCCGAAAATATGTTAGTATAAGCAAAACACTTATTTATACTTTTAATAGAAAAATTATAAACATTCTAATCATACTTTATTCATTACAGAACTAGAAGGCAAACTCCAAATATTTCACTTCTTTAAAATATATGTATGCAGATATTCTTAATTAAAAAAAATGTGTATCTTTTACATTTTGCTTTTATAATATTTTCCATTTTGATTTTAACACCGTAAAATATCCACGCATGCATTATATTTGCATCCTAATCTCAATAAAAAATTACTTCTAAAATTTTCAAAAAAAAAAAAAAAAAAATATATATATATATATATATGCGTATACGGATATTTTTGCAGAAAACTTTTTTTTTCATTTTCTTAATATATATATAAATCACTTTGGAACGATATTAATATCGTTCTAATTATCCTTTTAATATTCTAAATTTGGAATATTAAAACTTTCTCCGCAAAAATCTCATTTTCTCATATTTAAATAAGTATTTTATTATTATAATAGAAATACATGTGCTTCTGTATTATTAATATAAAATTTACCTTTAATAAAAATGTCTTATGTATTAATAAAAAGAAACAACAACAACAAAAAAAAACACAAACCAACGTTTGGCCCGCGCAGGTTTCGAACCCGTATCGTCTGGGTTCAAGCTCAGCATTCTGACCATTCGGCCAGCCAGCTCACTTTCATTTGTAACAGATTATCCTTATAATTGGCACCACAAGTAATTACATCCTTGATCTGTTCTCCATCTGTTACTGAGCGAACAGTTACAGCAACTGGTGGCATAGTAGCGAGGACTGAACGCACATCCCACCAAGTATAAGAACCCACTCCATGTCCGTGGCTCCTAGCGTGCGCGTGCAGCGCGCGTAACAGCTGAACACGGCCAATAACAGATAAGCACAAAACGCACAATCACGTGATCAAATCGCCCATCATTTTTTTTTGCGTCGCGCGCGTCAAGGTTTGAGCATGGTTGATTGTCATTTTTTAAATGCTAATCAGGCTTAATTACATGAAATAGGTCACGTGATACTTTTCCGGAATACTTTTAATTTTATTTGAGTGGTCACAGGTATGTATTTCTGTTACGAAAATCATGTTTTGAAAGGATAAAGAGATATGGTATTTGTATTTACCAATTCTGAACCATAAAAATAATACAATAATTGAATAAGTTTAAAATTCTCTTCTTCGATAGTACCTACTCCAAGCAGAATCTTCTGAGCGCGCGCGCACAAAAAAAGCCGCTTTTGAACACGGCCGGAGATTTCGTAAAACGAGATTATGAAAAGTTCAGAAAAATTTTGTATTTTGCAATAAAATAGGAGAAAACATTTGAGTCTGCTGAATATTTAAGCTTACATTTTACAGTGAAAAAATTCGATGGTTGTAGCTGCGAATGGCGGATAATTGAATGGAATTTACATTCGGATACTGCTTTCATACTACAGGTAACCAATCAACCAACAAAACAATAACAAACTTATAAAGAAGGATATGCCTCGGGATCTGCCTGCGGTATTATCTTGTCATATGATTTTGCAAACGCTAGATAATTACGTTCATTTAACATTGGTTTGTTGACTCTTTTAGAAGCATAATGAATATCCATATTTTCTCAGCCTGCGTTTTAATTGGTATTTTTAATGAATTCTGTCTTATTCAAGGAAACTGGGAGAGAAATGAAATCCAGACTAATCCTCTCCCAGTTGTTTTGTGGCATGGCATGGGTGACAGTTGCTGCAATCCTCTTAGTATGGGTTCAATCAAAAGAATGTTAGAAGATAACATTCCAAGTGTTTACGTAAAATCATTGGAAATCGGTTCAAACATGGTGACCGACATGGAAAATAGCTTTCTTATGAATGCAAATGATCAAGTTAAAATGGCTTGCGATCAAATAGCAGACGATCCAAAATTGAAAAATGGCTTCAATGCCATTGGATTTTCACAAGGTGGTCAGTTTTTACGAGCTGTTGCCCAGCGATGTTCACAATTAAAAATGAATAATTTAATATCAGTTGGTGGACAACATCAAGGTGTTTTCGGTTTTCCACGATGTCCAGGTGAGAGTGAAAAGCTTTGTGATTATGTTCGAAAGTTATTAAACCTTGGTGCATATGTTAGTTTTGTACAAAATCACCTAGCCCAAGCTGAATATTGGCATGATCCATTGAATGAAGAAGAATACAGAGCAAAAAGTATTTTCTTAGCCGATATAAATAATGAAAATATAAAGAATGAAACCTATAAATCTAATTTGAAAAAATTAAGCAATTTTGTAATGATAAAATTTTCCGAAGATAAAATGGTGGAACCAAAGGAATCTGAATGGTTTGGTTATTATAAGCCAGGCCAATCTAAAGATCTTTTTACATTGCAAGAGTCCCCACTTTATACAGAAGATTGGTTAGGTTTGAAAGATATGGATAAAGAAGGAAAACTTCATTTCTTAGAGGCTGTTGGCGACCATCTACAGATAAATGTTGATTGGTTTAAAGAAAATATCATCAAAAAATTCTTAATGTAATGTGGTTAACCTTTTTTTTTTTTTTTTTTTTTTTTTTTTTAAAGTGCTGTTTCTATATTTTGATGATATGTATTTCAATGTTAAAATTTTAAAATCATGCTTTATAGAAACATGTTATATTTTTAGCTGTACATGCTTAATTTTATTTTATTGGTTGTGTTTTATAGTCTTCATACTTGACAAATAATGATTTAAGCAATTATTGAATATCAGTTTTAATCACTGATAAAAATTTAGCCAAGGGTGCAGTAAAACATCAAATGACTCTAAATTTATGTGGTGGTATGTAGATCTATATTTTGTATGGTAATGTATATTTATTTTCAAAAACATTTCCTTATTTTATTGGCAAATAAAATGTTTAAAATAAAATGATACTATGTTTAACTAGAGATTTACTTATGTATTTTGCATATAAAATAATTGCAATTTAAAATTTTTTTAGTAACTGAGAAATCATTTTATCTACATAAATGTAATGTATATATATATTGCACTTTTCTGTAATAAACAGGGATGCCACTTTTCCGCCTTTTGGCGGATTTCCGCTTTTTTTAATTTTTAAGAATTCACGATTTTCGTTAAGCGATCACGAGATAAAATAACGATTTTCGTCGAACGATCGCGAAATAAAACAGCCTTTTCCATCAAACGATCGCGAAATACAACAGCCTTTTTCGTCAAGCTATCGCGAAATATAACATCGATTTTCGTTAAAAGATCGAAAAAAAGGCTATTTTCATCAAACAGTCGCGATATAAAGCAGCAATTGTCATCAAACGGTCGCGATATAAAGCAGCAATTTTCATCAAACGATCGCGAAACGAAACGGTGGTTTTCTTGAAACGATCGCAATGTGAAACGGTGATTTTTGTCTAACGATCGCTAAATAAAATAGCCATTTTCGTCAAACGATCGCGATATAAAACGGCGATTTTCGTCAAACGATCGCGAAACGAAACAGTGATTTTTGTGAAACGGCGATTTTTGTCAAAGGATCGCGATGTGAAACAAAGATTTTTGTCAAACGATCATGATGTAAAACGTCTATTTTCGTCAAACGATCGCTAAATAAAACGGCGATTTTCGTCAAACAATCGCAATGTAAAACGATGATTTTCGTCAAACGATCGCGATATTAAACGGCGATTTTCGTCAAACAATCGCGATATTAAACGGCGATTTTCGTCAAAAGATCGCGAAAGGATGCAGTGATTTTTCTGAAACAACGATTTTTGTCAAACGATCATGATGTAAAACGGCGATTTTCGTCAAACGATCACTAAATAAAACGGATATTTTCGCCAAACGATCATGAAATAAAACAGTTATTTTTGTCAAATTAAAAAAAAAAAAAAGACTGCAAAATTTTGCTATTCACTCGCGGAATAATCATTGAATTTATTGCTGGGTTACTTGAATTGGTTTAAAATGATGCGATACATAAAAGTCTTCACTGAACCTGTTGCTGGGTTACCTTAATTGATGTAAAATACTGTGAACTAAAGAAATATCATTTTAATTTACTCTTATAAATTAAAAGTTTACAACAAAAGAAAAGCTGTAATTTTTTATTTAGTTTATTATAAACAATATTTTCAAAATTCACACATAAAGTTGTGAAAAATGTCGTAAATTTTACTTTACGCATAATTTCCTCTTTTTTGCTATTTTCTGAGTGGCATCCCTGAATAAACTAGGTTTTTAATTTTGTTAATTGCATTGTGCTAATTAAAAATTATTTTCAATGTTTCTACCAAAAAGAAAAACAAAAGACAACGCAGAACAGCTGATTTAATATTTTAAAAATATATAGTACTCGCAGAGACCTCAAAATAACAATTTCAGCCAAGTTTCTGATTTACCATGGTTCTCTTTACGCACCATAAACATTATACCATTAACAGGGGTGATTGTGTTCTGGGTGTACCCTGGATTTCCGGGCTTTTCGATCAATCCTTCCGGGTGTTGATATCGTTACGTTTAGTAGAAAACTCAGACATGAAAAAATCATGGTAAAAACGAAAACTTCGTCAAAGATTAATAGAAAAAACTAATTTCTTTGTAAAAACACAAATTTTGTAAAAAAAAAAAAAATAAAAAAAAAATAAAAAAAAATTGTAATTTAAGAAATTACACCAACCATTTGAAAAATGTTTCATTCGAAACATTCATCTATCATTTTAAGCTAAATACCAGTTGTTTTATTGTGTATTATCCGTGCCACTGCTAAAGACTTTATACATGCTGCAATTTGAAGGTACGGTTCGTTTAAGTTACATCACTCCATTGTCGCCAAGCATAAAAGTTAGCGATGAAAGAAACATTTCAAACTATGTAGCATTGTTGGTGCAAAAGTAATCATTATTAAAATACAGCTTTGGCATATACTGTTATACTTGTAAGTAAAGGGCAAAATTAACACTAGCCACCGGCCACAGGGCCAGTAAATGATAAATAGTGGCCAGTGAAAAATTGTCTATCAGCAGCCACCTTATGGCCACTTTTTTACAGGGAGATAATATATTTTACTTACATTTTATCAACAATTCTACTTTTTTGGGTTCCAGTATATTTATATTAACATATTTATTTGTGCTATACAGTCTTACATTAATAATAGAAATTCAGTACTTTTCAATAAAAAAGTGGCCACTAGTTTAAACATCATGGCCATTTGAAAAATTAGTCTTACTGGCCAGTGGCCGCTAAAGAAATTTACCAATTTTGCCCTATACTTGTAAGACTTTGGCATATACTGTTTGATTTTACAGAGCAGAATTTTGGTGATGGAGGTTATAAACCAAAGTCGATTGCAGCACATGCATCTGTGAATGGATCCATCAAACATTGAATCAAAAAAGTTTTTTTTTCCAGTTTTTCCCAAACCGATTGCTTTTTAGTTTTTTTTTTTTTTTTTTTTTTTAGGTGATGGAAAATCAAGAGTAATAGTTATAACATTTTCCGGCTTGTTAGAATCACTATTAGCACTCAAATTTTCCTGGTTAAAACCGACCGATTGTAAAACGCCATGGCTAGTAGATTGGTCACCCTCGAGACATGATGTTTTACAATTAATTGGTTCATCATTAAATTGCTTCCTTTTTCGTGATCTCCTTTCAACACGTAATTGGTTTTCAGCAGCTCGATAATCTTTTGATTTTCTTGTTTTCTGCATTGAAAGACGTTTTTGTGCCAAACCAAATACCGTACTACTTAGTTATCCCGTCGACCAATTTCACCAAATGATACAAATTGCCAAACTAATAAGCAACTTATACATGTTGACTAAATTTTTATTTTAAATAACAAAAAAACAAATAAATTAGTAAAACATTAATAAAAAGTCGAAAAAAATCACTTTATGATTGTTTAAGTACGCGTATTGTGTTTAATGTCATTGAATGCGACATTCACGGTCATTCATTTCTTTGGCTTCGGCTTTTTCCATATCTGTTAATTTCTGTCTGCCCATTTTTAAATTTGTTAGTTTTCTCCTTTATTACAATGATTTTAAACATTTTAATTTCCTATTCAAATAAAAATTCTTCTAAAAGTAAAGAATTTAATTTAAATTCAAAAGCGACCTCTTCATTTTGTCAATCCTCCACCGAAAACAACAACCATTTTTCAATGGTTAAAAAAAAAGGCACATTTTGTCAAAAAATGATCAATTTTGTCAAAAAATCATGAAAACAATGATCAATTTCTTCAAATAAGTGGGGAGGGGGGGGGAATCTATCAATTTTATCAAAAGTGTGAAAAAAACAATCAATTCTGTCAAATAAGTGTGAAAAAAAGTAAATTTTGTGAAACGATTGCAAAAAATGGCCAATTTTGTCAAACAAGCATAAAAAATGGAAAATATCGCAAAAGCATGACCAATTTCGTCAAAAGTTCGCAAAAAAGTCACAAATTTCGTCAATTGCAAAAAAAAAAAAAAAAAAAGAAAAATTATTGCTGGAGTAATAAGGTTCCAAAAGCTGTTTTTGCTGCTTTAAAAACTGATTTTGTTGCTACTTTTTTTTAAAAAAATCCTTTGCTTTCCCCCAAAAACTATTTTTTCTGTGCCTTTTTTTTTTTTTTTTTTTTTGCTGTTTTAAATCTTTTTGAGTGAATGTGACCTTTCAAATTGATATATTTTGCATTCGATCATTTTCAGGGTTTTTTACTTTGTATCAGTTAATTTTTAGGGTGTTTCACTTTGAGTCACAATCGCCCCTGACTTAAGACGAAAGTCTGCTTAAAACGAAAATAAAGTACCATGGCAGGGTTGGGTTTCTGACGTCAGAAACTGGTTTTTGACCTGACAAGTGTCAGAAACTGGTTTTTGACCTGACAAGTGTCAAAAACTGGTTTAAACTGTCAAAAATTGGTTTAAACCGTCAAAAACTGGCTTAAACCGTCAAAAACATGTAATGTGCTTTAAAACGTCTTAAGAACAGGAGGGAAAGATTGAATAAGTCAATGATTTAAGTAATTTTTTATTTAACATTAATTACTGTAATTTAATAATTACAAAAAAGTTATTTTTTTTAATTGCAATAAAACATTTTTGTTTTTTAGAATGTTCAAACAGAAGAAATGATTTTATACAGTTAATAATCTGGATCAATTTTACCCCGCAGCATCATATAGCACACAGAGTTCTTGCTGTCGCTCGCCAATGTGCCAAATTGCGATTAAATTCTTCATTTGGCGAGTAAACAAGTGATTAGATTTGCCAAATTGCTAGTGCTTAATTTTTTCTTTTTCGTTTCTCATACACATGCATATATGCATATTTTTAATATATTTGTAGCGGATAGTACAAATTAGATTAATAACAATTGTTATCGCAGTTATAAAAACTTAGGGGTTTTTTTGGAACATATTTAAGAAAAGGGGGTACATTAAAGCATTAAAGATAATTTTTTTATGCTACACGGCGAATCTATTTTGCTAATACTTTTTTAATTTGGCGAATGTTTTTTATTTTTAATTAGCCAAATTACTAACGTTTGTCAAATGTCAGCGAGAATATTGATAGCACATAACTGTTTTATCACATTTATTTACACCCAATTGATTTCTGAGTTTAGAGTGTATGAAGCCAAAGTTAGAAAATGCTCTCTCAATTGATGCTGAGCTTGCAGGACATTGCTAGTTGAGTATAAGTTTGAAGGCAGGCCGAATTTTCAGATTTATGACAGATATATTTATTTTTTCTTTTCCCCAGAAATGATAATATACAATACAGTAATAGTAAATTTTTAATATTGCATCTAATGTTGTATATGTGCAATAGATATTTAATATGAAATTTTACAGATCAGTACAGTATTTGAGGTTTCTGACGGGGTTTTTGACACTACGGTTTAAACCATGGTTTAAACCGGATAAAACCGCACACTGTCAAAAACTTGCCAACCCTGTACCATGGTATTCCATCTTAGCATAGATTTGATTGTATAACATATGCATTACCTGCTATGATAAAAACCTGTTCAAAGAGAAAATGTTGACATTTTTGTAATTTCCTCTCAATTTTTTTTTTTTTTTTTTTTTATATATCTCAGCCCCTTCTGAAATGATAAGTCTAGATATACGCCACTGAAAGAGAGTAAAGTGTTTTTGCATTCCATCATGTTATTCTATTTTTCTAGTTACATTATTTTTCTATTGTTATATTTATTTGTGTTATTCAATTTTATACTAATATCAGAGTTCACTCTAGGATCAAGGGCAGGCAGGGCGCACCTTGCCATAAAAGGGCACGATGAAAAAAAAGGGGCACATTAATGTAATTATCAGGGGTTATTCCGGATGAAATTTTTTTTTTCCGGAAATCGGTGGGAGTGGGGGGGGGTCGTGAGTCCCCCCCCCTCCAGCGATCTTCGGACAAAATCGGCGTTTTCCCGCTATCTTCGGACGAAATCAGCAATAATTTTGCAGAATCGGCGATTTTTTGCGACCTTTTGCCAAAATCGGCGGTTTTTCCGCGATCTTTTGACGAAATCAGTGTTTTCCCATGGTTTTTTTTAATGAAATTGGCGTTTTTTCGACGATCTTTAGACAAAATTTGCTTTTTTTCCGCGATTTTTTCCTCGAAAACGGCGTTTTATTCCTGCGATCTTTTGACGAAATCGGCGTTTTTTCCGTGATCTTTTGATGAAATCAGCGTATTTTTTCAAATATTCGTTTGACAAAATATTTTTAAGCGATCTTTTATTGAAAACGGCGTTTTTTTCCCCCGCGATCTTTTAAGGAAATCAGCATTATATCCGCAATCTTTAGACGAAATCGGCGTTTTATCTGCGATATTTGGTGAAATTGCCGCTTTTTCCGCGATCCGCACAGGAAATTCGTGTTTTTCATCGATCTTTTGACAAAGTTCGTTCGCAAAAACATTGACGAAATCGTCGTTTTTCCACGAAATATTGACGAAATGTATGCTATTTTGGCGATCCTATCACGAAATTTGCATTTCTACGCAATTGTTTTTTCCGCGCGCAAAACCGTACAAGTTGACAACTATGCGGAACTGATAACCCAATATCAAATTTTCGGAAGAGGATGCCTTAAATTTTCGGAAATTTCGGACGAGAAACACTCCTGGTAATTATAAATAATCAACTAATCGAACTTCCTCCATCCATAAAAAAGTATTTTCTTCTCCCCCTTTACCTTCTCCCCTCACACTTTGCAGTGACAATATAAAATAATCATATTAATTTCCCTTTCTAGAATTTTATATTTCCCCCAGTCCCATTTTCCTTTCCTTTTCCTTCTACAAGCCAAGCTTACATTTCCCCCCCTACCGTATTGTTATTTATTTTTTGGGGAAAAAAAAAAAAAAAAAAAAAAAAAAAAACAGTTGTTTACCCTTTGAATAACATGATTTTTTACAAATTAGTAGAAACTGAGAGGAAAAGTAGTATATTTTCTTGAGAATGGGGGGAGGGAGTTTATTAGATGACTGATCAATTACTAAAGATTTACAAATAAGACAATAATAATAAGAGTTTTAAATTTTTCAAATTTTATATGTTAGGTAGAGGAGCAGAGGAATATTCAATCATGGATGGGGGTTGGGGGAGGAGAGAATTACATGATCGATCTTTCATTGTTATAGCAAAATGAAGCAACTATTAAAGAAGAAGAGAAAAGACTTTGAAAGATTTTTGACTTAATGAGGTAAGAATCAAAAGATAAGAAACAGTTTTTTTCCCTTTAAGCAGCTATTGAATCACTTGTTTTTTTATTTATTTTATTAAAGATTTTAAATAAAAGAAAATAATTTAAATTAAAGAGTTTTAAAGGGTTTATATTTTGTGTACATAAAAAGGGGGAGGGAGAAGGGGAAAGGTCAATTTCGGGTGAGTGTGGGGGGGGGGGGGAATTTTTTGTTATTCAGAATAAGCCTCTAAGTAGGGAAGAACAAGGGAGTGTCCTGCTATTTTACAGTACTTTTTGTATGATTTCTCTTCGAATAGCAATAAAATCAGGACAGCGTAGTTTACACTTATTTTGCTTACTTTGCATCCGTAAAATCTCTCAGACACTTAATTTTGGTCCTTGTTTTCAAAAATTAAAACAACTGATTGACAGAAAAATCTCAATTTTATTATTTTCAAACGAAGTTATCAAATAAAATTACTAATCTGGAATTTTTTTTATCAGCTGATCCGGATAAAAAATCCGGACCCCCCCGGATCTCGGCGATTCCGGATTTCAGATCGTTTTCTGTTTATGTAAAAAAAAAATCTACTGCCCCCTTTTTACACCCCCCCCCAAAAAAAAAGGGGGGTTCATGATTTATGTCAAGAACGCATTTTCAATACAAAAAAATGCTAATATTAAAACAGATATTTTAATAGGAAAAAAAGTAAAGTAAGCTATCTGAAGTAAAAAGAAGTAAATTTGAGATTTTTTTGTTTATGAAAGCTAAATACAAGTTTTTATAAAAGTATCTTTAGTTAAGGAGTGATTCTGTTCCAATTTTTCTGAAAAAATAAGGCGATAATTATCCAAAGAAAAAAAAAAAGTTATAATCCCGAAAATTTGAATATAAAATCCATCACGATATTCGACAAATATTCAATCGTACAAAGAAAAATTGCTAATATCGTCAAAGAATCGCAGAAAAAACGGGATCAAACTATCGTGAAAAATCGCAAATTTCATCCATAGTTCACGAAACAAATACTAATTTCTTTTAAAAAAATCGCAAATTACGTCAAAAAAAAAAAGCAAATTAAAAAAAATTGTTAAAAACTCTAAATTTTGTCAAAGGATCACGAGAAAAAAACAAAACAAGAAAAAAAACCATTGTGCCGAGAGTGGATGCCCCCTCCCCCCCAGACTGTTGCAACCTTTCAGAAAAATTGCTGTAAATTTCAGAAAATATTTTTTTTACTCAAAATTATGCCTCAAAATCACCTCTTAATTAAAAAGAGAAAAAATAAATAAAAAAAAGAATCTAGTCGTGGTTCCTTTCTGCACAGCAAAACATTATCCATCCAAAGTTTTGATGATCTGATTGAGTAAACAACAGTAGATTTTCGATTTCACTTAGTGAGCAAGGTTAATAAACAACTCTTTCTTCGCAGTTTCTGTATAGTGGAAATTTTTGTCAGGCATTGTAATTTTCTAAAAACTGGTTATATTTTAACAAAAAATTATTACACTGCCTAACTTATTATCATTTCAACTTGCTGAAAATTTGAAAGAAATTGGTTAACTTACATAGGAGATATGGATTTTTTTTTCTTTCTAACAGTGATGAAAAAAAAAAAATTGGTTTTTCTTTTTTTTTTTCTTTTTTTACAACTCAGTAGTTTTTTTCTGCACTTAGCAACGCAAATTGGTTAATACATTCGTAGGATCATTTTTATATTTAAAAGAAGAGACTTCCAATGGCAAAATTGCTCTTGCAAAAAAAAAAAAAAAAAAGAAAAAGAAAAAGAAAAAGAGGGGAAAAAATAATATAGTATAGAATCATTAAGGCAAGCCGCAAGAGCTGATCGTACGATCATTTTGCTGCTTGACTTATGGAATAAAAATAATATGAATTTTAAATTGAAACGAAATTAATAAGCTGAAAACGAAACTTATTTTGAATAAAATAAGTTTCCAGTTTTCCAAAATAAGTCCAGTTAATTTGATTCGGGACACAGAATTTTACTAAGCAAGAAGATAAAGGATGAAAATAGAAAACATTTAGCTTTTAATGCACTTGATATTTTGAGTTTCTTTCGCGATGTGTTTACATTATAAAACCACCAACTAAGACTCTTAAAGAATATCCGGTATTGTGAGTCATTATCTGAAATGAAATGAGGGGCAATTATTTCTGATAGTAAAAATAAACCTTTTATAGTGAAGCAAGATAAAATGAATGAATTTTCGATGAATCAAAATTGGAAATGTAAGAAAATAGAGTAGACTTCATAAAGTTAGTGTAGCATACGGTCGGTAGCGGCAATAAAGCGGAAGTGTGACGCGGCAAATACAATGCTAAAACTAAATTGATTATAGAAGATCTTCAAACGAAACTAAAAGCTTTTCCCCAATAAAAGAAAGAAAAAAAATATTAGTATGAAGAGAAAGGTTAGCACCTAGTTTTCGCAGTATAGAAAAACTCCAATGTAGCAGAATAAATTATTTTTATTTAACCCCCCCCCCCCCAAAAAAAAAAGTGAGATACTAAATTATTTCTTTCATTCAGGTTAATTCAAGAAGGCCGAGTTTGCGTACTGCCCTTGTTTATTCATAATGCATAGTTGACTGTTTGAGGTATCAGAGATTGAGGAATAACTTTTTAAATTAATAGAAAATCATTTACGTTTATGACAAAACGGCCAGTTTTTACTTCTTTCATTGATATGACAGATAATATTTTAATATTTCTCTTCGCCTATTTCTTTGAAGTTTTCTTTTGTTTCAGTGCAAAAAAATATATAGATGACTAATCTTTTGGGAGTTTTGGGCTTTGATTCTAGCAGTCGATACCAGGCTGTAATATTAAAAACTGAGGAAAGAAATTATTCATTCCTGTGAATTTCTCACAGTACTGTGTGTGCATATCTTTCACTCTATAAATCACTACTATGGACAAAGAGTATGTGTTTACGGTCATTTTCTGAAAACTCAACTCACGACCCCCAGGTCATCCACTTCTGGGGATCCTCCACGAGAAGCTGGGGATCTTTACTTTTTCTTTTTTTCTTATTTCGGCGAATTTTCACGGTAGTCGAGACACTGTACAGGGCAGACAAAGAAAAATTTATGACATTGTGGGTGCTAGAGTTTAACTGAAAGTAATTGGTGTTTGTATATAAAGAGGTTGGGGTTTGGTTAGTGGGGGAGGGGGCAGGTGTGAAAAGGGACAGATTAGGAATGGAGCTATCGGGTTACATAATGCTTGCAAATAGTTTAGAGTTGGTTTGAAATAATAAGCAATGAAACTAACTTAAAAGGGCGATTTTTTTTTCTCTCCTGGTCGATTTTCCGAGTGAAAGGGCTGACGGGGCGGGGTTTTCGGACGATGGGGCCACCGGGGCGGCAAATTTTAAAGAGAAGGGCGGGCGGGGTGGCGCGCCCTGTGAAAAACGCCTAGAATGAACTCTGCTAATATTATACAAATTTCAACAAAAGTTTACTTTTAATATTTTTGCATAAAAAAGTGACTTCTAGTTTAAAGAAAGTGGTTACTTAATAAAACTAACACCATTGGCCAGTAATAAAATTTCACAGTTTTGTCCTTTATGGTTTAAGTACTTTAAAGCTTGCTTGGATCCTAGAAGAGACTAAGTGGTTCAGATAACCCAATTTAAACCATCAGTTCAAGCTCTATATTTTTCATTGTTGGTTGGGTTAGGTTTGGGCACTTTTCAATTGCTCTAATTTTTCAAAAAAAAAAAAAAAAAAATTCAGATTTCCCCCCCCCCCTTTCTATTGAGAAACTATATATGTGAATATTAATGACTATGTAGGCTATAAGGTAGATTTTCCATTAATGGACATCCTTTAAATGGCCTTGGTTCTTAAAAAAATAGCCAATATAAGTTTAGCTTTAATTTTTTTCTGCATAACTCTCTCCCTTGCATGTTTTTATAACCTGGGTTATTGTTGACACTCTTATTCAAATCAATCAAAAAGCAGACGATAATGTTTCAAAATTCCACTATTTTTCAGTGGAAATCTTGAAGAAAATGCTAAGAACTGTCTTTATTTTAAAAAATTATACATTCTATATTATCTTCCAAAATTTTAATGTTTTTGTCTGAGAAGTAATAGAAAATTTTAAATTTCATTATACTAATGACCATTTACAAAATTTCACTAAGTTTATTTCAATTTCATTAAGGTTTTAAGACATCTATCATTTGTCCATAATTGGAACTCTTAATCAATTCCCAGTAATGGACTCATCTTGTAGATATTGCTTAAAATGCAATTTAAGTAGTATTCATAGTGCATAAAATCTTTTGATTTAACTCAAAAGCTAAGAAATAAAATTTTATTTTTAAATGCACTTACAGTGCGCGAAAAAATTATAAGGACACGCGAAAAATCGCCAAATCTAGAAGCCTTGTTATCAGAATCGTATGCAAATTTTTGCAGCAAAAATAGATGTAAAACTAAAATATTTCATGCGTAAAGTAATTAAAATTTTCCATTTTAAATCTTTTAAAATTTAAATTTTGATTTTTGAACTAAAATGAAAACGGAAAAAAGTATAAGGACATTGCTTTTTCTCCAGTAATTATTTAAAAATTTGCATATTTGAAAGCAACAAATGACATTTCCGAGTTAAAAGATTCCTTTGCGAAAAAAATTTCCTACTCGGCGACTTTCAGTGTAAATTTGTAACGATGCCCAAAGGAACTCAACTTTCTGACTCTGAAAAAGGAAAAATTGTTGCTTTTCGAGAATGTGGATTAAGTGGATGGGAAATTTCAAAAAGAATCAAGAGATCTAAAACGGTAGTTTATAATTTTCTAAAAAATCCTGGGATGTATGGTATGAAAAAGCGAACTGGGAGACCCGACATTCTCTCTCGTCGACAAAAAAGAATGATTGTAAGAAGAGCTTGCGAGAAAAAAGAAACCGCAAATGAAGTTAGACAATATTTGAGTTTACCATGCTCAACGAGGACTGTTCAAAATGTTTTGAGTAAACATCCTCAAGTTTCTTATGGGAAATTAGTGTCACGTCCCCCTCTTACAAATCATCATAAGAAAAGAAGAGTTGACTTTGCCAAAAAATACATTTCTCTTGGTCAAAAGTGGGCTGATGTAGTTTTTTCGGACGAAAAAAAGTTCAATCTTGATGGACCTGATGGTTTTCGTTATTTTTGGTATGATTTGCGAAAGACCAAGGAAGTGTTTTCCAGGCGTCAATTTGGTGGTGGCTCAGTTATGGTATGGGGCGGTTTTGCGGCAAATGGAACCACTCCAATTGTATTTATCAATCATAAAATGAATTCGGACAGGTATGTTGATATGTTAGGAGAAAATTTGTTACCTGAAGCGCCACTAATTACTTCAGGGGACTATATTTTTCAGCAAGATAATGCTTCGATACACGTTTCTAAGAGCACAAAACTTTGGTTTGAAGCTAATTCTGTAAAGTTACTTGATTGGCCGGCGAGAAGTCCCGATCTTAATCCAATCGAAAACTTATGGGGACTTCTAGCCCGAGAAGTTTATAAAAATGGCACACAGTATCAATGTAAACAAGATCTTGTCGTCGCTATCAAAGACGCTTGGGAAAAAATATCTGTGGACATTTTAAAAGATCTGTCAGGATCTCTGACCTCTCGGCTTATTCAAGTGATTGAAAAAAAAGGTAATTTTCTTGATTATTGAAATATTTTCAAAGTATTTTGGAACATGTCCTTATAATTTTTTCCGTATTTCCTTTAATGTTAAATTTTGTAAAATCAGTATTTTGAAGCTGTATTATGTTTTTTATCGGGTATAAATGTTATCACAAAATTATGTAGCAGAAGTAAGATGTATAAAAATTTCATTTAGGTGAAATGAAAATAAAGCATATTTTCATGCAATTAAATGTTGTCCTTATACTTTTTTCGCGCACTGTACCAGTATGTAATAATTAATTTTATGTGGTTAGTAAAATTTAATATGTTAATCAAATTATTATTTTTATATGTAACACTGCCTTGTATATTTTAGAATTTGACAATCAATAAAACAAATCTGGAAGCAGAGAATATTGTTAAGGACATAGGGAAAAGAAAGGCCCATAGGGCTCAATCCCTCACTAGTTAAATAAAAACAATTAAGTTGGAGAAGTTGTTAAAAATCCATCATTTTCTATCTTAAATGCTTGCTTGTTCATTCCTGACAAATAATAATAATTAAATTTATAGTAGTAATGAAATGATACTAATAAATCTACAGATCTGTGGCCTCAAACATTATTGCTGCAGTTTTATATTGAAATTATTTTAAACATTCAACCCACAGTATCATTTCCTTCATATTTGTAGCAAGAATTACTACAAGAAATACAGTCAGTTCTTGTTAATTCAAACTCATCTGGACCACAAGAAATGTTTAAATTATGGAAAGTATGAAAGGAAAACATGCTTAAAGGGGTATTATTACAAAGGAATTAATGTACAGCTGCACCAGAATAAATGTATGCAAACACTCAATTTATTGTGCAATTGACTTTTCTGTGGATAAGGAAAGCACTTGAGTCATAATAGCAGAAACGTCAGAATCTGATTCTATCTCCACATTGCATTTTCATGAATTGTTTCAATAATTTCTTCTGCAGTCAAGGATCCAGATACTTCTAAACTATTGTCAGCTGCTACATACTCTGTGAACATAATATCACACTGAAACTTTTCAGAAAAGTTTAGAACTTCAGTTTGGTCAAAATGTCTGTTGTTTTCGTCACTTACATTACAATTACTCTTTTTAGGTGAATAGATAAATCGAGCATATCAAAATCCTTTTTCCATTGTTTCAGGTTGTACAGCATCTCAAGCGCATATAAATCGTTAATGGCCATGAGAAATGTTAAGTCATAGCTTCTGTAAGATTAATAATTAAAAAAAAATGGTCTAAAATCCTTTTATAATAATAAATTTTTTAATTTTGGATTATAATCGACTATTTGGATTATTTTTTAATACCCATCGGCAGTGGCACAGCCAGAATTCTAAGGGGGGTTTTGAGTTTCTGATAAAGGTGTTTGCCGGTCATTTGAATCGCTGATTAATAGAATCAGTACCAATTAGAATATTCACTGTATAATACTTAAACTGAAAAAGCATCTCTGTAGCAGGAAATGATCATTCTTTTAGCATAAAATAGGTCTCAGAAAAGGGATTTAGTTCAAATAACTAATTTTTACTTAACTAATCTATTATGCATTTTCACAGTTTTAAGTAGAATTTTTAATTGAATAACTTTATTAAATGAAATCTGATTCAATAAAGCAGCGGATTCCAAATTACACTAAAACATTTAAATATTAAGTTTGGTTTTGATTCATATAAGCAGCCTTCATAGCTATGTTTTTTAGCTCTGGGAGGGGTTTTAACCCCAAAACCACCCCCTTGGCTGCGCCACTGCCCATCGGTTGCAACTGTGCTGTAATATAGGAGGCAAATAGTCAGTCTTTATAGAGCTCGGTGTTGGTAGTTTACAATGACTCTGCACACTATCTAGCAGCAAGAGAATTTTTCTATTTTAACAAGAATTTTTTTTTTTTTTTTTAATCCAGTTCTTATAACCAACTGATGCAGATTTCACGTGACATCCAGATTGACATTTGTCACAAAAACAATAGGCAGTTTTTAACTCCTTTGAAGCAATGTGGCTTAGTTGATTTACTAATAACTAACAAATTTATTTTATCACTTCCATTCACATTGGCACCTACAATCACAGTTATCTTGTCTTTTCTAAGTTTGTCATTTGTGCACATTTTGCTTTTAAGTGTTAAAGTCTTATTAAGAAAAAAAATAACACAACCCTGTTTAATAAGCATTAAACACATCTTTTATGGCATGAATAGAAATGAGTTCTTATAGCTTTTCACAAAATTTGTTGCAAACAGTGAGGTCTATAGCACCACTTTCACCACACACAATTTTGTAAACAATGTTATTTCGGTGCTTAAAAAGTGTCAACCATCCTTTACTGCAATTAAATTTTTTAATATCCATGAGTAGAAAATTCTTTTGTTTTAGTTGCCAATATAAGACCATTCAAAGGTACATTTCTTGTCAATGCATCCTTTATCCATAACAATAAAGCTGCCTCTAAATCCTCATGGGCTGCTATTTCAATAAGTTTTCGTGTTTTAGCAAATCTTTCCTTTTCACATGTCTTCAGAATGAAATCTTTATTTCTCAAGTAGAGAGCATGTTCTTTTTTATTCCATATTCTCCCGCAATTTCTCTCTTAGATCAGTCACATCCTACCTTTTAATAATTTCCACTTTAGCTTCTATATAACTTCTATGTGCAGCTATATTTTAAAGAAACAAAATCTTTTACTTTATGAAAAAATACTTTAGCAGTAAGTAAAACCACTGACTGAAAATTCAATTCTTGCATTGCAAATAGAGTATAGTAATCCTGTGGATTTCTCAGAATGTCACTGGTTCAAATGCTAAAGAAAAGATTAGGGACACGAACAATGGAACCAGGGGTGGAAGATGTCAATGATGGACAGAAAGTGCACTAAGAAAGCACATACCAATTGCATGGGAATACATGTATTTGTATACTAGTTCAGAACAATTCTGACAAAAGTAAAAGAAAGTTATTTCAAGGATCTGAAGTTTATAAGAAAATATTAAAAAATTAAATCTTGTTAATTCGAATTAAACAAAGTCAAGAGAAAATGAGTTAATGAAAAATTTTAACGTTATTCTACCATTGAAAATTTTAGGACTTCATGTTTAGTTCAAATTAGGCAAAGATTTATTTTATCCAATTTCAAATTAATGAGAGCTGACTGTATACCAAGTAGTTTGAAGAATTTTAACTGTTAAAAATACAAAGTAATAAAAAATACAAGAATTTGTTCACTGAAATTTCAAAACTTTTTTAGATTTTTTTATTACCTCTCTAAATCTTCTACTATCTCAATAATTAGTGATAACTGCAATTCCCTGACATTTAGTGTTTAAAACTATCTGTTTAAATAATAAAAATATTGATCTTGTAATAATCACAATAATTAATTTAAACTGTGAATAATTCTCACAAATATTTGATATATTAATACTTATATCCTAATTTATTTGAAAATAACTGTTTTGTTTCATTGGTAAACAGTGTTAGAAAATGAAAGATAAAAGGCAGGCATCAAATTAAGATTTTTAGTTGCAGTTTCTAAAATTCATATTAATATTACTGTAATAATGTATATAATTTTGGAGTGATTCTGAGTAAAAGAAAAATTTTTAAATTCGCATCAAATTTTCTGAAAGTTACAACAGAGATGGGAGAAAAATCCACTCCCAATACCTCTTTTACAAAATTTGCATTTTTTGCAATCTTTTGACGAAACTTGCCACTTTTTTCGTGATCTTTTGATGAAACTTTCAGGTTTTACACGATCTTGTGACAAAACTTGTCGTTTTCTCGAGATTCTTTGAAGAAATTTGCTGTTTTTTTCGCGATATTTTGACAAACTTTGTCGTGATTTTTCGCAATCGTTTGATGAAACTTGCCGTTTTTCGCAATCTTTTGACAAAATTTGCCCTTTTTTTTTACGAAACTTGCCAGGGGTTTTTTTGCGCTTTTTGACAAACTCTGGAATTTTTTTGCAATTTTTTGATGAACCTTACCCTTTTTTTGTGATCTTTTGACAAACTTTGTTGTGCTTTTTCGCGATCTTTTGACGAAACTTGCCATTTTTTTCGATCTTTTGACAAGCTGTGCCATGTATTTTTGCAATCTGCTGACGAATTTGGCCGTGTTTTTTTTGCAATCTTTTGCCAAAATTTGTTGTTTTTCGCGATTTGTTGACGAAATTTACCGTTTCTCACCCCTCATTTTTTTTTACGATTCTCAGGTCTAAATTCTGATTTTTTCCACAATCTCTTGAAAAAGTTAGCAATTTTTCTTAGATCAATTGATTAAGTTGATTTTTTTCGGTGACCATTTCTTGAAATTTGCGATATATTTTGTGTCGGAATTTTTGGATTTATGACCGATTTTTTTTTTTTTTTTTTGGAAAATGGTATCCTTAATTTATCAGAAAATTCAAACTACAATAATCTTTGATACTACTTTTTAGAAAAGCACAAATACTTATCTTTATTTAAAATTATAGAAATTAATCTCTAAGATTATAATAATTCAAGCAACTTTAAAACAGGTGTAAAGCTTTTCTAATTATTGCTATATTTAGAAAATGGTAATTACAGTTAAATATAGTTAACTAATAATAATAATAAAAACATAATGCATCTATCTATATTTGAATCAAAAGTCGATTCTGAATAAAAAATTTCTGAAATTCACAATTTTTTTGAAAGATTACAGCAGAAGGAGATGTGGTGGGAATAGTTCCTCCCTCGTTAATTATGCAGTTTTTTTCTCAATCCTTTGGCAAAAACTGCAGGTTTTTGAGATTCCTTGAAGAAATTTGCGTTTCTTCACGAACCTTTGATGGAATTAACGAATTATTGCGATCCTATAACAAGATTCTCATTTTTTTTCTGTAATTCTTTGACAAAATTTGCTTTTCTCTAAAGATTCTGTGGTGAAATTAAGATTTGTTTTCACGATCCTTTGCAGAAATTTGCAATTTTTTCTTTTGTTGTTGTTTTGTTTTTGTTTTTTCGATCCTATAACAAAGTTTGTGTCTTTCCCGAGATTTTTTTGACAGAATTAGAATATTGTTTTGCGATTCTTTTAGGGAATTCGCATTTTTCATGCGATTCTTTGACGAAATTTACAGTTCTGTTTGCAATTCTTTGTAGAAATTTGCAGGGGTTTTTTCGCCATCATATAAAAAACTTTTGCTTTTTTTTTTTTTTTTTTTTTTGAAAAAAAACTCTTTTTTTTGCAGTCTTTTGCCAAAATTGACGATTTTTTATTCGAAAAATGGATGAAATTGATTTTCTTTCGCGACTATTTCTCAAAATATGAATGTTTTTTAGTTCTAAATTTTCAGACTAGACCATTTTTTTTTTTTTTTGAAACTGAATGTCTAATAAATATTTTTTTTAATAGCTAGGCATCAAATCTGACAATCGAGAATAATTTTGTAGTCGTCAAATTCAATTCTTTAGTTGCATTTGATGACTAATGACCACTAATTTCTAACACTGTTGGTAAACTTTCACTGAATTCTGGATCTAAATATAATCATAAAAATAATTATATCTATTACTTTTTGTAGTGTCCATTACAGGAATTTTAGGTGTTTTGATATATTTCTGATATTTAAAATTAGATTTTGATTCATATTGGGAAATGAGATTATAAGAATTGTTAAATATTGTTTAACTGATAAATATAATAGGAAAAAACAGGAATATAATACTTATAACTATTAATTAAAAAATATATATTTTTTAAATCTTTAGAGGTGTCCATTACTGGCACACTATGTATTCATTTTTATACTACAGGATAAAATTAATATTAGAGATAAGTTGTAGATTATTTTTCATAACTTATTTTAAAATAAGGATAATTTTCTTTTAGATCAGGTTCAAGTTTGGATTAGGATTGATGAGTTACATAATAGAATGACAATGATTTGAATCAAATGATTTAAATTGCAATTTGAATCAATTAATTTATTATTATTATTGAAAAAGTTTATTGAATTATTGAAAAATTTTAAATTTAAAATTAGGTACACAAAAATTAGAAGTTAAAAGATTTTTCTTTTATGTGTTTGACCATGTTACAAAACATTCGGAGCATTTTTTGTTTGTGCCTATTTTTTTAACATTGGCTGAATTGTAGCACTTTGAATTTCTAGAGTGGCTGACATTTTGAAATGATCTGATTTTTGTCACACAATAATATGCACATTTATGAACCAATTTAGATATAACTTGGTGTATACATCGAACAAACCAATGTCTTGACCAAGTTCGTAGTTCAACTTCATCTGCCATCTTGTTTCTAAATGGCGGCCATTTAAATTAGTCAAAAAACTTAATTTATTATAATGAGAAAAACATAAATAGAAATATTAAAAAGGTTTTTTCTGAAGTGTTTGATATTAATACAAAGATTACAGAGCATTTTTTGTTTTGTCTTTACATAAAAAAATGGCTTATATATAACACTTTGAATTTCTATATAAAGTGAGTGACATTTTGGAAAACCCATTTGCCTGCAACAGCACTCGCATATATCAACTGATTTGGATGTAAGTGAGCATGTGCATTGATTTTATTAAGATTTTGATTAAGCTCATTGATTAATTTCCCCCAACATGTTCTTTTAAAACAGCAGGCAGGTCATTATATTGCAAAATTTAGTGATCAAATATAAATTACTTTAAATAAAACCAGCTTGTATAAAGTTGATTAATTTGTTGAAATTTCCTTTCATATTCTGTACTGATAAAAAGAAAAGAAATATTGAATTTTCTATTACCATGTTCCACTAATTTGAGTTTTGTATATTAAAATATGATTTTTTTTTTTTTTTTTTTTTTTTTTTTTTTTTTTTTTTTAAGTAAGGAATATGAAAGCTACCTCTTCCTCCGGTACTGGCTAGGACTTTTTAAATTTAAACTGTTTGACAAGATTATTATATGACATATGACGTAACTACTTCCCTCTACTATTTTTAACTTGCTATGCATTTATTATTTTAATTTCTTTCTACTTAAAAACTCGTGTGTAAATATAGTTTTTATGACTTAATTACAATAATTTCTTGCTTTAAATATGTAATATATTAATTCTGATTTGTAAGATTTTTTTTTCTGTTCCTAACAGCCATGCTTAAATATATATATATATATTACAAATTTTAATTTTTTTTTTTTTTTTTTTTTTTTTTTTTTTTGCCAAAACTAACCTTTATACTATCTTAATTTTCTTATAATAATGTTCCGTACTTACTCAAAATTATTAAATTAAAATCTTGTTTCTAGATCTAATCTGTTAATCTTTATGGAGATGATATAAATTCTTAATTCGCCTTAAAAAACATTTATTCCAATATGCGCAAATTTAAAAGATGGCTCTAAATCAAAAGTATTCTTAATTAAACTTTATTTCTTAATATTCCAAATAAAACTCATTTTTTCTATGTTTTTATGAACCCTTTTTAAGAAAGTCTTATTAAATGTATTCCAAAACCACACCTTTCAAAAAATATCATTATTTTATTTTATCTATTTATTTATTTTCCCTCAGTCAACCTTTGATAGTGTGCATATCAATAAATTCATTTCTTTTCTTTTTCTCTTAATTAATCGTCTGCCTAGGATGTTTAAAATTCTGAGTAGATCATAAATTGGTTCAATAATATTTTTTTCAAATAAAATTATCGTCTGTGGAAAATAGTCTCGTATCTGGGCATGAAAGATGTTTACATAAAAGAATGAGGGTTTGAGACTAGAGAATGTTCTAGAATTTTCTTTTTAGATTTAAGAGGGGAAGTCTCGAGATGAGAAGAAGGAGTATTGGGTGCTCTCTTGCATGAGTACGGCTTGATGTAGTAAAGGATGGAATATTTTTTGGATGTTTCGGTAAAATATCATCTGCAACTGGAGGTTTTCCCTCTATTATAGCTACAGTTTAATAAAATGAACTTTCAGCAGCCAAGGAGTGATTATTTGGACCTTCTACATTTATTTATTTATTTTTTTTTTTTTTTCTCGCTGGCCATGACTTCTGTGCGGAGAAAGGGAAACCTGGCGATGATGTTTCTGCCCCCCTAACTTTAAATTGTCATATATATATATATTTATTTATTTATTTTTTTTTTTTTTTTGAAAGAATGTTATTCTTTGCACGTTTTTTACAAATTGGCAACAACTTAAAATAATAAGCTTTTCTAAAATATGTAAAAAATATTCCTTGAAATGCTGAAAATTTTAATTTAAAATGGAAATAAAACACCATAGAATGAGACAAAAAAATAATTGCAGTCTGCACACTGAGAAGTTGAAATGTATAAAATGATCTAAAAATTATTAAATTCCTATGTATAGTTTTTGCTTCAATAAAATTTTTTTAATGAAATAATTTTGGCCAACTTTGACATTAAATATCTCTTACAATAATTATTTGATTTAAAAACCATCTACAGCAGAGTGTTTATCAAACATTTCTCTCTAAAACTATTTATTTTCATATTTTTGTACACAATAGTTTTCCTAACGAAAAAAGACTTTCAGTAATAAAAATCTCAATGTCAGTGGCGGTGACAGCGTTAGTTACTTTTAGAATAGAGAGGATACAGCACAAATGGGCGTGAATGTTAATTTTGAGATTTTGGGAGTAATTTCATGAGCTCATTATCCAAAAAAATCCATTTTTTAAAGAATGACCTCACATGTTTTGCATAACTTCCATCAATGAATGTCAGTAATTGTTCAAAACTGAAACATTGGCAGGAACATTTGTGCTGGCAATTTAGAGAAGAATCCTCTCTCTATCTTTTCTCTCTTTAAACTTTACCATACCCCAACAATCTTCTTCTCTTTTATTAAATTGGGAGATAATATAAGCTATAAGATAAACGAAAAATAGCATTAATAGCATGGGCACTAGCCCCTTGCTTGAACAAAAATGTTTGATGACCTTGGTGTCCATTAACAATTAATTCAGGGGTGATTGTGTTCTGAATGTACCCTAGATTTCCAGGTTTTTTGATCAAACATCCTGAGTTTATGGTATCATTATTTTTAGTAGAAACTTTGGACATTTTAAAATATTGTGAATTTCAAAAAATTGCGGGAAAAATGAAAAAAACAAAAACAAAAAACAAATTTCATGAAAAAACGGCAAATTTTGTGAAAAGATTGCGAAAAAAACGACTAATTTCATCAAAAGATCGTAAAAACGCCGCAAAATTCGTCAAAAGATTACAAAACAGAAAAGTTATGGTTGGGGTGGAACTTTCTGTCAAAATACTGTTTTTGCTGCTTTAAAAATTGATTTTGTTGCTACATTTTTTTTAAACTTTTGTTTTCTTAAAAAACCTTTTCTGCTCCAATATTGTTTTTTTCCCCTTTGTTCCAAATCTTTTTGAGTGGATGTGACCTTTGGAATTCGTATATTTTACATTGATGTTTTCGGGGTTTTTAACTTTGTATCAATTAATTTTCAGGGTTTTTCACTCTGAGTCACAATCACCCCTGTTAATTATAATTTCAACTATTATCTAAAAGATGAAGATTACTTGGTATGTGAGTGCATGACATCTAAAATAAGTGTAATAAAGTTGTAATTTTTGACATTTTATTCATAAATCTTGTTGTTACGTATTAACAATCGATTAATGTTGTCATTTAATTAATACATATTACAATACCTAACTCAACCTTTTTCCAAAAAGTTGAGTATTTTAAATTTGCCATGGACTATATAAAAATCTGATCCCAGAGTTAAGGGCATTGTTTCAGGCAGGACACAATAAGCATTCTAAGCATATTCCTGGTCTGTTTTGCTTTTATATTTTTAAATAGCCATTTTAAATTATCAGCACCATCTGGGACCATGATGACAACCCTAAATATATTTAAAATCAGTATTGAATGAATTTTCATATTTAAACAAAAATCTTTATAAACAAATTTAATGTCGGCAGCTCAACAACCTTGATCAGCATACACCTTCAAATGTTTTTTTCTAAAATTTTATGTTTTTAAATGAACTAAGAAATACTCATTATAGTGATTTTCAGTTTTAATTTCTGATGTATAGACATATTAAACTTTCAATTTTTACCAAAAGTTTATGTGGAAATCAAAAACACTTGGAAAGGTTCTAAACAAATGAACTAACTAATGTATTAACATATAACATTCACCTTTTAAAAAAATATATATTTTTTTATGAAAACTCTTTGAAACTTATATCAGCTATAAATAAAATATTTTTGATGCTTGTTCACAATTTTCATGCTAAAATATTCATATTTAATTGTAAAAAAAAATTTACTGTTGAAACAAAAAAAATAAATAAATAAATAAATAAATAAATAAATCCATGTGTTTGTTGAAAGAAAGAAAAAAGGAATCATGAAAAAATAAAGATTGAATAAATTTTAAGTTTAATTTTTTTTTATATGTGATATAAATTATTCATCCAATTCTATAAAAAAAAATCTGTATCAAAAACAGATTTTTTTTTTTTTTTTTTGGGGGGGGGGGGGGAGGGGGGCCTTAGAAAAATGAATGTCTGGAGAATCAATAAAGTGATTTACAATAGAGATAGGCATTATTTAACATAACAGAATATTAGTAATATTAATGTAAAACTTATTATTCAGAAATGAATTTAAAAAAGTCCCTGCTGATTTCGGAAAGCCTCATATGCTAAACATTTAAAAAAAGAAAAGAGATAAAAAGCAAAGCTAAAAATTGGTTCAGAATAAATATTTATATAATAATTTTTAAAAAAATATCGAAAACTGTTTACTGATTTATTAATCTCATTTGAATTTTAAACAAAAAATTTTTATTACTCCAGAAAACCATCCTTCGGAAAAATTGAAAATGCTTTTAAGAAATTTAAATGGGAAAAGAAAGCTAATGTATTCTTATGTAAATTAAAAAAGACTTTTTTTTTTCTTTTTACACATTGCTTTTTATTTGTCTCTACAGATGTAAATAGATTTGTCTTGTTCCATTTGATATTGATTGTTACTTCCAAGATATTCAAAACCAATATGATCCTGAATCTAGGGATCCAATTAGAGCAATGCTAATTGCTAAAATCTCTCAAAAATGATTAGTTGCAAAGCAATCATTTGATGTGACTGTAATAATAAATATATATATTAGTAGAAAAAAAAATTATTCACAGTATGGATATTACAGTTAAATCTCATTTCATGCTCATGAAAGGTGATTTTGTCTTTCTAATGCTTTATAACACTCACAATTATAAAACATTAGAATATAAGAATCAATTATGAGAATGACCAAACCGCATCTATTCAAATCAGTGTGCAAAATTGAAATGATTTTTTTTTTTTTTTTTTTTTTTTTTAATGTAAAACTATGCGAAAGATAGGAAAAAGCTTATAAATCTTGGTCACAATTGTAGGTTATTAGAAAGCTAGAAGAAAATAAATAGATATTGCGTAAAGACGCATTTATAATTTTATATTCTAGAAACATGTTTTATAAAAACCAATTTACAAGCTTTTCTCATAATGTTTTACATCAACTCTAATACATAAGTGATATCTTCTTACACTGATTCTGTAAATATTTTGGAATTCTTTATTACTTATATTGTAGCAAGCAGAAATTATTTTTTGTTTAAGGTTAACTGCTTAAATATTATCACATGTGTTATAACCTTTCTCGCAATTTCTCACAAATTTATATTTTCAATTTGATATATGATCAGTGGTCCTTTTTAAATTGTGCATAATTCATTAAGTTGTAAAGATATAAATTGTCTTTTAGAATCACCTTGTTGCAAAAAAAGGAAAATTTCTTAATGACCAACTTATCTAAGCAAAGTTATATACAAATTTTAAAAATATAACCTTTTGAAAATTAATGGGAGAAATATTTCATAAATGATTTATTTCATACCTTATTTTGAATATTTTTGAAATTTACAGTTTATTTACTCTTAATAGATAAAAAGTTAGAGCATATTTCAATAAGGCCCAAAGCATGTCAAAAAAAATTATTATTCCTACAATAATTTCAAAAGAATAGACTGCAAAATGCATTTCAATTGCTTATATATGAAGGAAATTTACACTAAAGAATACAGATTGGCGATATTAGTAGGAACAATTTTTTTTTTCTCAGATGTGCTTTGAGTTCTATTTTAAAGCTTTTTGGAACATCTTGTATGATATATGCATTATCAAATTTTAACAAATATACCATATTTATTTGTGTAAAATTGAAGAATTTAGACAGAATTTAGGAGTTGAAAATGGATAAAGGGGGGGGGGGGAGAGAAGGTAGACTTATATACACTAGTAAAAAAAAAGAACAAAACAATTTTGTAGATAATTAGCAAAATGAGTCTTAAATAATCATATTTACATCTAAATTGGAGAGAGAAAGAGATAAAAGTGACCAATGGTCATTTTCCTGTGATTGACAAAATAAGTTCAACATTAATGTCGTCATAATTTTTCTGCATCCATTTTTTTTCTTGGAACAGAATTCCCTTCAGTACAGCAACATTCTTTTCAACATTTTAATCCCCTTTTTAAAGAGTTCAAATTCAAAATGCAAGTACTACAATAGAAAGTATTATAATTTAGCAGTCTAAGAAGTTGTTTACCCTTGTAAATAAGGCTTGAACAGATTTTTATTAAAAGACTTTTTTCTTTATAAATATCATTAAATTGATGTAAATAGGTTTCAAAATAGTTTAAGCTTCTTCGCTTTACATAATTATGCAGTTTTTAAGTGTTGAATTTTAAAAAAGTGTCTGATAAACATAATTGAATTTTATTTTTACGAATTTAATGAAAATTTATTATTATTATTTTTTAATCCTTGATTAAAAAACGTTTTTCAACATACTGCCAGAAATGTGATTTGACTTATACATGACAATTCAATTTTTCTCAAAAATTTCCTTACAAATTGGGGAGTCAACTTATACATGAGTATAAGCCATATTTGAATGACAATCTAATCTATCCATTTTTTAACAATAAATGCATTATAAATAACAAAACAAAACACTGATTAAGACTAAAATTAGATGTTTTATATTTATTTTGTACTTTAAAATACATCTTATGGGAAAAGAAATAAATATGGGGAAAAAATGAAAATTGACAAATGTTTCAAAATATATCAAAAAATGGGAAGTGTGCTTTGTCAGGCTGAAGAATATCAGCTAAGAAACAGACTGTCCCTGCAAGTCCTTCATATAAACTTAATGGTCGATCAGGTAAACGAGCTGTTTTAAATTCATCCTCAAACAGAAAACTAGCAAATTGTACAGCTCTGTGTAAGTGTCTTGAGTCATTTGTAAGACGATACAATAAAAGAAACACATAACCACTTCCAGCAACACCATGACATATTCCAGGACCTTTCTTCAATAATCCTTTCTTCCAAACAATTTCACCACATAAAAGGCATGAATCCAAGTATTTTCTGTCCTTCCACCTCAAAAAAGCTTTTGCCATCAAGTAAACCACACCTAAATAAAATAAGAAATCACGCCCAAGTAGAGAAATTGATATTTAAAAGTAATAATACATTTTCTTTAAACATCCAAAAACTTAAGTATAAAATTTCACATCTAAATTTCACTCTGTTAATATGACAATAGTTTCAATAGAGCCCTGTGCACTTCATTCCTACAAACTATTAATATGGCAAGTACTATAACGAGGTCCAGCCTGTCTCGAGCTCCTAAATTATTAAGGGGGCTCAGGGGTTAAAAACTTTTCAAAAAATCGATTTTTTTTTATGATCTAGTTTGATTATTCAATTAATTCTTAACGCCATGCAAAAAACCGCATAAAAATATTTGCATTTTTAACGGAGTTATAAGCATTTATGTATCAATATTTACATAGCCACATCCATATAATTTCAACTTTAAGTCGTGTTTTCTCAAAACTTGATTTTTGACGACTAACACCAAGATTTAAAAAAAAACTATTTGATGGAATGGCTTAACTTTTTTTTTTTTTTTTGGCAAGCATATAACATCATTATCTAGATTATGAATTAAGGATATAACTATCACTTAAAAAAAACATTATTAAAAAAATCTCTCAAAGTTGAAAATTTAAAAAAACTCTAAAAAATACAACTTTTTTCCCATTAAAAATACTCAAAATATTAAACTAGCTAGAATATATTAATTCATAATCTAGATAATGATGTTATATGCACGCAAAAAAAAATTTTAAGCCATTCCATCAAATAGTGTTTTTTTTAATCTTGGTGTTAGTCATGAAAAATCAAGTTTTGAGAAAACACGACTTAAAGTTGAAATTATATGGATGTGGCTATGAAAGTGTTGATACATAAATGCTTATAACTCCGTTAAAAATGCAAATATTTTTATGCGGTTTTTTGCATTGAGTTAAGAATTCAATGAATAATCAAATTAGATCATAAAAAAATCGATTTTTTGAAAAGTTTTCAATCCCCGAGCTTCCTTAATATGACGATCAGTTTTTAAATCTACTTTCAAAAAATATGTTTTGAGAAGAAGAGTAAATATACTATATTTTGCATTAACACTGAAACCTGAAATGCAAAAAACATAAAAACAGTTAATAAAACATCAAATTTCAAAAAAAAGAATTAACAAAAATTCACTGGTAAAATGGCACAAAATATCTAATGAAAAATCAGCAACAGTTGTCTTTTTTGTCTAAATTTTCATAATCAGGTCTACAGCCAAGATGTATGATAAACATGAGTAATACTTCCAACAATGTAGTTTTAAGATTATGATTTTACAACAATGGTTATTGTGGTATTTTATACTTTTACTTTTCAGGTTAAACGGTAGATGGCGCCCCTTGTCTATTCCATGGAATTATGTAAGGAACATAATGTATCTACGTTCCAGATAGTTGTTCTGTGTTTACAATATGTGTATATGTCGTCTGTAGTGCCGTCAGTTTTATTAAATATGTTTGTGTGTAAAAAGTCGCCCACCTCGATTATTTTAGTTCTGTTCATTGCCTTACATTTAAATGCTTAAAGATAGTATAATGGCGACGAGATGTTAAAAGTTTCTACCGTAAAAATTTTAAAGGAATAACGGCGCGCCCAAGAGAAATGGCTTCTTCTTTCGTTTTTGCGTTCGACAAACATACAAGGTAACAGCAGCTTTCCAGAATATATCAGCAGCTTTAAAACAAGGGGGTGGTAAGTACATTGAATTTTAAAGTACTTTTTTTTTCCTGTGTTATTGCATAAAGAATACGATGTTTTCATTCAAGGAATATGATGATAAAGTAGAAACATTTCAGGCTTATATTAAACGCCTGGAACAGAATTTTATTCTGAATGAATTAAAAGAGGAAAAAAAAGTTGCGGCCCTGTTATCTTGCATGGGTCCTAAGCTTTATAATTTATTGAGTAATTTATGTTTCCCGAAACAATGTGAAACATTAAAATATTCTGATATTGTTGACATATTGATAAAGCATCTAAGCCCCGCCCCCAACAAATTTATTGAAAGAATAAAATTTCGTAAGTGTTACCAAAATGAGTCGGAATCAGTTCAAGATTTTGCTGCTCGATTAAAGAAAAATACAACTTTTTGTTGTTTTACGGGTGATACATTAAATGAAAATTTACTTGAACAATTTTTACGCGGTTTGAAAAGCGAAAGCATTCAAAATAAATTGATTACGCAAGTAGAGGATTTAACTTTTGAGAAAGCAGTGGAGAAAGCTTTATCCTTACACAATGTAGATATTGAAATTTCTGAAATTAAAAATAAAAATTTCAGTATTAATAAAATTTCCAGTTCAAAAAATGTACACCCAAAGAAATTTTCTCACGACTGTCAGAAGTCAAATGTCAACAATCATATAAATAATACAATTCCTGAAGCAAATAAAAGTAAATTAAAATGTTATAGATGCGGAAATACTTCCCATCTAGCCAATTCATGTAGATTTATTAATGCTACTTGTAAAATATGTAAGAAAAAAGGCCATATTGGAAAGGTTTGTAGAAGTAAAACTTTCCAAAAACACGTAAATTCGGTAGATACAGTAAATGTATTAACTATAAAAAATACAGGTGCAAATCCTATTAAATTATCTGTGTTAATTGAAAATAAAGCCAGAGCGGATATGGAATTGGACACCGGTTCGGGAATTTCTGCTGTTCCTTTAAAAAGATTTCGCAGAATTTTTCCTGATTATAAAATATTTCCTCCAGATGTTCAGTTAAAAACTGCAACTGGTGAAATTTTTAAACCTGTAGGTTATGTTGAAGTAAATGTTACTTATGAAAATAAAACAGAAAAGTTAAAATTATATTTGATAAAAGAAGATACTTTTCCATTATTATTTGGCCGCGATTGGGCCTCTGCATTCGATATTTTTCCACATAATTTAAGATCTGTTTATGTTAATGAGACTGTAAATTATTCTGATAAATTACAAGAATTGTTAAATGATTTTTCTGATTTATTTTCTGATAAAGTAGGGGAAATTAAAGGGTTAAAGGCAGAGCTTTACCTTGAAAAGGATGCTACACCCATATTTTGTAAAGCTAGGACTGTTACTTATGCACTACGTGCTGCAGTCAATGAGGAATTACAAAGATTAGAAGAAGCAGGTATAATTAAACCAGTTACAAATAGCAAGTGGGCAACCCCGATTGTTCCAGTGGTAAAATCTAATGGTAAAATACGCTTATGTGGAGACTTTAAAGTCACATTAAATAAATATCTGAAAGTAGAAAAATATCCCTTGCCTAAAATAGAGGATATGTTAGCTACTTTAAGTGGTGGTGTTCATTTTACAAAAATTGATTTAAATCAAGCATACCTCCAATTGCCCGTTGATGAGGAATCCCAGGAATTATTAACCATTAATACACCTAAAGGATTATTTCAGTTTCTTAAATTACCAATGGGTCTTAATAGTTCTCCTGCTATATGGCAAAGAAAAATCGAACAAATTTTAAGTGGAATTGAGGGAATTACAATTTTTATTGATGATATAGGAATAACTGGGGAAACGGACGAAATTCATTTGCAAAGGTTAAAGCAAGTATTAGAAAGGTTGAGAAATTATAATATTCGGATAAATAAGGAAAAATCATTCTTCATGGCAGATGAAATTACTTATTGTGGGTATAAAGTGGATAAACATGGTATTCATAAAACACCAGATAAAATAGAAGCAATTGTAAATGCCCCTAAGCCAGAAAATGTTTCCCAGGTAAAAGCATTTCTTGGTCTTGTAACTTAATATGCAAAATTTGTACCGAATTTATCGACAATTGCACATCCTTTGAATAATTTGCTTAAAAAGAATGTAAAGTTCAACTGGTCTTACAAATGTGATCAAGCGTTTAAAAAAATAAAAAGAGAAATTACTTCGGACAGA
The DNA here is from genome assembly GCA_964019185.1 of Maratus speculifer. Taxonomy (NCBI): domain Eukaryota; kingdom Metazoa; phylum Arthropoda; class Arachnida; order Araneae; family Salticidae; genus Maratus; species Maratus speculifer. The sequence continues at coordinate 216,507,652 of OZ025289.1, forward strand.
GTGCTGACGCATTTCAATCCTAAATTACCTTTAATCTTAGCTACGGATGCTTCTCCATATGGTATCTCTGCAGTTCTTTCGCATGTGATGCCAGACAAGACTGAAAAGCCTATTGGATTTGTATCCAGAACCTTGAATAATGCCGAAAAACGGTATAGTCAAGTAGATAAGGAGGCATTAGCAATAATATTTGGTGTTAAGAAATTTTTTCAATATTTGTACGGTAACAGATTCACTTTGTTTACTGATAGTAAACCATTAGTTTCAATTTTTTCACCTTCTAAAAGTATTCCGGTTTTATCAGCTGCTAGAATGCAAAGATATGCCATATATTTACAAGCGTTCCAGTATGACATCCGCTATAAGAAAACTACTGAACACGGTAATGTCGATGCACTCTCACGTCTTCCATTACGTAGTGAAGATTTGCCCCACGAATATAATTCAAATGAAGGACTTGATGAATCAGAAATCATTCAAATAAATCAACTTTCTGTTTTACCTTTAAATGCTAAATCTATTGCTTCAGCTACAAAAACCGATCCTCTTTTGCGACAAATTTTTCATCACCTCATTTCTGGTTCAGAAATTCCTAAGAATTTACTTTTTGGTGGTAAACAAGAAGAATTTACTCTTCAGCATGGTTGTATTTTAAAAGGTTGTAGGGTAGTTATCCCAGAAATCCATCGACAACAAATATTAAAGGAATTACATTTTGGTCATTTTGGTATAGTGAAAATGAAATCTTTAGCCCGTAGTTTTGTATGGTGGCCAGGAATAGACCATGATATAGAAGATATTGCAAGAAATTGCTCTATTTGTGTAAATTTGAAAAATAATCCTCCTAAAGTTGATACACATCATTGGGAATGGCCTACTGCTCCATGGCAGAGAATTCATATTGATTATTTTGGTCCTGTTAACGGAAAAATGCTTTTGTTAGTGGTTGATGCTTATAGTAAATGGCCAGAAGTATTTATAGTTCCTAGTACAACTTCAGAACACCAGATAAAATAGAAGCAATTGTAAATGCCCCTAAGCCAGAAAATGTTTCCCAGGTAAAAGCATTTCTTGGTCTTGTAACTTATTATGCAAAATTTGTACCGAATTTATCGACAATTGCACATCCTTTGAATAATTTGCTTAAAAAGAATGTAAAGTTCAACTGGTCTTACAAATGTGATCAAGCGTTTAAAAAAATAAAAAGAGAAATTACTTCGGACAGAGTGCTGACGCATTTCAATCCTAAATTACCTTTAATCTTAGCTACGGATGCTTCTCCATATGGTATCTCTGCAGTTCTTTCGCATGTGATGCCAGACAAGACTGAAAAGCCTATTGGATTTGTATCCAGAACCTTGAATAATGCCGAAAAACGGTATAGTCAAGTAGATAAGGAGGCATTAGCAATAATATTTGGTGTTAAGAAATTTTTTCAATATTTGTACGGTAACAGATTCACTTTGTTTACTGATAGTAAACCATTAGTTTCAATTTTTTCACCTTCTAAAAGTATTCCGGTTTTATCAGCTGCTAGAATGCAAAGATATGCCATATATTTACAAGCGTTCCAGTATGACATCCGCTATAAGAAAACTACTGAACACGGTAATGTCGATGCACTCTCACGTCTTCCATTACGTAGTGAAGATTTGCCCCACGAATATAATTCAAATGAAGGACTTGATGAATCAGAAATCATTCAAATAAATCAACTTTCTGTTTTACCTTTAAATGCTAAATCTATTGCTTCAGCTACAAAAACCGATCCTCTTTTGCGACAAATTTTTCATCACCTCATTTCTGGTTCAGAAATTCCTAAGAATTTACTTTTTGGTGGTAAACAAGAAGAATTTACTCTTCAGCATGGTTGTATTTTAAAAGGTTGTAGGGTAGTTATCCCAGAAATCCATCGACAACAAATATTAAAGGAATTACATTTTGGTCATTTTGGTATAGTGAAAATGAAATCTTTAGCCCGTAGTTTTGTATGGTGGCCAGGAATAGACCATGATATAGAAGATATTGCAAGAAATTGCTCTATTTGTGTAAATTTGAAAAATAATCCTCCTAAAGTTGATACACATCATTGGGAATGGCCTACTGCTCCATGGCAGAGAATTCATATTGATTATTTTGGTCCTGTTAACGGAAAAATGCTTTTGTTAGTGGTTGATGCTTATAGTAAATGGCCAGAAGTATTTATAGTTCCTAGTACAACTTCAGAAAATACAATTATTTGTCTTTCTTCTCTCTTTGCACGATACGGTTTTCCTATTTCTTTGGTATCAGATAATGCTAGGCAGTTTACATCTGAAGAATTTGAAATGTTCTTAAAAAGTCATGGTGTAAAACATAAGTTTAGTGCACCGTACCATCCATCTACAAATGGACAGGCTGAGAGATATGTGCAAACGGTCAAACGTGGATTAAAAGCCTTAGCGTCTGAACCAGGTACTTTACAAATGAAGTTGGATAACTTTCTTATGCAGTACAGGAAGATGCCACATGTTACAACGGGGGAAAGTCCTGCATCTTTATTTCTAAAGCGTCACATAAGAACAAACATAGATTTGATCGTGCCAAATGTTGCAAATTTTGTTCATGAAAAGCAAACTGCAAGGAAATCTAAAGTTAAAGTAAAAGAATTTGAAGTCAACCAGAAAGTAGCTGTAAGAAATTATACTCCAGAAGCCAAATGGAAAATTGGTCGAATTGTAGCAAGAGAAGGAAAATTACATTACAGAGTTCAAGTTGGTTCGAATATTTGGAAAAGGCATGTGGATCAAATAACTAATGTAGGAGAAGATATTTCTTTAACCAATGATCCAAATTCAGAAGAAAATGTTACAGAAAATTTTAGAAGTGAAAATACAAGTGTGAAGCAAGATGATTTTCCACCCTTACAGTCAAGTTTCACAGATCCGCAACCAGTTGACTCTCATGTTCCAGTTGTTCCAGATCCTACTCCAACTGACTTTCATAATCCTGATTCTTCGAGTTCTAATTCAGCTAACTCTGATAATATTCACCAAAAACCGTCGGTTCCTACTAGTGCTACAGTTGATGCCCCTGAACATGTAAAAACTAATTCTTCTTCTTCTCCACAGGTACTTAGAAGGTCCAGAAGACATCGAAGAGCTCCTGACCGACTTCATTACTAAGTGGGGAAGAGCTGTGGTATTTTATACTTTTACTTTTCAGGTTAAACGGTAGATGGCGCCCCTTGTCTATTCCATGGAATTATGTAAGGAACATAATGTATCTACGTTCCAGATAGTTGTTCTGTGTTTACAATATGTGTATATGTCGTCTGTAGTGCCGTCAGTTTTATTAAATATGTTTGTGTGTAAAAAGTCGCCCACCTCGATTATTTTAGTTCTGTTCATTGCCTTACATTTAAATGCTTAAAGATAGTATAGTTATAATAATTATTTTTGTAACAAACTAGGATAGAAAATGCTATAAAAATGATAAAATATCTTTATTCAAATTGATGTACATTTTGATGCACAATCAGCAGCATTTTCAAAATCATTTATGATAGAAATATTTTTGCAAAATTTAAGAACAAGAGCTTTGAAAACAATATTGTGTCATTCCATGGTTATTCAACCAGATCTTGTAATCTCACCAACAGGGATTTGATTAAAACTTTTTGTATATACTAGTCGTACTTTGATATAAATAAATTTAAAAAATAAATAAAAAAGAAAAAAAATGTCCTAGACATCATAGTTTGTGAGTTATGGGGTGTCCAATTTTTGGATTTTTCTCCAATCGCACAATTCTGAATCTGTAAACTGTAGCTCCATCTTTAAAAAAAATTTTCTTTGGATCTAATATCCAGATGTGCTTAGAAATATAAATTTAAGTAAATCAAAAGAGACAAATTGTAATGAAAAACAATGAAAAATTAAATAATAAAAAAAAAAAAAAAAAAAATTAATAACAAATAAAAAATAAAAAATTTATTTATAATTTTTAAGGTCAATAAGTTAAATAAAATATGAAAGTTATGGTATTTTACTGAATTTTTGTCTTTTTACATAAAAGGCTCTCAAAAAAAAAAAAAAAAAAAAAAAAAAAAAAAAAAAAAAGGCAAATGAAATTTCTAATTTATTTTTGTTTTAAATAAAAGTTTACACTTTGGGTTTCCATTTATGAAATAAAAATGATGTCTTTCTTGTGTCTTATGAAAAAAATTGACTTCTTTTGGAATGCTATTACCTATCAAGAGAATAAATCTCAAACTTTGCTTATGGTACCTAAATAATTCATGTACATTAAAAAAAATTTAATTTATTAGTCATTTTGATTTATGAGCCCTTAAAATAAGACTGATTTGTTTATCTATATTATTAAGGCCAAACGTATCTGTGCATAAGTCATACATCATTTTGTTAATGGCAACACTTTCACTTGCAATTCGTTTTTGTAATTTTCTATACTGCAAATTTTATACTTCTAAACATCGCACATTTTCAATTTTTACACCATCATATAGAGAAAGAAATGTACTTTTAAATGCAATTTGTTTGAAAGCTATAGCTATATATCAATTTATTTTTGAAACCTTTTTTTTATATAGCTTTTAGTATAAATTTCGTAATTGTGGCAACAGAAATATGCCATTTTCTCTTAAAATTGGTAAAAATTAAAATACTTTGTCAAGTCTGTTATAAAATCTGGTAAATTTCGGTTTTATTTCATTTTTATTCATCAATTAAATGTTTTTTGGTTTATTGCAGACTTACTGTGCAAACGATACAACACTTTCTTTTTACAAAAATGTATTTTAAATAATATTTGAGTGACTTTCCACCACCGCATTTACTTAATTTGTATCAGAAAGCTAAAAAAGTGCAATTTTATTTATCCATGGATACTGATATTTTCCAAATTTTGAAAAAAATACAAATGAATGATATCTAATAAAACATGAAGCTATTATGAACAAACAAGTGAAGATCTATGAATCATCAGGTACCCAATTTGTTTTGCCGAGTGTCTTGAAAAGATTTTTTTTTGGTGCATTTGTGTATTATTTATTATTAATGATATCATATGCATACTTTTCTATAGATGCTGTTTAAGACTGGATCTGTAAAAGTAGAATGCTTTCAGGATTGCTGGCTTTTAGCCGGGCCAAAAAAAAAACCAGACACCTTTTTTTGGTTTTATCCACTTAAAAAAAGCCAGCTTTTATTTTTAAAGTGTTAGTTTGTATCAAAACCATAATAAATTTAGATTGATGTATTTTTAATGCATTTTTAATTATTTTCTACTAAAAAAGTTATAAATTTCTAAGTAATTTTTCATATAAATGAGTCTTTAGAACTGCTAGAAGTCAACTGAGAAGACATTATGTCTGAAAAAACATAAATATTAGAAAAAAAGAAAATATAACCAAAAAAGTATTTTAAACTTCTATATTTCACAGTTCTACTTATTTTACACATTCTTAAGAATGATGTTTAATTGGATTATAACAAATGTAACCCATCAAAGCATTCTCACATGTCAATATGTAATGATTAAGTCTTAGAATGAACAATGTTGAAAGAGAAATTAGTAAGGATTCAGTACTTGAGGAGAGTTTAATACATAATTATATAAAATTAAACAACAAAAAATGTTCTAATAAATTTGTTGAATTAAAATTTTGAATGGCTCTTTGTTATTTAAAATTGCATATATGCCCTCTGGCATGAATATATTCATGCATATGCTAATTGAAAATACTGAAATAGATTGTGAAATATAATATAAATACTACTCTGTTATCCCGTCGACCAATTTCGCCAAACTAATAGCCAAATTATACATATTGACATAATTTTTATTTTAAATAACAAAAAAAATAATAATAGTAATAGTAATTAGTGGAATATTAATAAAAATCACTTAATGACATTTTAAACACCTGAATCGTATTCAATGTCATTGAATGTGACTTTCACGATCATCTATTATTAGCAGTTAATCTTATATTTTGGCGATAATTTTTTGGTTGATGGGATAACCTAGTAGTACCATAATATATTATGAAATATGCATAATTCATAATACTATTTTCAATAGTGAGAAATGGTGTTCTTTTCAAATGTATGATTTTAAATATTTATAGGAAATAAAACATAAAACACAACATTTTAATAACTCTTAAAATTAGTTAAGTAATAAAACATGTAACTAAGTAACCATTGTCCTCTTTAATTTTATAAAGCAGTAAAAATAGAAAAACAAGGGTGGGATTAAAGATCATGTAAATCAGAAAAAGCACTTGGTGTGGCCATTTTGTTTTTTAGCTGAGATATTTGCAATTCTGTCTATAAACCACAAGCAACTCCATCAATGTGTTATTCTAGTATTAATGTCTTCATTATTGTAAAATTAGGTTATAACCCCATTTCTCATAATAAATCATAGTTAAAATCCCAATTTTTCAATTTAATAAATACATTTATTAAACTCAAAAGTAAATTAAACATCATTAAAACTAGCTAAAAGACACTTAAAAATGTGCAGCTTATAATTAAAATGCTTCACTATATAAAAGCCAATTATGGCCAAAAAGGCCAATTTTGGCCAAAAAAAGCCAGTTAAAACCAATAAAAGCCACCAGCCTGGCTTTTTTAAATTTTAGCCAGCTTTCTTGCAACACTGAATCAGGGTTGCCACTCTAATCTTGAAAAAAAATTCCCTGTATGTTTTCCCTGTATTGCAACGCATTTATTCTATGTTGAGTGTGCAAAAATATATGCATGTATGTATGCTAATTAGACATCTTGACATTAGACAAAATGAAAGACGAAAAAAAAATTATATTTGAATATGGTAGGGAAAAAAAATCCCTGTGTTTTCCAGATTTTTTCAAAATTCCCTGGAATTTCCCTGTTTTGGGAGGGATTTTGAAATTCCCTGTGTTTTCCAGGTTCTCCAGGTGACGTGGCAACCCTGTGAATGCTTTAGCAAATAACACCATTTTATCTTTTTTTAATTCTTAAATCTGAAATATATTTTGTAGAGGTGCATCATTTTATCCTAGCTACTTTGAAATTCTTCAGAGATGAAAAACTATGAAATTCTTTACTTTAAAAAATAACAATCAAAATCACAGACTGATAAAGCACAATGTTTCACAAAATTTTAGAGTGTCTTTATAGGAAAGCAGTGACATGGTCACAGTGTGCATGGTCATATCAGAATTTTTCGTTCAAAAAATAGTGATAAATATCAAAGAACCAAATGATTCTCGCCTGGATGAATTCACTTCATCGAGTGAGACAAGCAAACAATAAAGATCTTGGCAATAAATTAAGCTTACAATAATATCAGGTTCTTCATGTTTTTGTCCAAAATTCTCTTGACTAATAAAATTTTATTACTATTCTTTAAACTAAAAATTCAACTAAAATTTAACAAAAATAACAAAATTTGCTTAATTTAATTTTTCACAATTTTATATAACCTGTAGATTTAAGACTGTTTGTTAGTCATTTACCCTGAGCTTTCTACTGAACTAATTTTATTGATAAATTTTTTAACTGTTCATTTTCAAATGTGCCTGCATTACTTGTTTCTTTTTTTTCTTTACTTTTAACCCCTGGGGACGAGCGACCACTATATATGCCGGCACCGATTGTACTCAGATCCCGCGAGACTACCATTTATGCCGACGCTGTTTGTACTCGCATCCCGCGAGACTAGCATTCATGCCGATCAAACAGAATGTTTTGTTTTTCACAGTTTAGCATATAAAAAATTTATCCTAATTCTATTTCAATGTATATTAAGGAAGAAGACTTCTCCTTCAAACTAGGAAAACCAATGAAAACATTTTTTTTTTTTTTAATCCACGCGAATTTAATTTTTTATGAAAATACTACAATGGGAAAAAGATTACTTTTTCATCACGTCTTTGTGTTTCATAAATCTTTTTACGCGTCTAGTAAAACTTTATTTTTCCTTATTAGAAATAATGCTACTGAACTTCAGAAGAAAAAATTTGCAGTTAAAGAATAGGATCATAAGAAAGCATATAATTCACATAAGTAAGCGTATTAGTAAGCACATTTACAATTATGAATGATAACATGAACATCTGATTCATTGCTTTTTTTTCCCGCTCTTTTATCTCTATCAGAAATAGTGGCAAAAACCGACGTCATTAATATTTCACGTTTTCTTTCTTGTAGAAGGAAAGATTTATCTTTTATTTATTTTTATTTTATTTCAGGAGTGCTTCACAGTTAAAAAATAAAAAATAATAAGAAAGAAAGAAAAGTGTTACATACTGATTGTGGGAGCTGATACGCTGATAACATTCTTTCTCAGAGCAGCTAAATTAAGAATATTTTTCTGCATTCTTCTTTTGATTAATTTTTACTTTTCACACTTGTTTAAATTAATTTGTTTTAAATTAATAATATATATTTAAGCAATATCGTTTATTAACTAATTAAAATGTCTAAAAGACACCAGTATTTGACTGCTGATGAGATAGAGGATATTATGAATAAAACTTTTTCTTCGGAAAGTGAATTTTCCGAAAGTGATAGTGACTCAAATACTATAATTGATTGTTGTGTGTAGCAAACACTCAATGAGGAAAACATTGTATTTTCAATGCAAAGAATGCAACGTGGGGCTTTGCACAGAGGATTGCTTTACAATTTACCATACTCACAAAGATTTTTTAAAAATATAAAACTATTGCATTCCATAATTTATGTATTGCTCATTTCAAATTACTGACCAGTTTTTTTTCTATAATTCTATATATTTATCTAATATATTTTACATTACATGCTTGCATTATATATACATTTCATTTTAAAAATTACGTTTTGAAAGTTTCAAATCATTATTAAATTTTATTCATAATTATCCAATAATTTTTATTTGATATACCTTATTATACGATATACCATATGGAAATATACTTTCTATTTCTGAAATAATTTTAACATAAACATATTTTGGAAAGGTACAATTTTAATTTTTACTCTGATTTGCACATCATTACTGATTATTATTCAAGACTGTTTGTTTGTTTTTAATTATGTGTTATATATATTTTTTTTATTTCAAAAATATTATAAAATTAAACTAAGCTTTTTTTTTTTTATCCAATCTTACACACACACACACACACACACACACACACATATATATATATATATATGTATATAAGTGTTACAAAGCAACAGTAGCAGGTTGTTTGTATATTTTATTTAATATTTTTCATTTCTAAATAAATTGTTTTTTGTAAAACATTTATTTTATTTACTGAAAGTGTTAAAAATTATTAAATATCAAGATGGTTAGGCTTGTTTTTCTATTATAGCAAAATGCTTCGTAGGTTGATATTTAACAGCCTGGTAAGTATTTTTCTGTCATGTTATATAATTTTAAAAGCTAAAAACAGGATATTAACTATTCATTATTTACATTTAAACATTTTTTTTCCAATTAAAATATCACACAATATACATAATTTTTTGAATGAATATATAAAATAACATCAAATTCCATGTATGTGAATTTCAAAAAGTTTCATGCAAAAGTTGTTTTTTAATTAATTTTTAAAGAATTTTTGACAAGCGTTAGGCTTAACTGCGTGAAATCTTCCGGCCCAAAAGGTGAAATCGAATTTCCCCGCTCCATCCTCAGATGCCCACTTCAAAATGCGTGCGCCGTCGCGAACGGCTTAATATCCCCACTTTTATATTTAAATTTAAAAAATATTATAGGAAATTTCTTAAAAATGGTAGTAATTAGATACTTAAATTTAACAAGAACCTCATCTTTAATGATGAATGGAAATAAATTTACTATGAAATTTTAAAGTTATTCATTAAAACTGAATTCAGTTTAGTAAAAATATTTTAATAATCAGAATTTGTTAACATGGAAACTAATTGAACGGGTTTAATATACACATTCAAAATCAGTCATATTGAGCTAAAACATAATGAGAAGCCAATTTTAATGTACAAAAAGAAAGGAAATGCTGAGTTCAATACTGTCATATAAATAATGGATTGGTTTAGGTAATGGAAATTGTAAAGGAATTAATTCGGCTGTTTCGGCACATTCGGCGGTCTTCTTTTAGGTAAGCAGTTTAAAAAAAAGAATAAAAATGTATGATCTTACTTCGTTGAGTTTTAAATAAAATGATGAGTAGAGTTTTCAGTATAAAATATATTCTATAATAAATCCAGAGTAAGAAGGAAGAAAGATCTTCACCCTATGGCCACCGGATTGCCGTAACGATTCCTCAGATTTAAAAAGGTTTATCTTGAATAGAATTTCACATAGGCGTAAGGAGCAGCACAAAATTTATTAAAATAATCCTACTTGGATTTGAACTTTAAATAAAAACATTTTGTAATACTGCTTAAACTAAAGGAACATAAAGAGGCGGCGGCGGACTTTTTAAATTCGCCGTTCATCATAGGGATGAGGCCGGTGAACCGGGCCCGCAGCCCTGCACTCCTAAAAAAAAAAATCATGTCATGACAGCAGTAACACCAAACGTATTTTAATTGAAATTAATGAAATTTTTAATAGCTAGAAAATTAACGGGGTGGACAAATGTAAACGAACGAAATATTTAAATCTATTTATCAAATTTAAAAAGTTGGCGAAACATCAAAAACAAATCAAAACCCTTAAAACAATATAAGCGATTTCCGATTTGCTGTGATTGAAAAATGTCATGAGCTGACCACCTCCAAAAAGAGCCGTGATGATTAGAACTATTTTGCATGAGCGAGCGTCAAAGCGATGCATCGCGAAAAAACAAACTTTACAGGCGCGCACCAGAGCCGACGCTTGGCGAAACGAAACCAATTGTGCGTGCGAACGTAATGAAAAATGTGAGATGCAAGATTTCATCTCACAAATATGAAAATATATTCTAAGAAACTTGGTTGTAATAAAAGAAACCAGAATTTAATGAGCAAAAATCTTTTTAATTTGAAAAAAATCAAGTTTTTCTTATATCTCCTAATTAAACTGCATTTTTTTTTCAAGTACTCTACAATTTTAATGAGAAACAGTGAAATTTTTTGGAAAGATAATCATTTAGGCATTCATCCCCCTTTAATTAATCAGCTTGTGTTCAACATAACATACAAATGGTAACTTTTCCTTTTCTGAATCAAGAAATACTAATACACAATGTTAATGTGGCTAATAAAACAATAAATAAATTAAAATTTTTAAATTAATGAACAAATAGCAAACCTTATTTTTTAAATGTCATTACTGATTTTATTTAGAGCTGTTAAGTAAAACTGTCCCAATGTCGGATCATTCTACAAGAGTTAGTAATTCAACAAAACTTTAAGATTTCATATGTAAAAAAGATATCTGAAACATTTCATAAAAAAAGCTGTATGTACCAAAAAAAAGATAAAATAATTCTTCCATGAGGACATTTTTGATATGCATCAATTATTGCATTATTTCCCCTTAAAACTCTAAAAGTTTAAAAATGCATTAAAATTTTATTTAAAAATTGTATTTAACCACAAAAAACAATTTTTATAAACTAATTTATTAGAAATAATATTATGCTCATTTTTTTCTATATTAAGAAAACAAAAATAACTATCAAACATAGGATTTATAAGTCACAACTCAAATTTAATTTTAATAACTTTAATTTCAGCCAAAATTTTAAAAAAGCCAATTCTAAAATTTAATCTGAACTGACCTGGAGCTCCATGACACCAATGAACTAACTCATTAGCATCTGACCTTGGCTGTTCAATTTCATCCATAGCACATGGAAAATTTCCAGATGGTGTTTGAAGACTGAGAAGAAAATCTACAGAGGCTTTGACTTTTTGCTCAGCTTCAGGATTTCTGTCAATAAAACTTGGAAAAGTAAGCAACATCTGTAGAATAGCACATAGACCATGAGCAGCCCCTATTGTAAAACACTTTAATTTATTCTTCAAATTATCATTTTTTATAGCAAATGCAAAAAAAATTTTTATTTCTCAATAATACTAGAAGAAACAGTGGTTGATAAAAAACAAAAAATAAACATTATTAGTATAGGCATAAACTAGAAAGTATGGATAAATTAGCTAACACTTTATGCAAATGATTGCTTTCATGCATGCAAAGTGCAAAATTATTTAGTAAATCTGCTCATTATTCATAAAATTTTATTATTTTTTAATTCTGATTACAAGGTATTGTGTATAATGTTGTTTGTTAAAATTTCTGAAAAGAATTCTTTTATGTCTGCAAATTTAACTTTAATTTTAACTCTGCAAATTATAAGCAAAAAACATGGCAAAATTTGGAACTGTTTTATTAAAACATTAATTTTTCTACGAGTATACATGCTATCCTCATAAAAATGAACTCAGTTTATTACAAAAAGTTATTTAATCATAATCTACAGTTTGAACGCTTTTGCTACATGCGTTTTAACAGAGTTATTCAAAAGATATTCATTCTTTTTCTATTTGTTGATGATCCCCTATGGAGTTTCGGGAGAAAATCTTCATGGAAATATATGACCTGTACTATTCTGTTTACATACATGGAGTTTCAGGATAATTTCTCATGTATGTTTCTAGATATTTAACAAAATGTCAAAAATCACATGTGGCCAGTCACCTTTAGCCATATAGTGTATCTATATCTCTAATACAGGTATCTTATTCAGTATATAAATGTCATGATGGCTTATACATTTTAAAATCAGATAATACATGCAAAAAAATAAATAAATAAAGATATTGAGAAAAGGGAAAAAGAGAAATTGTGTAGTGATTGGATTAATAGTACTTAAAATTGATAAAAATGATAATCTTAAAATGTTTCTTGCATTAAACATAGAAAGGAAATGTAGTGTCCTAAGTTTTTCCACCAACTATTAAAAACTTACAAAGATAAATTGCTATTTGTAAAATGTTCAATGTAAGTTATTCTTTACAATATTTTGTGATGATAAAAAATGTAATTACTTAAACAATGAGAAATGCTGAAAAACAACAACAAACTCTTTTTGGCATAAAATAAAAAAAATCTATAGCTTCATTATATTTATGGAATTATGTTAAAAATAGATTTCTGACAGAAGATTCACCTCTTTAATAAGTTAAAATGTATAAAATGAATAATTATTGTTAAGGCTCTATTTCGCTTCCACTGTGTCAATATAATTTACACTGCCACTTATTTATTGTCCCACTATAATTTACAGAGAGATAAAACAATGAGTGAGTGAAATAGATATAATTTACACAGTGAGAGTGGGTGGGGGAGGGGAGGGGAGGGAGCCATGGGGATTTTACAGATGCTTTGCTGGGGTGAGGTCAATAAAAGATTGGGAACCACTGTCTTAAAGATGCGGACGATTTGGACATACAGTAGAACCTCGATAATCTGAATCGGTTTTTTCATTATTTTTTTCAAGTTTGAGAAGTGATTGGCGAAAAAGTTTTTTTTTAATTCAGAATACGATGATGCAACAAGTTTATGGAAATTAGATAATCGCTTCTCTAACTTGAAAAAAAAAATGAAAAAACCAATCCGGATTACTGTACATGACAGAAACGGCCTATTCTATGTACCGTCATATTTATTTATGATAAGATGCAAAATAATAGATTTCAGGATTGTTTATTTAAGTATCAAAATTTTCATTAAAAGCTGACATAGATTCGAGATTTTGTCTACATTGTTGACATTTTAATTTTGATTGTTAGCTTAAAAATGATTGATTATTACCCATATAGCACAAAAGCTCCTCAATACCTCCCCAGGAGCTCCAAGTCATCCCATATTCCTCCTAATACTAAAATGACAAGATCAGGACGTCCCGGGGAAGAGTCTTTTACGGTGTCCTCAGGAGTAAGCTCCCAGAAGTGTCCCACGGAGCAACTTCCCAGGGACGCTACTCCTGAGGAAGTACCTGGGAAGTCATTCCTGGGGAAGTACCCGGTTAGTGTTCCCTGGGGAAGTGCCGAGGAAGTCACAGTGCAGGCGCCATCTCGTGAGTGATTCTGAAGTACAATATTTAGTTTATTTTTATTGAAATATCAAATTCCATTTGATCAGTCTAAATTTTTAATGAGTTAATTTTATTTTATCAATCATTCGATTTCTTATTTTTTTATCAAGTTAGATAATTGTTATTAAATTGTAATTGTTATTTTTAATTATTGCTATAACTTTTAACCTTTTTTAGTTAAATTAAAAATTTTAATTTATTATTTCAGTTAATTCCTATTTTTATATACTAATTACTATTATATATCTTTTAAACCAAATTTTGTTAACATTTATCAATATTTTATTAATTATTAATCAATAACCTGTTGCGTTTTGCTTTTTTGTTATTATTACTTTTTTATTAATTAGCAAATTAATTTAACTTGTTTAAATTAACTAAATAGTAATTATTTATAGTCTAAATTAAACTGAAATCTCTAAATAGAAGACAATTCTGGATCATATACTTTTTCTGATATTTAGAGGTAAAGGTATTTATGCAAAGAAAAAAGAAAGAGATTCTTAAAGTAAGTTTGTTCATAAGTACCCGTTTAAAACTTTGAAACGAAACTAAACATTTTTATCACAGCACATAACACTAATTCAAAGATAGAACAGTTCCCTTTAAAATGGTACCTTTGGATTTAAAATATATAAATATTGAGATGACCTCTCCCCCTCCCCAAATGCATACCAATACGTGGTTTATTTAAAAAGATTTTCTGTTTAAAAATTTTACATTAATATAAAATCAGTTAAAAATTATAAATTCATGCAAATTTAATGTTTTAGGGTTTTTATCAATTACCTAGCCAATGTAATTAATTATATATGTGTTGAAGATACGAAAATGTTAGCTAAACAGAAGCATAAATTTAAGTGTCTTTCTGATCTGTGGCGCCAACTTATATGGCGCATGGGGCGCAAGCCCACAGAATAATTTGTTATCTCTATCCAGCCATTATTAATTGAGCCCACTAAATATTTATGTATTTGTTCAAAATGTTTTTGAGCACACTCAATATTTTTCAAAAGTTGGCGCCATTGTTTCTGGTTCTGATTCTTAAAACCTATTTTCTTTTATTTATCATTAATTATTTTTTTTAATTTAAGATTGTCTTATTTACAAATTATTTTTCTAATATCTTTTATAGATTAGCAAACATAATATCATTATTATTATTTAAATTATGATAGATAAAATGAAATCTTTATTTTGAAAACTTCAGAAATATAAATATTTTTTGGTTCTGAAATTACAGATAAATATTTACCTATATTTCCTTAATAACAAATATTTTATCACAATTTTCAACTGAAAAAAAATCGCTTTACTTAAAACCTTCATTTAACAAACCGATTTCATATTATATTTCTTTGGATATCTATAAAGCATGGAATTTCCTGTTTTACCATGCACATATTTTTAGATGACAATGAAAGTATTTTAAAGTAACTGCAAACAATGCTCTGAAGCAGGAATCACCGTCCCGACCTTCCATCATTTACAAGATTACTATTAGGCTCGCAATAAGCTACCCGCCCCCTCCAACCAGTTTTGCCAGCTGAGAATGTTGTAAATATCGCGGGAATCACTAAGGAGAGAAAAAGAAAAAAAAAGAGTGTAGTTCTAAGAATTGGAAATCAGACTATTTTTTGACATAGTAAGAAAAGGTGTTACAATCAAATTTGTTCTTATGTGTAATAGAAAATATATATTAGTTTGGGATTTTTAAGATCGTTGATAAAAACATCTTATATTTTAAATAAAGACATTAGTTCTTTTAGGCTTTTAAAATTGCCTAAAATCTTAGTTACTAAAAATACATTTCAAGAAATCAACAAATATATTTCCCGTCGTTGATTAAATGGAAAAAGGTGCATATTGAATTTTTTATGCACATAAAGATTTCAAATTTTTAAAGACTATTAAATGGAGATTTAACTGAAAAGTAATTTTATTTATAACAATAAGAAAATAAAATGATTTTGTTAACAGATTCAAATTTTATTAATAGTTTCTATTTTATGTGACTCAAGCAATGTTTCAATGTAATGATAGAATTTTACAAATGATTTTCACACCAAATTCTGATATAACAAAATTCTACAAATTTGTACAATGGTGTGTTATTAATGAAAATGCAGAATTTTAATATTTTTACAATGTTATAAAATAATACAGGGGTTTTACAGTATTTTTTAATCCCGCAACAAGTGGTAAATCTCCAAACATCTGTAATTCGTATCGTACAATATGAAAATTTCATAAGTAACGGATATAATTATTCGTTAATAAATACTCGCCAAAATATACCTAATCACTTTAAAACGGGTTCGTTGATTGGTTGCATTTATGACGGCCAATTATCAACATGAGGGACATATCAAGGCAGGGAGGGGTTGCCCTCAACGAAGGTCTTTCTAAAGGAACCTAAGCCATATTTATGCAAGGAAATCCAAGATTCGAAGAAAACCCCGGGAAACTCCGAACAATCGGGCCGACTGGCGCGATTGGGTACAAACTGAGTTCATCCCACCTACCAGCTTCGAGAGCTGAATCTCTTGACCGCTGGTGGGGCCCAGTATGAAACTGCAACAATGAAATATTTCAAAGAGTAAAAAGTAGGAAAGAAAAGACTAAACAAATTTATATATTTTTTTCATAAATTCATATAATAAGAGCACCTTTAACCAAGCGTAAAAAGGAAAAAAAATCGATAAAAATTTCTGTAAAAAAAGTAAGAGCGAGAGAGAGCAAAAAAGTTTCATTTTTGAAAGGATTTACTTAGATTTTATTTGCCAATCATTAAAAAAAAGAAAAAAAAATAAGGAACTCATCAAGGGAGGAGGGTTGCCTTCCGGAGGGTCTTTCTAAAGGAACCTAACGCGTATTTACGCAAGGAAGTTTAAGATTCGAAGAAAAGAGCGGAAAACTCCGAATGATTAGACCGACGGGTGCGATTGGGTACAAACTCAGCGCCTCCCATCTACCAGCTTCGAGAGCAGAATCACTTGGCCGCTGGTGGGGTTCGCTATGAAACTGCAAAAATGAAATATTTCAAAGAGTAAAAATTAGGAAAGAAAAGACTAATTAAATATATATATATACATATATTTCATAAATTCATTTAATAAGAGCACCAAGAGAAAAATGAAAAAAAAAATCTATTAAAATTTCTGTAAAAAAAAAAGTAAGAGAGAGAAAGAGCAAAAAAGTTTTATTTTTGAAAGGATTCACTTAGTCTTTATTTCTCAATCATTTAAAAAAAATTCATAATTTTAAAGAAACTATGTGTTTTAACCTCTTGCTATTTTAATTTCTGGAAATAATATTTTTACTAACTAAAATTAAATTTTATAGGGGCTATCATCAGAAACGTTTTGTATCATTCATTGTGTGCCAAAATATATAGTTCAAAATCAATTTTCTAACTACAGAAAGATTTTAATGGATTTTAAGTATTAAAAGCTAAAAGGATATTTTTATCATTTAAAAATACAATTTCATTAAAAAAAAATTTTTAATTCGAAGACATTTATGTTATAACAAATAATTATTGATAATTTATTTAGGGTTATTAATTTAAATTTATGTCGAATGTATGCAAAAGGCACAAAAAACGAGGACATTTCCTAGTTTTAAGTTTCAAAAGCGGAGTAAAAATGCATGTATACCTTAGAAACCTTTATTCCTTACGGACCCTACAGCATAACGGCTAGAGTGCGCGTCCAGAATACCAAGGTACTCAGGTTCAAATCCAGCAGGAAAAATGAAGGTAAGAAATTTGTTACTGAATAATCTCTGTATATGTAAATCCGTCTGAATAATAGAAAAAAAACAACATTCGCGTTTTCTTCTAAAAAAATTAAATTAAATCATAGCTTTAATTTTTTTTAAAAACATATTAGTGACCTTGAAGTTTCCCAAAGTCCTCCTATATGACTTCCTCAAATCTTCCCCAGAACCTCCTGGGGAGGACCCTCAAGGATGTCCTGGGGAGCGCGCCAGGATGCTGTAAAGCGGACATTTTCGGTTCCTGAGGACCTCCTGGTGACAATTTTCTGCATCCTCAGGGATGCCTGGGGGATGACGGTCCTGGGATGTGAATCCTCCCCAGGACATCCTGGGGAGGCAAGTGTGCTATATGGGTAGCTTAAATTAAAATATTTTTATTTTATTTCATAATATTTTGCATAGCTCTATTTAAATATGAGCTGAATCTGTGTATCAAATTTTACCAAAATCAGTTAGTTACTATGGAGACGTGATTTTTTCTTTTTTAATTTTTTCTCATTTTGCATGAAATGACACATATTCATTTATAATTTTCTAGTATATACAGCTATACCCAGAGTTGTATAATATAGACGCATGTGCGCATGCTGTGTGCAGAAAGTTTTATGAACTTTGCAGAAAATTTTAGAAAATAAACAATTTTTATTTTTGTAACTTTTTAGTACCAAAAAAATAAAAATATTCCCTCAAATTTATGTACGAATTATTTATCTGTTAACGCAAAATGTTATTAACTGTTTCGTCAAAAGATCTTGAAAAAAATGGCGAATTTCATAAAAGGATCGCGTAAAAAACGTGAATTGAAACAAGAATCGTGTAAAAAAACAAACATTTTGACAAAGAACCGCGCGAAAAAATGTGAATTTCGTCCAAGGATAGCACAAAAAAACACGAATTTTGTCTAAAGACCGTGCTAAAAACATACATTCCATCCATGATTGGCGTAAAAAATGCAAATTTCGTACATGATTTGCTTAAAAAACGCAAATTTCGTGCATGAATCGCTCAAAAACGCGAATTACATCCACGAATCGCTAAAAATACACTAATTATGTCCATGAATCACTAAAAAAACACTAATTACGTCTATGAATCACCTAGAAAAACACGAATTACGTCCATGAATCGCGTAAAAAACACGAATTACGTCCATGAATCGCATAAGAAACACGAATTACATTCATAAATCGCATAAAAATCGTGAATTATGCAAAATATGCATTTGTATCTATGAATTGCTCAAAAAATGTGAATTACGTCCATGAATTGCTCAAAAATGCGAATTACGTCCATGAATCGCTAAAAAAACACACTAATTACATCCATGAATCGCAAAAAACACGAATTACATTCATAAATCGCATAAAAAACGCGAATTATGTATACAAATTGCTCAAAGAACGTGAATTACGTCCATAAGTCGGTCAAAAAATGTGAATTTCATCTACAAAAAGTTACAAAAATGCAAATTACGTCCATGAATTGCATAAAAATAGCAGATTAC
This sequence comes from Maratus speculifer, assembly GCA_964019185.1. NCBI lineage: Eukaryota > Metazoa > Arthropoda > Arachnida > Araneae > Salticidae > Maratus > Maratus speculifer. The sequence continues at coordinate 216,526,983 of OZ025289.1, forward strand.
GTCCATAAATCGTGTAAGAAATGGAAATAACATTGATGAATCACTCAAGAAATGCAAATTACGTTCCTGAATCGCATAAAAAAAGTAAATTACGTCCATAAATCGCATAAAAAAAGCAAATTACGTCCATAAGTCGCATAAAAAATGCGAATTACGTTCAAGAATAGCATAAAAAACATGAATTACGTCTATGGATTGCTTAAAAAAAACTAATTTTGTTCATGAATTGCGTAATAAGACACGAATTACATCCTGTTAGAGAAATTACCTTAATGGTAATTCTCTATACAATGGATATGAATAGATATGCAGAGCATTAACGCTAGTGGGCGTATAAGCTGAAATGTCTGCCCTAAAATAACTTGTCATTAAAGAAAAATATTGTATATCAAATGAGTATATATTGAGAAGCAGAAATTAAACAGGTTTAAATAACAAATAACAACCTTTATTAAAATCATAATTAAAATCAAACAAACAAATATGAAATCAATTGTCTAAAAACATAAATATCATTTCTTATATTGAATTCCAATTAATATTATTCATTTTACATATGATGAACCAGAGCACCAGAAGATAAATTTATTTTATATTGTAAAGTAAAAATTATATTTTAACTTTAAATAAAAAAAATAAAGTTTAAAAAAAATATTTTATCTTTAAATTTGATTCAAATCATAATTCCCAATTCATTTTTAAACATTTACTTTCAGAATAAATTTTAATCACTAACGTTAAAATAAATAGCAGAAACTTTAAATTTAATTCATAAATGTGTATCTCCCCTTCCTATTACTGCAAAGTCTAGTCAACCTTTTCATATAATATAAAGCTCCCAAGGATTTACGCTGCCACTCGAAAATGCCTTCCTAAAACACATCACCTGCCACACAATGTGTTCTCCATTAATCGACCTCTGCCACAAGAAGATTTATATGGAGGGTGGAGCAAAACAGGATAGAAAATGAATCAACTCAATAACAGTAACATCCCAACGATTGCCCAAGCAATCAGCAAGTCGTTACTAGCTCGCCGGCTATTGTAACGCTTGATAAAACGAAACCACTGAATTGAGCCTGAATTCATTTCTAACAAATTAAAGTTGACAAAAAAAATTGATTCTGAATAAATATAACAGACGAAGACTGGATTAAAAGGGTATATTTAAGAAGAAGAGATTAAAAGATATTGTTCTAAAAATAAGTAAAATAAAATAAAAAACTCATCTGACATTTTGCTGTAGGTGGCCGGCACCTTGCTATTCACCCTGAAGACTTCATTCAGTTATAACATCACTTTAAATGTGTCAGTTCCTCCTAAAATAGCATATTCACCGCAACATCACTTCATATATTAAAGCTGGACACCGTCATTATATTCACTTTATAAACACAAGATAACTTTACTAGCACAACCACCGTCTTCACCCCGGACTCCATTACAACGTTAAAACGAGACAAGGCGAACACTTGCCGGCAAAACAACACAGTTTAAATATCCCATCCTTCGCTGACAACGCCCCCTCACGTGACATCCGCTTCCTGATCTAACGTCACCTCCGGCATCTCGAATGTTCGCGGGAAAGATGATCCAATAGCAGTCAGCCACGGGGAAACTACGTATGCTCGTGGACATACTACGCCACCTATTGCCAGGTCCGATAACTTTGTAGAAAAACATCGTAAGTATTCTATGAAGGATGGAAGATATTTGCCGGGAGAAACGAAAGTGTCGATGCCGTAAGAAAGCAGATTATCAACAAATAGTGAATGGTAAGTAGATAAGATATGAGTAGCTGTTAATTATGCCGAAGTACAAAAGAAAGATAAAAGGTATTTTATTTATTATAAGTTGAAATTTAAACACAGAAGAAATAAAGATAATAAGTGTTTAAATTGAGACTTAGTTTTTCATTTATACTTTAATTATTTAAAAGCAAATAAGATAAATAGAATTTGTTTTAAATGAAATTTTACTTTATACTATTGTAAATAAATGTAGTAATAAATTAAATAGAAAAATAGGTTGAGTGGAATGACAAGAACTTAGGGAAAATATGTCTATTTTCTATCAAAAGCCCCCCCTCTTGTCAATTCCAAGAAACCATCTAAATACCAGAAAGCAGAAACTTTTAAGTCTGCACATTGGAACACCACGGTTTGTCCACACTTCAACCTCAAAGAAAACTAATCCAAAAACTCGACTTCAGCTACCATCACAAATTTAACAGCAATACTATCACCAATCACAATTGTCTCAACAAAAATCTATACACGGCATCTGCTGTCTCCATCAGCACAAAAGAAGTCTCATGAGATCATATAAGGCAATAATTAAAAAAAAATTTTCTCTGGGCTCCAGTCCATACACATAAACTATAAATAAAAAAAAATAATAAGATTTTACAACAACACATACAATTAAAATTACACATATTAGTCAGCCTTATCTCTAATAACTTTAAAATCATCAGCCACAGTGAGTTTTTCATTGTTAAGACAAAATCTTATAGTCCTTGTATCCTATACTGACCATCTTCAAAATTTTTCATGTAAACATCACGAGGAAAACATATATTACAATCAAGACATAATTAAAAATTTTAAAATATTTATATTCAAAAACTTAAATCTTTACAATCAACTTTAAATTCTATTAATTTCTTCAATCAACTTTAATTCTTATCAATCAACTTTTAAAAATCTTTACAGTCCTAAATATCAACAGTCATATTTGAATTCTTTTCCAACAATTTACACAAAAATTTCAAATTCAAACATATCCCTTTTTCACACTTTAATATTATAAACCATCATATAGCACATGTATTCTAACACTATAAATATGAATACCATGTGTCAAATTAAACAAGTGTTCTCATAATTAAAAATTTTCAATTTCTGAGTTTATAATTAATTGAATTACTAAAACCAATACCATGTAATCCAATCTTTATACCATTAAAAACCAAAAAAATTCAATTTCAACTATATGATTAACAATTGAATTTCTAACACTATTACCATGTAATTCAATCTCACACTAAAAATACATATTCTTCAAATCTTAACCTCGAATTCAATACCTCAAAAATTTCTCCATTATCCATTACATCTTACACCATTAAACTCAATGTATATCTTCTAGCCTTTAGCTTCAAGAATTTAACTCTCAAAAAAAATTCTTCCATTATAATTAAAATTCCATTACACCTTACGCATAAAAATTTGTATTTAATCTTCAAATCAAGATTGATCTCCAACCAACCAACACCATCTTTCACACTTAACAAACAAAATAATGAACTTCAAGCAAGGTGAACTCCGACCAGGGCCGGCGCTAGACATTTCGCCGCCTGAGGCGAGCCTTATTTTGCCGCCCCAAAGACAAAAAAAAAAAAAAAAAAAAAAAATTAATTATTACTTAATTTTTTAAAAAAAATAAGTAAATTAATATAATAACTATATTTTTTTGCATAAATATAAAATGCATTATAAGATTTATTTATATTTAAGGAATCTAAAATAGTCAAAGTGCGTAATTTATTAAATTTATTTTATTTTTTAAACTTTTTAAAAGTAACAACAGCTAACTTGTAATTAAATTAAGAAATCACATTGTACTAGTATTAAAAAAAGGCCAGAAAGTCTCATATAAAGAGTAACAGCAACACTTTTGCCTTGTTTTTCATTTCGAAAAATTACGCAAGGTATGATTATTAGCAAAAAATTCTGTTACAACTGGTAAAGAATATTTAAAAAATAAATGTTACTGAGATACAATATGTCAAACATTTAAAATCAATCAAGTTGCGTATAAAATTTGGATATGAATTTCAAATAGAAAAATAATGATATGGTATAACAAGTTATTTATCTTTTTAAAATCGTATAAACAACACAAAGTCGCATATTGGTAATATTAATAAGAAAATATCAACTAAAAATAAGACAAAAGTTCAAGAAGCGAATAATTTCTCTTCATTTAGCTTTGGCGAAGTCACGCATTATAATGTCAAAATCAATATTATAAAGTATAAAAATTAATAAATAAATAAACTTAGAGCAAACTTCGCAATATATTATTGACATTACATAGAAAAATTATGACATGCAGAGAAAATTACATTATCATTTCAAATTTAATTTGATTCATTTAACAAAAAGATTTAATTTTACACTAAAAATATTATTTTTTAAAAACACAACTATCAACAATGAAATATTTAATTCAATAATAAATTCACCTTAAATTTTGTATATAAAAATCATTTTCTATATTTTATAATCAATATAGAAAACAATTACATTTTTAACTTGCTAAAATAATTTAATTTACTGACACAGCAAACCTGATAGTTCGCTGCGTTTCTGGGTCTCATCAAAACATTGCACAAAACGCGAAATCGCAATAAAAATAGCGAAATATTAAAAAAAAAGTTCCATGAATTCTTATTTAACTTTATAGCAAAAAAAACAAAATGCACTATATTGGACTGGAAGATTGGAAGTGGATTTCTTTAACTAATGCGGAAAAATCACAGCTAATCGCTAAAGAAAAAAAAAGGGGGGTGGAGCACTAAAAATGGTATATTAGGAATTGTTAATATTTCAAAAATTGTAATAGTAAAATTTATTTAAGATTAAAAAAGAAATTCTTTTGTAAAGTAAAAAAAAAAAACACCACAGAGCGAGGGAAAAAAAAGATCATTAAAAAATTTACAAAAATGCGAAGATTTCTAAGCGAATTTCGAATAAACTTAACTGAAAAGAGGACAAATTTCAGTACATTGCGTTAAAAGATTAAATCCCGATTTTTTTTTTTTTTAAATATATATATATAATGTCGAAAAATTGCTTCGGAACTAAAAAAAAAGTAAAGGTCGCTAAAGATTAAAAAGTTGCAGAAAGACATAATTTATTACAGCGGTTTAAACTATTCTAAAAGGAATTTTTTCACAAAAAAATTCACAATTGAAGCTAATAACAAAATTCCTTTTACGAATGCCAAAAACACATGTTGAAAATTACATTAAAAAGTCTTGAGAAATCCAAAAATCGCGAAGAAATAAATGTAATGTATTACGCTGAAATTTGTAACAAAGTTTAACAACATTTACAACAGTTTGCTTAACCTTACTAACAATAGTACATAACAGAAATTCATTTCTGTAACTTCAAAAAATTGTCGCGAAAGCAAAAGAATGATAAAAATTGCACTGAAAATTGCATTAAAATCGCAAAACATTGAAAATATCATATGATAAAATGTACTTCGATTAGGCTAAAATTTTCAACCTGAATTACTTTTTACAAATGCATGTATATATTTAAAAAAGCAGTATACAAAAACATGCTAAGAATAACGCTGAAAATAACTTTAAAAATCCATAAAAATTAAAAAGGAAATTCTCTGAACAAAACTTACAATATTAGTGAAAAATTTGAAAACGAATCTACGAATACGAATGTTAAAAATCGCCGCGAAATGAAGAAAAAAGTTATTGCAGAGGGCAAAATTTACTCTAGTGGGCTGAAACCTTTGTAATCCGAATTACCGAAAATTCAAAAAATGAGGAAGTCAAAAATTTGTTGAATTATGCTAAAATGTTTAAACCTGAATTATTTACGAATCTAAGAAAAAAATAAATAAATTGCCGTGAAGCAGTAGAAAATCCAAAAATCTCTAGAAAAATTTAAAAACAGCTTGTGGACTTTAAATAAAATTTATTGAAAAAAGGACAATATTTACTATATTGGGCTAAAATATTAAAAATTGTTTTATTTTATTAATATATGGAAAAATCGCCAGAAACACAATAATCGTCAAATATCCCCGAGGACCAACTTTATACTACAGAGGGATAAAATATTCTAATAGGAATTATTTCCTGAATATAAAAGAAATTGGCGCGGAACACAAAAATGAAAAAAAATATATAAATAAAATAAAATAATTACAAATTGTAAAAGATAAAATATAAGGTGTCCTGGAGTAATAAGGTCAAGTTCTAACGTGTAATTATTAAGGAATATGGGATAAGGAGGAATAATAAGGAATAAGGAATACACTTTAATATAATATTAGGCTAACTATTTGAAAAATAATACCCTTTATAAACGTCAAAAGATCACGGATCGTAAAAATATATTAGACATTGCAATGAAAATCGTTATCAATTCAAAAATTGTGGAGCACAAAATTTCTTACATTTAAGCCAAAATTTTGAAAAAACAAAAAAAAAAAAAAAAAAAAAAAGAAAAAAAAACTGTGTGTCAAAAATTCGCAGCAGAACGCAAAAGAAAAAAAAATAATAATAGCTAACAATCGTATTGAAACCGACATTTAAAATAACTAAATATTCAAAAATCGCGGAGCAGAAATTTTAACATGGTTAGATAAATTTTTTACATAGAATTCCTTGCAAGAAAGTAAAAAAAATTGACGTAAAACTCGGAAAAACGATAAAAATCATTTAAAAGTAGTTTTAAAAAATACAGAAAAAAATTGAATACATTTTCCTAAAAGACAGTAACCGGAATTCTTTCTCAAATGTCAAAAAATCGTCCCGAAAAGAACTCGAAAAAATGCTATTCAAATGCAATATTCATATGCTAAATCATTATTAGTTTTTTAAATAGCAGCTGATAAAATTCTCTATATTTAGCTAAAAGTTTGAAACCGAACAAATCTTACAAAAGGAAAAAAATCTGCGAAATGACAGAAAAATTCTAAAAATCGCTCTATGTAATTAAACTTTAATGAAAAGAAATTTTTTATATTAATCTTAAATATCAGAATACATTTTCTTTTACAAATGTCGAAAAATCAAGAAAGGAAATAAAAAACCTTTCAAAAATCGCAGTGGACAAAATTTATTACAATGAAAGCTATAACATTCTAACGGAATATTAAAGAAAAAAATTGGCACGAAAAGCGGAATTATGCAATAAACCGCTTTGAAAACTGCAGGAGACAAGATTCAATATGTTAGTCTGAAACAGAATCCGTTTGTGAATGTCAAAATATCACTGCAAAACGCAAAAAAGGTAAAAGCTGCAAAAATTTCTAAAATCGTGATGTATACATTAGACTAAAACTTAGAAACATTTTTTACGATTATAAAAAACTGCAGCAGAATGAAAAAAATGTACTGAAAATGATACTGAAAATCTCACTAAAAATCGGTAAAAAAAAAAAAAAAAAAGAGGAGAACAACTTTTACTCTACCAGTTTAAAAGTTTAAAACCTATTCCATAATGGATTATATCTTCAGTATATATTACAGGTAAAATAGTTTTTTTTTCTTTTAAGCAGCTGATGGCCAATTACCAAAATTTGGAAAGAACTTTATTTTGGCACTAGAAATTAAAATACAAAAATACCCCCCCCCCCCCAAAAAAAAAAGAAGTATTTACCATATTATCATATTTTAAGAAGCAAAAGGAGAGATTTTTTAACGCTGGGAGGAGGGGAATCAACATTTTTTAATTAGGTCAAATGGTATATCGTTTCGTACGAATTTTATATCTTCTAAATCGAATGAAACCATCTACAAGACGATATGATAATTTTTTTCAAAGTTACGGCACGTTCGACGAATAAAATGGCAAAAATTATATTTTATTTAGATCAAATAGGTTTTTATAGTAACAACTGATGGACATTCACAAAAATTAAGGAAAGAACATCGTTTTGTCACTAGACATGAAAATCCGATGAGTCTCAGAAAAATAAAGCTTTACCTTGGTATTTTTTGTTAGGGGGGGGGGGATACATCGAGGGATAAGATACTTGAACATTTTAAAATTAGGGGAAATGGGTATCATTTGTTATGTATTTTCAAATTCTTGATCAAATAAGATCATTCGCATACCATCATTCTTTATAAAAGTTATGGTAGTTTTATAAATGCACAATGCTGAAAGTTAAGTTTTATTATTGAGCATAGCTTTTCTTATTTTACGTCCAAAACTTGTTCTTTAAATCATATTAAATAATATCAATTTTTTAAGTGTCCTCAAAACAGCAATAATCGAAATTAGCATTGTCAAATTTCTTCAAGGTTAGTAAAGTTGTCAAAATATCCGTGTATTCATATTTATTTATTGATAAAACCATTCATGACTTTGCATTCATAAAACATGCCTAACTTTGTAATGTATAACCGTATCGACTTGCAAAGTAGCGGAAGTGTCATTCGATTTCGAATTAAAAAATACATAGCAAACAATTTTACACTTTAGCTGAAAAAAAATTTGAATTTTCAACCACTGTAAAAATGCGCCCTCTCCCCTTCTCCCCAAAACATGGTAAAACAGATTTTTTTCGTGTGGGTGTGTGTGTGGGGGGTGTCATCGGATTTTCATTTTTATTATGAAAACAAAACTTTTTTCAAATTTTCGTGAATAGCCATCAGTTTTTTATTTACTCATATTTTGGTCTGTTTTACCTATACAAATATGCGAGACAAATGCCGCCCTTTTATGGTGCGCCCTGAGGCGGTCGCCTCACATGCCTCACCTCTGGCGCCGGCCCTGACTCCGACTTAACTCTTTAACTCCAGTTTTACACTTACAGATCCAGACTTCCACAAGGTTAATCCATGTCCTATCAACTATACAATACAAACTTGAGTTGTTTCAACTACCAAATAACCAAGATATCCTGTACAAAAAAATAAAAAAAATTTAGTTGTGACAACACATTCAATCAAAAACTAATCCTTTCAGCACCATATGCAAAACTGCATGCATTCATACTAATCCATTGCTCTGGCCAGAGACTTCACACAATCCTTCCATACCAAACAAATAAGACATGGATATTGGTAGCCACTAATGAAAACCAAATAAATACGAATACCAGTACATTAACCGTTTCTGTATATTTTTTTTTTTTTTTTTTTTTTTCAGTCATTACCATGAATGAAGGAACATGGATAACTATACTAATCTCAATAGGAAGTATCTTAAAAAAATTTACTGGAGAAAAGCTTTAGCCCAAGATATATGATCCAAAACAGACTTAACAATAGATTATCTTAACAGATTCCAAAACAAACTATCCGTCTTAAACCTATTATGTTGACAAAAGTAGTTATCCTTTTCAAAAGAAATTGAGATCCCTAACAATTCATAAATCAATGCCTCCCCTTACACATTTCCCAACTCAAGAAGACATCAAGCTTAAACTTCAAAAATTACTTGCGTCATTCTTAAAAATTAATGTTAAGTATTTTAAAGGAAGCAAAGAAATATAATTAGGATCTCAACTTTCCAATTACAATAAACAGGCATTCTCTTTACCTTATTCTCACAGTAAGAGCCATTTAATAGATTTCAAAAACAAGTTCACCCCCTCGAAGCACACTCAACCAATTTTAAACTTCTTTTAACTTTTACCTAAAAGGACCAAAAATTCTAAAATTCCTTCCGAGCTTGGCCTATGCATTTCTCAAACTCTGAATGTAGCCTTCTAGCTCTAAGACAGGAAAACTCCTCAAAAATTCGTTCTCTATAAATTTTAACACTGACTTAAACTGCCGACTATAACATCAGACCCAGAAATCTTACACATAACCCAACACAGCTATCTACAGTTCTACAGATATAGATTAGACAATATCAATCAAATTGGTGCAACATCTTAAAAATTTATAGCATTCCTCTAACACATCTTTATGAATGCTGTTATTAAAAAATCTTCATTAAAATGACAGATCAAATTGTAAACTCAATTTACTTCAAATTCTGATCATTTTTAAACTAAAAAGATCACCTTTTTCAAAAATATTGCACCTTAAACTTATTTCATTTCTTAAATAAATATCACAGACAACAGGAATAACAACATTTAAATAAAGTAAAACATATCTTGATTAAAATATTTAAAAATAAAATTTTTAAAAGAATTAAAAACAAATAGAGGAGGTAAAAAAATATGACTTTAATTATAAAGAAATCCTTTTTCAGTTTAGACCTAACTGCACCCTTTTTGTACAGACTATCCATGATTCCACTTCCAGGGTAGAAGTACATTAAATCAAAAAAAATGTTAAGCTAACCCAATGGAATCAAAAGTTTTAACAGATCTTAAACTATCAGATTTCGAACAAAAACATTATTTCAAATAAAAATAAGAAAAAGTATATTCAAACCTTTAACTTAAAATAAATTACTCTCCTCATAAAAGATATAAAAATCATTCAAATTTCATCTTTTATATAATCATTAATAATTTTTAAAGCAGTTAAAAATTGATAAATAATTTAAATATATTGATCCCCGAGTCCTACAATCATTTTTCTGTTAATGCAATATTAAATTATCAATATCCTTTAAAAATCTAACATTACCTAAAAATATCACAGGCAAATCCTTCAACATTTTCTTAATTTTAAAACGATTTAATCTCTAACAAAGATTTTTCAAAAAAAATTCATTTATCTCTAATTAAAAATATAAGAAAAATGTTAACTTTTTACTATTCATATAGCTTAAACTATTAACATTACCAATAAACAATTTCCTCTAGGAAATATTTAAATTAAACCTTTATAAATATTCCATTCTTAAACAAAAATATAACATCTTAAATATATAAAAATTGAAAAAGTTTCACAGACGATTCCTCTTCTTGATACAAATCCTCCTTCAGATCACAGTGGCCGATGTCTAAAATCATGCAAAAATAAAAGTCCATAAAAGTTCAGATATAGTGTCCACAACAGTCTTATACATTACCAGTCCCGCGAGGCAAGAACGGTGGCCCAGCACCGCTCTTCTGCACTTACTCATGCTATGGGTGCTGTAGCAAGTCCAGAAAAAATGACTATATGTATTTAAAAATATCACCAAGAGGCTTTACCTTTATCACAACATAGCTTCTCAAAAACAGTCTCTTAGACTTTCTTACACAAGGATGAATTGCTCAGTAAAGGAACTTGACTTACTCAAGTATCTGTTCTTTCACAATGGACTTCAAAAGAAAATCATCAATTGAAAAGCATCTTAACCGATGTATGATGATATAACAAACAGTCCACTCTATAGGAGAAGCATCAACAATATGCAGGAATAGCAGCTCAAGGCACCCTGTATCAGCCAAATCTTTCTTACAAAGTTCATGCTGGTAGGTCCATTCAAAAGTAAGCACCACAGGACTCCAGAACTTTTCTCATTAAAAATCTTTCAATTTACACAGGCACATCAGCAGAACCAGAGGCGATTCCAATAACACATTTTTAACTTCTCTTCACGATTAAAATGATGATTTTTCCAGGAATCAGCTTCTAGCCAGACCACCAAACAGCTCAGTCAGAAAAAAAAAATCAAAAATATCAGAGAGAGTGTATAACGATTTACTGATAACAGCCAAACCACTTTAAAATTCCAAGAAAATTTCTGATTTTCAAAAAAAATTTCTCTATATAAAAAAATTTAAATTTTTCAAAACTTTCACTAATAAAAAAAATTCTTAAATTCCCTTCGAAAAAAAAATTTCAAATTTCTTCAAGACAAAATTCCCTATAAAAAAAATCTCTAAATTTTCAAAAATTCCTCTATAAAAAAAAATTTCAAAATTCTCAAAAAAAAATTTCTTTAAAATTTCTCAAAAAGATTTCACCACACAAAAAAAAAAATTCTTAAGTTTACAAACTTTAACATAAAAAAAAAAAAAAAAAAAAAGACCAACAGCCCCCCCATCTCAGAGATCCATCTACTATTAAACACATGGAGAGCCAAAAGGAAACAATGTCAAGAAAATCCATAGATGAGCCAATAAGTATAAAATAACCAGTAATATAAAAATTGAAAAGAAATTTGAAAAAAAACAAGTATTTGAAGTGTGGGCAAACTAAAAGCCCATAACCGTTCTGTTAGAGAAATTACCTTAATGGTAATTCTCTATACAATGGATATGAATAGATATGCAGAGCATTAACGCTAGTGGGCGTATAAGCTGAAATGTCTGCCCTAAAATAACTTGTCATTAAAGAAAAATATTGTATATCAAATGAGTATATATTGAGAAGCAGAAATTAAACAGGTTTAAATAACAAATAACAACCTTTATTAAAATCATAATTAAAATCAAACAAACAAATATGAAATCAATTGTCTAAAAACATAAATATCATTTCTTATATTGAATTCCAATTAATATTATTCATTTTACATATGATGAACCAGAGCACCAGAAGATAAATTTATTTTATATTGTAAAGTAAAAATTATATTTTAACTTTAAATAAAAAAAATAAAGTTTAAAAAAAATATTTTATCTTTAAATTTGATTCAAATCATAATTCCCAATTCATTTTTAAACATTTACTTTCAGAATAAATTTTAATCACTAACGTTAAAATAAATAGCAGAAACTTTAAATTTAATTCATAAATGTGTATCTCCCCTTCCTATTACTGCAAAGTCTAGTCAACCTTTTCATATAATATAAAGCTCCCAAGGATTTACGCTGCCACTCGAAAATGCCTTCCTAAAACACATCACCTGCCACACAATGTGTTCTCCATTAATCGACCTCTGCCACAAGAAGATTTATATGGAGGGTGGAGCAAAACAGGATAGACAATGAATCAACTCAATAACAGTAACATCCCAACGATTGCCCAAGCAATCAGCAAGTCGTTACTAGCTCGCCGGCTATCGTAACGCTTGATAAAACGAAACCACTGAATTGAGCCTGAATTCATTTCTAACAAATTAAAGTTGACAAAAAAAATTGATTCTGAATAAATATAACAGACGAAGACTGGATTAAAAGGGTATATTTAAGAAGAAGAGATTAAAAGATATTGTTCTAAAAATAAGTAAAATAAAATAAAAAACTCATCTGACATTTTGCTGTAGGTGGCCGGCACCTTGCTATTCACCCTGAAGACTTCATTCAGTTATAACATCACTTTAAATGTGTCAGTTCCTCCTAAAATAGCATATTCACCGCAACATCACTTCATATATTAAAGCTGGACACCGTCATTATATTCACTTTATAAACACAAGATAACTTTACTAGCACAACCACCGTCTTCACTCCGGACTCCATTACAACGTTAAAACGAGACAAGGCGAACACTTGCCGGCAAAACAACACAGTTTAAATATTCCATCCTTCGCTGACAACGCCCCCTCACGTGACATCCGCTTCCTGATCTAACGTCACCTCCGGCATCTCGAATGTTCGCGGGAAAGATGATCCAATAGCAGTCAGCCACGGGGAAACTACGTATGCTCGTGAACATACTACGCCACCTATTGCCAGGTCCGATAACTTTGTAGAAAAACATCGTAAGTATTCTATGAAGGATGGAAGATATTTGCCGGGAGAAACGAAAGTGTCGATGCCGTAAGAAAGCAGATTATCAACAAATAGTGAATGGTAAGTAGATAAGATATGAGTAGCTGTTAATTATGCCGAAGTACAAAAGAAAGATAAAAGGTATTTTATTTATTATAAGTTGAAATTTAAACACAGAAGAAATAAAGATAATAAGTGTTTAAATTGAGACTTAGTTTTTCATTTATACTTTAATTATTTAAAAGCAAATAAGATAAATAGAATTTGTTTTAAATGAAATTTTACTTTATACTATTGTAAATAAATATAGTAATAAATTAAATAGAAAAATAGGTTGAGTGGAATGACAAGAACTTAGGGAAAATATGTCTATTTTCTATCACATCCATGAACCACATGTAAAATGTGAATTACGTTCATAAATCGCTCAAAAAGCGAATTATGTCCATAAATCGCTCAAAAAACGTGAATTTTTTCGACAGAAAACTAAAAAAAATGCAAATTTCTTCCATGAATTGCATAAAAACGCAAATTACATTCATGAATCGTTCAAATAAACGCAAATTTCGTAGACAGATTGCTCAAAAAACGCGAATTTCGTCAATCGGTCTCTTGAAATCCGTGAATTTTGTTGATAGATCGCTTAAAAAGTGCAAATTTCGTCAATTGGTCACTTAAAAAATGCAAACGTCCATGAATCGCAGAAAAAAGCGAATTACGTCCGTAAATTGCATAAAAAATGCTAATTATGTTCATGAATCGTATAAAAAAATGTGAATTACGTCCATAAATTGTGCAAAATTCGCGAATTACACCCTTGAATTGTGTAATAAAAACAAATTTCTTAATATAAGGTGTAATTTTATTAATCATTAATTTAGTTGAAAGTACTTGACCCAATATTGTGTGTGCAGAAAGTTTTTGGTTTTATACAAGTCTGGCTATACCCAGCCCTACGCTCTATTAGTTTTTACAAAGTCTTATTATTCTTTTAGTAATGATATTTTCTCAACAATACAATTAATAATTGACGACCTCAGAAGCCAAGGGGTACAAGTGACAAAATGTCAATTTGGAGTAAATTGAGTTTAAAGATAATTGATGTTAAATTGGAACATCAATAACAATTGACTAAATTGAAATAGGAAACATCTGCTTGTTGCATTCTAATCTTTGAACTCTCATTTCAATAACTGTTAAAAAAATAGAGTACAATTTTCTTTAAATGTATAATTAATCAATATTGTTTGTTTTTCGAAAAAAGTGGTTTATCTCTATAACTCAGCAAATAATAAGAAAATGACCTATATTTCTTTACCTGAAATGAAAAAAGCAAATTTCCAGATACCCTATGCACTTAACTCAATTTTGTCACTTATACCCCTTGGCTTCTGGGGTCCTCAATTCATATATTTGTTGTATGGAACCCTTCGAGTATGAGTAATAATCGCACTTGACTGTTTATTTTTGTTGAAATAAACTAATCACTCTTCAGCTGAAAAGAACAATCTACTGTAAATTGAATTAGATTTATTTACGACATAAACATGTCATTTTGCATATCATAAAAAGAAAGTAATTATTTTTCCACTATTTCGAAATAAACTGAATAACGAAATCAAGTGATTCTTTCAAGGACAATTTATACGAATACACTGTTTTATTGCAGCAAAGTCACGTGATGAAAAAACAAAATAAATGAAAAGAAAGGAAAGAACTATTTTAGAACTTTTTTTTACTCTGTAGTTTTTAGTTTGTCGTGTGTTCTCTGTGTGAATATAGTAATGTAATATGTTTTTCATCGCTGCTAAAAGCAGCTGTGTATTTTCACAAGATATAATAATTATTATTCATTTAAATTGAGTGGAGGCTATTATTTCATTAAGATGATCACTAATAAATCATTTATAATTTCAGATAGATAAATTTAATTAATAAATCAGCTAATAAACGCTGAATAAAGAATAAACAAACAATATTCAAAATGGCGGTCATGACTGATGAAACATCCGAAGAACAGGATGCATAAAAGGTAAAATCATCTTGCCTTATTATTAACTTCTCTATTTTATGATTAATTCACTCTTTAAGAAAGATGTCTAATACCAATTATACTTATCCTTGTGTGTTGTCGCAGCGCTAGAAAGGCACATTTGATAACATATTATCAACAATTTTATCTAATGCAGCCATCTGACATAGAGAAAAAAAGTGTTATTCCATTTTTTGGATTGTTCCTTATCAAGAACAAAAATCATACTGGCTAAATTTGCGGCATGTAATGAAAATTATAACTTTTTAGTTATGTGCCAGATGTGGCATGTGGTGCAGTAAAACAATTTTTATAGCATTCCTATGTCTTATAAGTCACAAAATAAGCTTAGAAAAGCACACCTCTGCCCTAAGAGAGAAAAAACAAATTTAGAAAAAAAATGCACTTTTTAGGGAAAATTTATAAAATTTAAGGCATTATAATAACCAAGTAACAAATGATTTTCATTAAAAAATGATATATACAAGGTGCCCCAGAAGTAATGGGAGAAACTTTAAGGGGAGGATTTAGAATTGTACAGCAAACCATGGTCAGAAACGTAATGGGAAGGTAGTATGACAGGTACAAGGGACGAAGAGACATCAGACTGAGATCATCTGAAATAATTTATTGGTCAACGATATTACATTTACTGTGGTAGATGACATGTGAAAATGTTATAAAAGATGTTCAAAGTTTCCACCATTGGTAGCGATGCATGCATTACACCGTCGAACCATGGATTGGCAGACTAGCTCAAATAAGCCTGGATTTTGTTGGATATCCGAAGTAGCACAGATGAGTCTTGCAACCATATCCATTTCAGATTCCACAGACGCTGTGTACACAGCGTTTTTCAGTGCACCCCAAAGAAAGAAATTGATGCTACTTAAATCAGGAGACCGTGGTGGCCAGGAAACCAGTCTTCCTGGCCAATCCATTGGTGACAAAACAACAATGCTCTTGTGAACAACACAACCTACCGACAAATGAAGACATTTCCGACCATGGGTTGCTATGCAATTCTGAATCCTTGTGATGTCCCCAACCT
The DNA here is from genome assembly GCA_964019185.1 of Maratus speculifer. Lineage (NCBI taxonomy): Eukaryota > Metazoa > Arthropoda > Arachnida > Araneae > Salticidae > Maratus > Maratus speculifer. Next base: position 216,543,389 of record OZ025289.1, read on the forward strand.
CCCCTTTAAGTTTGTCCTATTACTTCTGGGACACCTTGTATACTTCTTTAAATTATTACAGCAAGGAGCATGTTTTTTTTAAATGTAGCTATTTTGACATATATAGCTCTTAAAATTATAAAGAACAATATTTGAAACACTGTTGCTATAAGAATCTTTAAGCAGAATTGTTCATCAATCACATATTTCAAATAAAACTTATTATTCAGAACAAGAAAAATCAAGCAACAAGAAAAAACAATTCAAAATACATTTAAAAGGCTGTTGGAAACTTAGAAGTATATGAAATATTACCAAGATATTCAGTTTCATAATATGCATACATAAGAGGACATGGTGAATTTACTCTTCTTGAATAATCAGTTCCTGACTTTATAATGGATTCACATAAAGCATATATTTTTTCTTCTGGTAAAATCTATAAAAAAAAATTATACAAAAAATATTACAATAGAAAAATATTTTTTTTAACTACACATTGAGAACATTTTTTAGAAAGCTGTTCTGCATTATCTATAATATAGGGTCAGATTTTGATCTATGATATATTTCACAAATAAATATTCTGCAGTTTTGACTGCATTTGCAAAATATTCAGAATTTAAGAAATTGTCAAGTTTCATAGTTAAATTATAAAATCTGCATTACACAATGTGCAGTGAGCATTAAGTTTTTCTTTATGAGATTAAGTTATGCATGAACATTCTTTCGCATTCGCTTCTATAAATGCTTGATTATATTGATTTGGTTAGATCTAAACCATAGGTTCCCAACGGGGGCGGTACCGCCCCCCAGTGGGCGCTGGAACCTTCCTGGGGGGCGGTAACGAGTCTAGAGAAAAATGGGGGGCGTTAGTGCAGTCAATGGGGGCGGTGATGGCGTACCTACTTATTTAGGAACTAATATAGTGAAAATAGCTGATCTCCTCTGCACTCTCAAATTTGGCACCCGAATTGGTACCCAGTCAAAAAAAAAAAAAACAGCTAATTTCCACCATTTGGCAACTTCAGCTCCGGCAGTAATCTTCGGAACTTTCGAGAGTTACGCTCCGGCGCAGTAGATTCATGCCGAACTGGGTACCAATTATCCGAAATAAAATGGATTTGCCTCAGCCTCTATTATAAGAGGTTCCCAATCCGTGACAAAAACCTTAACTGCACCTTTAAATGGAAATCTATACAAACGAACCTAGATCTGCGGGGTAGGGGGAAGTCGCTATGACGCGGATTAAATATCATTATGAATTCAAAAATTGTAGAGTACAAAATTCGCGATAAGTGGCTAGCTAAAAGTTTTAAACTGAATTTTTTTATTAACATGTATTTCCAGAAAAATATGACGATGTATGCCTGAAAAGTTATTTTTAAACGAACCCGTGATTTGAATCAGTTCAAGAAATTAGTTCATTCTTAGTGAAAGTGATAAAAATCGTTGTATCTATAAATTTGTTCAAAAGTAAATTTATTTAAACTTAAATAGGAAAAAATTTATGTTTCAAAATATCTTAATCGAAGAAGAAATGTCGGCAGTACAGTATTGAACATTTGAAATGTGGATCTAGGCACTTTCCTACAAACCAATCGTTACCTATGCGCTTAATTTGCCAAAAAGTTTTTTCAAATGAAGCCATGAAGCCTTCTAGGCTACAAGAATATTTGAATAAATGCGTGCTGGTACTAGAAAAGACAAAGATATGCGATATTTTTACTTTCTTCTATCTTTACAAAAGAAAGTGATTTGGATTCGTGAAAATTTTCAAGTTCTGGTCTTTGACGGAATTACACTTTTAGAGGTCAGAGATTTTAAAAAACATGTTTTTACAAAATGTCTGTTTGTGATTCTGTAAGTCTGTATGCATGTGATATAAATTTTGTAGGCCCTCTATCTCAACAACTAACGCACGGAATGTAGCAAAAATTTATATTCAGGTAGCCCCTGATATAAATTGATACTGATTTGTTTTTCGTCCAAATCACTCAACAAGGGGCTCTGCTGTGCTGTTTTTTCCCGATTTCTGCGACAGCTTTATCTTAAAAATTGCGACACAGATTTTCATAAAACTTCAGATTCTGTTAATCCTTGACAAGAATGTATACTGTTTACAATTTGTTGAAAATTGCAGAAAAAGTGGCACTGGTAGGCTGCCTTTTTCACGATTCACTGCCTTTTTCTGCAAAAGCTCTATCTCTAGAACTAATGCACGGATTTTCACAAAACCTCATATTTGGTTATTCCTTAACATGAATAGATGCTGTTTACATTTTGTTAAAAATCTCTCAAAGGATGCCGCGGCTATCTTGTCTTTTTCACGATTTCTGCAACAGCTCTATATAAAGAAATAGTTTTTTCTGCAATGCTGAAAATTTTCGTTTTTCGTAAAAGCTGTATCTCAAGAGCTAATGATTCATTTTTATCTTAATAAATATTATCGCTGATTATGTTCTGGCGTAAATCGCACAACAGGTGGCGCATTTATTCTACATTTTTCTTGATATTCGCAATAGTGCTATTTCTAGAACTAATACACGGAATTTCATACCATGAAAATTCTCACGATGAGCATAGGTTATTATTATTAGGATGAGCGAAGCGAATCCTCTACTAGTCCACTCAAATTACAATTTGTCGTACACTTTACAAAAAAACTATTCAATATTTTAACTTCAAATTAAACACAAAAATAAATTATGATCTGTAGATTTGCACAATATAATTTTTTTACTGTAAAACGTTAAAAAAACTATTATTTTAATTAATTTATTTTACATGCATTTCCAATACGGACGCATTTTAGCAAATAAATAAAAAATGAAACGCGTATATTTTCAGAAAAAAAAGTATAAATCATGGAGTAAGTGATTATAGATAGAATCATGATTAATTTATTAAATAAAACATGTTTTCATTATGCCGCAAAATCGTTTGCACAGATGACACTTAAACATTTTAAAAGAAGTGTATTATGATTTTTTTTTTTTTTGTTATTTTTTTTTTTTTTTTTGTAAACTGGCAACAAAATAATTGTAAACAAATAAAATTGATTGTTAAATTTGTTATATAAATGAAAAATTAAAAGAACTGTGTGAAGTTGTTGGCTCGATTCAAGCTCTTTATAAATGTACTAAAGGAAAGTTGGCCTATTCAGAAACGACAAATAGACTTTAACCATTTCTTACTTTATCATTTGGATCTAAAGTAATGTTACGTTCTTATTTGTGGACCGAAAAAGGTTTAGTGAACGGGACTTTAGACTTTGTTGCACGTATTAAAGAAAAGCACAAGCCACCAGACCAGATATCGCGAATAATCATGGATAAATTTGAATACTGCAGTAATTTAACTTATAAGAATTGGTGCGTACCGATTCCCCCAATAATTAAATTCTGGAAAAATGGAAGCATAAATTACCCAAGGAAAGAATTTCTTCTGTAGTTAGCTTTTGCTGTTACAATTCATAAATCCCAAAGTTTAACATTAGATGAAGCAGTCGTAGATATTGAGGATATATAGACACCAGTTGGCTTAAAAACGTACGTAACGTTGTCGAGAGTGAAAATCTTTCAAAATTAAGCATTCAATAGAAATTTTCCTTACGAAAAATTCTACAATATCAAAAATTCTCATACGCTAACATGTATAAAAACGAAGAAATTAAAATAAAATGTTTTACAGTTAAAAATTCATAGTATCAACGAAAGCAGATTTCAAATGTTTTTCCAGAAAATAGGATTTTGAATAAGTAACCTTCTTCAAGCTCTCTTCAAATATATTATTCTAAAATAGCTATTAAAGATTATCGGATGTTGATTACAAAGATTGGAAACATGCATATTTCAAACAATTAAAAAACACCAGTGGCTACTGGAAATTGTAAAAACATCTTTAAAAGAGCTTTTAGTTGAAAATTTAAAAATATTTTGTAAAAGTTTGCTTCGAAAATATCTTATTACGCCAGTCTTACATCATAAATAAAAAATTAAAATGCGCCAAAACATAAAATAACGTTCTTGTTTAATAAAGATGCAAAAATAATATAAAAAAATATTGTTACTTTCAAATATCTGTTTTATAAAATAATGCTTCGCGAATCCAAACAAAGCATGGCTTTTGCTAGTTTAATTTTGATACTGTGATAGTGGATTTTTAAGTATTAACACGTACGAAATGAAAGCTTTGATCTTGCCACATATGACTTATTCAAAGACCCTTTTTAGATAATTTCGCAAATACATACAAAAGTATCATCACATTTGGAAGAGGAACTCACAGCAAGCGAAAACTAAAATTCGGAAATAGATACCAAAAGTTCCAACCTCAAAAACCAATACAACTCTCTAACCTGGATTGTGAATGAGAGTACATAAAATTTTAATTGCTTTTCCTTCAGCAGATTTAGCTCAGAGTGGGTTCCGTGCAGTAGCTAATGTACTGTCTAAAAAATGGCACAGACATTTTTTAATCTAACAACTTGTGACAGATGTTAAAGAAATTAGAACCCGACAAGAACAAATTAATAAAACTCCATCAGCTTCAACCATTCCGTTGTTTTTTTTTTAAATGTGGTTTTTGTTATAATTAATTATTATGGAAGAGGGGGCGTTGGCATTTTTTTCTCTTGTAAAGGGGGCGATGGTTCAAAAAAGGTTGGGAAACTATGATCTAAACCATTTGTTTCAATTAAGAAGAGATTAAATAAATGAAAATTTTAAAATTCACAGCAATTTTTTTTTTTTTTTTTTTTTAATGTTACAGCAAAGGGAATGGGGGAGGTGAAGAATTATTATTGGTGTTAATTATGCATATTTTTCTGCAGTCCTTTGGTGAAATTTGAGGTTTTTTTTTTTTTTTTTTTTTTTTATACAATATTTTGATGAATTTCGTATTTTGCCCCATCCTATGATAAAACCTGTGATCCTTTAAGGAGATTCAGGTTTTACCTGCATCTTTTAATAAAATTTAGGGTATTATTGCAATACTTTAATGAGACTTGCAGGGTTCATTGATATAATATCAATGGATATACAGTAAAACCTCTGAATAGCAGTCACCACAGAGAGCTCAATAAAGTAGCCATACTTTGGAGGTTGCTGTTATTCAGAGGTTCAACATTTTAAAATCTCAATATTTCATTACATTATAATCAAAATAACTGACCATAATTATTTAATTTTTACAGTTAAAAAATACAGACTATTATTTTACAGTAAAAAAAAATCATTTATTTGCATTTTTTTTTTTTTTAAGCATATGCTCTTTTTTTAAATGCATAATCATTTGCACAGATTTGTTGTAGAATTCATTATCATTTTTAGTGAGTGCAAAATTTTTAATTTCCCACACTGCTAAAAATCTATAGCTTTTGCTGCACAGTCACTGCACACCACTTTTATATAACACCCCTATTTTGACCAAAAAGAATGCTCCGTAATATAGTCAAGTGATCGTTTTCTATAAAAGTGACGGACTGAGTATGCAGCAAAGCTACAGATTTTTAACAGTGCAGTTTCTCGGTAATTTCTTGGATACTTTCCTGCAACATTTGCCCAGAAATTTGGAAAAATTTCTCTGGACAATTTGAAAGCCATTTCAAAAACAACTTATCAATCTCACCATAACCTGCTCCCTGCTCTTGAATGCCTAGTCTTAAATTCCAATTTTATACTTTGAAACGTCTTTTCTAAGAAAAAAGCATCTTTTTTCAGAATGTTATATATTTCTATATTTTCACATTTGTACATTTCAGCTTATTTTCGTGCACTTACACTAGTTTCTGTTGTCCTGGATAACTTTCAATTTATCAATTAAAGTTAACTCTTTGCACTGTATCGTCTGTCATGATATATCTTTCTTTTTAAAATTTGTTTTAGAACCATTAACGAAAGAAAATAAAATAGTCTTATTTTATTAAAGCATTTTTGATATAGTTTAATTGTAAGTAATAGGGATGCACCGAATAGTGATTTTGGCCGAATACCGAATATTCGGCCGACATGTGAACCAAATACCGAATATTCAGCTAGCCGAATAGTAATTGTTGGGCCGAATACCGAATATTCGGCCGAATACTGAATATTCGGCTTTCCAAATACTTTTTTAATTTCAAAATTTAAAGGTATTAAAATGTTATTTTTTAAAACAGTTTTACATAATATTTAATAAAAGAAACTTACATTTTGATAAACAAGAGCTTTTTATAAGAGCATTTAGTATTGAAAAAAATCTGCCTTGAGTTATTTAAGAAGCGCAGTTATGAAACTTTAATTAATAAAATTTTCTACGAATCAAAACAAACGTTTTAAAATCAAATAATGAAAAAATAACCGAAGAAAAATTTTACAGTCTGATAATTGTCCCTTTTAAATAACTCAAGACAGATTTTTTTCAATATAAAGTACAAATACTTTCAACTTAATTCTGAATAAAGGTATGTTTGGCTCATAGTTCTTTTCTTATGAATGGTGGTATTTTCCACCCTTCCCATCATATCATATTTTACAGAAATCAAAGCATGTGAGTTGAAAATATGTTATTTATTGTTAAATTATAAATGAATACACAAGTTTTGACCTTGAGTGAGATGAAATATAATGTACTTATGACTCAAAAAGTTGATTATGATTATGGTTTCATGAACAAAAATTGTCTGCCTTGATAGCTATTACTAATCTCAAAAGTTTTTTTTTATTTTATTTTCTTTTAAAGGACTTTTATTTGGGAAAAAGCAAGAAGCAGATTATTTACTAAACAAAATTTAGAAACTTGTATGAGCATGTAATTTATTCCTAAGGAGAATCCTAATAAATCACCATTTTAATCCTTCTCATGGTTAATTTTCTTAAGTTATACTTTACAAACAGCAAATAAATAATGTAAAAACATTCTATTTTATTTAAAAATGATTTTGTTTCTAATTATTTTAAATATAAATTAAAAAATTGACAGTTAAAAGTAGAAATAGTGAAAAGTTTTTAAAAGGTTTTATTAAGTATTGGATTTGGCCGAATACTTTGATATTCGGCAAGCCAAATAGTTTCATATTCAGCCAAGCCGAATATTCGGCTCAACCGAATAGTTTAGTATTCGGCCTAACTGAATATTCGATAACATGGCCAAATACAGAATATTCGGTGCATCCCTAGTAAGTAACTTCTTTTTAAAAACTGGAGCCAACCGAATAAAATTGGTGTAAGAGACAACAAAATTGAAAAGGTTAAAACTCTTCATGATCTCAGTTGCAGCTAAAACACAACGTGTGAAGGAAAAGAAAAAAATAATGCTGTGAGATGATTGTTGTTCAGAATTCGTTGTTGGGAGACTTAGTGTAATGTTATTTCTATGTAAGAGATTCGGTAACACTAAAACATGACCAGTATTTGGAGGTTACTGCTATTCGGAGTGACTGTTGTAGGAGGATAACTGTATCACTGTATATCATAATATATATCCAACATTTATTTTTAAATATGAAGAGTTTTTATATTTTCAAAATATGAAGGTGTTTGATATCTCTTTAAACCTGATACATACCTGCCAACATGTCAATTTTGAAATCCTTACAATTTTCACGATGCATTCTATATGCTTAAAAATGCATAACATGCCAAGCAAATGCATAATATGCAATGTAAAAAGTAATATCATTTCATAACAATATTTTCTATGCTACTTTTATATATATTTATATTAAAAAAAATAATAATAAAAAGGTTGTGCAAGAAAATATTTTTGCAATTTCATACTTTGGAAACATGTTTCCAAAAAACTGTCTTGCATGATGATATGTAATAGATAAGGGCAGATTAAATTCACAGCAAATTTCCTGAAAGGTTACAGCAGTTGAGAGGGTGGGAGGGGGAGTATACCTACTAGCATTAACTATGCATTTTTATTGAATATTTTTAATGAAATGCATATTTTTTCAGCAATCCTTTCACAAAATTTGCTTTTTTATGTAATCTTTTGATGAAATCAGCGTTTTTTCAACGATTTTTTGACCAAATCTGCATTTTTCCTGCAATTCTTTGACAAAATTCACTGTTTTTTGCGACCCTTTCACGAAATTTGCACGATCTATTCACGAAATCAGCATTTTATCCGCGATCTTTTGACGAAATCGGTGTTTTATCTCAATCTTTTGCTTAAATCGGCGGTTTTCCCGCGATCATTTGACGAAATCAGCGTTTTTTTCCCGCGATTTTTTGATGATATCGGCATTTTTTTTTTACGATCTTTAGACATAATTTGCATTTTAACGTGATCTTTCCTTGAAAACAGCGTTTTTTGATAAAATCGGCGTTATATCTGCAATCTTTAGACGAAATCAGCATTTTATCTGCGATATTTTACCAAAATCGCCATTTTTTCTGCGATCCGTACACGAAATTCACGTTTTTCAGCGATCTTTTATAATGTTCGTTGACAAAAACATTAACGAAATCGTCGTTTTTCCACGAAGTATTTAGGAAATGTGTGTTTTTCGGCGATCCTTTCACGAAATTCGAATTTCTCCGCAATTGCTTTTTCCGTGCGCAAAACCGTACAATCGTACTGTTCATCCGTACAACCGTACACTTAGAACAAAGTCCGTACATTGTACGGCCAAACCGTACAAGTTGGCAGCTATGCTGATATCAAGATGTTTAATATTTTCTACATTTGATGTTTATTTTAAAAATAGCACTGTACAAAATATTTTTGATATTTTCAGTCTAAATATATTTAAACGAAATTTTCAACTGTTTTCGACTTGTGCGTGTAGATACAAAACATCTGTCTCTGGCAGTCATTTTTTAGTCAAAGAAGAATAGAAATACATTGCCTAAGCCTTATGTTTGAAATTTTTATTTTTAAATATAGAGCTAATTAATTCAGAACAGCCTTTTAGAATAAACTCTTGAATTTAAATAATCAGTTATGTGCAGTTTTATTAGAAAATATTCTGTTCTGGTTTTAGTTTTGTTGAATTTAAACTGTACAACATGAACACGTTAGGAAATACAAAATAAGACAAGGTTTCTTATGTTAAAATTTTTTAAGTTAAAGAAAATTATTTTGTATTTAAAATTTTGTTTTATAAATTTCTGATTTTTATACTTTAAACTGAATTTTATAGTTTTGTTTGTTTTTTATAATTGTTATTGTATAAAGCAAATTCTTTCTGTTTTCAGTTTGTTGATTTTTAAATTGTTCTAAATAAAAACAGAAAAAGGAAAAGAAAAATTAGTTTTCTGTATAATATTCAATTAAGTTTTCATGTTGAATGCAATATATTTTAGCTTTTAATGTATATTATTCTTGAAAACGTTTACTATTGACAGCAGCTTGGCTATTTTGAAAATATCATGATATTTAAGAACCATGAAAATTCATCTTTTTTTTTCATGTGATCTTTTAATAAAATTCACATTTTCCGTGATTCTTCAGCAAAATTTGCATTTTTCTGGGACTTTCTCATAAAATTTGCATCCCCCCCCCCCCCCCGAAACTGCAATTTTTATGCAATTGTATGTCAAAATTTATATTTATTCTGAGATCATATGATGAAATTTGCACTATTTTAGCCATCCTTTGACAATTTTTTTCCTGTGTTCCTCAGATGAAATTAAAGTTTTTTCTTGTGATTTTGCATTTTTTACACAATACTTTGACAAAATTCATGTTTTTCAATGATCAGGTTTTTTTGCTGCACAAAACTGTACTGTTCAGCTATACATTTAGAGCAAAATACCTATATCGTGTAGCCAAACTGTACAAGTTGACAACTAAGTTACACAATGTTGCCCAGCAGCAGAATTTTTTTCTGCAGTCTGCAAAACAAGTAAAAACTTACAAAAAACAGTCTGCAGACCAATAAGTCGCATTACATTATATGCACTCAAACCTCCCAAGTATTTGTGATACATATAAAAGAAAAGTATACTTTTAAAAAGAAATTGCCTTTGTTCTCAGAATTTTTAACACCATACACTGTCCGAAAGATGGGAGAGGGACCCCTTTGACAAAAGTTGTGGGCTTTTCATGATCTTTTGACAAAATTTGAATTTTTTTTGCGCTTTTTTGACAAGATTTGACATTTTCACGACCTTTTTACGAAAACTGCTGTATTTTTCGCGATCTTTTGAAGAAATTTGCCGATTTATTGTGATCTTCTGATGAAAGCTGCCGTTTTGTCACAATCTTTTGATGAAAACTGCAATTTCGTCACAATCTCTTGAAGAAATGCTGTTTTTTCACGATCTCTTAAAGAATTTTGCCATTTTTTCATGGTTTTTTGAAGAAATTTGCTGTTTTTGTGATTTTTTGAAGAAATTTGCAGTTTTTTGTCATTTTTTAACAAAAACTGCTGTTTTTTGAAGAAATTTGCTGTTTTTTCATGATTTTTTCAAAAAAAGTTCCGTTTTTTTCATGATTTTTTTTATGAAATTTGCCGTTTTTTTACAATTTTTTGAAGAAATTCGTCGTTGCTTCGTGATTTTTTTACGAAAACTGCCGTTTTCCCGCGATCTTTTCACGAAAACTGCTGTTTTTTTGCAGTCTGTTGAAGAAATTTGACTTTTATTCAAGATTTATTGAAAAAATTTGCCGTTTTTTCATGATTTTTTTAACAAAAACTGCCATTTTTTTATATTTTGAAGAAATTTGCTGTTTTTTCATGATCTTTTGAAGAAACTTGCCTTTTTTGCGATGTTTTGAAGAAACTTGCCATTTTTTGAAAAAAATTGCTGTTTTTTCGTGATTGTTGACAAAATTTGCCATTTTTTCATGATTTTTGGACGAAATTTGCGTGTTTTTCACGATCTATGACAAAATTTATTTCTTTTTGAAGATTATTTGTCGAAATTTGCGATACATTTATGTCCAAATTTTTGGATTTAAGAACGAAATTTTTTAATTTTTGCTAAATTTTTAACAGTTGAAAAATAGTCTGCAGACCTTCCCAAGGGTCTGCGACATGCGTCGCAGCATTGCATCAATTCTGCTCCCGGGCAGTGTTGTAGTCTTAAAAATAGCAGAGTACCGTATTTTCGGGCGTATGAGCCGCGGCGCATACGAGTTTAAAAGTATAAAATATTGTAGGTGCGGCTCTTACGCCGGGGCGGCGGGTACGATGATTTTTTTTTTTTTTTTTTTTTTTTTATTTTGTCAAATGATTTTGACACTTTTTTTTCGTTTAATCAACAATTATATGCTCTCAAATTGGTATCAAAACATTTGAAAACGTCTCTCAACCGCAGGTGTCCGTGATGCGTTAGTTGTTTATTTTTAAACAATCAACATTATTCAAAAATAATGTTGGTCTCACCGGTTCTCATGTTAAAAATTATTATATTTTCCCCTCATCTATTAATGATTTTACCTGTAGGATATTGGAATGTACAGCTGTCACATTTTTTTCTTCTAATGATCCTCCTTCCAGTTAGAAAATAAAACTGCCCAAAGAGAGCTCAAATCCTGGTATAGAACTCTTTTGAAATAGACTTCCTATACATAGTAAAAACTTTAGAGAGCAAGATTTTTCTTTATTTTTTTCAATAACTCACTCTTTTTTTATCCGGCAAAAATAATCCAAACTTTGAAACCGGTCGAATTAGCAAGTTTTTTTTCCCCCAAATGAGTTAATTCAGGAGCTATTCCATCTCAATTCAGGCAGACAGTACTGATATGCGTCAAGTCACCATCACAGATTTTTTTCAAAAAAATTCAGTAGTTAGAACTAAGTGATTTATAAAATTTCCTAAAAGGATTTTTCCCTAAAAATTTTTTTTCTCTGATTACAGCACTTTAAAATTTATGATAAAATTGGCAGTTTTCAGAAAAACTGAAAAACGCTTCATTTTGAAATGTACACAATACCAAACATATTCAACATATTCAGTCAATTTATTTTTTATAAACAGTTATTAAACTGAATTTTACTTTGGCATAGTTTTAAAGAATATAGTGACATTTTTACTTAATTAAAAAAATTAGATTTTAAGTATAAAAAATATAATTATTAGTGAATTTAAGATTTTTTTTCAGAATGAAAAAAAATATTTTAAAGCTAAACATTGATGGCAATCTAAAGACCTTTAATGGGAGTTTTACAGCAAATTTTATTTTAACTCTAAGGTGCTTACAACTTCTGTAATTCAATTTTAAATTTTGCAAAATTTTGTAAAATCACTACTTTTGAAATGCAATTTCTCAAAAACACCATTTTTTAAAAATCTGATAATATGCTCAATTCATACCTTATTAGTCTCTAATAAATACCTTACAAGCAAATCGTGTGTTTTTGCTTAGAAAATTTTATATGATTTTTTGAAAATAACATGTTGTGTGTATTTTTCAACAGACCACAAAGGCAAGTTCTTCCTTATTTAACCGAACTTGTAATGTAATTAATATTTCAAACTAAAAAATACATCACTAGTACATAATTATTACTGTTAAATTATAGCTAATCATTTGCTTAAATTTAAAATTGCGTAAAATACAGCCAATAATAAAATTAGTATTGATGATATGTTATTTCATTCCATACTCATGAATGTGTTAAATCCATCTACAGTGTGTAAATTTTTTTTTATATAGTATGGATATAATATATTAATGTGCAAATACATACATAACAGAAGAATTAGGTAGTGAAGGTTTCTTAAATTAACTTCAACTCCTTATCGTTGAAGGTATGAAGTCGCTCAGATTGTCCTATTGTAACTGATTTTTCTGTTTCTAGAAGCACATTTTCCAATGGTTGCACATTCATATTTTTTCTTTCCAGATTCTTTTGGCCACTGGAATGCTTTATCTATGGACCATGTTGGGTACATGAATGATACTTTAATGTCATTTAGTTCTTGTGATTGATATACCATTGATTTGTCCTATCCACCAATTATTTTCATAAATGCATCCAATGACATCACCGATTTGGAAACTATGTATTGAATATTGTCTTTTCATTTGGCTGAAGGTTTCAACTTTTGTCAATTCATTTTTACTTGCTCGTTCCATATAATTTTCATTATTTACAATCACCCTATAATGTTTATATCTAATACCAACAATAGATTTTGCATTAGCATATTCTTTCTCATTATTAGTTCTATAGGATTGAGTAATATTTTTGTCTGGATGGACTAGAATGTTATTTTTTAGCAGAGAAGATAGTTCAGCAACAAATGAGACAGAATTTTGGATAGCTTTTATTGGATCCTTTTGGAGATTAAATTTTGTTGCATAGTGCTTGTCTCAGCATCACATGCACTTTTAACATGGCCAGTACCTGAAAATATCCTCTACTTTAGTACAATTTTATTTTTGTGCAATTCATAAAACTGATACTTGTTTTTAAAATGTGCTCCAGCTCCATCTGATATATACACAGGTGATTCCAGTGTTTGTAATTGGTACAACTTAAATAATTCTTTTTTTTTACTTTTTCTATGTCACAAACAGCATGAGCTGTATCATGAGTTAATCATCAGAAACTATGATAAAACTCTTTATTTCTTCTCTAAAGTATGCTGTGCAGGTAACTAACGATATCTGAGTATTCTGCCAGTGGTAGCTTTGTACTTCATTTGGCAGTATTAGTGAGTAATTTTCAGCAAAGTCAAAATGCATCACAAGCGCAGATTTTTTTTAAGGGGTTTGGCTTATTTAATTTTATGAATAGGAATTTTTGAAGATTAGCTTATATTTATCTGCCATAATAATGTGCATATTATTATTTTTTTATTAAAAAATATTATTATAAATACAGAGAAATAAGAAAAAGCTTGATCTTCTGGTTTTCTGAGAAAAAAAACTAATTGGGAAAAAAACTAAACTTGAAAAAAAATCTAATTCAGTTGTAATGTATGTATTTGCATTTTAATATATTATATCCATACTATATAACAAAATATTTAACACACTGTAGATGAATTTAGCACATTTATGAGTATGGAATGAAATGACATATGATCAATACTAATTTTATTATTGGCTGTATTTTACGCAATTTTAAATTTAAGCAAATGATTAGCTATACTTTAACAGTAATAATTATGTACTAGTGATGTATTTTTTAGTTTGAAATATTAATTACATTACAAGTTCGGTTAAATAAGGAAGAACTTGCCTTTGTGGTCTGTTGAAAAATACACACAACATGTTATTTTCAAAAAATCATATAAAATATTCTAAGCAAAAACACACGATTTGCTTGTAAGGTATTTATTAGAGACTAATAAGGTATGAATTGAGCATATTATCAGATTTTTAAAAAATGGTGTTTTTGAGAAATTGCATTTCAAAAGTAGTGATTTTACAAAATTTTGCATAATTTAAAATTGAATTACAAAAGTTGTAAGCACCTTAGAGTTAAAATAAAATTTGCTGTAAAACTCCCATTAAAGGTCTTTGGATTGCCATCAATGTTTAGCTTTAAAATATTTTTTTTCATTCTGAAAAAAAATCTTAAATTCACTAATAATTATATATTTTGTACTTAAAATCTAATTTTTTTAATTAAGTAAAAATGCCACTATATTTTTTAAAACTATGCCAAAGTAAAATTCAGTTTAATAACTGTTTATAAAAAATAAATTGACTGAATATGTTGAATATGTTTGGTATTGTGTTCATTTCAAAATGAAGCGTTTTTCAGTTTTTCTGAAAACTGCCAATTTTATCATGAACTTTAAAGTGCTGTAATCAGAGAAATAAATTTTTTAGGGAAAAATCCTTTTAGGAAATTTTATAAATCACTTAGTTCTAACTACTGAATTTTTTTGAAAAAAATCTGTGATGGTGATTTGACATGCCCTGCCTGAGCTGAGATGGATTTGCTCTCAGGTGATAAACAACAAAAACGGGCCTGGCGAATAATAAAAAAATAATAAAAGGCCGACTTCCGTGATAAACATTTAAAAGAAGCCAATAGAATATAAACAATTTTCAATGCATATGACTTTGCAAGAATAAGTTTAAATGTGCTACACGAGTTGATGTTAACTTGGCAACTTTAAGGGCTATTTCACCCACGTGCAAACATCGGCTAACTAATGTTAATCTCAAAGAAAAAAAAAGTGTCATTCTCATTCCATTATTTTTAAATGATATTTTTTGCTTTAAATCAATGATTTTTTTTTAAAATCAATTGATTTAAATCGTGATTTAAATCATGATTAAAATCAAGCTGATTTAAATCAACGAACCCTGTGTACATCACATAAAAAATAATTTACCTGCTGATTAAAGGTTTTCTGCAAGAAGGAAATTCCACACAGATAACCAGCTCTTCCCACAAAAAGTTCATCAGAACCACATCTTAAGTAGTTAACAGGCAGTAAATGATCTGCAACTGAAGCATATTGTCTCAAGAAATTACTACTTTCAGCCTGTTTTCCCAGAGTTTGCATAAGAGCTGCAGCAACTGCATGAACACCACATGTGCCAAGGAGAAATGCTGTGGCATTTGACTTATCAGCTTTTACCCGTGGATTGTTCGTGTAAGACAATGCAGGTTCCAGATATTTTCCACTCTTGACTAAAAATTCTTGTTGATGTTCTGAAAATGCTGGATGCTGAGCTAAATAATAGCACATATAACTGACACCAGCTAAGCCAACATAGAGTCCTCCATCACAGTCATCAGCAGTAAGAGTTTGTCGATTAAATATCTGTTGTACATAATTCAAACACCTTGTCTTAAGAACATCTCTTGGGATATCCACAGAAGGTCCAACAAAATCAGGTAGCTTGTTGATGAAATAACGCTTTGGAGCCAGCATTTTCTATTTATATAGCTAAAAAATAAAATGAAGTTTATATAATTAAAACAGAAAACAATTTACCATATTAATTCCCCAGTGGCAGAACTATCTTAAAATGTCTGCAATGTTTATAATATTTTAAAAATAGTCTGCAAGATGCAATGTATTATATGAATATACTAGCAGCCTTCGTCCGCTATGCTGGTCAGTTTTTTTTAAAGAGACTTTGAATCAAACGAAATTTTTATATCATAGTAATTTTTAGTTTTATATCGTTTTTTAGACTGTCTGTCATCTGTTAAAAGTCAGTCATCTAAACGGAAAGTTCAATGTTAGTCACCAATGAATGACATAGCGCTCAACATGTTAAAAGTTTTCATTCAGCGGAACCTTTAAAATAAAGAACACCTTCTGTAATTGGGTTCATCTCATTTAAAATATCTTTATAAGAATTCAATTAAACAACTTAGAATGCTATGTTTCATTTGTTAAAAATTTCTGAAAAATTATCCAATTAACAATGTAAGTTCCATTAAAATACATCTAGTAGAACTTAAGTTATAAGCGGTCGGAGTGAAATTTCACTTTGCGTTTTATACATATTGAAATAATTAAATTTAGCTTACATAATCATGTTAACCTGATTATAGAACTCTCTTTCAAATTTGAATATCTCACGTACTACTGGAAAATACACTAAAATATGTTATCGGTTGAAAAATAACTACAAAAGCCGATTTTTAAGGAATATTTTAAAAGTTCGTTTTTTTTTTTACCCCCCTTAGGGGTGGAATTTTCGAAAATCCCTTCTTAGCGGTACTCGATGTTATAAGAAGTATTTTTACCCGAATTTTCAAGATTTTTGGTTTGGTAGATTTTTTTGTGCTGTGATTAATACGAAATCCAGACTTTCTTTGATATATATAGATAAGGATTGAAATTTTCAGGTTTTTGTGCCAAAGAAATCGCCAAATTAGGAAAATGTTAAGTATCTCACGAACTATTGGATTTAAAAGAATTTGCTCAGTACCATTTGATTCAGCATGAAAAAATACACTAAAATATGTTATCGGTTGTAAAATAACTACAAAAGCCGATTTTTAAGGAATTTTTTGAAAGTTCGTTCTTTTTTTTTACCCTCCTTAGGGGTGGAATTTTCGAAAATCCCTTCTTAGTGGTACTCGATGTTATAAGAAGTATTTTTACCCGAATTTTCAAGATTTTTGGTTCGGTAGATTTTTTTGTGCTGTGATTAATACGAAATCGACTTTCTTTTATATATATAGATAAGGATTGAAATTTTCAGGTTTTTGCGCCGAAGAAATCGCCAAATTAGGAAAATGTGAAGTATCTCACAAACTACTGGATTTAAAAGAATTTGCTTAGTACCATTCGATTCAGCATGAAAAAATACACTAAAATATGTTATCGGTTGTATAATAAATACAAAAGCTGATTTTTAAGGAATTTTTTAAAAGTTCGTTCTTTTTTTTTACCTTCCTTAGGGGTGGAATTTTCGAAAATCCCTTCTTAGCGGTACTCGATGATATAAGATGTATTTTTACCCGAATTTTCAAGATTTTTGGTTCGGTAGATTTTTTTGTGCTGTGATTAATACGAAATCCAGACTTTCTTTTATATGTATAGATTCTTTGTGCTATTGTAGTGCTAATTAATTATGGAAATGTGTGTGTGTATACTATTTCTATCAATTACAAAAAAAAAAAAGGAACAGAAAAATCCACTTTTGGCAATATCTTTTTTTTTTGTGCCTCTGACGAAATTTGCCGGGGTTTTTTGCGATCTTTTGATGCAATGGCCATTTTCTCACAATCTTTTGACAAAATGGCCCTTTTTTCTGGATTTTTTTTTTTTTTTTTTTGACAAATTTTGCCATTTTCTATGAAATTTGCTGTTTTTGTGGGATTTTTTGATGAAATTTGCCATTTTTTCATAATTTTCTGATAAAATCTGTCATTTTTTGTCAAAATTTGTCTTTTTTTTCAAATTTTTTGGCAAAATCTCTCTTTTTAGGGGTAAGTATTTCCATATTTGAAACAAAAAAAAAAAAAAAAAAAAAAAAAAAAAAAAAAAAAAATGCACGTAAACAGAATGTTAAGCAGCAAATTTCTTCTAAAAATTGTGGATAAAAGAACAGATTTCATCAAATTATTACGGAAAAAAATGCCCGATTTCATTAAAAAAAATCATGAAAAAATGCAAATTTCACCAAAAAGTAGATAAAAGCGGCAAATTTTGCCTAAAAATCGTGAAAAACCACAAATTTCTTCACTTATTTTTTAATTTTTGTCTTAATTTTTTTAATTTATTTCATAATAACGGTAATAATATAATTATTCTCTCTATCGTATAAATGTCAATTTTACACCAAACAGTGGATCAAAATTCCACATTTTATTTCACTATTTGAAAGAATTGGGATTGAATTACAAAGAATTCAATGTTTTGGTGTCAATTTAAAATATTTATCGACAATTTTTGCACTAAAACATTTTTATGAAAAATGAACTATAACTAAAAGATGATTTTCAAAAAAGAAAGAATAATACTTTGTTGTCGAAAATATAAGGGAAAATGATAAAACTCCTCTTTTTTTAATCGAATAAAATAAAAAAATACAGGTTTTTAATTTCAACATACCTTATGTTGCTGTCTCAAAGAAATTTCATTCTTTTGCAAATTTGAGAAATTAAATTAAAACAATATGCAGATGTAAACAATAAATAATACCGTTATCGATTTTTAAATACCCCCAGAAGCTGCTGAAAAGATCTGAGTTGGTTGACTGGTTGATTAATTGTAGTTGGGGACCTCTGTACTCGGGATCAACGTGTGCCTCGACGCGTGCTTTGCGCGCGAGCTCAGGGGCAGGGGCGTTCAGGAACAAATCATGGATTTGATTAATTACGGTGCTAATGATAATTATAAAGATAAACTTTTACAAACAGTGGTGTAGTCGTAAAGACAACAGAGAGTATACGGTCTAAGCAGAGAATGTACGCTCAAGTAAGAGGGTATATGCTGTTCCTTAAAACAAATTCAGCATGTGAGTTCGAGCGCCGAAACTAGCCTTTTTTGCGCCGAGGCAATCATGGATTTTGGCGCCCCCCCTCACATATATGCATTCTGTATAATAAACACACCAAAGAAAATTTTAATTTGGCGCCCCCTTTCTTTACCTTCTGTTCTGTTGGCACCCGGGGCACGTGCCCTCTCTGCCCCCCTCTAGTTTCGGCCCTGTTCGATGGCCGAATCAAAAACTTCTCTATCACCAAAAGGGTGCCGTTGCTTGGCGGTGATCGCTTTTTTGGCAACATTTCCCATACGGCCAAAACCATCCTCCGGACGTCCTACGCGGTCCTACACAGATCCGGGAGATCCTATAATCATCAAATCCTGTAAACAGCAGATTAAGACGTCCGGAGGACACCAGAATCCGGAAGAAGTAATCCTATAACCATCGAATCCTGTAAACGTCAGATTAAGACGTCCGGAGGACACCAGAATCCGGATGAGCAATCCACGATGAGCAGTACAGTATCTTCGGAACAGCGAAATTACCAGTGCGCATGCGCCATAAATGTCAACATTCGCGATGTTGTATTAATGGATTATTGGATGGAATTTCAATTAAAATTTTACTCTAAAGGATCTGAATATGTCTATACTAAAGGTAAGTAAACTTTCAAATATTAACCTTTTAGAATGAATTCTTGAGATTTGTACCAAAATATAACGATTTTTTTTATAATCTAATACCATGAAACAGACAACTTTCATAGAAAACATATAAACAGTTATAGCAATTTTTCATGTAAATATTCGTAATAATAATGCGGTATAATCCTAAAACAAACCTTCATTTATTATATTTTTAAAGAAATTATAAGAAATAGTATTATTTTTAAAGGTAGATCAATATGTGTCTGACCAAAACATTATTTACGATCGATTGTTCGGACACTAATATATTAGTTTAAAAATACATTAACACTAGAACCGCGGGACTTTCGGTATACCTAGAACCGCGGAGCGGGTCAATTTGACCCGACCCGGGGTGGAAAAGGATTTATAAATATGCCCAAATACTTAATTTGATTAGTTAAAAGATTATATTTTATTACAATAATCAATATTCTTTAATATTTACATTGTATTTTACACAAAGTCAGCAGAAATATCCTACATTTCAGAAAATGCTATTATTCAAGATTACATTTCATTCAGTATGATGAAAATATATTGAATAAATATTGAACATATATTTTAAACATAAATAAACTTGGACTTAGTAAATATTAAAAATAGACTATTCCATTGAAATGAATTTAGATATAAAATCTAAGAACAATTTTTAAAAATATAAAAAATACAAGTTACTTACTGATTTATCTAATCCAATTTATTGTATGCATTGCTTGAAAAACATGGTTAAAGATTTCGCACGTTTACCAAAAACGTGTGGGTACATTATATTTTGAACAATTATATTTAATTTAATTTTCATTATTTTTAGTTATGATAACAAACCCTTTTATGCTTAGTTTGTGTTTTTCACAGTTTTTAGTTTTTCTTCTTACGCAAATGATTTATTTATTTTATTTATTATTTTTTTGGGGGTGGGGGTATGTAGAGGGGAGAAGTTCGCAAGAAGTAACAATCTATTTTTGTACGTCTTCAACTAAGTTTTGAAGAAATTGACGTATACTAATAGATTTTGAGGTTACAGGTTTGCATAAAATCCAAGCATTGATAACAGCAAAATACAAAATATTATAAATTGCATTCATTGGCTTCCTGTAAGAAATAGTCTTGACATAAGGAGACTTCCTGTCATCGGGGTAATCATACAGTTACATTGAATTTAATTGCATTGTTGTAAAAAAGAGCCTTAAGTATTTTTTAGAATTATTTAAAATTTCAACAGTTACATGTAGACTGCAAAGCAACAAAACAATTTTACACTTTTCTCCTTGGTAAATAGTTATGCTGATTTATAAATGAGATAGAAGAATCGTCGTATGCAATTTCGATTTTGACATTTTGTATTTCTTGTCTTGGGCGATTTACAGTTTCTGTGTTATTTGCAATTTATCTGGTTTTGATATACATATAATGAAAAAACCTACTAGCAGATTTTGAAAGAAATACGTGCTCGTCTACGCTTATGTTAGGCCCTTTTAAATAGTTAGTCTTGCAGTTTTTTTTTGTCATTTTCTTTATTTACAGGTGTGAATGTGCAAGTTATTGTTTATTTATTTTTTAAATTTTCATGAGTATAAAATTTAAATTTTGTCAACTTTTGTTCAAATTCTTAATTCTGTTTTTTATATCCGATTTTTTTCTGATAAATATCACAAACTTTCGTTCAATACAGATAAATTTTCATTTATACTCCAATGAAAAAGTCCAACAATGTTAATAGTATAAGCAGAATCATCGTCACTTTCATTTTCATCACTAGAATTCATTTTTCTTCTTTCATAGGCAGATATTCATCCTCAATAATTTGCATTCTCAATAGTTTTCAGATAATAGTTGCTAACATTCCAAAGCTTCTTTGGCGGTAATATAAAAACATCGAAATCTTATTTTAACTTTTAATAAATCTATACTAATATTATAAAGAGGAAAGATTTGATTGTTTGTTTGTTTGAATTGAATAGGCTCCGAAACTACTTGACGGTTTTGAAAAATTCTTTCACCGTTGGAAAGCTACACTATTTCCGGTGAACATAGGCTAATTTTTAATTGATTTATTCAAATATTTTCCTTAATAATTCAAAATTTCATTATTTTTCATGCAGAATCAATTAAAATTTTTCCGATAAAAAATAACCATTTTCTTTCCCGTTGCCAAAAAAAATCAAAATATGGAAAATAATTTCTGCTCGGCAATTAATTTTTAGTTGAACAGTATCCACGTGAAAAATTAAAATAAAAAAAATTCAAAGGAAAATAAATATGACGTCATTTATTATATTATCGGAAGTATTGTTTGCACAGATATCATATACACACCGAGGTAACTAATGGACACTAAATTAATGTTATTTTGCCTGGCATGGCAACCCGACTATTGTTATTTAATTATTAATAAAATGTTTTTTTATTTCCTTTCTCTTCTTTAAAATTATGTAAACTGTTTTGTTCTATACTTATTATTTAAATACTAATTGTTATTATTTTTTAAATAACAGAAAATAATTTAAATATATATATGGAACTGGTATTCGAAAACGATTTTTCCGCCAAATTAGTCAAAAATTATCGATCATATAATTATCGATCTTTTAGATCATAAATCCGATTACAGAAAATTAGTCAGATTATTTAATTAGAAGTTATTAAATTTATATTTTTTTATTATGAAACAGACGAAGAAAAGAAAATTTACTATTGCTGCCCGACTGGAGAATTAACCTTGATGTTATTTTAAAAAACTATCGAAATGGCGAATTTTTAATTATTTGTTTACGTTTTTTTGTTTATATTATTGCAAACATTTTTCCACTTTTATACACGCATGACCTTGGCGTGATTTTTTTTATGATGCCAATTTGGAGAATACTGCGTTTTCAAATACCAATTACATTTATATTACTCTTATTTATTTTCTATTATTTTAAAAAGGAAATAATAATAATAAACTAAGTCAATAAATAATTATGGAACAAAACAATTTATATAATTTTAAAAGAGAAAAGAAAAATAATGAAAAAATTTACTCAAAAATAATCAACTGTTACCGGATTACCACGTGAGGCATAAAATCGCAATTTGCTGCAATCGCGCCAACGGGATCCGTAGATGACACCTGCCCTACATATTATTGGCAATATTATTGTTTATACAATTTGTTTATATAATTTGGTAATACTTGATAATCCCATCGACCATTTGACATTAAATTTGTTATACGTAATTGTTACTTCATCAACCAATTTTAATTCAATGTTTATTTGTATTTCTATTAACGTTTTAGTAATTTATTGATTCTTTGGTTATTTAAAATAAAAATTATGTCCATTTGTATAATTTGGCGAAATTGATCGACGGAATAATCAAGCAGTCGAACAAAAAACTATCGTCAAGCTATAACATTAAATGCCAATAATGGATGATCGTAAATTTCACATTTATTTGAGGACAAACATGAAAAAATTCTGGTACATTTGTAACAATACCGTTTCTAGCACTTCTAATGTTTGACACTAAAAATCATAATGGAATCGATTACAGAAGGTAGAAAAATTTTATTAGATGCAAACTAACGACTTATTTTTCTACAAAATTTAGTCATCAAGATTATTCTGATTTAACGGCTACATGTTAGCAACTGTTTTATAAAAGGAAGAGGCAGTGAAACTGATGTAATTTTAATGTTATTCAAATAATACAGC
The DNA here is from genome assembly GCA_964019185.1 of Maratus speculifer. Lineage (NCBI taxonomy): Eukaryota > Metazoa > Arthropoda > Arachnida > Araneae > Salticidae > Maratus > Maratus speculifer. Next base: position 216,566,559 of record OZ025289.1, read on the forward strand.
TTTAAAACATACTTTTTATGCTTCATTGTTCTACTAAATATATAAGTGAAACACCCTTCTTCGTCTGCCATCCCCCACGGAGGACATCCTTTACTTAGGGCCTATATCCCACGTGTAGATAAATGGCTGTCATAAATACAAACAAACAAAAACTTTTCTTTATCTGTCAATAATTCTTTACATTTTTTACTCTATGTATTCTTGCTGGAACAGATTAAGGTAGATAGGAAACTACAGTAGACCTACTAGAAGAGGACGTTTATTAAAAAATGTAACATGAAATGACATTGTATGTAGGCTACCAGAACTACACATAGTGCAAGTTCAGATGTCGGGATTTTAAGAACTAAGAAATGATAATGTACAATCCGAAAGTTAATAGAGTTTGATAATCAATCTCACTAATCATTGCAATGCCCTCTAATGTAATAGTGTGATGACTCGAGAACATTTTGATTCCTGTTGTCATAACGGTCTCATGTTCATACGAAACTCTACTATAAATGATAAAATAAAAGAGATGGTGCTTAATTGCCCAAATTTTCGCCAAGACTTACAATAGTACAATATTGCAATGGCGTTGGCATGATTTTCAGCAATACGGAAGAACATTCCAGGGTGGTCTATACTGCTTTAAAATAAAATTTTTAAATCACCATTTTTTTTTTTTTTAGTCAAGGTTCGTTTGGAAATATGGACCAGTGAAGCGGGCATAGCCTGCTAGTGCTTTATAAAAGTAAATTCAATGCTACTTCTAAATATTTGTTGTAATTTTTTTTCTGCAATTACCCATTCTTCACATCAAGAATATAAAATCTTGATTGAAAATTTTTTACATTCCCCCCCCTTCCGATTCTGTCTATTAACACGTTCGCTGCCGCTTACGTGAAGATGTGATTATAGTTAATGCCGCACTGTAGAATAGAGTTTTTCCCAGAAGCCGGTTTACTTTTTATAACAAAGAATCAGTGACAGATTTTCCCGCGCCAGCGCGTGACTGGCTATTGAACGTCACCCCACATCACGCGCTGGCGCGTGAGTGACACCTAAACGTTATTAGAAGTGTGACAGATATTATTTATCATTACTTCTGAAAAAATGCATCTCTATTTTGTCATTTATGTGTAAAAACTTATTACGGGTCAAATTGACCCGCTTCGCGGTTCTAGGTATACATGGTTATAACTCAAAAATTATTTATGCTATTCGCTATTAAATACAAAAAGTTGTTGCTTACCTTAAAATATTAAAAGTCAGAAAAGGAATCGTTTTTTCGATGAATACTTTTCACGCGGCGAGAAATTAAATATCGATTTGGGTCAAATTGACCCGCTCCGCGGTTCTAGTGTTAAGCATTCGTTTTGTTAAGGAGAAGCAAATAAAAATATTAAAAAGTCTTAAATTCAATTTTTAAATCAATTTAACCATTAAATTTATTTGTCTTTTAAAAATCTAATAAAAATATTCATAAAATATCTTTTTATTCCAGGAATAACTTGCTTATAAAATTAATTTTGTAAAATAAGGGTTTACAAATTTAATAATTCTACATGTGGCCCAATGGCAAAAGCTCCAATTGCTGGCTCTGTGTAACACTAGCAGTTTCAATTTATCTTTATTTATACATAATCGTTTTTAACTTGCGTTTTTTTTTTGGAGGGGGGGGGGGAAGGCAGGAGATATTCAGTGAAATACATACCCCTGAAAAAAAGATAAAATACACTGTTATAACTGTTCATTTAAAAAACATGTTGCAGTTGCTTTTTTTTTTTTTTTTTTATGTATTTAAAAACGTTTGCATTTTCTAAGAAAAGATTTTTAGACTAGCCTATTTCATTCGCATATTTTCCGTTTTAGATGACAGTAACCTTGACTATGTTCTTTCTAAATTATTTTTTAAAAATGCAGAGCCCTGCCTTTATTTTAATAGAGTGAGTTGTACCCCTATTTGCTTCGAAATATTTCATAAAACTCTTCAACAAATCGCAATATTTCAAAATTTGTATGCCTTAGAGCTTGCAAAAAATTATAGAACTTATTTCTTTAGAAAAACAGGTTATTCAGTCATTGTAATCCAATTGCATTTTGTCAATTTTTAATCCATAAAATCATTTAATGTTTATCTTTCTATATTTACCATGCGTAAAAATCACATTTTTTACAATCGCTGCTAAGTGTGTTAGTGAAGCTTCTCTTGAAAGAAATAATTCTTCAATAAAATATAGGAAACAATATCTAAAGTTGAAGCATAATATTGCTGCAAATATTTGCATCTGTTTAATAATAAATGCAGTTGGTGCAGCCAAAGGGGTGGTTTTGGGGTTAAAACTCCTCCCAGAGCTAAGAAAGATCGCTATAATTGCTGCTTATATGAATCAAAACCAAACTTAATATTTAAATGTTTCGGCACATTTTGGAATCTGCCACTTTATTGATTCAGATTTTATTTAATAAAATGATTCAATTAATTGGCGAAAATTATAGTTAAAACTGTGAAAGTGCATATTACATGAATCAGTTAAGTAAAAATTGGTTATTTGAACTAAGTCGCTTTTCTTAGACGCATTATGCTAAAAAAAATTATGGTTTCCTGCCACACAGATGCTCTTTCAGTTTAAGTATTATACAGTGAATATTCTAATTAGTAGATACTGATTCTATTAACCGGCTATTCAAATAATTGGCAATCACCTTTATCAGAAACTCAAAACCCCTCCCTAGAGCCGAATTCTGACTGTGCCACTGAATAAATGCATACTTTTCAGTTAAGCCGGGTACCAGTGTTACACATATATGTATATACAATGTGTGTGTAAATATAACTCTGATGCTTTGCCTAAAAACAGGATTCATACTCATCAGGAGAATATAGGATTCCTGGGAAAATCAGGAGATGAATTTTAGGTTGTAAAAATCAGTGGGATCTCAGGGGATAATACAAAAAAATTCCCAAACCTGGGAAATTTTGCCAAAATGACAGTCTTTTCTGGGAAATTGGGGGCAATTGTTACTGTTCGCATGCTTTATTATCATATCATATGTAATATTGAAATATTGTTAATTGTTGATACGGAAAAATTGTACATCCCGAAAAATACATCATTGGATTCTCAGGGGATTTTTTCTTGGAAGATGAGTATGAACCCTGAAAAAGTACAAATAAATGTATTTGAATCATGCATTAATGTTGCTTTATTTGTTTGCTTAATCTATTTAAAGTATTCTTTCAGCCTTCCATTCCATGTATTTTGTTAGTTTTGCAAATGTACGTGATCTCAGGGTCAAAACTAGCCTTTTTTGCTCGTTTCGGCCTGGAGCAAACTTTAATTTTGAAACCCTGCCCCTCACACCCAATTAAAGTTATCAATCATAAGTACACTATTTCAAAAAAAAAAAAAAAAAAAAAAAAAAAATCTTTAAAAAACAATTAATAAAAATTAAAATGCTAGCAAGAAATATGTAAACAATGCTCACAAAGTATTAAGATTAGCTTGAGTGTTAAGAGTCTTCATTAGTCATGCGAAGAAACTGGATAACAAATGTTAGGCCTATGAGAACATTCTTTTTAGAATTTCTGTTTTGCATATCAGTAGTTTTAAATGTTTTTTATTGCTTTAGAATAGTTGAAATGGAATTCTAACCAGGTTAGTGTTTTCTTTTTCAAATTTTGGTTGCAGATTTATTTTTTAATAAAGTCACTTCTATTTTCACAAATTTAAAAAGAACAATCCCAAAGTTTTAACATTATCATGTGGGTTTCTTTTGTACTCGATATATACGTACATGTATATATATCTACATATATTTTTGTATGAAAAGACAAAATCTTCATTCGGTTCTCTCTTTGCCTTTCGCTCTGACTTCCGAGACATATGTCCTCTCTTTACTTCCCTAGTTTCGGCACTGCATGATCTTAAAAAAAAAAAAAAAAAAAAAAAAGTTTCAAAGACATGGCATTTTTATTGTGATTATTTTGTTTAGAGACTTGCAGGAGTTTCTTTAAATACTATACTAAGTAATAGGCAAGTAAATATTCCTATATTTAGTATATTCGTGCTTAAACAGAAATTCCTTACTTTTGCAAATTTGACTTAAGGGTGTATTTTGATTCAAACTGCTTATTTTCCGATTTGTTTTGAATTCACTTTTGCTCTCAAATGCACCAAACTCACAGATTCTCTTATTTAGACACTACTCGAGGTGCTGTGATTGTCGATTCTTTGATAAGTGCACAAAATATTTAAAAAAAAAAGCAATCAAAAACGGCAATTTGAACCAATTTTTCCGTAGTGGGAGATCTGGGAGCTGGGAGTGAAAAAAAGGGTCTTCCTGAAAAGTTAATTGCTCATAAATCAAATTCTAATCTATTGAGCGTAAAAAGACATCACAAGGCACCTTATACGTTTCTTCGAAAATCCCCTCAGCAATTTTCATGTTTCTACTTTAAAAAAATGTGTCTGAAATTGTATCGTAAAATTTCAAGCTGCTGAAGGTGGAAAAGCGTTTTTTTCGAATACACCCTTAAATGAAATTTAGAGCCAGTTTTTTTTTTCTAAACTTTGTACATTATTACTTAATAAAGATTAAATATTATTTTTCTAAAAACTAATTGCTTATCTGTGTTATAAAAAACTAAATATATTAAAAAGCTTTAATGTGTTTGTTTATATTTTCAGTTTATTTAAAAATGATTTTTAAAAATCTGATTTAAATCAATGACTTAAAAAAAATCCATTGATTAAAATCATGAATTTAAATCATGATTAAAACCAATTATGTTGATTTAAAGCAACAAACTCTGTGGAATAATGGAGAAGGTACCTTAATTTCTTTGAATTTACTTAGGTCAAATGCAAAAATAATGGAAGCTCTTCTTGATGCCACATGTGATCATTTATATTAAATTTTATTTAATTGATTTATGTAGCTTCAATTATTTTATTTATTTTTTTTTTAGGCACAAATTGTAGAATCCGTAAAGTCCCAGCATGGATAAATGAAAGTATATATGCATAAATCCTGCAACTATCCAGCAGTCAAAGCTCAGTTCTAAATACAATTTTGAAATTGGTAAGTTTTCTTTAAATATTTCTAAATAAGACATCATAATAAAATAATAAATTCTTACCAAAGCTATGCATATGTGTATCTTCCTGTTATATATTCTTTAATCATATTTAATTTATATTAATTCATACATTCTTTAAAGTATCCAAGTAAAGATAATTAAAGGCAAGTCCATGAGTTTTCTGTCATAGAAATAAATGGAACTTCTTGTTTTAAAAATGAAAATACATGTGCAAAATTATTACAATAATGGCAACTACTAAAAATGATAACGTTGAAAATTTTATTTAATACAGTAGACTTCCTCAAATCTGCACAGCTTGGGACCAGAGATTGTGCAGATTTTAACAATTGCAGATTTCTGGTCAACTATTCTGGAAACTGTTACATGTGAGTTCTGGATGCCGAGAACATCAATGCAAAAGCGTTAAAAATGTTTCAAATTAATGGATGATTTGCATAAAGTTAACACAGGAGCATCAAAAATTTCGACATCCAAAGCACACACGTAATCGGCCGAATCGCATAGTGGATAAATTGAAAAAAATATAAAACAAATTAAAATTAATCAAAAATAAGGAAACTTCAATTTATCAAAAAAAAAATAAAACACTGATTACCACTGATGATAAAAAAAAAAAATAAATTAAAATAAAATAAAAGGAAAGGACTCACCCATCTTGTGAATAAATCAGTAAACACACAGCTATGCACATCAAATTATTTTATTATTTTGTATATATGAATACGAAACGTTGCATTCTAAACATTATATTGGTAAATAATTTTACTTCATTTCTATTCTAAAAAAAAGTTGAGTCCTAATTCATATAGTATATAAAGAGTGAATTTAACTATTGTTCAGATTGATAGGTCCATAATCGTTAAGTCCAGAATATTGTAGATAAATCAGACATAAACTTGTTAACAGAGTACAATAGCTGCAGTGATGATTCCTGAATGTCCTTATCCTTCTGGAACGAAGAAAAACGGAGGTAGGCACTGTTGTAGTATACACTAATAGAAGGGGATGTTGATGAATCGTATCAGGATCGAAAAAAATTGAATATAGATAATACTGTAGTAGACACTGTCAGAAGGGTATGTTGATGATTCGCAACAGAATCGGAAAAATATTTGAATATAGACAATGCTGTGATGGACTCTATCAGAAGGAAATCTTGATGATTCGTATCAGGATCGAAAAATATTTGAATAAAGACGATGCTGTAGTAAACACCATCAGAAAGGTAGGTTGACGATTGTTGACCGTTTCTGATATTCCATAAGCACGAAATCAGCACATAAAAAAATTTTAATTGATGATTATCTTTAGGGATCCATAAATTCTGGGACCTTCATCACCGACTTCTTTCTATCTCTCTGCCCCAACGCTACGGGAAAAATTCCCGAGCGAGGGAGAAACACAGCAGCGGCTACATAGCAGGAGTGTCCGAGTGGAAAATGATGAGTTTACCAGACGCTAGCCTCGCAAATCAGCCTCGGCTTAGCCAATCAGAGACGATCCTGATCGTACACGTTTCCCGCGTTTTCTCGAAAATTCTATGATGATTCATCCTTAACACCACGGACCTACACATGACGAAAAATGGCGTCTATTTTGAAGGGAAGAACACATTTTTTCACTGTCATGGCGGACCGATTTACAGCGGGAATATTCAAAATATAAAAACATTACAACATACAAAATAACATATTTCAGCAAATATATGGTTGTTTTAGGAGTTACTTATGTCAAGATAACCAGAAAAATTTTATCTATCTATTGAATATAGATAGTATTAAAAAAAATCGGAAATAAAAAATATTTTATTTCTTGCAAAATAAAACAAAGAAAAAAAATGGTGCACGTCAAGTATAGCGAAATGTTTAAAATTTTTATATTAAAGATTACGTTATAAGATCGATTTATTTTTATTATTAAATTAAAAAGTGAGAAATAGAAGATATCTAGAATTTATATTATATAAAACTTTTAATTTTAAAAGACTTAATTTTAAAAGATCGTTATTTAAACTGATAAGATTGAGAATTGAAATACTGTTAAATGTAACGGATTTTAGAAATAAAGTAAAAGCATTACGAAAGTAAATAAATTGTTATTATGAAAAAGCAACTATTTTCGAAGGATGTATAAAAAGACTTAAAACTTAAGTAATTAAGTTTATGAAAGATCGTTTTATTTGCTAAATGAAATTTTGAAGAGGAATATTTTAATTTAAATTTTAAAAACGGAAATAATTTTTATTTTAATTTATTTATTTCTTTTAATTATTTAATATGATGTAACATTTACCTTCCCCCTGTGGAAAAAAAAATGAAGAAAAAAAAAAATTTTTTTTGCTAACGGTCCCTACAAGAAATTGAAAACTTGAAAAAAAAAAAAATTTCCTAGACAAAAATAGGAACTATAATAAAAAAAAAATTGCATAGACAAAATAGGAACTATAATATGCAGCAAAATTTCACTGATGAAAATAATACTAAAATATGAATGCAACACCAAAACAATATATACATATATACAAAACAAAATAATTAACACAAAGTACAATATCAAACCAAGGACAAAACATTACAAGAACATAAAACAAATATAATGCTGACAATGTACATATTGGCCACAGAAACAGTTCACAAGTGGAAATATACCCCGTACCTACAGAAGGGTGAGTTATCCGGTAAGAAGGATGGCGAAAAGGGAAAATAAAAAAATAAATCATGTGCAGACTTTGACCCTAAACATATAGTAAAACAATGCACAATATTAACTATGTACTATTTACAAATAAATCTCAGTAAACTCCAAATATTCAGAATAGCAAGACAAATAGACACATGGTGATACAACATAATACTGGTAATACCGTACATAACTATTTCAATCAATACATCAATTGTAAGCAAACTTGTAGAGTGATTCTTAACATATTGCAAATGGAATAAGTATTATTTTGTATTTTATAATTTTATATACATCAAATAATTTAATTAACTACATAAACTCTAGGAGAAAAACTTACGTACATCTCACAGAGAATGTAGTTGTGTCCCATGAAATAATTGGTTAAATTTAAAAAAAAATCAAAATTATGTTTTGGACACTCATAAAAAAAAAAAAAAAAAAGTGTTCCCTTAAAATTATACTTAACTGCACCTTGAAGGATTTATCGGAAGGGCATAAATTTGTGTTTCTAATCTCCCCAAGCTATGCCGAATTTACCTTCCGTGTGTGCTCATTAAAATTTTTTGGGACTAAAAAAAAAAAAAAGAGAAAGCACTTAGAGCAGTTGCTCCATCGTATTCTCATAAAAAAAAATCTCCACTAGTACCAATGTAGGCATGCGCATTATTGGAGATATTTGTATACATTTTACTTTATATATTTGTATTTTTTATTATTATTTGCATTTTATTTTCATTCAATCAATTTTTTATTATTATTAGGATCCTATATAAAAAAAAACATTTAGAATATTCTGATTTATTTTCTCACTCTAAACAAGTCATTGATTTAGTATGCCCAAATCACTACCACTCAAAATTTTTGATATAGATAATATATTGATAGGAAAATAATTTGTGAAATAAAAAAAAATAATGGTAACTTGATATTGTATACTAAGGTATTAAATATTGAAATTAAAGAAAAAGGTTTGGGTGTAGCATAACAATATTAAAAATAAAACAAATTTAAATGGATTTTCTGCAGAATGAGTTATCAAAGAAGAATGAATAGACCCCAAAGGATTATATGCATCTAGTCCAATGGTTGTTTCGCCCGCGATACATGGAAAATTCACTCTAAAATGATTTTATAGTTACCATAATATTTATATGTGTAGTAGGTGTGACATAAAAGGAGTTAAATAATTAAAAAAAAGGGAATTATAGTTGTAGGAAGATTGGTATAAATAATAAAAAATATATAAATTTCTATATCAGAATGAGATGATATATGTTGATAAAAGACACACTAATTATCTCCTGCTCTAATCAATTTACTGACATTTACGGAAATATCTCTGACAGTTGTGTCACTTAAATGTCTAATTAAATAATTATTACTTCTTAGTGCTCTTATTATTTTATATGGACCAGAATTTTTTGGATGTAAAGCTGATGTGTGAGTAAAATTTTTTAAATATACAGTATCACCAATTTTGAATGTAGTAGCTGGTCGACCCCTAAGGAATTTGTCATTTTTAGCAAAATAGTTTTGTTCAAATTGTTTGACCAATTCTCTAGTAGCAGTGATATGTTCTTTTTGTTTCTGAAAGTAAATTGAAGGTTCCTCAACTTCTTTAGGTGGTTGAAAAGTATCAATAGGTAAGTTTAAATCTCTGCCGAAAAATAAATTAGCTGGAGTGAAGTTAGTTACTGAATGCTTAGAGTTATTGTAGTGCAAAACAAAGAATTTTAATCTGTCAGACCATTCTATAACTTGATCAGATAATGCTGCAACAGATTCCTTAAGGGATCTGTGTATCCGTTCTAAAAGACCGTTGGATCTTGGAAAATAAATAGACGAATTTCTACGTTTTATGTTAAGACTTTTAAGAAAAGATTTGAAAATATCAGAGGTAAAATTTTTTGCATTATCAGACAAAATAAATTTGGGAAGACCATATCTAGAAAAATAATCATTTAGTGCTTTAATAATTGATGTAGAAGTTGCATTAGTAAGTGGAACAGCTTCCAGAAAGCGTGAATAGTGGTCAACGATGGTAAGAATAAAGAATTTTCCATCATGTGACCTGGGGAGCGGACCCACAATATCTATCGCAACCATCTCCCCGGGAGCCAATTCGCACTTAGAAATGAATGAAGGTTTAGTATTGGTCTGTTTACTTTTATATGGCAGACATTTCTCACAACTATTGACAAAATTCTGAATATCTTGAACCATTCCGTGCCAAAAATAGTGTCTAGAAATAGCATCTACAGTCTTTGTTATTCCAAAATGAGTTTGATGACCAAGAGCAATACAACTATTTATTAAAGTTTTAGGAATTAGAATTTTGTGAGATCTATTGACATTTTTAGCTTTTTTCCTAGCAAACATTAAAAGGTTGTTTTCTGGATTGATGGAATAATTAGGATTGGAACAGGTTTTATTGATTATTTTTTCTCTGATTTCTTTTAATTTTTGATCATTTAGTTGTTCTCTCAAAATATTATCTGTGCTTAAAGAATCATTGGTTGGTATAAAAATATTTAATGCATTTACATATAAATTAGGGTTATTGGGAAGATCAATGACACGGGATAAAAAATCAGCAGGATTAACAAGTCCAGGAATATGTTCAACCTTAAAATTAAAACCTTGTAGAAATAAAAGCCATCTAGTTATGATCTCGGGTTGTTTTTCCAAATTTAAATGGTAAGTTAAAGCTTTGGCATCTGTTAAAATTTTGAATTGTCTTCCATACAGGTATTCAGAAAAATGTTTTACAGAAGAATAAATAGCAAAAAATTCACGTTTAATTGAAGGATATTTTGATTCTGCTTCGTTTAACTGTTTCGAATAAAATTCAATTGGATAAAATTTATTGTCATGTTTTTGCATTAAAATTCCACAGATAGCAACCATAGATGCATCAGTAACCAGAAAAACTTCTTTAGTGTCGTCAAAATTTTTGACAGTGGGATTAGTTAGCAAAATATCTTGAATTTTAAGAAAAGCCTCCTGACATTCCTTGCTCCAAACAAATTTAACCTTCTTTTTTGTTAAGTTAACAATAGGCTGAACAATTTTAGCAAAATCAAAAATTAGATGTCTGAAGTAGTTAATCATGCCCAAATAGCTCTGAACCTGTTTAATATTGGTAGGAACTGGAAATTTATAAATTTTAATTACATTGTCAGTGGAGGGAGAGTGACCATTTTTATTTAATTTAAAACCTAAATATGTGATTTCTTCTTTGCATATTTGAAGTTTAGCAGGATCTAAAGTTAAGTTAAATTCTTTAAGCTTATCAAAAACTTTTTGGAGCCAGACTAACATTTCTTCAACAGAATCCGCAGCAATAATAATATCATCTAGGAAGTACTGTACATTTTTACCTCTTAATGAACTCAGACAATTATTAATTAAGGTGTGAAAGTAACTAGTACTATTGATTAATCCGAAAGGTAAACGTTTTGGCATAAAATTCCCAAACTCTGTTGCAAAAGCCAGTTTAGATCTATCTTTTTCTTGAAGAAGAATTTGAAAAAATGCTGCTTTGAGATCTAACACTGTATACAATTTTTTCCCAGAAATATTTTGCATTATGTCATTAATTTTAGGTAAACAAATTTTGTAAGGTTCTGTTATTGCATTAAGTAGTCTGTAATCTATTACCATGCGAAATTTAAGTTTATTTGGATCATCAGTAGAAAGGTTTTTCTTTTTAACAAAAATAACAGGAAAACAATAATTAGATGTAGAATTTTCAATTATGCCTGCATTTAGAAGTTCAGAAATTTCATTGCGTGCGAATTCTTTCGCAATTCTCGGAATAGGGTATGGTTTGGTTTGAAGAGCGAAATCATGCAATAAATTAAATTGAGGTACTACTTTATCTGTACAACCCAAAGTTTTGTAGGAAGAAGAAAAAACAGCTGAGTTTTGCATCAAAAGTTTAAGAAGAATTTTCCTATCTGCATCAGGTAAGTGATCTAGATTGAAATTATTAACATTTAACTCTTTCTTTCTTAATTCTAAAATATCCTCAGAAGCCAAAGAATTTACCTGATACGTTTTAGTATTTTCATGAGAAGAAATTTGATCATCAGAAATATATTTCAAATAACCCAATTTGGTGTTTTTATTTAGAGTTACTTTTTGATCATTATTGTTGTAGACATATAATAAAATAGAATTATTTACATTTGGAGTATGAAGACTGAAATCTAAATTTAAAGGTAATTTATTTGTAGGACAAAATAAATAGTTAGCTGAGTTCTGAATTTTATGAAGTGCTTTTAGACGAATAATTCTGCCTTGATTCGGTCTTAGAATAATTTTATGTGAAGGTGTGACAAAATTTTTTAAATTATCATCCTCTGTTTGTTTATCAATATCTGAAGTAATAGATGTGGAAGAATTATCAAATATATTATTATCAGAATTTAAATCTCCATTGTTGTTGATATTTTGTGTAGAATCAGGATTCTTGTTTTCAAAAGGAAATGACAAATTGCCCATTAATAGTTTAGAATTTGCTGAATCTAAAATTAGTTTGTTTCTGTTTAAAAAATCATACCCTAAAATCATTTCATAGTTTGAATTCCAATTGTTATGAGTAACAAAAAATACATTTTTAAACCATTTATTTTGAATTTGGAAATTTAGTTGAACTGTCGAAGTGTATGGGATATTTGTATTGTTGATAGTTTTAATGTTAACAGATCTGGATAAAAAATTAAGTTTGTTATTGATTTTGAGCTTTTCTATTGTTTTAGGTTGAATTAACGATAAATTAGCCCCTGTATCTAACAATGCCTGAAGATTATGTTTATGAAATTTAACTGAAATGATTGGAAGATGTGATTCTTCAGCATAACAAGACATAAGATTTTTAGAATCAGAAAAATAAAAAAAAGAATCATTACCCTCACTCGAAAATTTATTAAATTGGGTTCTGTGAGATTGAGGGAATTTTTGAGAAAAATCTTCAGAACCCTTTAAAAGTTTAAATTGCGCCTGGGTCTCTGATTGTAGGGTCTAAAATTATTCCTACCTCTACCTCTGCCTCTTTGAAATCTCGGAATATCATTATCACTACCTCTGTTGCTATGATTCATTGCATTACTGTTTGTACCATCAAAAAATCTATCTTGATTGTGCGAATTTTTATGAGGACTTGAAAAATTGTAACCCTGACCTGAAAAATTGTGGGGCGGGTTTGAAAAATTATTCTGCATAGGAAAAACATTCTGGTTCGTAGAGGGAAAATACCAGCAATCTCGTGTATTATGTGGTTTTCCACAAATATGGCATGCATCTTTCTCCTCTTTTAACTTTTTTAGTTGCTCTGCCATTTCTGTTAATAGTTTGTTGGAGTCATTCTGTTGTTTTATTAATAGTGCAAATAAAGATTCCTGGTTATTAGAAGTACTTGATTGTGTAGCATTTAAGGTGTTTACTGAAAAAGATTGTTGATCAAGTGCATTTTCGATGTCAATAGCACATGCAACCAAATCCTCAAAATTTTGCTTACCAAATTTTAGAACTTCAAGTTTTATATCTGATCTTAAGGCATCTAACAATTTATTGAACATCATATTCGTTTTAACTGAATTGATTTGTGGTAACTCCTCAACATTGGGTATCATCCTATTTACAACCGATTTGATTTCCTCAGCTAAGTTTTTTACACTTTGTTTAGGTTTCTGAGAAATTTTCTGAAAATCACTAGAAGCGGATTGAAAGTTATCAGCTTTAGTAAATTTTCTTCTAAAAAGTCTTACTACCCCCTCAAAAGTTTCTTCATTTACAACCTCTGAATCCCCAGAAAGATATTCTAAAGCCTTGTCCCTGCATAAAAGACGCAAAACAATGATCCTAATGTGGTCCGGCCAGGCCTCAAGATTGCACACATCAGAAACATTTTTGATGAAAAAATCTACATTCTCCTCATCCTTTCCATGAAAAGTGGGGATGGAAGAAATTAAGGAATTTAAAAGTGTCTGATTAGACATTGCTAATTCCCTGGTAAATTCAAAGATTTTAAATTACAAGGGAAAAAGAAAGGAAAACTAATCAAAATACCAATGTAAATAAAAAATATATGTACTTCAAAATTTGTAAAAGAAAAAAAAAAAAGATAAAATATATCAAAATACACTAAAACTCATAAGAATAAAAATGAAAATAAGCACCTAAATATTCATATGAGAGTGAACCCCAAAAAAAATATGCATAAAAATATGATCAATGAAAAATATATATATATCCCTAAAATGTATTCAAATTAAAAAATTTTTTAAAGAATACATAGGAAAAAAAAATTTTTTTCTTTCATTTGCATGACTATATCCCCCAAAAATAAATACACAGTAAATCAATGAAATTACTAAAATACTTGCACTCTTACCAAAGAAAATATATATATATATAATCAAAGTCAGCACATGAACCATAAAAATAAAAAAAAAAAAATAGTGAATTAAAATTTATTAAATCATCTTTATTTATTGAAAATTTATCTATGAAAGAAAAGAGAAAAAAATATACTAAAATTAGCAAAGTACCCCAAGCAAGATCGCTAATGTCAGGGCACCAAAATGTTACATGTGAGTTCTGGATGCCGAGAACATCAATGCAAAAGCGTTAAAAATGTTTCAAATTAATGGATGATTTGCATAAAGTTAACACAGGAGCATCAAAAATTTCGACATCCAAAGCACACACGTAATCGGCCGAATCGCATAGTGGATAAATTGAAAAAAATATAAAACAAATTAAAATTAATCAAAAATAAGGAAACTTCAATTTATCAAAAAAAAATAAAACACTGATTACCACTGATGATAAAAAAAAAAAAAAAAAATTAAAATAAAATAAAAGGAAAGGACTCACCCATCTTGTGAATAAATCAGTAAACACACAGCTATGCACATCAAATTATTTTATTATTTTGTATATATGAATACGAAACGTTGCATTCTAAACATTATATTGGTAAATAATTTTACTTCATTTCTATTCTAAAAAAAAGTTGAGTCCTAATTCATATAGTATATAAAGAGTGAATTTAACTATTGTTCAGATTGATAGGTCCATAATCGTTAAGTCCAGAATATTGTAGATAAATCAGACATAAACTTGTTAACAGAGTACAATAGCTGCAGTGATGATTCCTGAATGTCCTTATCCTTCTGGAACGAAGAAAAACGGAGGTAGGCACTGTTGTAGTATACACTAATAGAAGGGGATGTTGATGAATCGTATCAGGATCGAAAAAAATTGAATATAGATAATACTGTAGTAGACACTGTCAGAAGGGTATGTTGATGATTCGCAACAGAATCGGAAAAATATTTGAATATAGACAATGCTGTGATGGACTCTATCAGAAGGAAATCTTGATGATTCGTATCAGGATCGAAAAATATTTGAATAAAGACGATGCTGTAGTAAACACCATCAGAAAGGTAGGTTGACGATTGTTGACCGTTTCTGATATTCCATAAGCACGAAATCAGCACATAAAAAAATTTTAATTGATGATTATCTTTAGGGATCCATAAATTCTGGGACCTTCATCACCGACTTCTTTCTATCTCTCTGCCCCAACGCTACGGGAAAAATTCCCGAGCGAGGGAGAAACACAGCAGCGGCTACATAGCAGGAGTGTCCGAGTGGAAAATGATGAGTTTACCAGACGCTAACCTCGCAAATCAGCCTCGGCTTAGCCAATCAGAGACGATCCTGATCGTACACGTTTCCCGCGTTTTCTCGAAAATTCTATGATGATTCATCCTTAACACCACGGACCTACACATGACGAAAAATGGCGTCTATTTTGAAGGGAAGAACACATTTTTTCACTGTCATGGCGGACCGATTTACAGCGGGAATATTCAAAATATAAAAACATTACAACATACAAAATAACATATTTCAGCAAATATATGGTTGTTTTAGGAGTTACTTATGTCAAGATAACCAGAAAAATTTTATCTATCTATTGAATATAGATAGTATTAAAAAAAATCGGAAATAAAAAATATTTTATTTCTTGCAAAATAAAACAAAGAAAAAAAATGGTGCACGTCAAGTATAGCGAAATGTTTAAAATTTTTATATTAAAGATTACGTTATAAGATCGATTTATTTTTATTATTAAATTAAAAAGTGAGAAATAGAAGATATCTAGAATTTATATTATATAAAACTTTTAATTTTAAAAGACTTAATTTTAAAAGATCGTTATTTAAACTGATAAGATTGAGAATTGAAATACTGTTAAATGTAACGGATTTTAGAAATAAAGTAAAAGCATTACGAAAGTAAATAAATTGTTATTATGAAAAAGCAACTATTTTCGAAGGATGTATAAAAAGACTTAAAACTTAAGTAATTAAGTTTATGAAAGATCGTTTTATTTGCTAAATGAAATTTTGAAGAGGAATATTTTAATTTAAATTTTAAAAACGGAAATAATTTTTATTTTAATTTATTTATTTCTTTTAATTATTTAATATGATGTAACAGAAACTATAATGAATGATTACAGTATAATGAAATATTATGATAAGTAATAAAAAAAATAATAAAAATTCACATAATTTTCAAATGATTTAAATATTAAAAGCAAAGGCCAAATTAATAACCGATTATGAATGATTAAATATTCATTATAAAGATGAAATGTATTTTTCCTAAATTATTCAATGAAACTTGCCTCATAAAAGTACATTACTAATTCACATCAAAATCATAAAACAAAGAAATATTATTTCAGGTTTAGCCAGACTTAATAACCAAAAAAGCTTGATTAATGTATAAATTATAATTGGTAAGAAGATTGTTATTACCTGTGATACCAGCAATATCTTCAATTTTTTCACAAATTTATTCTTCCTTCAGGATAAAACATGAATTCAGTAATATTAGCAAAAATTATAAATTAAAATATATATGGAATGTATATAAAAATAAAAAGGTCAAAATTTGTCTCTATATTTGAACTAACTGTTTCATTGTTTACATCTGTAAATTATGTGCAGATTTGAGAGAGTCTACTGTAATTGAATCTTTTTTACTATTATTGATTTTTCTACAATTTTAATGTAATCAAATGATAATCATCAGAAATATTTAATTGTTTTTAATTCAACTGTATATTTATTTATTAAATAAAAAAGCAAATTAAACTTTGCAGAGAAAATATAGACAATTTTTTGTTGTAAATTAAGTTGAAAACAATTTTTATAAGTAAGTAAATAGCCATCTGTTCTATAGTTTTCATTAATAAATATATATTGAGAAATTTAATTATTTATTTACATGTAATATATTGAGAATCTGAAACTTAAAGTAAAATATAATTCGGGTTTAGAATTGAAAGTTACACCCAAAACTAAATATGGAAAAAGAAAATTACGGTACGGAACTATTTATCCAGAATGGTTGGGGCAGATATATTCCAAATAACTGTTTTTTCTGGTTAACTGGTTAGGCATTAAACCAGCATCCATTTGATAAGTTTTATGGAATATATGTGGTTATGGTATTACTTCTAATTTTCAATTAATTATTAGATTACTTGAATTAAGAATCAGATGCAAGTAAAATTAAAAAATAGAATTCGAAAGAATATAATTTATAGGAATCCTTTGGGTACAAAAAATTTTCTGTTTCCTCTGCATAAAAATTGAAAACATTTAAAGTACAACTAAATATGTTTCCATTTCAAAAACTAGTTGTCATCAAATTATACAATTGTTTCAAGCAATGCATTTGTCAAATTGGCCACATATGACACTTTTTTTTGCAAAGATTCCATTATCAGCCTATTAGAAATAAAATTCTTGGTAACTGGTTTTACGGATAACTGATTTCTGGATAAGTGGTTCCATACTGTATATATTATGCTTTCAGTCATAGTGTCAGTTTGGAAACTGATTCCAGACAAACAATAGTTATGTTGTATTTTCAGTTTTGTTTGTATATTATAGCTATATCTTAAAATTAAGTGTTTTAATATTTTTGAAATTTGTTGTAAGAGTATAAAATAGAGCCCCTTTTCATACATAATGAATAAAAATTCGAAGCCTGTGCAATGACAGGCATACAAATCAACTATTTTCAATCAATAAAAAAAAAAAAAAAAAAAAAAAAGGAAAGAAGACAAAATATACGTCCTCTGGGAGACTAAGTGAAGCACAAGAAATTTGATTGTGTGATATATATCAATGCTATTTGAATTTTGCTATATATATTCACTTTTAAATATTTTTGCATATATTTATTTTGATTTATGTAGTAAGATTATTTACTTTTATTCTAGCCATGTACAAATTTTGCTCGCAGCATTCTTCCTTGCCTTTTATTTTTCACATATTGGTATTTATGTAAAAGAATGTAAGTGTTATGTATTTTATACGAAATAAGTGAATGGCCATGGTTCTCGCTATCACTCGCCATTGTGCCAAATTGCGACTAAATTCTTCATTTGGCGAGTAAACAAGCACTTAGATATGCCAAATTCGTAGTACTCAATTTTTGCTTTTTCTTTCTTTTCTTTTTCATTTTTCATACACATGCATATACAAATATTTTTAATATATTTGTATCGAATACTTGAAATTAGATTAATAACAATCATTGTCGCAGTTATAACAAAATTAGGATATTTTAAAACTTATTGAAAAAAGGGAATACATTAAAGATAATTTTTTTTTACCGCTATACGGTGAATCTATTTTGCTAATACTTTTTTCATTTGGCGAATGTTTTTTATTTCTAATTAGCCGAATTATTAACGTTGGTTTGACCAATGTTAATAATTCGGCTAATTGTTGATCAAATGTCAGCGAGAACACTGTGAATGGCTATATTTAAAATAAATGAAATCAGAATGGGCTGGTTATCAGAATATTTGGCAATTTATCATCTGTGTCTGACTACCATAAAACTACTAAAGATTGTTAAAAAATTATTAAATTTTGCATTTTCTTTTACTCAAAAATTGAAACTTTCCTTATTTCCTTTTATAATTTTTTTTTTTTTTTAACTTTTGCAGTCATAATGATATTTTACTCTGAATTTTAATTAGGTTTATTTATTTTTTATTTTATTTATTATTATTATTATTATTATTATTTTCAGGTGCTGTCAAGGAAAAAAAGTACATATCAGGGGAGCATATTGAAGAAGTATTAAAGACATAATTATGCCATGTAAAAGAATGCAAATGTTATGTAAAAAAAAATCCAAAAATGTAAATTAAAGTTTACCAATAATAAATGTATTTATTGTTGTTATTTTATTTTGATGTTTACCCCCTTAACATTGGTTCTAAATGCACATTTTTTAGAAATTGAATTTTTTTAAACTTTAAATTGATGCATTTTATAGCAATGAGTAATATATTTGTGTTATTATTTAGAAATATTACATCCATATTGGAATAAAAGATGTAAATAGATTCAGTTGCAGTTTTGTTATGAATTTTGAAAAAAAAAAAGAAAAGAACATTATTGGCATATTAAAAAAGGATTTTACTATATGTTTCATGTGCTTAATATCAAACTTTTCATACATTTACTATAAAAATTAAAGAATTCAATGGAATTGCATACATAGAAAAACTAAATTGAATAAATATATAACTTAATTGAAACAAAAACTTATTGCAACCTAAAATACAACTATGAAGAACAAAACAAGTTGTCAGGTAAGAAGTGTTAAATATCATGAAATCTGATAGAGTAAGTATTATCAAATTCTTATGATCCTGTGTTTTTATAATTGAAGCTATTAAAATATAAAGAGAAGGGAAAATGTTCTTAAATCTATCTAAAAATACAAGTATGTTTAACGAACTTTAATAATTGATTGTGTAATTGCTTTTGTATGTAAGAAATGATATCATGATTTTTTTTTATTTTCCTATCATTTATATTAAAAATTCCAAAATTTATGCTATCTTAGTGGCAATTGATCATCATAAGTTTCTTAAAGTGTTAAGTTAAAGATTTTGGTTTAAGGTAAATGATATAAATAATTGATTGACAGAAATTTTTAGTAGCAAATAAATATTCAGCAAAATGGTTACCTACATATATTTTTTTTAATGTATTTCTCAGAATTTCAATTTATAAAAGTGTAAATAAGTTAAAAAAAAAAAAAAAAAAAAAAGAGAGAGAGAGAGAGAGAATATTTGTTTTTATGAATGAAGTATTTTTTTTCTGAGTTTTCATTTTTTTAGGCATATAGTAAAAAATTACTTTTACCTTTTTTTTTTATCTCTTTCATTTTTATAACATGTCTAATCAAGAAAAGAGAGAATTAATAGAATTATGGAAAATAAGTAAAAAAAAAAAAAAATCCAATAATTAATTTTAGAATTTTGTTAATATTTGATTTAGTGCATACTCAATTTTTTCTTTTTAAGTAAAAACTTCTTGCATATTCACAATTTCATTTTTGAAATGAATTCAAAAATTTTCACATTGTACATTGTGTATTTACATAGAAAAAAACAATGATGAAATCTGAAATGTGTATGATGTTAACTGAAAAATATAAAGTAAATTCAATATGTTATATCAGATAGTTAACAAAGAATAATACCCAGTTATATCTCATTCATTATATACTACTTATTAGTTTTTATTAAAGGATGTTTGAGAACAGAAATAATATATTTCACTTGAAATAAATTAGTATTTTTCTAGAGTTCATTTTTAATGCTTATTTTAAAATTAATATTTTTATTGTAATTTATTCATAAAGAATTATTATATGTTTGTGAAAAACAACAGCAAACAATTATATAAAAAGAAATCTAATGAAAAATGTTTTAATAAAAAAAAAAAAAGAAGAAGAATGATTTATAATTAAATAGAGGGGAAGTGCTGTTGCCCCATGTGTTCGTTCCAAAAGGTGTTCTGATTTTTATTAATTTTATCTTGCACAGTGGTGTTATATTTACACATTGGTTATCTAAACATTTCTATTAAAAAATAGCCATTATCTGGGTAATTGTCCAGGCTACCAGTATTTTTTAAATAAAATGTTGCATTATACCCTCTTTCCTGTATGAGATAAAATAAATAAAAATCAAAAAATCATGTAGAAATGAAACGTGGAGCAATTTGCATCTTCCTCATCTTTTTTTTTTTAATCTTTATCTTATTTATTATTAATTGATTATTATATTCTTTTCTTAATGATTATATTTGCTGTTGTTTTTACCAAACATAACTCCTAATGAATAAATCACAATAAAAATATTCATTTAAAAGTAAGCATTCAAAATTAATGCTAGAAAATTACTAATTTCTTTCAATGCTTTGCATCATTTTATGCCGGAGAAGCAGAGGATGCACAATTCTATTCATTTTACCTAGTCCTGTGCGCGTCCAACTGCCATCCTAAAAACGTCGAAAAATGACGTCCGGAGGACGGGAGTAGGTGTCGCTTTTTGCTCTCCTCCGGACGTCCGCCGGATAACTATCGGATATTATAGGATGTCCGCCGGACGGGGCTATATCCTGAATAAGACGCTTATCGTAAGTCCGCAGGACCAGTTTGTGCCGTATGGGTTTCGATTTCATTCCCGCAGTAAAGAAAAACAGGTTAAGCATATTGAATCTGCCTTCCGTCACGTGATGGAAGCAAACATCCCGGCGTCAAGAAAAGGTTGCCAATGTGGAGTCTACTTATGAGAAATCTGCTCGAGACCACAGGTTATGAGTTCGAATCTTTCGATCCTCAAAAGTGCGTTTATGATTTTTTTTTTTTTTTTTTTCATTATTGATTGCTTTATGTTAATAAATCAGCGGCGCAGCCAGGATTTGGTTCTAGGGAGAAGGGGGGGTGAGTTTCTGATAAAAGGGATTGCCGGTTAATAGAATCAGTACTAATTAAAATATTCTATGTATAATACTTAAACTCAAAGAGTATCTGTGCAGTGGTGACCCCCCCCCAAACCCAATGACGCAAATTTCCCCCCCCCCCCAAAAAAAAAAAATCTTCATACTTTAGCATTGACACCCCCCCCCCCCTAAACAAAATATCAATTCTAAAATATATTCTACTTATAATCTACTGCTCATTCAAAAGATAGCTAGTTGAGCATAGCGGAATGAGTTCTTATTGCCCTTATCTAGAATTTAAAGAAAGAAAATACAGGAACATTTCTCAAAATTCAATGTTGAAAAAATTTAAAAGTGATATTAAAAAAATCAAGATTTTTTTTAACAGTAAAAAGGAAATATTAAGAATTTAAAAATCTCCCCCCCCCCCCCAAAAAAAAAAAAAAAAACTAAATTGTATGATGCATCTTGCGTCACCAAACCCCTCATTGGGCACCCCTGCATCTGTGTGGCAGGAAATCCTCATTTTTTTAATATGATGCGTCTCAGAAAAGTAATTTAGTTCAAATAAACAATTTTTACTTAACTGATCCATGTAATATGCACTTTTACAGTTATAATTTGAATTTTCGCCTTTTAATTGAATCATTTTATTAAATGAAATCTGATTCAATAAAGCGGCAGATACCGAAATATGCTAAAACATTTAAATATCAAGTTTGGTTTAGATTCGTATAAGCGGCAATTATAGCGATCTTTCTTAGCTCTAGGAGGGATTTTAGCCCCTAAACCACCCCCTTGGCTGCGCCACTGTCATCATTTCTCATTTTTTTAAAAATATTTAAATAAGGAAAGGAACAAACATATATCTGCATTTTGCGAAGACGAAATATTTCAAATACTGAAAATAACTGAAGAATTTGCTTCCAACCATAAAAGAACATGTAAAATTCTTGCATTAAAAATGTATGTAGTTTGAGAGGAAAATATACATTTTATTAGAATACTTTATTAAGATTGGTTGAAAAGAAAGTCAGCTTTTAACGTAACCACTTTATATAAGCTGATTTATATATGTGCAATTGATTTTTACTTATCAATTAATCCCTAAAAGGTAGACGTCAGTTGTTAGGCAGCGATGGATGAGACCATTTGTAACCAAAAAATACTCCCATCCAAATTTCCCGACGGAAAAGCACGACAACCCGATTATAGAAGGCAGTCGTCATTATAGTGATTAATATCATCAAACTTTCATAACCTGCTCTTTTTTTTTTTTTTTTTTTTTTTTTAATTGGGGCACATTACTATGTTTATAGAGGCTACAAAATCTAAATGGGGGTTGGCGGGCGTAGCTTGCAAAAGTCTGAGCTCCCCCCCCCCTCTCCTGTAAGATAAATTAAAATCTCTTTTAAGCAAAAAAATGCATGTCATATCGATTCAAAAAATAGTTTTTCAGATTTAAAATCATAGTAGGTTAAGTTATACAAATTCTTCTCTATACCTAGAAGCCATATATGAATAAAATTTAAAGTTTAATCGATATAAAAAAAATAATAATAATAACGTCCTTATACTTGAACACACATAGATAAATTAGTAAAAAGTTTGCAGGAAAAAAATATTATATAGAAAAGAACTTAAAAACTGAAGAATTTTACTCTAAAAAGGCATGTCTGTTTTGGAAAAAAAAAAAAAAAAAAAAAAAGAAATGCATCATAAAATTAAGAAAATAAATAATTCTTACCTGTTTTCCAGATCCAATATATAATCCAAAAGCATGGCCAGCACAGTTTATTTTAAAATTAGTTTTTTCGCTCAAAGAATTATTATTGAGTCCTAAATCAGCAGTAATAGGTTGAGTAGTGTTAAACTTTGAGTTTTCACTGCAATCTACAGTCTCCAGATCCTTTTCACTTGAACATCGAGGAGTGTTTACATTATTTATATCCTTATTTTCTATTTTAGATTTTTTCTTCGCAAAATACGATATGATGTCATTTTAAATCTTTTTTTCTTTAGGTTTCGAAGCGGATATTGTGGTAAGCAGATCCAAAACCAAAATATTTTTTTTTTCTTTTCCACTATACTATAAAAAGGCATACAAACCTAGACAATTATGAAACTAGAAAAGAGAAAGAGAAGTGAAACACAGATTTCTGAATAGATGCAAAAGAAGGGCACTAAACTTATTTCATTGCAACCTTTCATTCTAGGTAGTGACAGATTAACAACTAAAGGGTGGATTTATTTTATTCCTCCAGTTTCGGCCAGCATATCTTCTATGAAATGGGCTCTTATATAAAAGGGTTTTTTTAAGTGTCAATTCGTAATGGGTTAGTACAAAGCAGAATTGCCTTGCTCTGCTGGATCAATAGAAAAACCAGTAAACAGACAGGATTCCGCTTATTTCTTCTTTCCTACGTCAACAGAAGATAGGAGTTCCTAAAGCTGACAAAAGAGATATCCAGCTTTAGGAGGTCCACATCTGTAAGCAGGGGGTTGTAATATCATCGATCTCTGTGCGAGTGACATTACTTAGTATGCTAAATGCTACTTAGCTATAGCGTGCTTATTCTTTTAAATGACTTTTACAACTTAAGCATTTTAGACATATGGTCATCTTCACTTACCAAAACAAAAGAGTGTGAAGAAACTTGTTTCCCGTAAAGGCACTTCAATCACCCCTACACTTCTGAAATACCCCTCATTCTCAGAAATGGGGAGTGGGAAATGAGACTTAAAATACAGATTTCGGCTGAAAGCATCGGATAATTTGTTTGAATCTGTGGTATTGTCTTTAAAAAGAAAGAAGGAAAATCGAATAAATGATGGGGAAAAATATCTGACCTGAATTGGTGTTGGGGGAGGGGGGGGGGATTAACATCTAATCCCTTCCCCTTGGTTGAATCATTGGGAGGGAAGAAATGGCTCAAAATACAGATTTTGGTTTGTCGAATGCTTCCGAACCGATAACCTGTTTGAAAGTGTTGTTTTTCCTAGAGAGAGAAAGAAAAAAATTGAATAAATGACGGGGGAAAAAATCTCTGATCCTGGGGGTGGGGGGCAGGGGAGGGTAACCCCCCCCCACACACACACACACACTGACTGCACCACTGAATAAATAAGACAAAGATAATTTTTTATATTAGTGATACAGAAGCCTTGTATTTCTATCATAATAATAAAATACATATTTAAATACAAGAAAATTAGATATTTTTGCGAAGGAAGTTTTACATAGACTCCTTGCACAAGACGTCATATGTTTCATCTGGCGCCCAAACATAAGGCAAATGTGGTGTTTTCGCATTTGTAAAAATAGTGATTTGCACTTCATTTTTTGAGTATTTAGAAAAATAATGCAAGAATAAGAAAAATCATAATTAAACAGAAAGACCACACGTTTTAAACGGCAAATGAGGAGTTATGTTGTTTTGTTTGGGCTCCAGATGTGCACCAGATTAAAGTATCAGCCGTTGCTGTGACGTCAATGCAAGGGGTCTATAGATGTTTTCAAACAAATTGTGAATACTTAAAATCTCCATTCATACTAAAACAGAAAAAATTTAAAATTTTATCTGGAGAATATTTTAAATTTTATTGGGTGAACACAGGTATATATTTCTGCAATGAAAACCATGTTTAGCAAGGATTAAGAAATACAGTCGCTGATTCTAGCTGTTTTGAACCACGAAAATAATGCAATTGAATTATTTTATATTTCTTTTCTGTAATGAGACCTAATCCATGCAAAATCTTCTGAGCACGTGCACGATGTACGCTGCCCATATCTGAACAAATCCTAAAGAAGCATAAAAGGAATAATTACCTAATTTGCTACTTTTTTTGGATTGTGACATGGATGGATTTTGAAAATCGATTATAAATCAAACAGGAAAAAACAAAATCATCAAAACAGGAAAAAATAATAAATGCGTGTGCAATTTGTTGCGAGCATTCAGCTGTGAAATGCAGTCGTTAAATCCCAGATTTACCATCTGCTCTCATTGGCTGGCTGCTTTGTTGCCGCATATTGGTGGCTAGCTGCAAATATCCTCCAACATGGCTGCTTCGTTGCCGCGGATTGGTGGAAAGCTGCAAATATCCTTTTACCCTGTAAATTTTATTTAAAAAAAAATCTAAATTGAAATTTAAAGATCTGGCTGGAAAGCGTACTTTCCGTTGTTAGCATCCACACATGACGAAAATTGCAGATACCTGGGTGTTATGATTTCGGTATTATCTGTGGTCAGGCAGACAGATGTGCCTTATTTTATGTATATAGATTAAGCAAATGAAAAAAAAAAAATGTTGTGCAAAAATATCTGTATAAGCATAAAATAATTTCCTAATGTTTTTCTTTCTTTCTTTTTTTTTTTTTAAAGTACTTAGAAGTGAGTTTAGAATGCAAATCATATTTTATGGTGTTAAAATACACAAGGAAAATATTATAAAAAGCAAAATGCAATAGATATATATCTTTTAAACTAAAAATATCTGCACCTATGTTTTTTAAAGAGATATCTCTTTAAAAAATGTAGTTTTTCTACGCATACTTAAAATGAATCCCATGAGAATACAAAAATATTATTTATGCACTTTAAACTCAAATTTAATTCATTAAAGCAAATTTCTTATGTACAAACATGTTTCTCAAATTCTCATCGAGTTCCCAAATGAAATTCTAGAATTAATTTGCACATTAAAACACAATTTGTCTGCCAAGTCATATCTGAAAACCCAACTTTAAAGGTTGACTTGTAGATTTATCATTGTGCTTCCCTGCTCCCAGTCTTCCATGTTTTGGTACCTTTGGTTGCAGAAAAACATAATGGTAAACTTATGAGCTAATCACTAAAATTGGATTTCCACAAAGATATGACTAGGCAAATTGATTGCATTTTAATATATGAATCAAGGTTTGACAAATCCTAGAATTTCATCTGCGAACATGATGAAATGATTGTCTATGCTGCCGGCTCGCGATCTATAAGTGTTCTCACAAATTTTATGATGCTACTTTCCCTTTTTTTTTTTTTTCAGTAAAGTAAAAACATGGAAATAAAAAAAGCTTTTTATCTCTCATTTTTTAAAAACTCAATGACAAAATATAAAAAAGAAAAGAATATTAATAATAAAAAGAAAATAAATAATCCCCAGTCCCCCCCCCCCCCCACTAGGAAAAAAAAATCTAGCATCAGAAATCTCCTTCCTAATATTTAAAATGATAGAAACTACCATCTGCCAGGACAAACATGGATTTTGGTGCTTCCCTCCTCCTATGCAAATTAAATTTACAAAGTTAATTTAACTAAGTTTCAAATAACTGATATCTAAAAAACACAATCATAAAATCTGTTGTACTGAACTACGTAATCAGCTTTATCAGATAAGGATTCATTAAAATCATGAAATCAGATTTGTGCCCAATTTTCATAAGCACCAGTTACTTTCATTTAATAAGCAATTTTGGTGTCCTTGCCATGTTTGGATCACAAATTTGTCTATTTATAAGTGAGAATAAGTATGAAATGAAGAGAATGAGCAGAGCAGAATGAGAAGAATACAAAAATATTCATACACTTTTGCTCAAATTCAATTCATTCAAACAAATTTCTTATGTACAAACATGTTTCTTAAATTAATTACAATCATATTAAAACTAATAGACTGGGAAGTGGTGGCACAATCACATCATTGAGTTCATTAATTAAACCTTGATTTGCATATTAACCCATTTTAGGCCAAGCACAGAAATTTTATAAAATGTAGCATTATTTTTATTGAAATATGCTTAAATTACATACATTAAGACACAAAAAAAGATTCGTGCATGAAAAATAATATTTTATATAAGAAATAATATTTTATATAATAATATAAAATATTATTTCTTATAATGAATAATATGAATATGAATAATATTTTTATGACTTTTGTTTTATTCTTATTTCATATACAGAATTTGCAACTTTAATCTATTTTAAAAACATATAATTCATTTCAATTGGAATAATAATATATTTTTAAAAAGTCGAATTTGTCAAAGGCGTTTCAAATTAAAACTCTAGCGTATTTTGAAAATTTTTTAAGAGAGAGTGTTTACTCCAATTGAATAACTAATATTTTATGGATGTCTTCAAAAGCCTTAAAAAATAGAAGAAAAATAAAATTCTTGAAAAAAATGTGTCAGAGTGTTAAAAAAAAATATTTATCGAAATGTTTCGTATACGAACCTTTGGCCGAAAATGGGTTAAAATGTAATCTGTTTGCCAAGTCATATCTGAAAACCTGATTTTAAAGGTTGACTCATAGACTTACCATTGCGTTTTCCTGTTCTCAGTCTTCCATGTTTTCATACCTTTGGTTTCAGAAAAAAAAAAAAAAAAAAAAAATGTAAATTTATGAGTCAATCATTAAAATTGAGCATTGATCTTGAAAATGAGGATCTGCACTGCACAAGTTCAAGTCTTTCTTTTATTTATTTAATTTTTTTCATCCCTTTTATATTTAAAAAAATGTTTTATCTTTAACCTTACATTTTTTTATGACAAATGGAAATTTTTGATGAAAGAAAATTTTCATAATAACAGCACTTACATATTTATTTCTATTATTAAAATACTTATTTAAAAATGATAAAATGAGATATCTCTCAATTAAAATTTGACATTACAGCATCTTTAATATTTTTCATACAGAAGAGTCCCATTATTCCAAGTCCCACTATTCTGGAAATTCACCTACTTCAAACTGAGTTCAGAAAAATACCAATTTTTTAAATTTAAAAACAGGAAAAATTAGAAAAGATGTTCATGAAAAAACATACATTTATTGTTATACAAAGAAGTTAAATAGAGACAGACAGAGCCTAAGCTTAATGAAAATGCCTGAAACCAAACTGGAATGGAAGCTGGTTACTTACAGTACACGGCGACTCCATTTATACTGTTCTGTAAAATCCTTTTTTATAACTGCTAGATATAAAAATCAACTAGTTTACACATACTTAGTTGCCTGGGTACACACGTGCACCTTCAAAAAATGCTAAATTTGATACGGCGGTTAAATTTGATACTAATAAAAAATAAAAGTAAAATTTATTTAACTATGACATTTTTGTGATACAAAAAGTAGTGCTAAATGAATAAAATTCGTATAAAAGATGCTGGTCCTGAACAGGTTAAGAAGCAAAGTCAATGATGTTCTTTTTTTCTGATGAAGAGTACTGAATCGACTAAGTAACTTGTTTTTTGTCATTATTGACTTAGATTTATGTGTGGAGAAAAAGCATAATTATAGTTATGATACTATAGTTGTAATTTGTATTTGAAGAATCCATTGTATTTTAACAGTGAATTTTAAATTAAGTTATTAGAAATAACTGAACTTTTTCATAACAAGCTGTTGAACACTATATAGAGGATGACGCTTAACAGACGTCCCACATTTCATTTACCCTTAACATAGCAATATACTGATTATTATTAATGAAATCTGCCTTTTCCAAATTCCTGCTAAACTGAACAGTGTTCAATCCAAATTAATTCGTAATAGCAGGAATCTGCTGTATTCACAAATGCTAATTTAGTAAGTTATATTCAGTTAGTTTTTTAAATGTTATATTGTTTATGGCTGTGTACATTTAATGTATTGAGTTATTAAATAATTCTAAGAGCTATAAGAGAAATGAAAAATCAGTACTACTGACAAATCATTGATGAATGATTCTGGACAATTTTAAAAATACTAATTTACAAAATCCAAGCTTAGTGGTGTTTGTGCATCCTTGCACAGACACCACCAAGCTGATTATTAACAGCATGCAAAACTATCAAGCACCACAGTGACTAGGCTGAGACGTGAAGAGGCACAGATCACTCATTGTGTTGTAAGCAATTATGTTATCATATTCCCCTATATTAGCAGGCATTCCCAAAAAAAATCAGGCTATACCAGCATGCTGAAAAAGCTCATACTTACCAGCATGCCAGAAAATGTAGGAAAGGATTCAAGCAGAAAAGATTCATTTCAAATCAACAAAGAGAACACAAATATTTGTTGCAACAAACTATAAAAATATTTATTGCCATAATACAAAATAAACAAGTAGTGAATGTTACATACATGCTTTACAAATAACCTATATAAATTATTCAAGACAAACATATTTACAATATTATTATTGCCATCAACCGCAATGATTCACATCAAATATGAAATGTTATTTAAAAACATGAATAAAAATAAATAGAATGAATTATTGAGAAGCCTAAAAGTGGGAATGCTAGAATAAATAATGCATGACTATAAAAAGTGGAAATACAGGTTTAAAAGATTAAGAAAAAAAGAAAAGACAATTTAACACAGTAAATAAAGCTTTTTTTTTTCTTTTTCCTTAAATAGGAAACAAGATCATTTTTTAGATGAAATCACAATACCCAAAACTTTATGAATACCCTGGTCAACAAATTAAAACTTATGCTCTGCCCCAAAAGAAAAATTAGTTGTTTTTTTATGGATTTTTTGTGTTGATTCCAAATCTAACTTTAGATTTACTCCTGATAGTTTTTTTTTTTTTTTTTTTTTAGACACTTGCATTATTTCAGTCTACGCAAGTTTAGTAAACTTTATACAACTATATGCAAATTTAAGATATAAAGCAATATCAGACTGGCTTTTTTGTTTTATGTTATGATTACTGTCTGGTTGACTTTGCTAAAACATTTTCGCTGACATCATACTGACATGTAACATGAAATATCATGCCTAATTTACATATTTTTCAAATGTTTCTTGACATTACACAAATCGACAAGTGTGTATTTCAAGTATTCACAAGTATAACTGTCGCACATCGAAATTCAGATAAATAAGCTTCCAAATCCACAGAGAGGCAATCATTCTATTCTGGCACCAGCACATACGTTAATTAAGAAAATATTTCAAAATATTACAATCTTAAAACATTACAAAGATAAAATAAATAAAATTTATTTAATTATTTATTATAATTTTTACTATACAGATAAAAAAAAAATACAATTAAGAATAACATTTTATTTATAATTTAAGATGTTTTAAATGTATTTAAAGAGCATAGTATAGATGGTACATGGTCAATATATTTGTTATTTATTTACATATACAGATAAATAAACAATGTTAGTTTTATTTAAAAAAAGAAACAAAAATATATCCCTGTCTTTCATATGTTTTTAAAATTAATATAAACAACAACAAATAAATAAAATAAAATATTTATTTACAAGAAAAAAAGCTGTATAAACCTCTAAATTATTAAATTCCAGAATATCATCCATTATACAGTAAAACTTCTAAATAATAAACCTGATTTGCCTACTATTTAAAAATAAAAATGTATAAATAATATATGTAATGAGCTTGAAAAGTGTTTGTCTGATGAGTGATCTGCTATTTGGGAAGATGCAGGTTTTATAATAAATCAACCAATGTTTTTTAATAAAAAAAAAAAAAAACCTGATGTTTTTAATTTGATTTAAGCTTGCAATGTTGATTTCTTTTTAAAAATATTAGTACCAGTGAATAAAAACTAATTATAATTGCATGTTTTTAAATTTACAGGAAAGACACACAGTGAGATTTGATAATATAGCAGCAATTCATAACAAAAATCACCAAAACAATAAAAAGGGAAACAAGGTACTTGCTTACTTTCTTGTTGATCATTTACTATAAGCAAAATCTTTCATCAAATAATATCATTTAATATCAATAATGTATCATTTTCCTTGTTGTCAATGACAATGAGGCATATTATTCCATTTTTATTTTTGTTTTGTGCACAAGTCAGCTTAATTTTCACAAAAAAGAATACACAATGAATTGCCATATGAGAATATTTATCTAAAAAAGGACAAAGAATTGCAATGCAATGTGAAAGATATTCAGAAGCAAACCTATTAAAAAAAAAAAAAAAAAAAAAAAAAAAGAACATGATCATGGTTCGATAGCTTCAAAATTAAATTTGTATTGCTAAGATTTATTTATTTTTAATTAAAAAAAATACATTTATCAAATAAGTAAAAGAACATTACATTATATCTGTAATATGTATTTGCTCTTTTTCTGAAAAAAAAAAAAATAAATCTTTTTCTACAAATTTCCATAAATATTATGTTAAATAAAACCAATGATCCATTTGGTGACAGATTTTGTTTAATTACACACATCTATCTGGAACCTTTAATGACTGCCTTGTTGGAAATTAATCAGATTACATAAAACAAAAGAAACATCTAGTCAATATGTTTTGATGATACATACATCCATTTATTAGGTAGATTTCGTATGAAATACTACCTATTGCATTGTCTCCCATGTTGGAATTTCTGAAAAATTTTTGCGGATCTACACGAATCATGACTCCTAGACCCCAAAACTACCACCAGTAAAAAAGTTTATATATCTATCTATCTATCTATCGGTGTATATCACTTTCTTCTAGACACTATAACTTCCATAATTATGCTCAGATCTTTTTCAAACTTTTACATAAAATCAAGGAGCTTAAAATCTCGGTCGAGTTCGTTAATGGGCAAAATCGGATCAAGGGGGTGGAAATAGGGAGGGTTTTTGTGAAAACCGAAAAAACGCGATAACTTCTTAATTAAAATAGATATCGAATCAGTTTAAAGTTTATATTACTTCTAAGAAATGGGCAAAAAGTTTATGCATGACAGATTTTTGATAAAGTTAAAAATGGGCTCAAGGGGCGAAAAAAACATGGTTTTTGGGAGAAAAAAATTCATAACTTCGTCAATTCTCAAGATATCAAATCCAACTAAATTTTATATAAATGTACTCAATATTATCTAAAACTTTTGTATTTACAAGTTTTTGATAGGACCAATTTTTACCGATGAAAAAAATTAAAAACGAAAAGAAAAAGGGGGGAGGAAAAAGAAAAAAATCCATAACTTACTCAATTCTTAAGCAATCAAATCCAATTAAATTTATTTTACATCTTCACAATAATATCTACAACTTTTATATTAACAAGTTTTTCATAGAACCAATTCTTATAGCAAAAATAAATTAAACAAAAATAGGAGTTGGAGAAAAAACCTCAAATCCAAACTGCTTATATTCTGACTCATTTTAAAATTCATTTTTGATTTTAAACGCATCCAAATGACAGATCCTCTTATTTAGGAACTATATAATGCGACGTATTGGCCAGTTTTTTGATAAAGGCACAATATATTTTTAAAAAGGCTGCCAAAAAGGGTATTTTGAACAGAATTTCCCGAAGTTGTCAATGAAAAATTGAGGAAGTATAACAAATTGCGTTTTTTCTGAGTCATTTTTAAATTCATTTTTGTTCTCAAACCCTTCCAATTTACAGGTCCTCTTATTTAGGGACTATGTAATGTGACGGATTGGCCAGTTTTTTGATAAAAGCAGAATATATTTTTAAAAAGGCTGCTAAAAAGGGTATTTTGAACAGAATTTCACTAAGTTATCGTGATTGAAATTTGAGGAAATTTAAGAAATTGCGTTTTTACCGAGTCATTTTTAAATCTTTTTTTGTTCTCAAACACATCCAATTTACAGGTCCTCTTATTTAGGAACTATATAATGTGACGGAGTGGCCAGTTTTTTGATAAAGGCAGAATATATTTTTAAAAAGGCTGCCAAAATGGGCACTTTGCACAAAATTTCCCAAAGCGATCATGATTAATGAACTGTGGGTATTCAAATAACAAATTGGTTATTTTATGACTCATTTTTAAATCCAATTTTACTCTGAAACGCATTCAAATGACAGTTTTTTGTTACTTAGGAACTATATAATGTGCGCATTCGTCGATTTTTTGATAAAGGGTGAATATATATTTTTTAAAAGCTGTCAAAGTAAGCACTTCGCAAAAAAATTTCCCAAAGCGATCATGATAAAAGAATTGAGGCTGTATTCAAATAACAAATTGTTTATTTTATTACTCATTTTTGAATTCAATTTTCCTCTCAAACGCATTCAATTGACAGTTATTTGTTATTTAGGAACTGTGTAATTACTGTGTATTGGTCAGATTTTTGATAAAGGCTAAATATATATTTAAAAAAATCTGTCAAAGTGGGCACTTCGCACAAAATTTCTCAAAGCGATCTTGATTAAAGAATTGTGGATGTATTAAAATAATAAATCGGTTATTTTATGACTCATTTTTAAATTCAATTTTGCTGTCAAA
The DNA here is from genome assembly GCA_964019185.1 of Maratus speculifer. Lineage (NCBI taxonomy): Eukaryota > Metazoa > Arthropoda > Arachnida > Araneae > Salticidae > Maratus > Maratus speculifer. The sequence continues at coordinate 216,600,422 of OZ025289.1, forward strand.
TGAATTTAATTAACAGTTTTTTGTTATTTAGGAACTATATAATGAGCATATTGGTCAATTTTTTTAAATAAAGTAAGAATATAATTCAAAATATGTTGCCAAAATGGGCATTTGAGTAGAATTTCGTTTAAGATGAACCCGGTTCTTACTGATAAAACCAGTTCTTACAGAAAAATGAAATTAAAAAATTTTTAAAAGCGGCTGAATAAAGTAGTTAAACTGGGTTTATCTCTAATTTTTTTTTTTTTTTTTTTTTGAGATGAAAACTTTTCGAAATCTACCTCCGCCTATAGGCCATGCCGAAAGGGATTTTTGGATATGTTATGCTTTTTGGTAAGAATATATTAAAGTAGTCAACTGGAAATTAAACAAGTACCAGAATTTTAATAAGCTTCATGCATTCAACACTGTGAACCAGAAGAAGCAGTGGAGTCTACAGATGAAAAGGATGCAGTTTTATTTTGTGCGTGTTTTGTTGCGCATTCAGTAACTAACCTGTTGAGCTGTGATGCATCATAACCTAAAAGACTTTTTAAGTCATATACAAACTTATATACAAAACGTTTTCCATGAACCTGAAAAACCAAGAAAAAAAAAAAAAAACATTGGTTATTAATTTTTTGAATATATTTAAAAATAACTATTTGTTATAGTAAACTCTGTAATTATATTAACACCAAAATTACAGTTAAATATTTCACCAAGATTATTGCTATCTTTATATTATATGCATCATACAAACAGCATAAGTAAAACCATACACATTGTACATACAAAATATTTATGTTGGTTATATGTATGTGATATATACATCACACATGTCTTATATACAGGGTCCGACAAACTCCAGGCATAAAAAAATTCTTCTTAGCAACTAACTTTTTTTTGCCTACTTATTATTATTATTATTATTATTTATTTATTTTTTTTAAATCAAAATAATTTTATATATCATCAGTACTTTGCATGACTCTAGGAAATGCCTTTTGTAAAGTAATTAAGTTTATTTTGCAGTCTCCACATTTCATTATAATATTTTTTAACTATATATTGCATTTTGCTGGCTAGAATGATTTTCTAAAAAAATCCCATCCTTGATTATTATTTATTTATTTATTTATTTTTTTGTTTAAAATAATCTTTTATAAACAAAAACTCAAGATAAACTTATGTTATTTTGAAAATAAATTGCAAAAAGCAGAGGAAAAATTACTAAACTAACTTACTACATAATAATTACTAAAATATCATAGACACATTTATCTCTGTTATTGAAAAGATCATTGATCATTGTTACTTCTATTGAAAAATATTAAACTTTATTTTAGAATTCCAACACAAATTTCTGAATATAACATAGCATAAGGTTAAATATACGAATCAAATCATAATTGAATGAATTCATAATCATATGAATCCAGTCCATTGAATATTATTAATAATAGTAAAAAACTAAAACATCTTTACATAACATGCATTAAAGTTTTTATGCTAAAGTTATTAAAGTTAGCAATTAAAGCATTAAAGTTAGTTGGTGCCAAACAAGCAAAGTTCAAAATTAAAGCCAAATTTCTGAACTTAAAATATCTATGGTTGACTACAATTTTTTACATAATAGGCTACTAGCAGGGGTGACCGAGCTAAACTCGGTCAAAATTAACTTTGTGTTCAACTGCATATAGTATTTTTACTGCATCATTCACTCTGTATTATTACTGTAAAACATGTTATTTATAATAGCATTATTTACAAAAACAATTTATAAGGAAACTATGTTTGCATGCACATGTTCATAAATTTTACTTTATTTTAAAATTTACAACGAAATGATATTGATCCAAATCACTTTTTTAGCTCGATTCTGATTGGTTTTCACCATGCATCTTGAATCCTATTAAGAATGTATAAAAAATTTCTTCACCTTCTGAAAGACAATGTTTTTTGCCAGAAACAGCCAAATTAGGAGACATTCTTTCATTTGGCGCCAAATACGTGTTTTAGCTTTTGTAATCTTAATAATGGATTTTTCGGCCAAATGACACCAATATTTTGTCAAATATTGCCAACTTTTTGTTATTCTCGTGACTTTGACTCGTATTACCCAAAATGACACACTAATCAAATTTGATCAAACATGTGACTTAGCTCAATGGTCTTCAGATAATCAAAAACAGTAGAATATAAAATTGAATCAAAATTGTTTAAGCCATTTCTTAGGTGAAATTAGCTTGACAGCATTCAGCAATGAAGCGAAGTGACCCACTAATATAATTTTGTTTAGCATGCGACTCAGCCCAATAGTTTTCTTGTGACAAAAGACTTTTCATTACAAAATTTAGGTAAATTGATTGAGTCGTTATATATAATTAGAATGACCCTAACCCATTATGACTCAAAATTACTCACTAATTGAATTTTCTCGAGCATATGTCCTATTCCAATGGTTTTCTCTTGCGACGATATAATACAAAGCATATTCAAAATGGTGAGAGCTAGGGATGCACCGAATAGTGATTTTGGCCGAATACCGAATATTCGCCAACAGGTGAACTGAATACCGAATATTCGGCTAGCCGAATAGTAATTGTTGGGCTGAATACCGAATATTTGGCTTTCCAAATTCTTTTTATGTTTTAAAATTTAAAGGTTTAAAATTACTTTTAAATTAATTATTTAATTACTTTTTAAAACAGTTTTACATAATATTTAATAAAAGAAACTTACATTTTGATAAACAAGAGCTTTTTATAAGAACATTTAGTATTGAAAAAAAATCTGCCTTGAGTTATTTAAGAAGCACAATTATGAAACTTTAATAAAAATTTTTACGAATCAAAACAAACATTTTAAAATCAAATAATGAAAAAATGGCCGAAGAAAAATTTTACAGTCTGATAATTGTCCTTTTTAAATAACTCAAGGCAAATTTTTTTCAATATAAAGTACAAATACTTTCAATTTAATTTTGAATAAAGGCATGTTTGGCTCATAGTTCTTTTCTTGTGAATGGTGGTATTTTCCACCCTTCCCATCATATCATATTTTACAGAAATCAAAGCACGTGAGTTGAAAATATGTTATCTTATTTATTGTTAATATAATAAACGAACACACAAGTTTTGACCTAGAGTGAGATGAAATACAATGTACTTATGACTCAATAATTTGATTATGATTATGGTTTCATGAACAAAATTGTCTGCCTTGATAGCTATTACTAATCTCAAAAGTTTTTTTTTTTTTTTTCTTTTAAAGGACTTTTATTTGGGGAAAAGCAAGAAACAGATTATTTACTAAACAAAATTTAGAAACTTGTATCTGCACATAATTTATTCCTAAGGAGAATCCTAATAAATCACCATTTTAATCCTTCTCATGTTTAATTTTCTTAAGTTATACTTTACAAGCAGCAAATAAATAATGTAAAAACATTCTATTTTATTTAAAAATGATTTTGTTTCTAATTGTTTTAAATATAAATAAAAAAATTGACAGTTAAAAGTAAAAATAGTGAAAAGTTTTAATTAAGTATTGAATGGCCGAATACTATGGCCGAATACTTTGATATTCGGCCATACCGAATATTCGGCAGGCCGAATAATTTCATATTTGGCCAAGCCGAATATTCGGCTCAACCGAATAGTTGATTATTCGGCCTAACCGAATATTCGGTAACATGGCCGAATACCGAATAGATACCAAATATTCGGTGCATCCCTAGAGAGCCATTATCTACATAAAATTAGCACAACCCATCTTGACCCACAAATGACCCTTATAATCGAAATCTCTCGAACATGTGACCTAGCTCATTAGTTTTTGCGTGCCAAAAACATTAAATACAAAATTTAGATAAAATAGATTCAGCCATTTTTTAAATATAATTAATTTGACTCTGACCTATTAAGATCCAAAATGACCCACTAATCTAATTTTCTCAAATGTCTGATCTAACTCAATGCTTTTCTTATGCCCAAAAACGATAGAATACAAAATTTAGTCAAAATTGTGCGAGACATTGTCTAGATAAAATTAGAATGACCCAGAAGTGACCCACACTTTGCAATTTCTCGAACATGTGACCAAATCCAATGATTTTCTCGTGCCAAAAATATGCTGAATACAAAATTTCGTTAAAACCATCTACTCGCTCTTTAGATACAACTTGACCATGACCCATTATGACTCACAAATGACCTTTATAACCGAAATCTCTCAAACATGTGACTTAGCCCATTAGTTTTCTCGTGTCAAAAAATTGTTACATACAAATTTTTGTTAAAATCGATCCTGCCGTTCTTTAAATATAAATAGCTTGACCCAAACTCTTTATGACCCAAAATGACTCATTAATCAAAATTTCTCGAACATGTGACATAGCCAAATGATTTTTTCATGGCAAAAAAAATGTCTACAAAATTTCGTTAAAATAGATTCACCTGTTCTTTAGATATAGCTTGACATGACCCATTATGACCCATCATAACCCACAAATGATTCTTAAAATTGAAATCTCTCAAACATGTGACTTAGCCCATTAGTTTTCTTATGTCAAGAACTTGTTTCATTCAAAATTTCGTTAAAATCGATCACACCATTCTTTAAATATAAATATCTTGACCCAGACCCTTTATGACCCATTAATAGAATTTTCTCGAACATGTGATCTAGCCCAATGTTTTTCTCATGCCCGAAAACCATAGAATGCAATTTTTAGTCAAAGTTGCATGAGAAAATCTCTAGATAAAAATAGCATGACCCCAATAATGACCCACTAACCAAATTTTCTCGAACATGTTACCTAACCCAATGGTCTTCTTGTAATCCAAAACGATAAAATATAAAATTTGGTCAAAATCGTTAGAGCCGTTTTTTAGATAAAAATGGCTTGACCCGTAATGACTCAAAAATGACCCACTAATTAAAATTTTTCGAACATGTGATCCAACCCAATAATTTTCTTGTGCCAAAAAACAATTGGATACAAAATTTCCTTAAAATCGATCCAGCCTTTCTCTAGATATAAATAACTTGATCTTGACCCATTATGACCCAATAATCGAATTTTCTCGAACATGTAACCTAGTCCAATGGTCTTCTCGTGCCCGAAAATGGTAAAATCCAAATTTTTGCGAAAATCATTAGAGCCGTTTTTGAGATAAAATTTACACACACAATTTTTGCGCCCATTATAATATAAGATATAAACATACTAGTTTTTCATTAACATTTAATTTATAAAACATAATTATAGTTGCTAATCTCACTTGAATATACATTTATAAAATCAAACGAAATGTTTTAAAAATGGTAAAATAAATTTGTTTAAAACTAAATAATAAATTGTAAAAACACTCAGAGATATTTGGATGTATGCATATTGAATAATTATATTTATCTTGGCTTGGCGGGCACAGCCTTCAAAAAATCAAATTAATGTACATACACATGGTAAATACAATGCTCTTTATTTAATTTCTTATTAACTATTCTAAAAAAAAAAAAATTGCAGTTATTTTTTAAGTCTGTTTTATTTTTGATAAAAAAGTTTTTTTTTTTTTTTTAATTCCTACGGACATTTTTTAACATTTACACAGATAGATACAGCTAATAAAAATTTCAAAACATGGAAAAGCAACTATAATATAACAACAGGTAAGTTTAAATGTGAATAAAAAAAAAGAATCAACCTAACCTTTGCGATCATTTCTCCATCATAGTAATATCGCAGAGCTCTACTCAATTTCTCATAATTCATGGTAGGTTTGTTTTTCCTTTGGCCCCAGAGTTGAGCTACCATTTCAGGATTAATTAATTTGAATTCTCCTTCATTTCCAACCCACTGGATAAAACTTCTGTGATCTTTATCAGTAAGCAGTTCTAATAAAAATTGCCATAGCTGAATTTGACCACTGTATCCTGCAAGAAAAGTATTAAAATTAATATACAGTAGAGAAAATATGAGCAAGAATTCCAAAATCTGGAAGGACCTGAATTCCAGAAAAGAAAAAAATAGAAAAAAATTCCAAATTTGTAAATTTTTAGTAAAATTTTACAATTTTTGAAATTTTTCAAAAATTTTAGAGATTTCTAATTATTATTATTTTTTTTTTCAGTCCATCATTTCAAAGTGCAACTACTAAAATAAGTTATTTCAGTGTCGGGGAAGTACGGAATCCTCCCCTCTCCTGCTCCTGAAATTAGGAAAAAATAGTCTTTTTGTCAAATTTTAGTTTAAAATTAATTTATATAATGATTCATTTTTTAAAAAATCTTCAAATATCCCTCCTCCTCTTTCTTTGAAATAATATTATGGCCATGCCATTGGATTATTTGAATACAATAGGAGAGTTCTGTTTATTTTCTTGTGTCCTTCCTAATTTCTCAGATATTCCAAAATGGTCTGTCTGCTTATGATTTCTAATTTCATTTTCCAAGGGAATTCATGAAATGGTTAAAAATCATCATTTAAAAAATTTTCCTGCATGGTCAACAGGTCAACAGGCAAAATTATTTAAAATGCCTTATCAAAAGTTTTTATATTAATTATGTAGCTGTAAAGAAAAAAAAAAAGGTACAGCTTGTAGATTAAATATCAGTTACCCATTTCATTTTTTTACTTTTTCATTGTTATCTTTGAATAATGCAATAATTTTTGTTTACATAATTTAAAAACATGTAAAATATATGTTTTATTCATATTCCATATAGGATTGTTTTAATTTTGTTATTTTTATGTTTTTGAAAAATTCTGGGATTTGGAGGACGGGAAGGGGGGGGGGGAGTTCTGAATTTCAAAAGGACCTGAAATCCAGAAAATTCCAAAATCTGGAAAGCCCTCAGTCCTAAGGATTCCACATAATAGGTCTTCTACTGTATTATTATTTTAGAAGTGTGACATGAAATAATATATACATATGTATAGGGGTTTGCAGATAATGAAAAAATATTAATTTGAGACAATAATGATAATAAAGCAAACATAATAATAATAATTCTTACACATTAATCTATCAAATTGTGTGCTAGTCTACTTTTCTTCTTCTTTCAAGAGAAGCACTTTTGGTGCTGCTCTTAAACATTGAGACCTGGTGCATTTTGCAGCCCTATACATAAAAGTTAGATTAAACTGATTAGTTAAACTGATAAAATTTCTTTGTTAAAATCATATTTTATGTATTTTTTTATACTTTTAATTTTTTATCATTGGATTTTTATTTGCTTATTTCACATCAAACATGAATTAAATTGCCAAATTTATCACTACAAAATTTTCAACTAAAATTTTTTTTACAATTTAGAAAATTTACTGTGAATAATTAGGTTCAACAATACAGTTTCTAGTGAAATACGAACAACTGCTCACATGTGACAAACAACTATAACATTTGCCCAGGTTTCTAGAAAGCTTTACTTTTGGAAAAAAGAAACTGCCAACTTTTTTTTCTGCCAAAAATTTGAATATAATGTTGCAAATTTTTAAACTCAAAATCATAGGTTCTTAAAGCAACTTTTAAACTTTTCAAAATATTTTATACTTATTATTGATTAATTTTTATTTTTAAATGCTATTTTTTTTTTTTTTTTTTTAAGAAAAAAAAAATGCTAACAGTTCAAAAATTGCATTTTCATAAAATTATGCTATTGTGAAAATAAATAAATAAATTAAAAAAAAAATAACAGAAAATTTTTATTGATACTAAAAATTCCTAATATAGATCTTTAAAATGTACTAGGTCTCAATGATTGGTGCGAGCAACACCAAAAGGGGTTCCCTTGTTAATATAATAATTATAATCTATACTAATTTCATAAATGTGAATACCTGCTTATTTGTCCTCTGATAAGCTCTTGAATACAGATAAATTAAACTTCAAGAAGTCATTTTATGCCTACCAGTTTGTAAAAAATTACAAAAATATTGATTTTCCCTTTGTTTTAATTTGGGATATAAAGGGTTAAAATGAATTTAGCCATCCATGATATATTATCATAAAGTGCGATAAAGATTTGATAATTGAAAGTATGCACAAAAACGGTTTTTTATTGCATACATTGCCCTTTAAAGATTCAGGATTGGAAAAATCCATTTTTCTCAGTTTGTATTAACATACTTTTCACATGACTTTGTGTCTTTTATAAATGATCCTTAAGATGTATTTTATAAAATTACAGATAAATTTTATAAAATTAAGAAACTTTTTAGTAAAACAATTTATTTAAAAAATTTAAATGTTAAGTAAGTAATTGTGGTGGTTACTCGATAACCCCCCCATATTTTTATTTTTATTCAATTTTATTAGCTATTTTATTTCCTATCATCTCCTTTTTATTCATGTTCTCAATCTAAATATTATTTTGATTTCGTTTCTTTTGATGTCGTCGCCTGTATATTTTTCTTCCTTACCTAGCTATCGAATGTTCTAAACCGGTAAAATCTTGTTTGAATTCATTCCTTCCGGTTTGGAAATCTTTCTAGAACAATCTCGATCGTTCTATGGGTGGTATTTCCGGTTAATCTGGCACTCCCCTTGGCCTATCAAATTCAAATCCACAGGTGACGTGATTTAACCAGCTAAGTGCCTGGCCACCTTCTTTGGCCTTCATTCTTTAAGTGTTTATCAATTTTTTCCTTATTAGATTCATATTTCACTATACATTAAAGCGTAGCTTGGCCTTTTTTCCATCCTTCTCCTCATTCGAACGTTGCCAACTTGGCGTATTCCGGGTTTACAGTAACCCTTGTTCTTTTCTCCCTCCTGGCTCTGCGCCACCAGTTGAGTTGCGCAGTTGGAGCTCAGTGGAGTTGGTTGCAGTTGGGTGTCACCGATGCAGTTGAGATGTGCCGAGAAGTTCCGTAGATGCCGAGACATTTAGCGGACGCCGGGGCAAGTGTGCCCGCCCCGAGGCAGTTGAGCGGGCGCAGTAAGATGGAAGGCAAATCCTTCGAATCGTCGTTATGTTGCGAAAAGCGATGCACCTCTACCGCCGCGACCTAAGTCCTTTGGGTTTTTTTTTTTTATTCCGGCTACTCAATATGTTCAAAGAGTTGTCATAGTTTATCTTCAAAGAATCTCTCTTCAATTTATTTTCAAGTGTATTCAACCGATTTCCATTTCATCATTTTTTAGTGAATTCATTTTTCCTCTGAAAAGAATGCAGAGAAAGTGATTCATATATGAGATATGTCATAATTTAATTTTCCTCTTCATTTCATGATTAATCGGCCATAAATATATATATAATTATCTGGGCATAAAACGGCATCCCCAATTGAGAATATTGAATACCTTTTGTGATTTTTCCAGACATATTCCTTTTGAAGCAATATCTAATTGATATTCTGAGATAATGTTGTCTTCATATCGTTTAAGAAAATGTTATCATGTTATAAAAAATGCATACAAATATGTATATGAAGAAGAGTTGTGCTAAAACATGTCGACTTATGTATATCATCTTTGTGGAGAATTTTTGCACCGAAATAATAATAATTCTATTTATATAAGTTTGTGCATGATAACAAATGAATATATATACATATAAAAATATTCAAGTCATGAAGAATTTCACAAGTGATTATAAATAAATATGCTTGTCTTCTTCAAAATTTTCTCTTCATTTTATTGTGTCTATGCCTATTCATTTGTCTACCTGAAGTTGTCTTCATCAGCCAGGAAGTCCAGGTAACTTTTCTTCTTATCACTTTATATTCTTACATCTTTACTATGAGTTAATATTATCATAGTTAAGGATTCATTATTAAGAAATATCATGGTTGCCTCTTGTCGTATACTTTTTATTTAAGGGTCTTTTGCTGGCCTCCATCCAACGCAATGTCATTTACCCATTATTACGATCACCTAATCTATATTTGAGATGAAACAAGAAATAAGTGTTCTCATCTTCTTCCCATCTAAACACCACAGATTAAATTTCCTTTGGTGCAGTGACCAACGCGTGACCATCTATTTCCTTTGCTGCCATTGTATTTTCGTTATCTATACGTATTTTTCAACAAAAAAAAGATTATATCTTCATTATCTTCAATTATATCTTCATTATTTTCAAATTATATCTTCATGCAGTGATCAATATTTTATATTTATATTTTCGTGAGTGTGGTGTAATAAATGAATGCATAATATATTTTGATTTTATGCTGAAATAATAATTTTTTTTTTGGAGCAGTACATTATGTATAACAATTTATTGATATATTTTTATTGCCATGATATAATTTATAACTAATATATATATTATTTAACGGAGGTGCTGGTAAACATAATTGTTTATTTTAATATAAATTATTCTCTTCTCATAAATATAAGAATATATGTTTTGAGCCATATGATATATATATTTGCATAAAAATTTTTGGGCCATATTCTTTTGATCTGATACTAACAAAGATATGTTGGTATTTTTCTTCTCTTCGTCATATAATTATTCTTCTTCTTTATATATAAATGATGTATAACGTAAATGAAATTCGTTAATATTTTGAATAATGGGTCAATTTATATATTATTTATTATGTGACCAGTCTATAACCAAATTTAACTTGTCATTTATTGAGCTCTCAGTTTAAGTATATCATCATGCCCCCCAAGTCTAAATTAAATATTGCAATACAGCCATTCGACGGCAACCCTCAGACTGTGGAATTCTTCTTTGATCAATTATCTGATATACAAGAGTTAAATAATTTTTCCGATAAAGAACTTTTTGTTCTCTTCAAATCGAAACTTGAGGGCAGCCCCTTACTCTTCTTTCTTGAAACACAGTCTCAGTTCAAGAACTATAATTTCCATGACATTCGGAAAGCTTTTATAGACTATTTCTTACCTTCAAAAAAGACTGTTTCTCTCAAATCCTTGCAGAATTTAAGCTTAGATTCAAATGAATCAGTCAAAAATTTTGCGTTTCGGCTGGATAAACAACTTCGGCTTGCATACCCTAAATTGGATCCTTCTGCTCTCAATTCATTAAAATTCACTCATTTTCTTGAGGCTTTGCCTAAACAAATTAAGCGAAAAATTCTAGAGGAAAATATTTCATCTTTTGTTTTAGCTCTTGAACGAGCAAATTTTCTTCAAGATATATATGACTCTCCCCCTAAAAAATCTTACGAGAATTATAATCAAGCCTATTGTTTGGATTCTGAAAAAGTCCATGATAATTCTAGTTTTTCTAATAATGTTCTCCATAAGACTCCTATAGAACATACAAAGGATAAAATTTATGTCAATTCTCAAACTACCTTCTCACCTTTACAAGCTCAAAAAGACAATTCTCATGCTTCTCGTAATTTTAAAAGAAAAGCTAGAACATATTCTCCTTCTCCAAATAGACAAGAGGCTACAGATAAACATAAAAATAATTTTCGTCAACATAGATTTTATCGAAAGCGTCCTTATCATCAACCCACCTTCGACAAATTTTCTCACAAAAAAAACTCTGCATCCTTTTATCACAAACGAGATGTTGTGCAGTGTGCGTTCTGTGGAAAATTCAATCATCGTATGGACACGTGCTACAAATTTAAAAATATTATTAGTGCTTCCAATCAAAACTCTTCATCTCAATTTTCAGCTAATTCTCACAGAAGGAAAAACTATACCTCTTCTGAAAATAAAAACAATGTTTATCATTTAAACAAATAAGGGAGACTGGTTCTACTGACCGCCTTCTCTCCCGTAATTCTCATTCAGGGTCAGTACACTTTAGTGACAAACATAAACAACAATTTGACAAAAACTCTTCAATCACTTTAGTATCATCCACAGCTGTCCAAACTTCCCCTGTAACACCTAAATTTAACAAATCTTCATGTTCACATAATTCTTTGACATCTAAACAAAATTTTGAAATTGATGATGATGTACAAGAAAGACATGTCATATGCAGTTCCTTTAATAACTCGTATGTTCTTCCATGCATACTGATAAACATTCAACATAATGAAATCTCAACGTTAATTGATACTGGATCAAGTTTGTCACTCTTGGATCAAGAATGCTTTAATAGCATTAAATCCAGGCTTCACTACAAATTCTTATCCAGAAATGTATCTGTATCTACTATAAATTCTAAAGTTTTTTTCAAAGGATGCATAGAGATTGCATTTAAAATCGATAAATTCTTTTTTCATCATGTCTTTTATCTTACAAAGATACAGAATGTTCATTTTCAAGCCATACTTGGATTTGAGTTTATCAATAAACATTCCATAACCATTTCACCAAGCTTTAAGTCTATCTTGATTAAGGATAAACATATTCCTTTTCACAGTTATAACGAATCTCCTACTTGCTATTTCATAAATTCTGAATATACTTATGATAATTCAAATGTGCCATATTCTTTAGATGTACACAAAATGCCTTGTTATGAAGATTCTATATCAAATAATCTAAGTAATGGTACTTATACTGATGATTTATATGCAAATTATGGTGACACAAATTTACAATTAGTCAACAATTATACAACCTATCCTTATAATTATAATTTTCAAAATAGTGGTTTATTTACAAATAATGTTGCTAACACTGCTATGAATTTTCATAATCCTTATATTGATGGTAATTTTACTTATTTTTCTAACTATGTTCCAACTGATTATGGTAATGTGATGAACTATGTATCTACTAACGATAATATACCTGGCAAGAATTTTTCATCTGAAAATACTAATGATGGTAGTTATTTTGGTGAAAAGCAAACTCATTTAAATATTGGTAATAAAATTTTGGTGAATTCCAATATGGTACAATTACTCAATAGAGAATTAATCCCTCCTAATTCTTTTGTTTATTTACATGTTAAGTACTTGAATCCTCCATCTGAATATTTTATTTTCAAACCCAATTTAAAAAATAAAGGTCTTGTGTTACATGAATCATTGCATTCCAAATCTTCAATTCAAAATGATTTATTTTTGGTTGTATGTCAGAATATATCAAAGCTGGATATTCATTTAAATAAAAATTCAATTATTGGCGAATGTATTAATGTAGATGAGAAAGATATTGAGGAATATTCTTTTGATTTAGACTTTGAAAACGAATATTGTAATTTAATTTTACCATCTGAAGAGGTTAAGAGAAAACGTATCCAAGAACTGTCTCCAAATGACTTTGATCTAAAACACTTACCTCCTCATGAAAAAGAACCTTTAACAAAATTATTGTGTAGTAAAGCTCTAGCTTTTTCAAAATCTCTTGACACTTTAGGTCATACCGACCTGGTTAATCCTCAATTCACAATGCTAAATTCTCATCCAGTCAAAACCCTACCTTTTCCTATGCCACAGGCACTTGAGCAAGAAGCTCTTGACCAGATTAATCAAATGTTAAATGCTGGCATTATTGAGAGATCAAATTCATCTTGGGCCTGTCCCATGCTTCTTGTTAAAAAGAAGAGAACTGATATGTCAAAACCTCAAAAGTATCGTTTGGCTCTAGATTTAAGATTGCTAAATTCCATTATTATTCCATCTTCATATCCTCTTCCTAGAATTCAAAATCTATTGGTGCAATTATCAAAATTTAAGTATTATACTACTCTTGACTTGCCCTCTGCATACTGGCAGATCGCTGTACCTAAAGATATGCAGGATAAGCTCAGTTTTACTACTCCATGGGGAATTTTTACCTACTTGCGTCTCGTGTTTGGCTTGAAGACAGCTGCAAGTACCTTTCAACAATTAATTGACTCAGTTATTCAATTATCTCAAATTGATTCCTGTTATGCATATCAAGACGATATTGTTGTTGGCGCTAATTCATTTGAAGAAATGTCCATGAAACTCACAAAACTCTTAGACACTCTTATTGCTAATAACATTACTCTGTCTCCTGAAAAATGTTCCTTTATGCAAACAAGCATTAACTTTTTAGGATTCCAACTCACAGATCATAAAATTCTTCCCATTACAAGTAACATTTTAAAAATCACTTCTTTTCCAACGCCTAAAACCAAGAGGCAAACGAAAAGTTTTATAGGTTTATGTTCATTTTATAGGTCAATTATTCCTAATTTTGCTAAATTGATTACTCCTCTCATTGAAGTCACCAAACCTAAAAATAAATTTTCTTGGAAATCTGAACAAGAAAATGCATTTAAAAAATTACAAGACATATTCTTTCAGAAACCTATGCTCAATCTTCCTAAGTGGAATGAAACCTTCTATGTCAACACAGATGCATCAAAGACAGCAATATCAGCTGTTCTTATGCAAAAATTTGATGGTGAACTTAGACCAATCTCCTATTACTCCAAAACTCTATCTCAGTCGGAAAGACAGTACCCTGCCATCAAATTGGAACTTTATGCCATTTACAAAGGCATAACGGCTTTTAAATATTATATTTTTGGTCGACCCTTTATTCTATTATCCGATGCCAAACCTCTTAATAATTATAAAAAGGCTACATCACCAGCTGATATTACTACTCGATGGATGTTAGAACTGTCAGAATACTCGTACACATTCCAACATGTTCCAGGCAAAGAAAATGTCTTAGCAGATTTTCTGAGTAGAACACCTCACATTCCTACTGAAGATCTCCATAATAATCCAGATCTTATTTCTACACAAGAACCACTACCAATTGTAGATAATCAAAAAGATTTACATAGTGAAATTCCTCACTTTCCATGTGGTTTAGTTGACAAAATGCACCACACATGTCATCTTCAAAGTGACTCTTCACCTCCAAATAATGATAATAATCAAGATCCATTATTAGAAATTCTTGATCACACCATCTTCTCTGAACAACAAAAAGACCCAAATATCAAAAAAATTTATGAAGATCTTAAAAATAACAAAAAATCTAAAAGTTTAAATGGTTACTATATTAACCCAAATAATGATTTACTTTGCTACAATGGACATTTTTCTTCAGAAGATATTGAGCTACATAAAGCTGTTTTACCTTTGTCACTTAGAGCAAAAGCCTTAAGAATTGCTCATGTTACTCATACTGGAATTCATAAAACTATTGTTAATTTAAAGAAAAGATTTACCTGGAAAACCCTTGTTTCTGATACCATTAATTATGTCAACTCTTGTGAAATTTGTTTAGTAAACAAAAATCATAAAAAAAATACTGCTCCATACTTACCAGCACCACTTCCAACAGCTCCCAATCAAAAAGTCTCTATGGATTTACTCGGCCCATTAAGAAATCGTCAATATGTGATGACTATCATAGATCACTTTTCTCGTCATTTAGAATTATATGCCTTGAATAATATCAGTGCTGAGTCTGTTACAAAAGCTTTATTACATTACATTTCCACTCATGGAAAACCCGAATTAACTCTCACTGATCATGGCTCTCAGTTCACTAGTGATATGTTTTCTTATTTTAATAAAAAGCTTGGCATTAAATTGGAACACAGTTCTGTAGCCCATCCCCAGGCTAACGGATTAAGTGAACGAGTTAATTCTCAAATAAAATCGTCTGTGAATACAATGGCTTCCCAAGGGTGTGATGTACCAACTGCTCTAAAAATTCACCAATCCATATATAATGCTACACCTCATCCAGCTACAAAATTCACTCCAAATCTTCTTCATTTTGGAAGAGAGATAAATGACATTTATGCTAATTACAAAACTCAAGCTTCCTGGAAAATTCTCAATACTGCCTATGAAATTCATAAATTAATGGATGTTATTGAGAAAATATACTATCAAGCTTATAAAAATAACGAATCTTCTAGGCAAAAAGTCTATCAAAAATCGAGAGAAAAATTAATGTTTGCCAACATCAATGTTAATGACATTGTTTACGTAAAATTTCCCACTGTGTTTAACAAAAAGGTACAAGGCCCATACGTGGTGAAGAAAATAATTTCTCCTGTGCTTATTCAAATTCAAGATTCCACTAATAGTCACGCTTCACCCATGTTGATTCACACTAACAGAATCTTGAAGCTTCAAAAGAGAAATGAAACATTACAATATCCTTCAGTTTCTTCTAAAAATGCATCACATGATCAAACAGCTGTTGATAATGCATCTTCTACTCCTGTGAGACAACTCTCTCCTACTCAAGTCTCTAATCATGATGCTGCTTGTAACACATCTCCTCGAATTCTTTCTTCTTCTAAGTGCCAACAAACATCTTCATGTTCAAGTAAATTGGTACAGTCACAAGTTCCTCTTGGTGGCACTCATACTGGTGTTAGAAACAAGTCTACTCAATATAAGAATTATGATCTTCGCCCTCGCACTCATAAAATGTATAAAAAATGAACTAATCTTCTTTTTCCTTTTTCAGGATGACTCTTGATTTGTAACATATTCAGTCAATACTAGTTAGACTGATATTCGAGTAAGAAGAATGACTGTGTAATTTTTTTGGTTTCTTCCTCCAAGCTGCAGGCAGCTGTTATTTTTTTTTAAGTCTTCTTCTCCTTGAGACAATACAATGGTCATCCTCCAGATGTATGTATGGTTTTAATATATTTTTATTATTCACTATATTCATTTCTAAACCATAATTATTGTAATAAGTATATATTCTCTCAAATATGCCATATACTACTACTTCTAGCCTTATAAAGTTTTTTTATTGCAATAGTTGGTACTAAAAAAAATTGAGAAAGAATTTGTCCTTTTATATTCTTACTAAAATATTATGTCATTATTTAAAGTTATTTTTGACATATGTTTATCCTACTAAGAAAAGTGGATTGTAATTGATGTAAGGTAAACATAAATATGAGTACTCATAAAATCATTTTCCCTATTGTGACTTATATAATAATTTCTCTTTACAATGCATGCATGCTCTAACAATTAACCTCTTTTAACAAAAAAAATGACAATGCATGATAAACTTATGCATACTAATAATTTTACTCTTATTATTGAAATATAGAAAAATGAATGACTCACAATAAGTATTATTTTTTTTGTATACTTCTGAGTATTTGAAAGTTATTAAAGATAAAAAAAAAAAAAGGATTTTTGTTATACTATAGTTATACTTTGGATCCAAAGATATTGGTTGAGTCATTATATATTGATATAAAGCAAATACTTGATATATGACAAATACAAAAATGATCACTTGTTATTTAAAAAAATGTTTGAAAAATTGCAATTAAACATTCAAAATTTCTTATATAAATTTTTGACAATTGATTTTTGTTTGTAAGTTGACATTATCGAAGTCATATACAAGATTGATATATTTATATAAGTTCTTTTTATCAGAATATAAATTTCATCTGTTTTATTTTTATTTTGAATAAAGTGTAGTATTAAAAAGTATTTATGCAATTATTGTGAATTTATGTTGAAAGTGTTCAAGAATATTCTTTTATGAGAGTGTAAACATTCTCTCTTTGAAAATTATTATATTCATTTTGAAGATGTTTATTGAAAGATAACATTGTATTTTTCTACCAATTTATATAGGCCTTTGGAATTTCTTATATTTTTCTTTGAAAATGTGTTATTGAATAATGCTAAGGTTATTCATTTAAGATTAATTAAAAGCTTAAAAAGCTATTATATATTGATATATGTACATTTTTTTTATGAGAGTCTAAATATTCTCTCTGTACCATTTGTATGTATTTTTCTTTTTCAAATTTTCAACTTACAAATTCATTCAATTTATCATGTGTCACTTGAAACCATCCATTTTTTATATACAGTTATAGTATGATTCATATACAGTTATAGTTTGACTCTTTTTATTGTCAACTGGAAAATATACATCTACATGTTCTTGTGGTATACTCAAATATTTTTATATATGCTAAAGCATTTAATTATCATATTGCATTTTGCACAGCTTAACAAGAGACTGCTCATTGTTAAAGACTGTTGTTTCTGCAAATATATATAAACTTTAATTTTTTTTTTTTGATACATGATAAATACCTCTGGAAGAAATTTTGTATACCTTCCATTTTAAATATTTGCTATCTTTGGTATATTAATATAACGACTACTACCATAATAGTAATTATTTTTATTATTTAAATATCATGTAAAACAATTATTGCTATTCATATAACTATTTCTGGTACATTTATTTTGTGTAATTATTTTATATCTTTGTACATGTTTTAGAAAATATTGTTTCGATGAAAAAATTATTGAATTTTTGTCATCTCTCCAATATTTTCTTTTGGGGAGGCCCGGGTAGATATGTGGTGGTTACTCGATAACCCCCCCATATTTTTATTTTAATTCAATTTTATTAGCTATTTTATTTCCTATCATCTCCTTTTTATTCATGTTCTCAATTTAAATATTATTTCGATTTCGTTTCTTTTGATGTCGTCGCCTGTATATTTTTCTTCCTTACCTAGCTATCGAATGTTCTAAACCGGTAAAATCTTGTTTGAATTCATTCCTTCCGGTTTGGAAATCTTTCTAGAACAATCTCGATCGTTCTATGGGTGGTATTTCCGGTTAATCTGGCACTCCCCTTGGCCTATCAAATTCAAATCCACAGGTGACGTGATTTAACCAGCTAAGTGCCTGGCCACCTTCTTTGGCCTTCATTCTTTAAGTGTTTATAAATTTTTTCCTTATTAGATTCATATTTCACTATACATTAAAGCGTAGCTTGGCCTTTTTTCCATCCCTCTCCTCATTCGAACGTTGCCAACTTGGCGTATTCCGGGTTTACAGTAACCCTTGTTCTTTTCTCCCTCCTGGCTCTGCGCCACCAGTTGAGTTGCGCAGTTGGAGCTCAGTGGAGTTGGTTGCAGTTGGGTGTCACCGATGCAGTTGAGATGTGCCGAGAAGTTCCGTAGATGCCGAGACATTTAGCGGACGCCGGGGCAAGTGTGCCCGCCCCGAGGCAGTTGAGCGGGCGCAGTAAGATGGAAGGCAAATCCTGCGAATCGTCGTTATGTTGCGAAAAGCGATGCACCTCTACCGCCGCGACCTAAGTCCTTTGGGTTTTTTTTTTATTCCGGCTACTCAATATGTTCAAAGAGTTGTCATAGTTTATCTTCAAAGAATCTCTCTTCAATTTATTTTCAAGTGTATTCAACCGATTTCCATTTCATCATTTTTTAGTGAATTCATTTTTCCTCTGAAAAGAATGCAGAGAAAGTGATTCATATATGAGATATGTCATAATTTAATTTTCCTCTTCATTTCATGATTAATCGGCCATAAATATATATATAATTATCTGGGCATAAAACGGCATCCCCAATTGAGAATATTGAATACCTTTTGTGATTTTTCCAGACATATTCCTTTTGAAGCAATATCTAATTGATATTCTGAGATAATGTTGTCTTCATATCGTTTAAGAAAATGTTATCATGTTATAAAAAATGCATACAAATATGTATATGAAGAAGAGTTGTGCTAAAACATGTCGACTTATGTATATCATCTTTGTGGAGAATTTTTGCACCGAAATAATAATAATTCTATTTATATAAGTTTGTGCATGATAACAAATGAATATATATACATATAAAAATATTCAAGTCATGAAGAATTTCACAAGTGATTATAAATAAATATGCTTGTCTTCTTCAAAATTTTCTCTTCATTTTATTGTGTCTATGCCTATTCATTTGTCTACCTGAAGTTGTCTTCATCAGCCAGGAAGTCCAGGTAACTTTTCTTCTTATCACTTTATATTCTTACATCTTTACTATGAGTTAATATTATCATAGTTAAGGATTCATTATTAAGAAATATCATGGTTGCCTCTTGTCGTATACTTTTTATTTAAGGGTCTTTTGCTGGCCTCCATCCAACGCAATGTCATTTACCCATTATTACGATCACCTAATCTATATTTGAGATGAAACAAGAAATAAGTGTTCTCATCTTCTTCCCATCTAAACACAACAGTAATCTTTTAAGATTTCATTCATATCATGAAATTCTAATAGTCTTGCTGCTTGGATGTCCATCAATCACAGGCTTGTACTCGGAAACTACTTAAAGATTTTCCTATAGAGCTGAACACTCCTGTTCTTCCCAAAATCAGAAAATTTTGAAAATTTTTTTACATTTTTGGAGTTTTTACGAATTTGACCATTTCTGCAACATTACATAATCTTAATTTCAGCTCATTCCTTGTAGAAGTTATAGCCCAGCTGGTAAGGTCAATGAATTAGCATGTAAAAAGTAGAGAGTTCAAAAAAAAAAAAAAATTCAAAATGTAAATTTGTAATTCTTTTTTAATGAAATTTCTTTTTAAAAGTAAATTTGAGAAGATTATGTATTCCTACCCTCCCCTTTCCTGCCAAAAGGGGAAAAAATAAACACATTAAAAAAGGAATTACATTGCATTTTTTTTTTATGTTAAATTTGTAATTACTTTAGCAGAATGTCTTTTTTAAAATAATTTGTGAAGTTTTGCGTTTCTCCAGCCCAATCAATAATAAAAATAATAATAAATAAATAAATAAGAAAGAAAGTCCCTAAAAAAATAATAAAACTTTTAAAATTGATTAAAGTCAGAAAAATAAATATTGGATTCCACTGCTCAAATATTTTCTGTTTAGTGCTGTCATCTACAGACAATATTTAAAAGTAATATATTTTTATGGATTTTTTTTCAAGTTATCTATGGTATTGAAAGTTTTTATTTTTTATTTTTAATTATAATGTATTTTTTTAATTTAACGTTTTTTCTTGGCGCCTTTTGGTGAGTTTTTGAAAATGGAAAGAATTGATATGGATTTTTCTGAATTATTTTAGCATTTTAAATATGTTTTAAGCAATTTTTTGCTTTTGAAAATTTATCTTATATTTATATATTTACTTTTTTTATTTTTATTTTTATTTTTTTTTAATAGATGAATTTTAAAATATTCAGAATTTTATTTTATTTAAATAATTTTACCTGAATATTTTTAATTTGATTAAAATATGTTTTTAAATCAAATATAATGGTGCTGCCATCTATGTAAGAATATAATAATTACAAATTAAAAATTTTTATTTATTAATCTAAAGATAAAGTGGTTTAAAAGACATATTAAATGAAAACTTCTGTGGAATCTGCAATCACACTTTCCCATGCATATTTTATTGTATTTTTGCATATGTCTTATTCACATGTTTTATTCAATTACTTGTGAAACAGGTATTATACATTATACAATCAGGCAATATTTTTTTTTTTTTTTTTTTTTTTTTTTTTTTACAGGCAGTAATCTTAACTTTTTAAGTAGAATGAAAAAATACATTAACTTCATTTTCAATTTGATCCCATTTAAACATGAAAATAAGATTCACTACTGCAATTATTTCAATTCTAATTCAACCCACATCAAAAAACATCTATAATTAAATAATACACAGCTTTAATATTGGTAATACAGCCATGAAAAAAACTATAAGGACACATTGAGAAATTAGTAATCATTAACTGAAAACATAATCAAACATTTACTACTCGTAATTAGCAAAGATTAGAGACCTATTAATAGCAAATAAAATTTATAAAACATGAATGAATAGAAATATATGACATGAAACATGGAAAAAATATAAGGACATAATGAAATATTTCTAAAAATAAATTAATATTCTATAAAATACTTTTTTTTTTTATCAACAATCCTTATTAATCATGCAGTCAATGACTCAAAATCTAGCTAAAATTTGTTTAGAAATGCTCTTCAATGCTAATTAGATAAATGATATCAAATTATCTAATTTTATTATGGTGTGCCATATTTATATACTTTCTAGCTAAAATGCCTCATAGATATTCTATGGGATGTAAATCAGGGGTTTTTGGTGGTCAATCCAAAAGCTGGACAGAATTAGCCATGAACCATGGACATGATGAGTGACACACATTTAATATTTTACTATCTTTTTGAAACAAATAATCACCACCTGTGATAATGGACAGTAATTTTTTAGCTAACATATCCACATATGATTTTTTAATTCATGCTACTTTAAATGGATAAGACAGATGTCGTTCCATTGGCTGCAAAACTTGCCAATGCAATCACAGAAAATCCTTTGAATTGGGTTTCTAAAAAAGAGGTTTAATTTTTTTTGAAAGCCCTAATATTAAGAAACTTGATTCTAAGCAAATTCTAATCTAGGCTTCTTAAGTAGCTTTGTATGTGGTGGATGTTATTGCAGTTTAAAATATCTAACATTGGTATTTTTTTGCCGAATATTATATACTGTTTGGCTAGTGCACAATAGATTCATTTCTGTCTTAATTTGAGTAGAACTTTTTTAAAGAAGCAGGATGTGTAATTCCATGTTTTTTTCCGCATAGTCAGAGAAACTGCCTTACCTCTATCCTTCTTTTTGCCATAATTTTTTTGGATTCTTCAACAAATTATAAATTATTGTTTTAGATCTGTTATATCGCTTGAAATTTTGTGTCCATCCATTCCCCATTTTCCATAAGCAAAAACTTTTTCCTTTCTCAAATTCAGAGGGTCGTTGTGTTTTGGCATAAAGAAGAAGGAGATAAACTGAACAATCTTGCTGTGCAACAATTTTGGGCTACTTTAAACAATCTTATGATATTATCAAACAAGCAAAATTTTATTTGCAATAAAAAAAAAGGTGTGTGTTCTTATAATTTTTTCTGATTAGTAACCTATTAAAACATTTTTAAATTCATGTTTTTTAATGATTTTTAAAAATTTCAACTTAAATTTTGTTTGGAAATGCTCCATTTCAAATATTTTTATCATACAAATACTTGCATAATTTTTTCTAGCCTGGCAGCTGCTACATTTGACAACTCTTAGCTTGTCCTTATAATTTTTTCCATGATTGTATGAATGCATTATTTACCTGGACTGCCTTCATGAGCAATTCGAGGGGCACCAATACGAGGGGTTTTATTACGACTTTTAAAAACATTTTTCGGCATGCTTTCACCATTAGAAACCACATTTTGTGGCAAAGGGGGCTCTGGAATACCTGTAAGAAAAAGCATATAAATAAAATTAATGTATACAGCTTTTACTTCCTTAAATGGGGATTTCGTTTTGCCCCTTTTTATTAATGATACCCAAACAAACTTACAATTTTGATATCAGAATAACATATTTTGTACTCTAAAATTTGAACTAACACAAATAAAATAACAATCTTTCTCTGGATTCAAATGGGAGATGAAATAATTCAGTAATAATTAATAATATTGCATTAATACTTAGCAACAAAGAGGTTAATACTGGCTAAAATGTCACATGGCAATAATAAATAAAACAAACCAGAATAAAAACAGCATTGCATCAATTGAAGTTAAATTTGTTTCTATGCATAATTTTCCCAAAGCATCAAGATAACTTTTTAATGCTGATATACGGCAAAACAATAATGAAACAATGTGACATTTGACATTAATTCATTTAAAATTTATTTAAACTGTATAGTTAAACTGATATAAAAAAAAAAATAGTATAACATTCAAAAAATATATTTTAGATGGCTAGAGCTAGTGTTTTTCTTTTCAGTACGAACTATAAGCTTAAGATAGTTTCTTGAATTAACTATACTATCCATATTAAAAGTTAGTATTCATGGAAAATATTATTCTTGTTATCATATATAGTCTGTCCATTCTTAACGGTAATCAGTGGTTAATTTCTAAACCGTTAGTCATAAGCATTTAGTTTCAATTGCAAAAATGCTTTTAAAAAGATAAAGAAATGTTTTTCAAGTGATTTAGGTCGAAAAAAGATTTTATTAAAAAATTATGAAAATTAAATTTTTATTGGGTCCCTTGATCCTTTAAGTGATATTTAGTAAAAATTTTTGATCACTGTCACAAGTAACACAAAAAAGATCTCCTTCATCTAACACTAAAATCGACCGAATTATGAAACTTTAAATTTCATGACTTAAACACTTTTCTGCAACTGAAAACGGATGAGTTAGACTAAGCTTTAAGGAAACTTACACTAACAAGGAAGGTCTCCATTGGGGGGCATACTCAGAATTTTTTGAAAAAAATACGAATTAAACTACTCATGTAGGTAATAAAGGATCAGTGAAAATTAGCAGCGGAATTACATTATTAGATACCGTAATTTCTGGAAGAAACGCCGCATCGCAGAAAATCACTCAAAAAAATTTAGAAAATGATTGTAAACGCCGCAGATGAAATTTCCTCGGTAATCGCGGTTAACATGTTAAACAGAAACACATTAATAAGCTGTATAAAGAAATCATAAAAATGAAATTATTAATCAGAAATTAATAAATAAATACAAAATTAATAATATTATTTAAATACCGTATTTTCGGGAATAAGCGCCGTGACGCATATGAGTTTAAAAGTAAAAATATGCTTAGTGCGGCGCAGCGTATACAGTGATTTTTTTTCCTAACAGTACCGTAAAATACCGTTAATCTGTCCCCCCCCCCCCCTAAACGTGACAAAAAATCATAAAATAATTAGAGAGGGGACTTACACGGGATTTTTCCACGATCGTTTCACAAAAATTTCAGGAATGAATCGTGAATCTTTGAATGAATCATGAATTTTGATAATTGAAGCAATACTTGAAAAAAAAATTGGTTTTAAAAAAAACGTAAATTCTGTCGAAAAATGCAGAAAAAAGGAGAAATTTGTAAAAAAAAGCATGAAATCAATTAAAAAAAGCACATTTCATCAAAGATTCATGATTCATTCATTTCATTATGATTTATCACTGAATCTTTGGAACGGGGGAAAAAATCGGATTCAGAAGAAATTTTCTGAAAGTTATAAAAGAAGGGGAGGGGGAAATTCAGGAAATTCAGGAAATTCATTCGAAAATGCAATTTTCGTTTATTCGTAATCTAATGCGAAATTTGCGTAACTTTTTGCGGTCTTTTAATGAAAATTGACATTTTTTCGCGATATTTTGACGAAATCAAAATTAATTTGTTTTTGCAACCATTTGTCGGAATTCGCAATACATTTTATGTCCGAAATTTTGGAATTATGATCGATTTTTTTTTTAATTTTCGGAAAAATTCAGAAAAATATCAAGCTTGTTTGAAAAAAAAAAAATGCTCGTAAACGCCACATCGCATGAAATTTCAGTTTAAAACACGTAAACGCCGCGGCGTTTCTTCCAGATATTACGGTATGTAAAAAAATAAAATAGTTTGGAATAATTGGCATGAAAAGCTGAAAGCGACGTGGGATTTGGCGAGCAGCGCATTTCCTCACCAAAAGCAGACGATTTTAACGAATCTGAAAATTGATTTTAATTGATTTCTCTGTTAAAAATCTGCAGCATTTACTGCAACGTCACTCCACTACTTTTATAAATATCTCTCTTCTGACCAATGAGAATGCTCCATAGCATGGTGAATTGACCGTTTTCTATAAAAGCGGTGGAGTGACGCTACAGAAAATGGTACAGATTTTTAGCAGTGTTGTAGCTTGTGCAACACTGTTAAAATTCTGCTGCATTTTGCTGCAACGCACTCCACCGCTTGTATATAATATCTCTATTCCAACCAATGAGAAAGCTCCATTTCACGGCCAAGTAACCGTTTTCTTGGCAAGCAAGGGCAAGCTGGCAAGCAACAAAATGCAGCAGATTTTTAACAGTGTATTTTTCAATTTAGAACAATTTTAATCAATTTAAATTGTGTTTTAAATGATAAAATATATTAATTTCATTTTGTTATAAGTACATATAAACGCATATGACAAAATTACACTTAAAGTAAAGTAAAAATGCAAAACTAAAATTACTTAAACTAAACTTATTTAAATAAATTGAACATGGAAAGTTTTTTCTTTAAAAAGTATTTGAAGCGTAAAAGCGTATTTTTCAAAATTTTGTTTTTTCGTCAACCGGAGATAAATCGACAAATAAACAAAATTTTTATTATTTTTTTACAGACGTTATAAGGAGGTTATGCCAAAATTTTTTTTATAAACATATATAACTATATGAGAAAAACATTCTGTAATTTTTTCAGATTTTTCTGAGTATGCCCGTATGGAAACCTTCCTTGTAAGTGCTTAAAGTATTATAAAAGGTGCCCATTTTGAACACTAATTCTAAAACAATTTGTCACAGAGATATAGTTCTAATTACAAAAATGTTTTAAATGAGATAAAGAAATATATTTTTACAGCGATTTAACTGAAGATGCTGCTATCTTATAAGTTTTATGATAGTGTTAATTTTAATTAATTAATTTCTAGAATGGTTACAATAATTGAAGATGTGAATTTCAAAATTATCTTTATAAAGAATATCAAATTTTGGGAAATTGTGAAAAACCTTTAAATGCGTCCTCTTTCATTATAAATTTGGAGATTCTAGTGTTACATTAGTGCAGACTGTAAAAGTTCACTGAAATTTTACTTATATTTTAAGTACAAGTTACCTATTTTACTTTAATGTGTAAATATCAATAAAATTTAAAAATAATATTGTAAAAATTATTTAACTCTCAATGTTTAAATTCAAATTTTATATCCGACATTTATTTTTATTTCCAGTAAATTTGTGACTGACCCTATTTTGCAACAAAAAAGAGGCTCCAACTTTAAACAGCTATTACTCAGTCAGTTTTAATTGTACAGAAATGAGATTTTGTTTTTTTTACTTGTTAGAGTAGTGATAAAAATTTACTAAATATCACCTATAGCACTGGTAAACCATATAAAAATTTAATTTTCATAATTTTTTTATAAACATTTTTTTTTAACCTAAATTGCTTAAAAAATACTTCTTTTATCTTTTTAAGATCCTTTTTGCAATTTGAACTATATGTCTATTTAGAAATTAGTCATTGGCAACCATTGAGAGTGGACACACTGTATATTAAAACACACAAATCTAATCTTTTAGAGTAAAATAGGTAGATCTTCAAATGTGTTAAAATTGTATTTAAAACTTTTTTCCTTTCAGATTATAATAATGATGCAAAGTTAGAATATTCTCGTGATCTAATGTGCTAGATTTATACACTACCTGGCCATTGATGAACGTTCACTTGCGATTTTAGACATTTTGTTAAATATCTACAAAAATACATGAGGAATCATCTCGAAACTCTTAGTGTCTAAATATAATAGTATAAGTCGTATATTTCCATGAAGATTTTTTCCTGAAACTCCATAGAGGACCGTCAACAAATTAAAAAAGAATGAATATCTTTTGAATAACCCTGTCAAAACTAATGTAGCAAAAGTGCTCAAACTCTAGATTATGATTAAGTGCCTTATTGTAATAAACTGTGTTCATTTTTATCCAAATAGCATGCATACTCGCAGAGAAATTAAGGTTTTTATAAAAATGGTTCCAAAATTTTCCAAGTTTTTTGCTTATAATTTTCAGAGTTCTTAATATAAAATAATATTTGTTTCTGAAAACATGACAAACAACATTGCATACAATACCCTGTAATCAAAATTAAAAAATAATAAAAATTGTATGAAAAATGAGTAGGTTTACTAAATAATTTTTCACTGTGCATGCATCAACGATATCAAAATTTCATTTGCGTAGTATTTTAGCTAAATATATAGAGCAACTTTTGTGAAAGTCTCAAAATCATAGCTTGAAAATTCTGAAAGTAATCGTCTATAGAAAAAGGGCAAAATCCGTTGTTCCCAAAATGAAGGAAAAAAATGAGGGATTTTATCCAAATGTAGTAGTACATCCCATATTGTGTATTCTATATTAACACTAATCAATGAATATATGGATACTGATAGGAAATATGAGTATATTTCCCTCTTATTCGTGTTCCTCCATTCAACCACTCATGCTTTTATCCTGTTTCTATATCTAACCTTTATTATTAAAGTTTAAAACTATTTTAAAACAAATTCCATTTTATTTTCACTTTTTAAAAGCATCTAAGTTTAAGTAATTTAATGTTTCAATTTAAACATTCTTTATCTTTATTTTTAATGTTTAAACATCAACTTAAAATAAAATAAATCTTTATTTTTTTTTTACATATTACATGCTGTCAACTTCATAACAACTCACGATATTTAAAATCGGCTTTTCCTTTAACATGTGCTATCAACAAACATCGGTCTTGCCGTAATTCCAACTGATAGATTACCGGGAGCATCGATACATGGCGTGGCGTGTCAGTAGTCTCCTGCTCTCAGTAGCCTCTCCCTCACAGCTGAACGCCATCGGTCCATTTTCCTTGATCTTTCTAGATATCGGATGTGACGTCTGACCGGAAGGTAGGAGTCACGTGAGGGGGAGTTGCCCAGGGGTATGACCTATTTATATTCCCAGCAGAACTTTCGTTTTTGGACAATGACAGCAGCTGTACCGGTAATTGTAATGTCTTTAGATTGAAGGATGTCCTGTGGATTGTCAAAGTTAATCGTGAAGTAATGTGTATCAACAATAGAAGTGGTTCTCCTTATTTTTCCTTTTTAAATAGTGCTTTTTAGAAAAACTTGAAATAGTATTTAGTTTAAAAGAAATCTTATTGTGGCTGTTATGGTGTTGACGAAAAGGACATTTTATTTGTCATCATTACGGAGTCATTGCCTTTGGTTGACGAATAGAGTATCTAAAAGAAACCCCTGACTGTAAAAGTGATTCCAGATGAATAAGTGAATGGGGAAAGCCAGCCACCAGTAATATAAGTTCAGAAAGGTCCTTTTTCTATTTTTATACTTTTAAACTATTTTTAAATGTTTTTGATAATGGTTTTTAATCTCTCCTTTTTAAGATGATCTTTTACTTACAGATTTAATCTGATGACTTTTATAAATCTCACCAACTTTAATCTTTTACATGAATCTCTTCTTATAGAAGTTGTAAGGTGGTTCCTAAGGAACCGGGAATGCTGTTTCCGTCTCGGTGTCATGGTATCAGCGGCAGCAATAGTGGTTTGAGATCTGAGTTATAGAATACTGTACCAGATATTCGAAGTTGTTTCTTGCCGGTAAAATTGGAGATTCTTTTTGTTGACAATCTTTCCTGAGTCCAACAGTTGGAACTCGCTTAGTGGCTCGTGGGAAATGAACTTCAAGGTTGTGGATTCATTTTATGTTTTTCTTTATCTCCTCTCTCCAAATGATTGTAGTGGCAGAGCATGAATTTGGAGTACTCACTCAGTGGCAGGGAGTGTTGTGTAGGAAAATACTTAAAGTGGCAGTTAGGTATTTTAAGGAGACCTGGTAGTAAGAATGTTGGCTTGACTGATGTTATTTTTGATAAGTCTTATGGGGAGAGATTTAACATAGAAATCGAATAAAACATTTAAATTTCTTTTTGATCTTTACAATAATGTCAGCATGCTTTAAATGTGTTTGATCAATGTGATTTATTAGGATGTATTGGATTAATTATATTTAATCAGTTTTTCACTTTCAATTGATATTAATTTTTTTGATAATTTTTAAAGTAACATTTTTCATATTTAAAGTAAATAAAATCTAAAGTTAAATTAAACTAATTTAAAGTTAAAATATATTTACATATTTTTATAATAACTTTTTTGCTGCTCTGGTTCATTAAAAATTTAAACACTGACATAGAGTAACAATTGTTTTTTTAATCTACACAGTGGAGAACTTATGTCATGTTTGAGAAATGATTTTAAATGTTGATTTTGTTTGTTTTTAATGTTATTCAATAAAAGCTATTATTTGTTTTAAACCTCCTTAGTTATTGTATCAATATACTTTTCCATAAAACATTAGTATTTTAAACAAATCTTAAAGAGCAAACCAATTCAGCTTTTCGCTCCACTTGCATGGGAACTCTCCAAACACTACCTTTTATGAAACACCTACTTTGGTATTTGCTTTCAGATACAACCCCTCGTGTTTTTGCTTCATTTTGGGTCTCTCAGAACACTATTTTCATAATAGAGAATTATGTTCTTCCATATATGCAGGGTGCTCGTTTCTACTCGCCATTGCACCAAATCGCTACAAAATGCTTCATTTGGCGAGTAAATGAAAAGTGAAATTCACCAACTTGTGAGTTGTCAATTTATGTTTCTTTTTTGTATGTTTGTGTATGTGGTGTGCCAGTATAGTTGAGATTCTCATTTGCAGTTACTGAAAGATTGATGCCACTTTACTTGCTTAATCCCACTTTGCCATTTACAAGGCTCTATTTATAAGGATACTGACTTAATATCAATCCAGTTAAGAAACAGACAAAGAAACAGAAAGGATTATGCAATAGGTATTTCACTAATTGCCAGTTATTCGCCCAAGTCAGGCTGGTAAAAACACATATCAAACGACAAGTAGAACATTTTTTTGCTGAAATACAGTGTTGAAATTGGCCATTCACCATGCTTTTTGTTAGTTTTGTGCAAATTATCATTGGCCGTCAATTTTTTTCTGTTTAATAAGAGTCAAAATCTCATAGCAATTTTTAGTGTATATTTTCACAATGGTAAGTCAAAAATGGCTTTTTAAAATTTTTATTTAGACTGCTAAAAGAATGCCTGAAGCATTTATTCATTTAAGAGACATTTAAAATGTACTTAGTTTTAATAGTTTTATAAGCATTTACAAAAAATCGGTTATTTAGAACACATTGAAAAAAAAAAACTTACAATAAGATAGATTTTTCAACGTTTCATGGCTAATCTATTTTGCTAACATTTCTTTTCATTTCTTATTCACCAAATTGCTAATGTTGGTCAAAAGCCAGTGAGAACCCTGCATATCTATACTAATATTATAAAGAGGAAAGATTTGATTGTTTGTTTGTTTGAATTGAATAGGCTCCGAAACTACTTGACGGTTTTGAAAAATTCTTTCACCGTTGGAAAGCTACACTATTTCCGGTGAATATAGGCTAATTTTTAATTGATTTATTCAAATATTTTCCTTAATAATTCAAAATTTCATTATTTTTCATACAGAATCAATTAAAATTTTTCCGATAAAAAATAACCATTTTCTTTCCCGTTGCCAAAAAAAATCAAAATATGGAAAATAATTTCTCCTCGGCAATTAAATTTTAGTTGAACAGTATCCACGTGAAAAATTAAAATAAAAAAAATTCAAAGGAAAATAAATATGACGTCATTTATTATATTATCGGAAGTTTTGTTTGCACACATATCATATACACACCGAGGTAACTAATGGACACTAAATTAATGTATTTTGTCTGGCATGGCAACCCGACTATTGTTATTTAATTATTAATAAAATGTTTTTTTATTTCCTTTCTTTTCTTTAAAATTATGTAAACTGTTTTGTTCTATACTTATTATTTAAATACTAATTATTATTATTTTTTAAATAATAGAAAATAATTTAAATATATATATGAAACTGGTATTCGAAAACGATTTTTCCGCCAAATTAGTCAAAAATTATCGATTGTATAATTATCGATCTTTTAGATCATAAATCCGATTACAGAAAATTAGTCAGATTATTTAATTAGAAGTTATTAAATTTATGTTTTTTTATTATGAAACAGACGAAGAAAAGAAAATTTACTATTGCTGCCCGACTGGAGAATTAACCTTGATGTTATTTTAAAAAACTATCGAAATGGTGAATTTTTAATTATTTGTTTACGTTTTTTTGTTTATATTATTGCAAACATTTTTCTACTTTTATACACGCATCACCTTGGCGTGATTTTTTTATGATGCCAATTTGGAGAACACTGCGTTTTCAAATACCAATTACATTTATATTACTCTTATTTATTTTCTATTATTTTAAAAAGGAAATAATAATAATAAACTAAGTCAATAAATAATTATGGAACAAAACAATTTATATAATTTTAAAAGAGAAAAGAAAAATAATGAAATAATTTACTCAAAAATAATCAACTATTACCGGATTACCACGTGAGGCATAAAATCGCAATTTGCTGCAATCGCCGCGCCAACGGGATCCGTAGATGACACCTGCCCTATATATTATTGGCAATATTATTGTTTATACAATATGTTTATATAATTTGGTAATACTTGATAATCCCATCGACCATTTGACATTAAATTTGTTATACGTAATTGTTACTTAATCAACCAATTTTAATTCGATGTTTATTTGTATTTCTATTAACATTTTAGTAATTTATTGATTCTTTGGTTATTTAAAATAAAAATTATGTCCATTTGTATAATTTGGCGAAATTGATCGACGGAATAATCAAGTAGTCGAACAAAAAACTATCGTCAAGCTATAACATTAAATATCAATAATGGGTGATCGTAAATTTCACATTTATTTGAGGACAAACATGAAATAAGTCTGGTACATTTGTAACAATATCGTTTCTAGCACTTCTAATGTTTGACACTAAAAATCATAATGGAATCGATTACAGAAGGTAGAAAGATTTTATTAGATGCAAAATAAAGACTTATTTTTCTACAAAATTTAGTCATCAAGATTATTCTGATTTAACGGCTACATGTTAGCAACTGTTTTATAAAAGGAAGAGGCAGTGAAACTGATGTAATTTTAATGTTATTCAAATAATACAGCTTTAAAACATACTTTTTATGCTTCATTGTTCTACTAAATATATAAGTGAAACACCCTTCTTCGTCTGCCACCCCCACGGAGGGCATCCTTTAATTAGGGCCTATATCCCACGTTTAGATAAATGGCCGTCATAAATACAAACAAACAAAAACTTTTCTTTATCTGCCAATAATTCTTTAAATTTTTTACTCTATGTATTCTTGCTGGAACAGATTAAGGTAGATAGGAAACTACAGTAGACCTGCTAGAAGAGGACGTTTATTAAAAAATGTAACATGAAATGACATTGTATGTAGGCTACCAGAACTACACATAGTGCAAGTTCAGATGTCGGGATTTTAAGAATTAACAAATGATAATGTACAATCCGAAAGTTAATAGAGTTTGATAATCAATCTCACTAATCATTGCAATGCCCTCTAATGTAATAGTGTGATGACTCGAGAACATTTTGATTCCTGTTGTCATAACGGTCTCATGTTCATACGAAACTCTACTATAAATGATAAAATAAAAGAGATGGTGCTTAATTGCCCAAATTTTCGCCAAGACTTACAATAGTACAATATTGCAATGGCGTTGGCATGATTTTCAGCAATACGGAAGAACATTCCAGGGTGGTCTATACTGCTTTAAAATAAAATTTTTAAATCACCATTTTTTTTCTTTGAGTCAAGGTTCGTTTGGAAATATGGACCAGCGAAGCAGGCATAGCCTGCTAGTCTATAATATAAAGGCCAAACATATCTGTGCGTAATGCATATGTCATTTTGCGAATGGCAACACTTTAAATATAGAAATGCAATTTCATTTTTGCAATTTTTCTACTGCAAATTTTTAAAATTCTAAACATTGCACATTTTTAATGTTAACACCATCAAACAGAAAAAAAAAAAATGTACTTTTAAATGCAATTTGTTTCAAAGCTGTATCTTAATTTGTTTTTGAAATATTAATTTTTTTGTAGATTTTAATGCTGTTCATCTAATCGTGGCAACAGAAATACTTTATTTCTGTTAAAAGCAAAATTTAAAAAAGAAGATTACTCTATGTTGCCATTTCTCATTAAAAGTGAAAAAAATATTTAATTAAGTTACATGATGTGTCATAAATTATTGCCTGTTATAAAACCCGGTAAATTTTGGTTTCATTTACAAAATTTTATCTATACTTAAAAGAATATAAGTAGTTTAATATTTGTTTCAGCTAATAGCATCCAAACTTCAAGTTTTGAATTGAAATGTTTTCGAAATGATTGAATTAAAATATCAATTTTTTACAAAAAATGAATACAGATGGGATAAATACATTATAAATTTTTATATGGTGAAAATGATGTGGGTTTAGATTTCACAAGAATAAGATTCTATGATTGAGTCAAAATGGAACAAATTTTGCTTTTTTCCATTTTGAAATACTAGCATAAGAGCCTAAATTGATAACTTTGTCATAGTAGCAGATCATTTAATATTTTTACTCCTTACAAGTATGATTAAAGCTTAATTTTAACAATTTCTATAACTCAGTTTTATCGAAATAGTATTTTGATACATTTAGGTTAAATATCATTTACTTAAGAGTTAGAATTATGAATCTAAGGTTCATTTTTTATCGTAACTAATTGTGTAGGTTTATTACAAATAAGTGAAACAGTTTCTTCTTAAACATTTTCTTTTGTCGAATCTCGACGGGTTCTACCTTGTATGGTATAAATTTCAAAGTGGCATTATAGGATTGATCATAGCAAACATATTTCAAATGGCTTCTTTAAGTGATCATATTAAATTTAATCCATTGGACAAATACGAAAGTACCTTGATTAATGTATGATAGAATATAAAACTTTATAAAATAACATTGCTCTATGTAATCTAATATAAAAAACAATTTATCTTATTAGGTAAATAGCAAATCAAATTACAAATAATTACTTGCTCACCAACTATTTTAAACCTCCTTAATAATTCATGATGAGTCCAGAACAAATGATTAGATTCAACAGGAATTTTCTTTCGCAATGTAGAACTGGTGGATATCATTAATTGAGGTCCAGTCATATCCAATTCATCAACTTCTGGCAATTTAAAATAAGATGAAGCCCAATCAAACCAATGTTTCACATGTTCAGATGTCCACAGAAAAGGTTCTATTAAATATTTTAGAAGAATTAATTAGACTATAAAAATGGATAACTATAATGAAATTTGGGTACTTTTAGTGTACCTTGGTGCATTTGAAATACTATTAGTAGCACAATTTGGGCTTTTGAAGCAGCAATTTTTTTGTCAAATGATATAAACATGATACATTGATAAAGCATTAAGTTTGTTAATGCATGCATTACATTGTTTCTGATTTTATATACAGTAGACTCCCTTAAATCCACAACTGACAAAATTTGACTTTTTATTTTTATATCAATCTGAAATTTTCGTTAATATTACTGAATTCATGCTTTTTCATAAAGGAAAAATAAATTTATTTCTGAAAAAATTCAAGATATTGCTGATAACACAAGTAATGTAATCACATTTTTTTGCTAAATGTATTTATGCATTAATCAAGCTTTCTTGATTATTAAGTCTGGTTAAACCTGAAATAAAATTTCATTATTTTATTACTTTGATGTGAATTAGTAGTGCACTTTTATGAGACAAGTTTCACTGACTAATTCAGGAAAAATACATCTCATCTTTATGATGACTATTTAACTATATATTACTGATTATTTAATTGACCTTTGCTTTTAATCATTTTAAAAAATTATCTAAATTTTTATTATTTTACTTAATTATTTTAATATTTTACTATATTGTAAGCATACATTATAATCTCAATTGCATTATTAATTACATTGAAATTGCTGTTTTAAAAATATAAACATAACAATGACCAGAAATCAGAAAAATTCTAAAATCAGCACAACTTCTAAACTCAAGCTGTGCAGATTTGAGGGAGTGTAATGTATTACATAAATTGCTACTTTTTCTCCATGTAAGACAAATATTCTGTTTTATATAAATTAAATGTGTTTTTTTAAATACTGGACATATTGCTTGTATGTCCATGGAATAATAAATAGGATGCCAGGAAATATTTGTGAAAAATATTTCTTATGCCAGGAGTCTTCTATAAAAAAGAACATAAATTTAAAATAACAAAGAATAGAATACATAATTGGGATATCTGTTTGTTATATTCATACCTACTGGGATATTATACTTTTCTTGAATTTTCTTAAATTCAGGAGAAGCAACCCAACGTGTAATATGCTGTGGATTTGAAGCACTCGACTTCTGAATTGATGTTAACTCCATATAAGCTGATTCTCCTGAGGGTAAAAAAAATTTTGTTCACAAAATTTGTAACAAAAAACTTTTTGCTATGCACAATAAATCACAAATGATTTCTCTCTCTGTTACAACTATTATATAACTGTATAAAATAACTTAATGATTAACTAACCTGGAGTGCTTGCAGGCGAAGCAGGAACATCTTCAATTGGCTTCAGAACATCAATAATATTGATTTTTTTCAAACCTATTTTATGTGATGTAAAATTTCAAAGATTAAATATATTGCACAGTGCAATAAATATATAAGCAAATTTAAAATGTAAATTATGACCCCACCCCCTCAAGATAAAGAAGAAACATTTTCAACAATTTAAATCAGCATATACCACATTTACTTGGATCTATGATGCATCTTATTTTTAAACCATTTGAAAAAAAGAAAAGTTTTATTTGAAGCTTGCACACACATAAAATTTAAAACTAGGAAAAATTATGAAAGTTTTAAATTACAGTAAATACTACTCATATTTATTCTTCATGTGGGGCGCTCCCAACACATTTTGGCCTCCTAAAAGGAGGAAAGGGACCATTTTTAAGACACCATATATAGTTAAAAAAGACTTTGGAGGTCTAAAAATACTACATAGAGTTTTCCTAAAAATGCAGAGAAATTTTTTTTTCTTTTTCAACTACTCTAGAAAATATGTTAACTGATTAATGTTATAAAGATGGGTCATTTAATAATATATTCAATTAAATAATCTACTGCAAGAAAATAAAAAGTATTCCAATATTCATCATTCACATTGATAATTCTATTTAATTGAAAGTGTGGCTTTATTAAAATTTAGAATAGAAAAATAATATTAAAGCACATAAATTAACATATGAATTCATTATTATTAAAGGTGCATTCAAAGAATGATTTATTTCAGACTTTCACACAATTTATGCAAAAAATCCAACAAAAGTGAAAAATTATTTGGGGATCAACCAGCCAAAATTAAGTTTTTATTTTTTATTTATTTTATTTTATTTTATTTTATTTATTTATTTTATTTTATTTTATTTTTATTTTATTTTATTTTATTTTTTTTTTGCAATAATAACATCCAGTTTTGACAAGATATTTTAAAACTTCAGTTCAAATTGTGCTTAGACACGAAATTTCAAATTATTCAATTTGAATGATAAGTTTTTTTTTTTATCATAAACAATTAAAATTTAATGCTTCTAATATTAAATTACATTTTCAAATATTTAATATCTCCTGAAATTATAATCATACTGTGCTATTTTAAAAAATATTTTTGTAATGCAAAAAACCAAGCAGAAATACATTCAATTTGTAATTTTTATAATTTTATAATATGAATTATAAAATTAATGTTTAAAAAAATATATAAATTGCAACTTACAATTTTTTGATGGATTTATATTTATTATATCCTCCTTTATGAAAATCCAAAATTTAAAAATGTCTTCCAAGTAGTTTTTAAATAAAATTTTAAAAAATGTCAAGATGCTGACTATGTTACACAGAAAAGCATAATTTGAAAAAACATTTCCTCATTTTCTAAAAAGTTTTTAGCAGCTATTATGGTGCCTTGCTTAAGATCAGTTTAAAATGTAAGTTTGTCTAACAATGCAAACAAAGAAGAAACCAAATTTCAGTGCCACACAATGCCTAACATGAAAGCAAGATAATTTCAAATGAAATAAGAGAATAAGCTTAATCATAGAATTATTAACTCTATTTCGAAGGAGAATAACATAAGTAAAGTTATTCTGATGTATTTTTAACATAGATTTAGTTATAGTTCTTCAAATAAATTGGAATATAAACCATGTGAACATGCTTAAAAAAGATCTAACAATAAATAATACAACATCCTCACTTTTCAAACAGAGTAATATGGGGAAAAAAAGGTTTTAAAAATATGCCATTAGCAATCAATTTTGTATTTATTTTCAGACTAAAAAACAATTTGTCAAGGGGTTTTCTACATTGTTTCTTTCATATTATTTTTTATTTTGTATTTGCCAATATTTTTCACATTTCTTCTAAATAAATTCAGAAAAAAGCTAGTTAAATAAATTCAAAAATCTGAGAAAAAAGAAAAAAAAATTATAAGGGCACCTATAAAATTCCAATCACATTCACATATTCAAAAGCTATTAATTATACAGATACCTTATATATTTTAAAATTGAATGATTCAGCACTTGTAAGCATTATAAAACAAATAGTGACAAGGATTTTGCCATATATAACAAGAGCTGAAACATATTAAGTGAATAAAATGGTCATATTTGCAAAAACTAATACATTAATAGAAGTGACTTAGTCATTCTAAAGCATTTCAATAATCGAATACCAAACTTAAATCTGGATAAAGCCCCTAAAATAAGCTCATTTTAGAATAATCAATATTTCTTAATCTAATCATAGGAATTTCATGAAAATTTGTGTTTAGTCTAATTGGAGGGTGTAGAATTTATTTATGGTATCAAAACTACGTATTGTCATTGAAAAAAAAAAAAAAAAAAAAAAAAAAAAAAGAGTTTGTGTTTGGTTTGATATGAAGATCACTTTCTAAACAAATGTTATGTAAATCATTTAAAGTAGAATTTATTTCTAATAATTTGTAACAGTGATTTTCTTCTGTGATAATTTGTGGCAGAGTTATATATGTATTTTTTTTCTTTAACTGAACCTGATTGTCTAAAAGTTATACACTTCAAAGCGAGTTTTTGGATTATTTTATTAGAATTTTAAGATGCAATTTTATGTGCAACTTTTAGCTTCTCCACTCCCCCCCCCATCCCCACGATTTTATGACAATTTTTCCACAATGCTAAAAACCTGTTCCAGTTTTTCAGCCCAATTTATTGGGTTAAATTTTGTTCTTTTTTCCCATAAAGTTTATTTGGAAATTTGTACAGCAATTTAATTTTTTGAAAATTTTAACTTCTTTTTTTTTTTTCCATTTTGTATTGATTTTTTGACATTAGTGAATGGGATTTGATTTTAGACTTTCAGCTCTAATGTAGTAAATGGCACCCTTCTGTTCTTGCATCTTTTGATTTCAACTGTTAACAATTAAAAATTTTTGTGTCTTGTGACAATTTTTTTATTTTTATTTTATTTATTTATTTATTTATTTTGACATTTTTGAATTCTGGCCACAATGTTTTAGCCTACTATAGAACATTTTATTAATTTTCTAAATTTTTTATTACGGCACTCTTGTAGCAGGAGGGGGGAAAACTGCAGGAAACAAAAGATTATTAAATTTATATTTATTATCTGAAATAAAATTGCATTATAAATGTAATAAACATTTAATTTTTTTTAATGTGTAACACATAAATATAAATCTATTGGTATGTTATTTAAAATATATCAATTGATATTGTCTATTATAAATATAAATGATTTTATTTTAGAATTCAGCTAAACTATTCTGCCGAATACTGTATTATTCAGCCAAATCGAATATTTGGCTTTTAAACTGAATATTCCAAACATCAATCGAATATTCGTTGCATCACTACTAAAGACATCAAAATGGGACAGAATCCAGCTTATAGAGGAGACTAATACTCTGACTTAACTGTTAACTAAAGAATGCAGAATAAAATTTATCAAAATGGTTCTTCATACTAACCACCTTTATCTGTGATATCAACGTTTATTTGAACTAAACCTTCTCCTTGTACACACTGATTGACTAAGTTTTTGGATGGATCTAACTAAAAAAACAATAAAAAAAAAAAGAAAAACATAATTATAAACTAATAAATAAATAACAGAAAGCAATTAGAAACTTTAAAAAAAAGAAAGAAATTTATGCATTACAAATTTATTTTTATTCTGTTAAAGAAATAAAAAGTAATAATTACTTCTTGAGTATCTTGCAAATAAAACTGGTAATCGGATAAGTTCATGCCTGTTCTTTGCTCAAGTAACTCTCGAAGCTTGCTTAAAGGCTCTGTTATATCCATAAATTCAATTAAAATTCCAAAGCTCGTTTCAGCAACTAAGCTGCAAAAAAACAAAAGTTTCAGTTATGTTTTAATGGAAGTTTTAGTACTGTAGAAATACAATATAAACATTAAAAGGCATTAAAGATGATTTTTTGACTTTATTACTATTTAAATTAAAATTATTTTGCTGTTTACAATATAGTTATTTTTTGAAAAAAAAAAATTTAAACTTTCATTTTTATACTATTATAAATATCAAAAGAGGCTTACTTTTATTTTTGCTATGGTAAGCACGGATGTAGTGGAAAGTATATGCCATGCACCTTATGGATTTTTCTAAGAATTTCTATATACCCTCTGGTTAAATCTCTCGCTGTATTGTTTATTCAGATATATTTTTACTAGAAGGTATAAATGAGGAATAATATAAGTTCATTAAATGCAATTTTAACTGTTTTTCTGCACAGTGAAGTTTGATAGTAATTTCATATCATTAATTCGACTAAATGTATTACAAGTATGACATAAAAGTTAACTTTAGGAGACAGATATAAAGTATTTAATTGCATGGTGAATTTTTTTTATTTTCTCTACCCTCATTATATCATACATATAAAGCAAACTTAGAGTGGTCAATGTTAAAATGCTTTATAAAGAAAGAAGTCAAAAGCTTTAATAGTGCCTATACTGTAAAATCATGTGAAAATTAATGATTAAGAAAGGATCTTTGGAAATGGTGTTATAACTGTAATCCGGTTTGACTGCATCCTGTTGTATGATTTTTGACGCATGTCTCACTGGTTTGTGGAGCACCTAAAAGCTAAAGGAATGAAAGTATGGAAAATATTTGACTCAAATTTTAAAAGGTATCATTCAAAGAAATGCTGAAAAATTTTCAGCCTAGGGCACCATAACTACTAAAGTTTTTCCTGGATGCATGTTTTCTTTCTTAATTGCAAGCAAAGATGCCTTTTAATTTCTTTGTTATAATATTATTAATAAACCTCTTCAGCTTTTTTCTTATTGGCAGTGGATTATTTCCTAAATGAAAAATTAACACATTAGAGATTAGTCAGAAAGCATATGTATAATGATGGAAAAAACACTGGAGCTGCTTAGGCACCATGAAGATAGAAATGGTAGAAGGAGAACAAAGACGGCGCTTCCACTTTTGCCCCTGAAGTCTTCCGAGTCTGGCTGGCAATTCCGGCGGTTTGGGAGAAGATGAAATCTGGCGCCCCCTATGTCCCGCTAGCAGACTAATTAAGAGACTAGCAGACAACAGGTCATGTGATCGAAAGTCAGTCCAGCATCACTAGCGCCACGCCATGCACTGGGCAATACTTTGGAGCTAAGTTCTGTTGGGAAAAGCATATCTTCTCTGTTCTCCTTCTACTATTCTATCTCCATGTTAGGCTCTTAGGAATGCAAAGTTTCACTGAATGAAGGCACACCAGCCCTTGGGCTGATGGGCCAATCCGAGTCTGGAGTAAGAAATGCTACTTAAGGTAATTACGGTAATGGTCCGCTAACGTTACAGAAACCTATAAAAAAGACTTAGTTAGAAGCACTTTTAAGCTTTAGAGTTAAGTCTGGAGATGATGAATTTAAATGACACATTATAAGCAATCATATGAATGCTAATTAGTTTAACCAGTACTACTCTGTTATCCCATCAAACAATTTTGCCAAATTATACAAATTGCCAAATTAATAGCCAAATTATACATATTGACATAATTTTTATTTTAAATAACGAAAAAACAAATAATTAATAGAATATTAATAAAAATATACAAATAAAAAGTTGAAATAAAAATCACTTAATGATATTTTAAACATGTGAATCATATTTAATGTCATTGAATGTGACATTCACGATCATCCATTATTGGCATTTAATCTTATAGGTTGGCGATAATTTTTTGGTTGACGGGATAACCTAGTAGTACCGTTTAACCGTATATTCAGAAAGAAATCATTCAACTATGTTTGGATATAGTTATTGAAGAACTAATTACCAAAACAAATAGCGCTACCTATTTTAGCTTGATTGAAACTATGAACATTTCAAGTACAGAACACCCTACTTTTGTGATAGATATGTAGACTATTTATAAAATTTAAAAACTTATATTTCAGGAAGAATTTTTTAGATTCCATCCCAGTGAACAACTCATCTACTGAAAACTTAAGAGAAATAATATTACAATGTTGTAATGAGTACCTTCTGACATGTTTAAATGCATCGCATAGATGCATGCAATGTGGGTAATAAATGGCTGATCTCTGGCTTGTAAAATAGTTCACAAATGTATGGCGTGTTTCTGAAACAAAGCAATAGGGGCAATCAAATCAAACTATGGAAAAGTTGCCAGCTGAACGAATAAATCCGAGATGCACAAAAATTAAAGTAAATACCTTAATAAAAAAAAAAAAAATAAATAAAAAAAAAAAAAAAAAAAAAAAACGGCCTTAGCAGCCCAATAAAAATACAAAAGGTGTTGCTCTGGAGAGATGTGTCCAAGATTCAACTTTAAAAATATGTAATAAGAAAGTTAGGGGGTTAAAAATGTATGATGTACAAAGAGT
The DNA here is from genome assembly GCA_964019185.1 of Maratus speculifer. Classification (NCBI taxonomy): domain Eukaryota; kingdom Metazoa; phylum Arthropoda; class Arachnida; order Araneae; family Salticidae; genus Maratus; species Maratus speculifer. The sequence continues at coordinate 216,642,732 of OZ025289.1, forward strand.
TCAAGAAGTCCAGGATTGGGCTATATGAAACCAGGGTCTTAACTAGAATAACTAAATGAAAAGAGTGCTCCAGAAACGAAGATCAAATTAAAAGTGGGCAACTTTTAATAATTTAAGATTCAAAAAGTTAAAGAGCCTTGTACTGGCTCCCAGGGGCTTAGAATGTAGAAAAAGAGGAATAACTGAATGGGGAATGAAGCACCAAAAATGAAGATGTTTGGATAAGAAAAGGGCATGTTGTTAATAATTTAGGAAATAAGAATTTAAAAGGGGGCAGGTGGACCTGGGGTTTAAAAAAATAAAAAATGTGAGTCGCAAGTGCACTTATCTTGGGGGCCGTCCATTAATCATGTGATTTTTTTTGGCATTTTTAACCCCTCCTCCCCCTTGGTGATACATGGTAAGGTTCAAGACTACCCCCCCCCTACCCCATATCACGTGTATTTTTTAGTACCTACAAAGAATCTTATTTTTTTTAGAATATTTATTATAAAATACAGGTTCAAGTATCGTCAAATTTTATTATAGAAAATAAAAAAAACTACAATAATAACCTTAAGAGGTAAACAGAAAGGTTGCAAGTTGTTTTGGACTGACATAAAAATAATAAAAGAAATGTGAAAAACTTTTTTGTAGTAATACATAAACATAATTTAATTTACAATGTCCTCAGACCACGGATTAGCAAGACTTTCATCAACACCAATAACTGGATAAGCATCTTGCAAGTTAGTTGTAGGTACAGCACTTTGTTGAAGATTAACATTGGTTTCATCAAGCCACTCGGCATCATCATTTTCGTGCACTACGCAGAGAATCTCTCTCGATCTACCATTCGTTCGTCGCATGAGGATGCGAGAAGGATGGGCATTGTGCATCTCTAGACTATGATTGCTCAGATCACCTATTTTAGACATTGTTTTAATGCAAAACGTACAAGGTTAAACAATTTACGCATGTATTCAGTGCCAAAACAACAGAATAACTGACACTGACAAGCTGAGTCTAGCAGGCACTTATCGCAGCTAGCGAAAAGTGAGTTCACTTCGTTCGTTGCCTGGCAACGGTGAATCAAGGTCACACTACAAGCCCTTTTCGACTTTATACACATTTGACGAAAAAATAAATATACGAAACGCCGCTTTTCGGTTCAGTATCGTGCGTTTACCGAAAAAATAAATACTCGTGATATATTACTACACCCCCCTCCCCCCTTGTGATATTTTGTGATTTTTTTATGGACCCCCCCCCCTTCTCTCGAGCCTCGCATGGTTAATGGACGGCCCCTTGGACTAATTTTACCCAAATTTTTAAATTTCAACATGTAGTAGATTTCGCTAGCCATTGAAGACAAATTGCCAGCCAGGCACACATAAACAGATAAAGCTAAACTTTCTTTTATTAGTACAGCTATATTGCTTTTGTGTTCTTTGGAATATTTTATTTATTATTGAAAATCTTGAATGCATTTTTTTAGGGCTGTAACTATAAAATTGGAGGCCCCGGGGCAAACTAGTGGGGCCCCTCGCGCCCGAGGCAAATTAAAACTTTGCCCCGGGCACAGTTTTTTTTTCGCACACCGCTGTTCAACCCCTTAACTAGTTTATTCTTTTCTGTTCAATAAATTGAAAAAAGCGGACTCACACTTTAAATAAAATATTCATAAAATTTAGTCTAAACATTTTCGCCTTTCAATAGTATGAAAATGTTCTTAAAAATAATAGTGGTGTCAAAAAGCTTTAAATGATAAAATAAGCAAATTCGTCTTGCCCAAATGGTGTTCGGGCAAACCAGTTAAGGGGTTAAATGTACACAGTATGATAAGCCTAAAAAGATGAAAGATGGAGTTTGATATTTTTTTTCGATTTTATGTATTTAATAATAGATAAGAAGAAAGATTTTCCAGAATTTTTTAGATGCTTTTTATATTATTCAGCGGATCAAAAGCCCATATTTTCTTCCTTATACTAGCTTTGGTGGGATCGGCAAATGTTCTGCTGTCTGTTATAGAGCTGCTTTTGTATGCGAAATGTATAGAGTATAACAACGGACACGCAAAAACATTTATTCTAGCACTTTGATTTTTTTTCTATTACTAACTTTTAGTTAGGTGCTGAGTATTTTTTAGGAAGTTAGACTAGAAACTAAAATCAATAGCTTTTTAACCACCAGTTTGGGGCCCTCTCAGGCTTGGGCCCCTCGGGGCAGTGACCCGGATGCCCCGATGGTAGTTTCGGCCCTGCATTTTTTAATCAATTTTCTATGGTTAAAAAAAAAAGTGGATATATTTTTGTTTAGTTTAATTTTGAAACAGCATTCCATTTCATGAAATTTTCCATCGAAAGCCTTGCATACCAAAATACCTAAATGGTGCTAAAATAGCTTTATTTTCCCTGGCAAGGTAACTCAGCTTTTTTTTTTTTGTAGTTTTGCTTTATATAGCAACTTAATAGTTCAAATCATTTTGTATAAAATATATTGATATATATTTATTATGATATTCATAATTGTTTTTTATTGTTTCAAACTATTGTTTATTAATATTGTTTATTTACCTTCATTTATTTTTAAGTTACATATATTGTTTTGTTCTATATAAATTAAACTATCATTTATTATTGCTTTTTCCTTTTTAAAATAATAGAAAATGTTTTACTTATCACTTACTTTTATTTTCATATTGAAATAAAAAATAATGTGATTTATAACACACTATATGTAACTTGCATTAGAAAATGAGGTTTTTGCCAAATCAGAAATCAGCATTAAGAAAATCATACAAACCCAGTGTATATGTGACATCTGCATTGTTTTATAAAGCCAAGTAAAAAAAAAAAAAAGGCTAAGGCCATTATAGTTGAAAACTCATCATTTTTAAAGTCAAGCTAACTTTAACTTTAGCCAGTTTATAAAATGACACCATTTATTCAAACTCATAATATGAGAACATACCTATCTTCATCTTGGGTGATTTGTGATCCATCATGAGAATGGACTACTTCTGTGGCACATTCTGGTGGTAGATCCACAGAAATATGAATATTTTCTAAATTCACATTACTAATATTTGGTAAGTTGACAGTGAAACATGTTTTTTTATCAACAACTTCTTCTTCAGAAAGGGATGATTCACAGGATCGCTTCATAGTATTACTATATAAAGATAAATTTATGTATGTTATTTTGTATGCTTCACAATAAATAACAGAAAAAAAAACTTTAATATTTTATTTTTAGAACAAAGAAAATCAATTTAGGACATAAAAGTAAATTACTTCCGCATGCGATTTTGCCATAACTATTTTCAACTGCCTGTGTGTTGCATCTTTCGATGCTGGTGAAATAAGTCCTTGGCTGTTAAGATTTTTGAAAAATTCCCCACCCTTGCTTGTCACTTTTTTCCCCTGTGTCACATTTTTCCTGCTCTTGTTTTTTCTGGTTATTTTTTTCCAAGATTCAATCTAACCAGCCAGAAAACCGAACACATTAATTACCCTTTGAACTCTGATGGTTGAATTTTCAACCACTTAATTTTAATTACAAAATGTCACAACGGCACCAGAAAATTCAAACAAATTTATTTGAAAAAGGTTTAATGCATTTTTTTGCGTGCATCATTAACTGATTCTTTTCTTTGCAAAATGCTGGTGCCAATGTGAAATTTGGAATTTTGAAGAAATTTACCTATCAGAGCTCAAAGGGTTAAGAGCTTAGTCAAAGAAGACCTCATAGGGCTTAATCTTTCATCATTTAAATAAATATACTTATGTTACAAAAGTTGTTAAAAATCTATTTTCTATCTTAAATGTTTGTTTATTCTTCTATGACTGAAAAAAATAAAAATAAATAAAAAATAATAATAATAATAAAACTTACAGTAATTATGAAACTAATAAATCTGCAGATCAGTGGCTTCAACCATCAGTTCTTAAAGTTTTATTTTAGAATTATTTTATTTAATATTCAAAATATCATTTCTTTCATATTTGTAATATTAATTACCACAAGTAATATATCAAGTTGCTTCTGAAAGTATAATCATTAAAAATAGTGAGATGAAAAAAAAGTTTTGGAGTATAAGTGTATAAATGTTTATTTTTGAACCCCCCCCCCCCCTTTCCCTACACATACTATCTCAATAATTAGATGGTAGTAACTGCATGATACTTAGTTTTATAAACTAACTTTCTAAAATAATTAAAATATTAACTTTCTGATTATTACAATAATTGATGCAATAGTGAATGGTTATCATAAATACTTTATAAATTATTGGTAGAACTTTTAAATTCATTTGAAAATAACTATTTTGTTTCATTAGTATGCTTTCATTAAATTTTGGTTTTAAATACAATCATAAAAACAATTATATTTATTACTTTTTATGGGATGTCCATTACTGTATTTTGGATTTTTTGACATATTTCTATTATTTAAAATTAAATTTGTATTCATACTGATATAAATGAGGTTATAAGAATGGTTAAATATTGTTGATTGATTGATATAACGATGAAAAAATTGGAAAACAATATTTATTATTAATAAAATAGTAATAATAATACTTTTTTTAAAAAGGGTGTCTATTACTGGCAACACTGGCTAATCAAAAAGTACCAATTTTGTATTATAAACATTATATATGTATAATTTTATACATATTATGTATGTAATTACATATAGATACAAATATATAAACATACATAATATATTTACAGCACACATATAAAAACACACCTATATTTTTATGTATTTCACACTTTATATATTTATTATGTATGCAAAATTAAAACATAATAATATACTATCTCAAACATCAGTTCTACAGTTTTATTTTGAAATTATCTTATTTAGTATTTAAAGTATTCAACTCGCAATGTCATTTCTTTCATATTTGTAATAATAATTGGTACTTACGTATTAACACCACCGCAGTGATCTTTTGGATTACTTGTTGCCTTGTTTTCTGCTGATTTTTGACGCCATCTTTTAGTGCATTTTTTTGCTCATTTTTGATACCATTATTTTTGTGCACGGGTCAACAACAAGAGTGTGCTTTATTAGATCATTAGCGCAAGTTCTGCTGCAGTGGCGTTAATACTTGTAAGTACCCAATAATTATTATAAATGGTATGTCAAGTAGCCTCTGGAAGATCGTTAAAAATAGTGGAACAAAACTGTACAGTAATATCCCCCTTAATAATAATAATAAAAAAACTTTTAAATTCTCCACTGTTTTATTAATTTGATATTTAGTATTTTAAACTATCTATCAAAAATAAATAAAATATTGATCTTTTGATAATTACAATATTTGATGCAAACAGTGAATAATCAGCACAAATATTTTATTAATTATTGGTACTCTAATTGTTAAATTTATCTGAATATAGCTGTTTCATTTTATTAATATGTTTTCATTACATCCTGGTTCTAAATACAATCATAAACACAATTATATTTTACTTTTTATGGGGTGTCTATTACTGGGCTTTTGGATGTTTTGATACATTTCTATTATTTAAAATTAAATTTTTATTCATATTGAGAAATAAGACTAAAGAATGGTTAAATATTGTTCAATATTAAAAAAACTGGAATATAATAATTACAACTATTAGTAAAAAAAATGAAAAAAATTCCTTAAGATGTCCATTACAGGCACATCTACCCTACATAAAAAACTTGTTTCTTTACTGTAATATCAAAAACAATTTGTTTCTTCATGATTAATTTATTATTTCTTCATGTAAATTCTTGAACCATTCTAAAATATAATTCATTAACGTTTTTTTTAAATCTTTAAATCTATTAAATTTTAAATACCTTTTAATTAAATTTCAGTACCTTTCTATTTTTGCATCTATTAATTGGGATTACAATATGATGAATAAAATTAGGGATGCACCGGATATCCTGCTTATTCGTCTGTCAAACCGGATATTTGTTCCGGCCGAATATGTTAATATCCGGTAGCCGGATAGTGAAACATTTTTTAAATTCTGTATTTTTACACTTAAAAAAAAAAAAAAAGCAAAATTAATTTGCTTGTTGCTTAATTTTATCTCATTAAAAAGCAATGTCAGCAAAAATAAATACTCATATATTTTCACAATTATGAAATTATGTTTATATGTAAATGAAGATTATATTTAAAATATGACAGCTTATTGTTTATACAGTAGAACCCTGCTAATTCAGACCCCAATAATCTGGATTTTTTTTTTTTTTTTTTTTTTTACGTTTAAAAAGCGATTAGTTAACATTTTTATAACATTTACTTGTTTCATCATCATATTGTGAATAAAAAAATACGTTTTTGGAAATAAGAAAGCTTAAGATGTTCTTCCGAAAAGATTTCAACCTTTTCAGAAGAATACCTTAAGCTTTCTTATTTAAACTACACTCAATGAACTACTTATGCTCAAGCGGATGAGTGACCATACGGTTCACAAAAGCTATAGAAAACTGGTACAGCAGAAAAATACAAACTTTTTTATTACAAAGTAAACATTTTTACTATCTGTAAATATTCAACAAGTTTAACATAATGGTGATTTTCTGCAAGTATGTTTTATTTTATTTCATTTTTTCCTAATAATCTAGATAATCTGGATTTTCGATAATCCGGATTGGGTCTGGTCCCAATTAATCCGAGTTATTGGGGTTTTACTGTAATTAAATTTTATAAAAGGTAAATTATTATGTAGGAACATTAGGCACTCAACATTTTCAGGCTGTAATTTGTTACTTTTTTTATCCCAAATATTTCCTCTTTCTGAAAATAAACGTTCACTTTGAACAATACTAGCAGGAGTAAAGATGAAAATAAGGAATTTTGCTTAGTGGCCACTGGCCGGTAGGTTGTCTTTTTTTAGTAGCCAGTTATTGGCTAGTGACAATAATTTCTTTAGTAGTCAGTCGGTATATTTATGTTACTGAATATTTAATTACAAGATATATACGAGCTTAGACTAAATAAGTAATATATGAACTAATTAAAAATATTTTAATTTACATTGTTTGGAATAAACTTGAGATACTAATTTCAAACCTATTTTAAATTAACAGCAAAGTTATATGTAACATGCATTGCATATGTGTAGTTAGCTACTCAAGTCCAACCATGCTTAGGTACTTGCGTAGCTAACGACATAAATAAACTCCAAAACTCTTTTTTGTAATTATTTGTCTAGAATTAAGATGTAATCCCCCCCCCCCGAAAAAAAATGTTTATCCACCAACTAGCAGGTTTGATTTAAAAAAAAAAAACTGAAATTCACATAAAATTTTCTAAAAAGCAAAAAAAAAAGGGGGGTGGCACTCTCATGAAACTAATATTATATGTTTTTCCAGAATCCTTTGACATAATGTGCATTTTTTATCTTTTTTTTGCGATCTTTTGATAAAATTTGCGTTCGTTTTAGCGACTTTTTAACGAAAATCGCGTGCGTTTTCGAAACTTTTTAACGGTATTGGCGATCGTTTTCACGACTTTTTGGACTGTATTCGCGTTTGTAATCGCAATTTTTGGACGGTATTCGCGTTCGTTATCGCGATTTTTTGACGGTATTCGCGTACGTTATCGCGATTTTTTGACGGTAATTCGCGTTCGCTATCGCGATTTTTTTGACGGTATTCGCTTTTTTCGCGTGTTTTTTATATAAAATTCGCGTTTTTTGCGTTCGTTTTTTGACGAAAATCGCGTTTGTTATCGCGATTTTTTGACGGTATTCGCATTCGTTATCGCGATTTTTTTACGGTATTCGCGTTTGCTATCGAGATTTTTTGACGTTAATTCGCGTTTGTTATCGCAATTTTTTAACGGGATTCGTTTGCTATCGCGATTTTTTGGCGGTATTCGCTTTTTTATCTCTTTTTTCGATGAAATTCGCGTTTTTTGCGTTGGTTTTCACGTTTTTTGACGAAAATAGTGTTCGTTATCGCGATTTTTTGACGGTATTTGCATTTGTTATCGCGAATTTTTGACGGTATTCACATTTTTTGCTTGTTTTTGATAAAATAAGTGTTTTTTCCGTTCGTTTTTACGTTTTTTGGCAAAAACCGCGTTTGTTTTTGTTGATTTTTTGACAAAACACGCGGTTTTTTGTTACGATAATTGCTTTTTTTTGTAATTCTCTAATGATATTTATGGTTCTTTCGCGATTCTTCGATGATATTAGAGATTCTTTGAAGATATTTGCATTCTTTTTGCTATCCTTAGACGATGTCTTTTCGCGATACTTACACGAAATTTATATTTTTCCGCGATCTTTTTTTTTAAATTTGGGTTTTTTTTCAATTTATTTGTCGAAATTCGCAAGTTTTTTTCCCGCGATTCTTTTTATAAAACACCTTTTGGAGAATCCTGCATTTGGCCGGTACTTTCCACATTTTTAGTCGCCAGTTTTTCACATTTAGTCGCCGAGTGGCGACTGGCGAGTGCTTATTTTCATCTTTAAGCAGGAGCAGACAAATACTTCTTTGCTAATCTTGACACAGTAGAATAAAAATGTTTATTTTCTTGACACCATGTCAGTGGATTGTCCATCTTTGGTATCAGTGGCTGTGATATGTAAAGATTCGATTCATTTGAATGTTTTGATGATAAATTTTCAGTAGATGTACTTGTTTCGGTTTCACTAGCAATTTCATTGAAGCATTGCCAAAATGAATTATGCACTTTCTTAGAGAAAGAATCATTCATTTCTTTTTTAACATTCATACTCCTGTTATCAGTATCAAATCAATTTCTTGCATTTTTCCTGTAAGAGCAAATTTGGCCATTTGAATCTCATCAGGGTCATTCCATGTCACCCACCGTCACAGATTTCTGCGAAATTTTATACATAAAAACAATGTCTGAAGATATGTTGTTACACCAAATTTCTGTTTAAAATAATAAGTTTTTCATGAGTTACAAGCATTTAAAAATACCTTTTTCAGTTAATTTTTTGCTGAAAATGATCTCTCGTCAAACATGTGATGTTGGATAAAAATGGCTATTTTTCTAAATATTAAGAAAATTAAATGCATAAATTTTTAGAGATTTTTAATAATGTATTTTATTTTTAAATATAAAAATACACTTAACTGTACATAAATTACTTAAAAGGTGCATAAGAAAACTTATAAAAACTTAAAAATACATTTAAAGTTTTTTTAAAAAGTTCAGAACGTTATCAACCGTCACTTACGCGGTCTTTGTCATTTGTAGTTTTTCTCGCTGATGAAGACCGCGTAATTACGGTTGAAAACATTCTGAACTTTTTTAAAAACTTTAAATGTATTTTTAAGTTTTTATAAGTTCTCTTATGCACCTTTTAAATAATTTATGTACAGTTAAGTGTATTTTTACGTTTCAAATTAGTAAACAAGGTGAATTCTGCACTGTATTTCTTTTTAACTCCAATTATAATGTATTTTATTAAAATAATGGTCTATAAAACTTTATAGAATACAAATGCTTTCAAAAAATGTTTTATCCAAGGAGTTGGAAAAAATATGAAAATATGCAATTCATTTTTTCTTTTTTTCACATGTGCCACCAATTTGATTTGGCTGATTTTTTTATGTACATAGTTTGTAAGTAATCCATCTAATACTTAAAAAAATTAGGTGTTTTTTGAAACTTTTCAGAATTTTGTTAATTTTACAGAATAATATTAACTCTCACTCAGAGTCATTAGGAGTAACAAACATAACTGTCCCATTTTTGTTAATTATGTGTCAACTGGGTAAAAACATTTTATTTCTGTTAGTTAATTGATACAATGCATCTAAAAAAACATCAAGACACTACCTAAATCTGGTGTTAGAGATGACATGAATATTTTTTTCTAACTTTTCTTTAATTAGAAGTTTTAAGTAGAAAAATAAAGGCAAAATAATATTAAATTTCAATATTTAATTATTACTATGCATTTCTTTTTAAGTAACTTTAACTTAATAAATGAATTAAAATCTCAGAGTTTCTCCTGGGTTTAAAAAAGGGCAGGGAGCTACTGTTCTGAAAAGGGCACTTTTTCATTTTTAAAGGCATTTTTTAATTTTTAAGGGCACTTTTATAGAGTTGAATCTAGAATCTAGCAGTTCAAAAAGTCGTGAAAAAACAGAAATTTCATCAAAAAATTGAAAAAAGAAAAAAAAAGGTAAATTTTGTTAAAAGATCGCAGAAAAACAACAAATATTGTTCGAAGATCGTGAAAAAACGGCCAATTTTGTTAAATAATCACAAAAACCAGCATATTTTGCTAAAAAAAATCGCGAAAAAACATCAAATTTTATTAAAGGATCACAAAAAACGGTATATTTTGCTAAAAAATTGCATGAAAAAAAAATGGAACTTTTCACAGAATTTTCCATTTTATTGCGATTTTTGGACGAAATTTGTTGTTTTTTTTTGCAAATCTTTTGACGAAATCTGCCAAAGTTGTCATTTTTTGTGACTCATTTGAAAAAATGTTCCTTTTTTTGTGATTTTTGGAAGAAATTTGTCGTTTTTCCACGATTTTTTGAGGAAATCTGCCGTCTTGTGAAACTTTCTATTTTTGACAAATTAGCTATTTTTTTGCATATCTTGCCGGAAATTAGTCATTATTTTGCGATTTTTAACAAAACTTGCCGGGGTTTTTTAGCAATTTTTTGACGAAATTACCCGTCCCATGGGACATGTATGAGGCTATTTTTTTGCATTCCTTCGCCGATTTTTTGCGTAATTTACGTGTCATAGCATGTTCGGATCATAGCTGGAGGACAAGGCTGTAACTACTGCTGGGGCACTGCCCTGGGGCCCCAAACTGGTGGTTAAAAAAAAAAAAAAAACTATTGATTTTAGTTTTTTGTCTAACTTCCTATAAAATGCCCAGCACCTAGCTAAAAACTAATAATAATTAAAAAAAAAATCAAAGTGCTAGGGTAATTGTTTCTCCGAACAGGGCCGGATTAATGCATGGGCCTCCGGCGCCTCGGCTATGGGCCCAACTATCGCTATAGGGGCCCACAAATTATGTGGCTGATTTTTTTCATTAATCAAATTGTTTTTAAATAACATTGTTTTATACAATGTAAAACGTAAAATTTAAATATTCTGAATGACTCAATAAAACTGTTAGAAGCTTTTAACCCAGGCACTTTTCACCAAACAACTTTGTCAACTCATCAAGTATTTTTTTTTCTGAAAGTGTCGCCTAAAATAGGTAGGTAAGGGCCCAACTTCAGCTTGATCGGGCTCTGGAGCCAAATGTGTCATGTCGTGCCAGCATGTTTGCCGATCCCACCCCCCACCGAAGCTAGTGTAAGGAGGAAAATATGGGTTTCTGATCGGTTGAATAATATAAAAAGCCTCTAAAAAATTCTAGAGAATCTTTCTTTTTTATCTATTAATAAATATATAAAATCGAAAAAAAAATAAAATAAAAATCCATATTTCATCTTTTTAGACTTATCGTACTGTGTACAATTAAATAGCGGCATGCGGAAAAAAAAAAAAAAAAAACTGCGCCCGGGGCAAAGTTTTAATTTTATCAGTTTGTAAACAAACTGATCTAAAACTAAATTTCATTTGCAGAGAAAAATTATATTGCACAGTGTGAAGCTCCATGTAGGAGTATGTCTATGTAAAAGTTCTTAAGTAGATTTCAAAAGATTCAAAAATGACTTTTCAATAAATTCTTTCATGACTGATGTTTTTGGTGTTTCTCAAAATATAACAGGGAAGGAAAATTCTATTTTTAGTAAAAAGTTTATTCTTCAAACAAACAACAAAGTAACAGATAAAAACTTTAAAAGTAAACTGATCATTTTTAAAAGTACATACTTCTTTTTGTAATTAAACATCTTCAGGATAAAAAGCATTTTTCACTTTCAATGAGCATAAACACATATCCTTAATGAGCTCAGCACTGGATGTGAATTAAAAATTAAACAACATCCACCATAAGGTCACATAACTAAAACATCTTCCCTTCAAAGACCAGCTGACTAACCACAAGTATCTTAAAAACATGAGCAGCTGTAAATGACTCACCTACAGTATTTAAAGGGTTAGGAGAATGAATTAGAAGCAGGAAGTAACACCCTCTTTAGTGAGCAGCTGTTAAAAATGAATACCTAATTAACTTCCTGTGCACCTGTAAGGGGGATGAGTCATCACATCCTCATAGCAGGTGCTAAAGTATCAAATAGACAAAAGTCCTGTGGTTTTGAGAATACCGCAAAAGTAAACAAACTCAAGTGGATTTTAAAACATTAACAAGGAAGTGTTTTTAATAAAAATAAAAGATATTTAAAGGTGGGTAAGTTGATAATAAATATATTTAAAATAAAATAAATAAATATCTTTAAAGTAAATTATAAATAAATATTAATTACAGACTTTAGTTTAAAAAGGTGAATTATTGAATGTGAAGTAATTTGAAAAATAATAGTAGGCCTTAGTCATATATATCCCTGAAGTGGACCATGTTAAATTAAACTTAGGAAGTGTTGAGAACTTTAAACTTGGAAGGTTTTCAAACCTGACAAATTTGCCCCGGGCGGGAGGGGTCCCAGTAGTTTACCCCAGGGCCCCCAAGTTTATAGTTACGATCCTGGATCCTACGATGGAGGGCTGCATTTTTTCAAATGTGGGGCAAGAAGGGTGCTTTTTTTTGAATGAATGACAAGAGGGGCACTAGTTTTTAGATGAGGGGCAAGAGGGGCGCTAGTTTTTAAACTAAAGGGCAAGAGGGGCGGAGCGCCCTCCTGAAACCCTCTGGGGGAAACTCTGAATCTATTAATATTTGCATCAGGGTTGTTTGATTTAAACTGTGGGTAAAACCATGGTTTAAACCAATTGGTTTAAAAAAAAAAAACATGCTGGTTTTTTTTCACCTGGTTTTTTTTATTCTTTTACCCAAATGTTTTATTTTACACATTATTGAAAAATGCAAAATCCAAATTATGAAGAAGCTACAAGCAAAGCTGCAGAAAAATGATGAATTAATAAGTTTCTAAAAGGACAAAAAATTTTAATCAACTCAACTTTTCTTGTAAGCTGTAAATCTATATGGCAGAATTACTATTTTTTCTAAAATTAGCTGGTTAGAAAAAAATAATCAGTTTTCTTTCTTTCTTTTTCTTTTTTAAGGCCTATATGTATATATATACAGGGTGTCCGAAAAGTCTGGAAACGGCCGAATAACTCGAGAAATACATATGAGATTGAAAAACATAAATATACGTGTTAAATATTTTTAAATAAGCTACTCTGTGATACCAAATTTGACCTTCGAAACCGACCCCCTGGGGGTCAGAGGGGGTCCAATTTTGAAATCTTAAATTATAACCCCCATTTTTTATTGCAGATTCGGATTCTACGGACAAAAATACATAACTTTTGTATTTGATGTTTATTTCAAATCTTCGTTTATCACGGTGTAATCGAGCATATTAAATTGATACATATTCCCGCTTTTCCAACAGGATTTTCCCTAATCGAAACTGATTGGGCAGAATTTTTTACGTCAAATTCCTCGTCTTTTGTAGGAATAGCGTTCCCTGAAAATCACCCATGGCAATTATTTCAATAGTGCTACACTGTTAAAAATTTGACCCATTTGCTGCAGCGTCACTCCACAGCTAGTATAGAATATCTCTTTTGTGACCAATGAGAATGTTCCATAACACAGTAAAGTAATCGTTTTCTATAAAAGCGGTGGAGTGACGATGCAGCAAAAGGGTAAATTTTTTTACGGTGTACTTTACTGTGTTATGGAACATTTTCATTGGTCATGAAAGAGATATTCAATAAAAGCTGTGGAGTGACGCTACAGCAAATGGATCAAATTTTTAACTGTGTAGCACTACCGAAATAATCGGCACAGGTGATTTTCAGGAAACACTATTATTGCAAAAGACGAGGAATTTGATGTCATAAATTCTCCCCAATTAGTTTCGATTAGGGAAAATCCCGTTGGAAAAGCTGAAATATGTATCGATTTAATATGCTCAATTACACCATGATAAACGAGGTTTCGAAATAAACATCAAATACAAAAGTTACGTATTTTTGTCCGTAGAATCCGAATCTGCAATAAAAAATGGGGGTTATAATTTAAGATTTCAATGTTGGACCCTGTGATATCTTCGAATAGTAGCACTTCCTAAATATAGATGGCGCAACGATACCGTGATCTGTTTTTGTGAGGCAATGCATGTTGGCCAAATAAGATCGGAAATGTAAGAATGTTTTGTTGTTCGGGATGCTGCGTTAACGGCAATTGTATTATAGTGTAAATAAATAAGATGGAACTATAAAGGTTGTTTCCCTGATGAAATTACAGTACAAGTTAGAGGTCTGCACGGGCCGGGCTCGGGCCGATTTCCAATAATGGCATTCGGGCCGGGCCGGACCTTACTTCTGAAGACTCGGGCCGGGCCTAGTCACTAATCCTTTCGGGCCGGGCTGGGCTCGGGCCTTAATTTTTTTGCTGGAGTATCGGGTCGGGCCTAATTTTTTTTTTCCGTACGAAGCCGAGACTGATTCCATTCTTCCTAGGTTTCATGGACCAAAATAATCAGTTCCTATTGAATCTTTCTACATGAAAGTCCTTTTCTCGACTTTTTATAAATCAGTAATATTTGGCTTTGTCCAAAAATTTCTGCAAAATAAGCATATACTTTTAAACCGTCATTATTCTACAATTAAACATTAGAATTTATTCCTTTTAAAGAATCGTAGATTACTAGGCGTTTTAAAATAGAATTAAACACACACACACACACACACCAAAAAAAAAAAAAACATGATTATGACGGATTTTTTTAAAACTGAAAATTGAAAGTTTCTTTTAAAATGTTCATCCATGCAAAATGAATACAACAATACGGGAGAAAAAAATATATTAAACATTTACATCTGTTAAGAAGGGAATGCATTTTTTTCGTTCTAAAGCGATTTCGTCTTTGGAAATTTTACCATATACCGCTTTTTCGATTTTTTGTCTCCATTACAGGGAATATGGATTAATAATACTAGTGATAACTGAAATATTTACATACAACAAACAAGGATTCATTTAAAAGCATAAATATCACAGCCTACGGCACTTCTGCATAAATGGAGATTATAAACATGGAAAAAAAAGACTAATATAATTTTTTTTTTGGTCAGAACTCTTCCATAAGATTAAAGATCAATGTTCTGTAGACATTCACTCAAGCCGGGCCGGGTTTGGGCCGAATTTTAAACTTTTTTCCGGACTGGGTCTAGCTCGGGCCGAAATTTCAACTTTCGGGCCGGGCCATTATTTTTTTCGTTCGGGTCGGGCCAATATCTCTTTCATTCGGGCCGGGCCCGGGCCTGGAAATTTCGGCCCGTGCAGACCTCTAGTACAAGTAATTCGAGCCCACACGATATTATAAAGTAGCGACTAAGATGGGATTATTTACCCATATTATTTTGAAAAGAAAAATAATTTGAAAAAAAAAAAAAAAGTAAACGCCGAAAAAAGAAATGGCTGTTGAAAAAGAAATTATCTCACTGGGTCGGCTAGAAGAGTATGACTCAAAGGTTCCTTGGACTATTTATGTAGAGAAGATGGATTTTTATTTCTGTGCGAATAATATAAAAGACGAAGAAATGAAAAAAAAATATTTTGCTTAGTTCTATTGGTATGACAACATTTACAATTTTAAGAGACATTATTGTCCCGAAGACGTCAAAGGAGATAAGATATGAAGATCTTTTAAAAAAAGCTAAAGAACATTTTTCTTCTTGTCCAAGTGAAATTGTGGAAAGATTCAAATTTCAGAAATGTCTTAGAAAGCCAGGGGAAAGCATAGCTGAGTTTGTAAGAGAACTTAGAAGAGTGTCTGAATTCTGTAATTTCGGAAATACATTAAATGACCGCCTGCGTGACCAACTTGTGTTCGGAATACAAGATGAAAAGATACAACAAAAGCTGCTGGATTCTAAGGAATTAAATTTCCAGACTGCGGTGGAGATCGCTGAATCTGCTGAAGCCGGTGTGAAATCACTACATATAGGCGAAAGTACAGCTGTCAATCAAGTGCATGCTAGAGGGGAGAAACCGAAACCAGAAAAGTTCTCTCAACCATTTAAGCCCAAAGAAGAAAAATTCGCGTCTGAGAAACCATGTTTCAGATGTTCGAAACACCACTATCCTAAAATGTGCCCTTTCAAGAATGCAGAGTGCCATTGCCATCTGTGCCATAAATTTGGTCACCTAAGAATATGTTGTAGAAATCGCAAGTTTATGATGAAAAATGATAAACAGAACAAAAACAGTAAAATTAAAACTGTTCAAGAGGAATACTGTTTCAATTGTGTGGACAACAACTCCAATAGTGTAACATGGCAAAAAAATGTAAAAATAAATGGTGTGAATGTTAAATTTGAAATTGATAGCGGGGCGGCGCATGCTATAGTAAGTAAAAATATGGCAGAAAAATTGTTCTCAGGTAAGCTACCTTTAATTAAATCTAAAGTTAAGTTACAAACTTATACTAAAGATTTTTTAACTGTATTAGGTGAGTTAAAAGTCGATGTTTTTGTTGATGAATATTGTATACCTGATTTAAAAATGTTAGTTATTAAAGAGGAAAGTCCGAGTCTAATTGGAAAAACTTGGTTAAAAGCATCAAAATTATTTTGGCCTAATGTAAATATGATTAAAAGTATTTCGAAAGATGATTTAATTAGAAATTTTCCAAATGTTTTTGCTGACGAGATCGGTACAATAAAAGGTCCTCCCGTTTCAATAAATTTGAAAAAGGATGCAAAACCAGTTTTTCTTAAGTCTCGACCTGTTCCGTTTGCTTTGAGAAGAGCTACTGATTTGGAATTGGAACGATTAACAAAAGAGGGTATTTTGAAACCTGTAGATCATTCAGATTGGGCTAGTCCTATAGTAATTGTTCCAAAACCAAATGGTACTATTAGAATTTGTGGTGATTATAGAGCCACAGTAAATTCAAATACAGAAAATGATAATTATCCTCTTCCTAGGATGGAAGAATTATTCTCTAAATTGTCGGGTAGAAAATTCTTTACTGTTTTTGATTTAAAAGATGCTTATTTACAACAACCTGTAAATAATGAAAATAGTAAAATTTTAACTATTAATACTTATAAAGGATTATTTAATGTTTTAAGATTAGCTTTTGTGCTAATTAGCTAAGTGTGCTCCTAGAATGTTCCAGAGAAAAATAGAGAATATATTAAAAAAATATGAGTATGTTGGTGTATTTTTAGATGATGTAATCATAAGTGCTAGGAATGAATCAGAACATTCTGAAAGAGCTGAAAGTGTTCTGAAATAAAGATGAAAATAAGGAATTTTGCTTAGTAGCCACTGGCCGGTAGCTTGGCTTTTTTTAGTAGCCAGTTAATGACTAGTGAGAATAATTTCTTTAGTAGTCAGTAAGTAACTTATGTCACGGAATCAGGGTTGTTAAATACCCGGGTTTTTTCAGAAAAAACCCAACCCACTGGGTTTTTTCAGGGTTTTTGGGGTTTTTTCAGGGTTTTTGGGGTTTTATCAGGGTTTTTTGGGTTTTTTCAGGGTTTTTCGGGTTTTTTCAGGGCTTTTCGAGGTTTTTTGGGGGATTATGGAAGGTGGTTCAGAATGCTTGAAAAAAAAAAAAAAAAAAGTACTTATTACTAAATTTAAAGCAGCTAATTGATTACAAATATATATAAATCAATGACAGTAATCAAAATTATGCTTTGCTGATAAATTGATTAATAGTAATAATTTATAAATTATTTTTTTTTTTTGTTATTACTAAATAATAGAATAAGCCAAGTAATTCTACATGTCTACATAATTCAATTAGGATTCTAAGCATATATGGTATTTTGTTATGAGTTTCTATTGTATAACATAGAACACGTTACACATCAAAGTATTTTTTTAATGGGAAAAAAATTGTTTGTGTTTCTTACACATGCTACAGAGATTAACTAACAATTATTTCTTTTAAAAATTGTGATGGTATAATTAGGACATTTCTTTTCTTTGGGCTGGGGGATGATGGTTATAAATTTTACGAGTTGTGTACTGATATTAAGAAATATATTACAATACATTATATATGTAATATAAATACATTATATATGTAATTTAAAGTTGAAATTTTGAAAAAACCCACTTGGGTTTTTTCAAGTGGGTTTTTTCAGAAAAAACCCACCCGGGTTTTTTGGGCTGGGTAAAATCATAACAACCCTGCACGGAATATTTAATTAAAAAATACATGTGTTTAGAGTAAGTAAGTAATTTATGTACTAAATAAAAATACTTTAATTCATATTGTTTTGAATAAACTTGAGATACTAATTTCTAATCTATTTTAAATTTTAAACTAAGTTAACAGCAAAGTTATACGCAACATACTTATGTAGTTAATTAAATAAGCACCACTATGCTTAAGTACCCCCCCCCATTTTTTTTTAATTATTTGTCTAGAATTTAGATCTGACAAAATAGGTAGGTTTATAACAGGGATAATTGTAAGTAAAAAAAAAAAAAAAAATCATAAATTCACAGCAAATTTTCTGCAGTAGTGTGCAGTAGTGTGGGGGGGGGGGGGGGGGGGAAATCCCCTACTAGCGCTAATTATGCATTTTTTCAGCGGACTTTCAAAAAAATTTTTTTTTTCTGTGATCTTTTGGTGAAATTCATGTTTTTTCGCGATTCTTTGACGAATTTGCCCTTTTTCCGCGATTTTTTGACGAAAATCGCGTTTTTCTTTAGCAATATTTGGCAAAACTTCCGTTTTTGTGCGATCCTTTGACTAAAACTGTTTTTCTCTCGCGATACTTGGATGAAATTCGCGTTTTTTTACGATTCTTTGATGAAAATCGTGTTTTTCTTTCGCGATATTTGACAATTTTTTTTTCCAGAATTTTTCGATTAAGTTCGCGTTTTTCCACGATCCTTTGACGGAAATAACGATTTTTGCATAAAACGATTGACGAAATCGATTTTTTTCAGTGACTATTTTCTGAAAATCGCGATATCTTTAGTCCGAATTTTCGGACAGATGATCGATTTTTTAACATTTTCGGAACCAAATGCTTTAATTTTTCGCAAAATTCTGAGCAGAATCACCCCTGGTTTATCCACTGACTAACAGGTGTGATTAAAAAAAAAATGAAATTCACAACAAATGTTCTGAAAGTCTAGAGGAGATGTGGGGGGGGAGTCCTCCTGGTTCCAATTATTCGTTTTTTCTGCGCTTCTTTAACAAAATTCTCATTTTTCGCGATGTACTGGTGATATTTGCATTTCTTCACGATCTTTCAACAAAATGTGCGGTTTTTTCGCGATTCTTTGACGAAATTCGCGTTTTTCCGCGATTTTAAAACGAAATTCGCATTTTTTTTTGCAATTCTTTAACAAAATTCTCATTTCCCCTGCTATCTTTTCACGAAATTTGGGAATTTTTAGCGATTCTTTGATGAAATTCGGGTTTTTCTGAGATCCTTCGACGAAATTTGCGTTTTTACCGTGATCCTTTGACTAAATGTGCATTATTTTCGCAATCTTTTGACAAAATTCTCGTTAGTTTTTTTTTTGCATGGTTCTATGTCGAAATTCGCGTATTTTTTTGCGATCTATTGACGATATTTGCGTTTTTTCCGCTATGCTTTGACGAAATTTCAATTTTTTTTGCGGTCTTTTGACGAAATTTGGGGTTTTCCGTGAACCTTTGATGAAATTTGTGTTTTTTTCACGATATTTTGATAAAATTCACGTTTTTTTGACAAAATTAGCGGTTTTTTTCGCGATTTTTTGACGAAATCTTTTTTTGGAAAATCCTGCATTTGGCCGGTTCTTTCCATATTTTTAATCGCCAGTTTTCCCCGTTTAATCGACGAGTGGCGACTGGCGAGTGCTTATTTTCATCTTTATTCTGAAATGCTTTTCTGAGCATGGTATAAGATTAAATAAGGAAAAATTAAAATTTATGGTTTCGGAAGTTTGCTATTTAGGACATAAAATTTCTCAGGAAGGAATTAGACCTATGCCAGAAAAAGTTAATGCTATTTTGAATGCACCTATTCCAAATAATGTGTCACAGTTGCGTTCATTTTTAAGCTTAATTTCTTATTATAGAAACTTCCTATCTAATATTTCAGATGTCTTAGAACCTTTACATAGATTATTAGATAATAATGTTAAGTGGACATGGTCAGAAAAGCATGATAAAGCATTTCAAAAAGTTAAAGAATTATTATGTACATCACCTGTTTTAGAATTATATGATGTTAACAAAGATATTGTTTTGAACTGTGATGCTTCAGAATATGGCATTGGTTCTGTATTAAGCCATATTATTGAGGGTAAAGAGAAACCCATAGCTTATGCTTCTAGAACTTTAAATAAAACTGAAAGAAATTATTCAATGATAGATAAAAGAGGCTTTATCTGTAATATTTGGTGTTACTAAATTTCATCGATATTTAGCTGGTAAACAATTTAAAATTATAACGGATCATAAACCTTTAATTAGATTGTTTGATCCTGTTAAAAAGGTACCTGATACATTATCACCTAGAATGCTGAGATGGTCGCTTATGTTAGCAGGATATGATTAAACAATTGAGTACCGCAAAGGTAAAAATAATAAAAATGCGGACGCATTAAGTAGATTACCTCTCCCAGAAACTGTAAATATAGTAAGTAATCCTGCTGAAATAATGTTTGTGTCAAATAATAATGATTGGCCTGTTACTTCTAAAATGATTGCAAAGTGGACAACTGAAAATCCTGTAACTAAAAAAATTTTAGAGTGGGTACTACATGGATGGCCTCGAAAGTTAAAGCAGAAGAATATCAACCTTATTTTCGTAGAAGGGATGAAATTTCCTGTTTAGAAAATTGTCTATTATGGGGGCATAGAGTAATTGTGCCAGAGGAAGGTAGAGAATATATATTGAAATTGTTGCATTCTGTTCATCAGGATATATCTAGCATGAAAGCTAAAGCTAGAGGGGTAGTTTGGTGGCCAAACATGGATAAAGAAATTGAAAAAATGGTAAATTCATGTAGTAGATGCCAAATGTGTGCGAGGGATAATCCAAAAATGAAACCCTTAGAATGGAAGTCTGAATTACCCTGGGAAAGGATTCACATAGATTATGCAGGTCCGTTTGAAGGGAAATTTTTTTTAATAGTAGTTGATTCTTATACAAAATGGTTAGAAGTAGAAGTAGTGCCCAGGACCGATAGTAGAAATACTATTAGAGTATTAAGAAGAATTTTTGCGACATTTGGATTACCAGTAGAATTAGTCAGTGATAATGGATCCGCATTCACAAGTGAGGAATTTGTGGAATTTCTTAAAAATAATGGAATTAAGCATACACCTATTCCACCATATCATCCGTCGTCGAACGGACAGGCTGAAAGATACGTACAAACTGTGAAAAATTGCCTTAGGAAACTGGATAAAAATGACATAACATTATCAATTGCACGACTTTGGTTAGAAAATCATTCAACTCCTCATTCGGTGACTGGTAAAACTCCTGCTGAATTAATGTTTGGAAGGCCAATTCGAACAGCCCTTCATTTGGTATTACCATCAAAACCAAAAATACAGCAACCCCTGCACAAATTTAAGCTTCATGAATTAGTTTTTGTTAAAAATTTTGGAAAGGGGGAGAAATGGGTAAAAGGAAAAATTATAAAATTATTAGGAAGTAGATGGGTTTTAGTAAATAGATGTGACGGAATAATGTGTAAGCGTCATGTAAATCAGTTGAGACGTAACAGAGAGATAAGTTACGAAAAATCTGAAAGAATTGAAGAAAATGACCACAATAACAAACAAATGTCAGAAAGATTTGAAAATATGGGTTATAGTGGTAAAAATTACAATGTTTATGATAATTATGAAAGGGTTAATAAAAACCGTTTTTCTGGTATTAATGGAAAAATAAAAGACAAACGTGATAATGAAAATATTATGGAACCAAACAAATCTCAGCCTTCACATGATACTGTAACAGGTACTGTTGTGAGTAATAAAAATGATGTTATGACAGATATATCTGTAAAGGACACTGTGACTAAAAATAATGATGAGGACTCAAAGAAAAGTGTTCCAGTTCGAAGAAGCAATAGACCAAAATTGCCTGGAGTTCGTTTGAACTATGAGGAGAGGGGTGTGATATCTTCGAATAGTAGCACTTCCTAAATATAGATGGCGCAACGATACCGTGATCTGTTTTTGTGAGGCAATGCATGTTGGCCAAATAAGATCGGAAATGTAAGAATGTTTTGTTGTTCGGGATGTTGCGTTAGCAGCAATTGTATTATAGTGTAAATAAATAAGATGGAACTATAAAGGTTATTTCCCTGATGAAATTACAGTACAAGTAATTTGAACCCACACGATATTATAGACCCCCTCTGACCCCCAGGGGGTCGGTTACGAAGGTCAAATTTGGTATCACTGAGTAGCTTATTTAAAAATATTTAACACGTATATTTACGTTTTTCAATCTCATATGTATTTCTCAAGTTATTCGATCGTTTCCAGACTTTTCGGACACCCTGTATATAGCCATTATTTGTAAAACATAAATATATAGCCAGAAGGGCAGACTCGAGTTAAAAATGCACTTTTATTATTTAAATTGCTTGATTAGTTAAGATTTACTAAGGATTTCATCATTTCAGAAATTCTTTTTGTTATGTATGCTATTGAATAATTGGCAATGAGCTTTTTATTTGCTCTGTGATTAGTGATTTTAACAAGCCTTTGTTTTTCTTGCATTCTTACATTGGGATTGGGTTTTTTTGCATTATAATTTTATTCTTTTGCCAGCTAGGTTGGCACAGTTCAAACCAATTAGTTTTTTAGAACAAATCTAATATAATATTTTCTCATTTTTATAATTTAAGTGTTTCAAATTATTGGATGAAAGTAATTTCTATTTTTAAGTCTATCTCAATAGTCACCATAAGACATAGGGAGTCTAGTCAAGGTCATGTTAGTAGTACATGTATATGTAGAATGTAGAACTCATACATGTAGAATGCATATTTCATGCACTGATGAACATATCTGAAACTCTACAGAAAACACTTAAATCATGTAAATTTAGCAAAAATAAAATTGATGAAAAATATGCAATATTTAGATTTAAAAAATATTTTCCTTTGAGAAACGCAGATGTACAGATAATGACATAAATGATCTTTAAAATTTCAGTCAAGCTCTAAAAGAAATTTTTCTTGATTGGAGGGATTATTTTTCAAGAATAAAAAAAAACTCAAGATATGAAATCGAATAAGAAGACATTGAAAAATTAGGCACTAGTAAAGCACCTGTTTACATTTAACTAAAATATGCAAAAAATATATTTAAATCTTCTATTGCATAACCAAACCCATTACTTAGATCAGTTAAGAAAATTGGCAGAAAGGGGGGAGGAGGGGGGGGGGGCAAAACAAGGTTTGCTTGAGACGTAATAGAAAAAAAGTCTCATAAAAATGCCTAACAAATTCAATTTTTAGTTTAGATGTTTAAAAATACTAAGTGTTATAATAGAGCATGCAGTCCGATGGCTGTTTAAATTCTTTGGTAGATGATAGCACTTATAAAGCTACTGTATATTTTAACATCAATCTTTTTCAATAGTCTAAAAAGCTGTTAAATAGATATTTTTGTTTATTTAACAGTCATCTTTTAACTGGTAGTTTTAGAAAACACAATGCTTGAAGTGTGTAAAGACTCTACAGCTAAATTCAAATCCTTCCAAAAATTCTTTATAAAAAGCTTTATTTTTCAATAAAAGATAATTAACTCATGCAGTCTTCTAACAAAAAAATCAGATATCACATATAACAAGTATTTCAAATTAATTATTTTGAATAACCATTTGAAAATAATGCAGCGTTCGAAATCCTTGGTGGTCCGCTGGTCCGAGACCACCGATAATTCAATCGGACCACTAATTTGAAAAACTTAGTGGTCCGCAGGACCAGTGCCTTTTTTCAGGCCCTTAAGAAAACCAAAACCGATCGCACATGATCTTTTTTATTATCAGCGATGCCGCAAACGCGCCATAGCGCGTAAATTACGCAAAAAATCGGCCATGGGACGCAAAAAAATCATTCTTACGGGTCCCACGAGCAGCGTAATTTCGTTAAAAGATCGCGAAAAAACGGCAAATTTCGTTAAAAAATCATGAAATAACGACTAATTTTCGGCAAATTTTGTCAAACAAATCTCGAAAAAATGGCCAATTTCATTCCAAACCCGAAACAGAAGGCAGATTTCTTCTAAAGATAAAAAACGGCAAATTTCGCCCAAAAAAAATCGCGAAAAACGGCAGATTTTTTCAAAAAATTGCGGAAAAATGGCAGATTTCTTCAAAAAATTACGAAAAAAAAGGCAGATTTTTCAAAAATACTGCAAAACAATGGCAGATCTCTTCAAAAAAGTGCAGAAAAACGACAAATTTTGTCCGAAAATCGAGAAAAAACGGCAAAATTTGTCAAAAAAAATCGTGAAAAACGAAAAAATTCTTCAAAAAATTGCGAAAAAAAGACAAATTTTGTTTAAAAAGTGCTAAATAACGACTAATTTCCGGTAAATATTGTCAAAAAATTCGCGAAAAAATGGCTAATTTCATCCTAAAACCCGAAAAAACGGCAGATTTCTTCGAAAGATCGCGAAAAACGGTATATTTCGTCAATAAATCCCGAAAAATAAAAGATTTCGTCAAAATAATGCGAAAAAACGGAAATTTCGACAAAAAAAAAGCACAAAAAATATATATGAATGCCGGGAGAGAATTTTTCTGTTTTAAAACCTAATTTTCCAACTTCAAAATTGTTGTTGCTGCTCCAAAAACTGATTTTCCTGCCTCACAATCGGTTTTTATTGCTCCAAATCTTTCTGAGTGAATGTGACTCCTGAAAGCACCATTTCATTGCAAAGTACCCATTTACTCAACAAAAATATTCCTTTTTTCAGCAAAAAAGTCTTTTTCAATAAACCTGTTGTGCCCCATTTTAAAAGAAATGGAAACAATAGTGATACTTGTTATCTTCAACACTTAAATAAGCATTATTTTATAATTATATTTGTATCTTGCACATTTATTCTTTAAAAAGTACAGAAAATTTTTCTTAAATTAATATTGGTTTTAATTATTTATTATTATTAAAACAATTATTGGATTTCCTTTTTCTTGTGCAAATGAACAAGTTCAATTTTTGCATCGAAAATATGACTTATTATTAGTGGGGACCCGCATTTGTAGAAAAGGGACCCAGTATTTTAGATGTCCTGGGTCCCGGGGACCCAGGATTTTTCAAGTCCAACTGCATCAATGACACTAGCTACAATTCCACCACTCTGGCTAGAATCTGGAGAAAAATCGAAAAAAAAATTACATTAAACCCTACAGTCAGTTGAAATAAGTAATGGCAAATAAAATATCTAATAAATAATTTGATAGTTTTTCTTTACGTACTGTTTATTTATTTTTTAGCAAATTATATTTTACATTTTATTATTCTGAAAATTTTGGATAAATGCAAAGTAAGATTGATTTTTTTTCCAGAGAGTGTGTGTGTGGGTGAAGGAGACCACTCTAAGTGTTAAAATTATTTAATAGAGTTTTATGTAACGGACCAGTGCTGATGTCTGCGGACCAGTAAATTCTCATGCTTACTGGTCCTTGGGACCAGTGACTTTTTTTTAGGAATTCTAACGCTGTAATGTATATGAAGTTTTATATATGAATCTATATCATATATTTATTTATTATAGTGCTAGTAATCAAAAGATTGTTCATTAAGATTTTCAGGGTATCAATGTTTCATTATGTAGCACATTTTATTTATGAAATATAAGACACAGCTTTTTCTAAAAATGTTTAGATTTTAAAGAATTTCAATTTTCTACATAATTGATTGCATATTAAGTAATTATATTGGTTAGAATTACCTTTAAATCAAATTATTACTTATATATTCAAAAATGTTTACTTTTGTTCATAAATTTGCATGTATATGTAACAGGAAAACATATTAAAAAAACCGGTTTAAACCAAAAAAAAACCTGGTTTAAACCAAAAAAAACATGGATTTTGGGGGGTTTTTTAAAAAAAACCCGGTTTTTTACCAACCCTGATTTGCATAATATAAAATTACAATAATTATTTTTTTTTCTTTAAACAAGCATAACATTGAAATATTATTAAAATTAAAAATGAGAAATTATTCGGCCTGATACCGGATATTCGGTAAAACTTTGTATCGGATATCCGGTATTCGGCAAAAATCAACATCCGGTGCATCTCTAAATAAATAATAATATATAACAAACAATTAATAACTTGAAATTTGGCGTCGTTTTAAAAAATGCCAAATAATGTAGCTAAAAAAACTTTGAGTAGTAGTCTCAATTTTTGTTTAGATCAAGCCTTGTTTGTATAATATTGAAGAAAAGAAAATGTAATATTTACAAGAAAATATTGAAAGTAGCTTACTCGAAAAAACAAATACCATTTGGCAATAAAATACAAATTTTATCTGAATATCTTCTTTTTCTTTGAAAACTAGTTAATCAGGTATAAGTCATGTATAGTCACGGTGTCTAATGAAAAAAACACATTTGTTAGGACGAATTGTAGCAATGGGTCTTATTAATTTTCAATGAACTAAAAACATTGCCCGTGCCTACAAACGTAATGTAAACAAAGTTTTGAAAATGTAAATACTTCAAAAGAGGAAGACTAGCGTCTGCGTTAACATCAAATTCATCCGCGCAACTTCTGGTGCGCAGCTCTGTTGAGGAGAACTCGGGGGAGAGCTCGCACATTTCACCGAGGGACTTAGTTGAAATATGCGGATGAAGCCTCGGTTGAAGCAGCATTTGAACGGCGCGTTTATCTATTGTAGAGTTTTATAATGATCTTTATTAAATTAGTTAATAAAGATTAGTTATAAACATATAAAGATCAGTTGCTTTTTAAATTGTACTTACAATTAACTAAATAAAATTGAGTATAATTGATAATTAAAATATATTTTTTAAATTCATATAAGTTTTTTCAAAATAATTAAATGAATATTTATTAAAATACAATATCTCCTACACTTACACTAAATATAATTTTATGCTACATAAACATAATTTTATATAAAAGATTAGTAAATTCTATTAATTTGATATTTAAGTTTTCATTTTTTTTTTTTTTTTTTTTTTTTTTTTTTTTTTTAATCAAGCATTATTTTCATATATAAAAATCGGGATTAGTTTACTATTCTTTTACTAATTACTGATTCATCTGAAATTATAAAGATGTGGGGATTAGTGCAATTACAAATTTTCTTCTTTTCCTTATATTACTATTGCTATTTAGATATATAATTAATATTGATTTGAAATATACATAATTAATTAATATCAATCTTTAAATATATGTAGATAATATTAATATTTAACTGTGAATAATCTATATTAGATAATGTTATTATTTAAATATATATAATAAATATTTTTGTTTAATTGTATGTGTGTGTTACTGCACATGTATAATTTAGATGAATTAATGTATTATTTAAATATGTATAATTTATATTAAATAATAATATTTAAATACACATAATTTATACTATTATTTATTAAATATCTAATTGATATTAATACTTTTGTTTAAATATATGCAACTTACATTAATTAATATTATTTAAATATGTATAATGATATTAAATAATATTGTTTTTAAATACAGTCGAGTCTCTCTATAAAAAAAACTCTATCCAACGAATTTCTCTATTTAACGAATTTTTTTTTTAGGAACGGTCAATTTTTTCATGATTACATTGAAAATAATCTCCATATAAGGAAATATATATCTCCATTTAACGAATTTTTTCAAAAATATTCTTGTTCATAAAATATAAATGTTCAGAAAACGCTTCAAATTATTTATAATTTTTTTTTTCTTTTTTTCGTGATTTCTGGTTTAAATTTCATAGCTGCATTCCTCTACCTTATTCCTTATGTCCAAAAAAGGCATTCACCCCCCCCCCCCCCAAGAAAAACAAAATTTTTGCATGGTTACACTTGACATTGTTTTAGACAAGATGAGCATGTGTTCTTGGAAAAGATTGAAGCATTTGCTTGCTACTGGAGCGATTTGCAATTCTCACAAAGCATTCTAACATATAAAATTTTTTCATTGTCGTCTTGAAACTGTTGTTTGTTTCTTGGTTTGGATATTAAGGCAGGAATATAGAAGGGATTTCTGCAAGGGGGAAATTGCAGAAAAGGTCTTATTTTAGCATGTTTTCATCTACCTAAATTAATTCTCATTACTTTTATAGTGTAAAGTAAATGTTTGATGTTTGTGGCGACTCGGAACATTTTTTGTTGTGAGAGAAGATTTAAATGAAGAATTGTTACTAAATGTCATCTATGCTGGCGTTATCTTCTATTTTAAAGGCATTAAACTGCTTCTAGGATAAACATAACTCTCTTTGATTAAGTAATAATTTTCAAAATAATCAATAAGACATAGGGGAAAAAAAAGAAAGTGGCGAAAATGTTTGAGATTCTGGAAAAATTCCGTTCAATATTTCAAAAACTTAGATAAATATAATTTTAAATTTATAAAAAAAATTATTATAATTATTATATTTATTTATAAAAAACTTATTTATAAAAAAAAATATTTAAACAGCTCAAAAACAATTCTGTTTCAAAATTTAAACATTAAATGAAAAAGAAATTGCCGTTCGCTATTCAACGAATTTTTCTATCTAACGAATTTTTCTGTATAACAAATTTTTTGACTAAGTAGTGGATTTCGTTATATGGAGACTCGACTGTATATAATTAATTGATATTTTTACTTAAATACATATAATTTAGTGATGTATAAATTGATGATACACGTTTTAACAACAGTATTCAGTTTTTTATTTTTATTTTTATTTTTTAAATCTAAGTCTGATTTTAAATCAATGACCAAAAGTTTTGTGTCATCAAAATCTGATGTTACAATTACATTGTACAAAAGAGTTAAGATTTATTTTATATATATATATATATAATTTCGTCTTACATAGAAATAAGAATTAATACTAAATACTCTCTCGTGACAACGTTTCCTGCTTTTTATGTCCCTGAAAATTAATTTTAAATAACAAATCTGCAATATTTATACCCAACCGATGACTTGAATAAAAACAGAGTTCAGACAGAATCAGTCATCTCATTATTATTATATACCATACTATACAGAAAGAATGCTTTAGTTCATTTCTTAAATAGATATAAATTACATTTTTGAAGTAGTGTAACATCACTCAAATCTACCACAAACGATTTTTCTCCCATTGTCCCTATAAATGCTACACACTCAATTTTCACTAGGAAACATGCTGTAGTTATTTTCAATAACATGAACGAAATTTAAGTTTACGAGAATTACAGTACAGACTGACAAACTGAACTCATAGCTACTCTTTTCAAATGTGTTTGAAAGTATTAAATTAATTTTTCACTAGGGTCCTGTAGATAGATCCAATTCTGATGTCCTTTTAATAAAAAGTGTTCGACTTTATTCCAATGATTTAATAAATTTTTTGTAGTTTCTTTGAAAAACTTGTAAAATAATAAATAAAAGATTACGATAATTTATGCTCATTTGAAAAGAGAATGAAATAAAGCATAATTCAATGAAATTAAAACGTCACTATAAATTAAACAGGATAACAATCTGATGTGAGTAGTAAACAAGGCTTAGAAAATAGAAGTTTGTGTTTAAATCAAGTAAAAGAAAGAAAAAAATGAATTTTCAAATAAGTAAACTACTACACAAAATATTTTAATAAAAATCTTATATTGCTTCAGAGAGGTGTTACAAAAAAATAAAAGAAATCTAATGGATTTAATAGATTTACTACACAAAAGTAAGACAAATTAATTATTATGGAAAATTAATGCCTTAATTAATTAGTGAAAACTGCAAATAAAGTACAAGTTAGGGTCTTCAGATATAAAGTGCATATGTTTGTAAAGCAAGTAAAAGTTAAGAGTAATACAAATCCACTGTTTTAATTATTTTAACTATCCTTATATTTTAAAATCAATCGCAAAAAAAAAAAAAAAAAAAAAAAAAAAAAAAAAATCAGAACACGGTATAGAAATGTATAAACCTCTTGGTACCGATAATTAAAACAAATGAACTCAGTTTTGAATTTAAGGAGTGGTCCATGGGGACATCCCTCCCGGAGCAATGAAATGTCCCCCGCCCCCTCCGGAAATTTTCATTTTTTGGGTTTCCAATGGTCAAAAACTGCAATGTCCCCTACGGAACTAATGAAGCCCCTCCTGGAGAAAAGTGTCTGAATTCAACACTGAATGAACTACATTTTAAAAACAGTATTAAAATTTTCATGGCATAAATAGTGTTTATCATTGCAAAAATAATAGTACAACTAAAGATTGTATAGTCAACTCGAAGAATAGTTTCATATGTACAGATATTAAAACAAAACTAGCGTATGTACAGATATTAAAACAAACGGCCGTGTACCGTGCAAGTCAGATGTTCGTCAGCAAAACTGCTCCCTGCACGAAGCAAGAGTAAACAAACCGAGAAGCAAATCCTTTGAAGCAGACGAATTATTCCTAGCAGACCTGCGCGCCAGAAGTTGCGCGGATGAATTTGATGATAACGAAGACGCTAGTAAGAGGAAGCGATTAAACGGATCCGGATATCACATGACCGGAACGTAATTATTGCCATATTCTTGAATAAAAATTTCGGTGAAAAAAAATAAGAAAGTGGCTGCCTGTGCTATTTTCAAACATCTCAACACACTCAATTATTTGTCGATAGTCGATTTCGATTTCGGGACACGATATCGATTGTAATTTACAATTGTAGCAATAGCAAAGAGCAAGCAGCAATGGCGGAGTATCTTGCGTCGATTTTCGGCACAGAAAAAGACAAGTCAGTAAATAATTATTTGAATTTATAGTTTCAAATAATATTAATAAGTGTTTTTTTCTTATTCTTTCTTTTAGAGACTATTAATACTTGTTTGTCTTATTCAATTCAAAATTTGAAACCTAGGCTTAAAATGAACTTCCTTAAATTGTTTACATGTAATTTTAAGTATTTGAAGTTTCTGATCATAATTTATTTCAATGTCCAATTATGAATTGTGGCAGATAAAAGGCTTCATGCATTTGTCTTTATTTTTATATATCTTGACTGAAATTGCTTTTAGCTATGTTGAACGTTGATTTGGTTCGTCTAAACATCTGTTAAAAGAACTTGAAATTCAGTTGCTTATGAAATCTTTTGTTAGTAATATTAAATGCTATTAATTTTAAAGAATTTATCCATAAAGTTGATTTCTAGGTTGTTTACGAAGGTTGTCAAATTTGGTAGCGTGAATGTAACCTAAAATTGGCATCAAAGCGTACTCTTACTTTCAATTTGTTGCGGTGATGTTTTTGGTTCTCTATGAAGAGTTGTTTTGTTTTTTAAACTCTAATTATGTGTTTTAAACTTTAAAATGTAACACTTATCTAATAAAAGTTTGTACATTTTTGTTGAGCCGGCATTAGTGTTCGCTGAATAATAAAAAAACAATATCGTTCCCGATCGTCATTATTCATACTACGTTCATTTTATTTAAATTGGAATCTTTTACTCATTTCGTTTAAAATAATAACAATGGATAAATAAGAATGTTATCATAAACCGCATATGAGCATTTTCTAATTTATAGGGAAGAGTCTGAAGTAATGGGACACTTTCTACATTTTTGTATTATTTTAAAAAGGAAGTAATAGTAAATAAAAAAATGCTTAGCTAATAATTATAGAACTAAGCTATTTATATCCTTTGAAAAAAGTAAATAAACAACAGCCGGGTTATCATGTGAGGCATCAAATTGCCATTTTGTTGCAGTCACGCAGATGTGGTGCGTATGTGACATCTGTCCCAAAAATGTCTCTTGTTCTAGTATTCAGCCCATTTTATTTGTTTAAAATTTACTTGTAAAAGGTCTTGGTTATTAGTGTTGACTATAAGCTATTTTAGCAGGGTGCAATGTCCGGCGACCTTTATAATTTATATTTATGCTCTCGGCAGTTCTTTTAAACTTTTCTGATGCACCCAGCGTCCCTTTTTAACTCTTCCTATGCATCCCACAGAAATTCAATAGATCTCGAGAAAATATCACAAATACTAGGGAATTCTAAACAAACTCAAAGTATTTTTAGTAAACAAGATACAAGTGTATCCTTTTTCAAAAAAAGTGTATTTTTTTAATAGTGTTCCCTTTTCAAGAAAATGTACTCTTTTAAAAATAATGATCCCCTTTTGAAAAAATTATACATTTTTTTTTAGAATAGTATTCATATATTTAAAAAAATTCTGCCCGGCAGCAGTGTTTTTTCTAGAGTCAACATTAGTAAACAAAATAGAACAACAATAGACTCTCTTTAATCTGCAACTCTAAAATCTGCATGTATTTTCAAATGTAACAAATTAAACTGAAATCACATTTTTTTTTTTTTAAACTTTTTTGGCTATTACTGTTGATTAATTACTAAATAAAATTGCAGTTATTTTTATTAGCTTATATATTTATAGCAAAATATAGTGTAAATTATAATTGTTTATTTTTCTTTTATTTCTTTCCCCGTATTTCAACTTTTAGGTACTTGCGTATTAATGCCACTGCATCTACCGATTTGGCAGTTTTTAAATTCTGCTAATCTACACCTAAAATTTTTGCGACAAATCATAAAACAGCATTCTTTATTTGAAATCAAAATACTTTATTAAAAAACAAAGTAGTCAGTTGGATTTTAGTGGAAAATGGGTCGATATAGTTTAATGCAATTTAGTCTTTTTTTGTCAAATTCCAAATACGCATTTTCGTTGCATTAAAAAGGGCGTCAAAAAACAAAGAAACGAGGAATTCAAAAGATAACTGCGAGCGTGTGCGAACAACAAGATTTCTCATTGGCACATTAGCGCAACTTCTGCTGCGGTGGCGTTAATACGTAAGTACCAATTTTTATTTTGTCAATATTGCGTATGCATTTTAATATTAATTCTGGTTAATACAACTGAATTATAATTTTTTTGAGAAGAGCTATGAGTTTATTTAAAAAAAAATCATGATGTTATTAATATCAATAGATTATGAGACTTTTTCTTAGAAATTTTTTAATCATTCGAGTTAAGGGAGGAAGAATGTTGAGTAATACTATAAAACACTTCTCCTAAATTGTGTTAATTTTATAAATAAATTAATGACAAAAAAAATTCTTAAAGCACTGATTCCAGCATGAGTAATTTAATTTTCTTCTAGGGTTAATTGTTCTTTCTATTTTAAAATTGGAGCTTGTCGTCATGGGGATAGATGTTCTCGAATTCACAATAAACCTACCTTCAGTCAAGTAAGTATTCTATTTTTTAAACTTGTTTTCTTGTTTGAAAAAGTGAAATCTTTTTAATAAAAATGTTTTTCTTTTTATTTAGACTGTTTTGCTGCAAAACTTATACCACAATCCCCAAAATTCTGCCCAGTCAGCAGATGGCTCTCATTGCAAATTTTGTATGTATCATTTTGCTTCTGTTTAAAAAAGTTTTATAATGTTGCTCTCTAGAGTACTTATTTCTCAAATTATACGAATAAAGTTTTGTTTTAATTTTAGATATTTGTCACCCTGTCAGTCACACTCTCATTTTTAAAAACACCAACGGGAGGTCATAGATAAAAATGAAAATAAGCACTTACCACTCGACAATTAAGTGTGAAAAACTGGTGACTAAGAATGTGGAAAGTACCGGCTAAATGCAGGTTAAATAAATTTAATTAAGGTATTTTGTCAAAGAATCGTGGGGAAAAGACCTACAAATTTTGTCAAAAAATTGCAAAATAAACCCAAATTTTGTGAAAAGATCATGGAAAAGCATGAATTTTGTGTAAGTATCGCAAAAAGACATCGTCAAAGGATTGCAATTATCGTCAAAGAATTGCAAAAAACTGCAAATATTGTCACATAATCGCTAAAAAATGCAATTATCAACAGAAAATTGCAGAAAAAATGCAAATATTGGCAAAAAAAAAAAAAAAAACCACTAATTTTGTTAAAATAATCAACGAAAACAAACGCACATTTTTGACCAAAAATGAAAACTAACACAAAAAATCGTGTAGACAAATACGAAAATCATCATAACAAACGTGATTTTCTCCAGAAATCGTGAAAACGAATGCAATTTTCATCAAAAAACTTGAAAATGAACGCATATTTTGTCAAAAGAGTAAGAATGAATGCAAAAAATGCAAATTTTATCAAAGAAACACTTGAAAAAACTAACACCATCAAACAATCACGAACATAGTCAAAAATCGTAAAATCAAACACGACTTTTGCTAAAAAATAGCGAAAACGAACATGATTTTTGTCAAAAATCATGAAAATAAATGCAAAAACACAAATTTTATCTAACGAAAAACTAGTACCGTCAAAAAAAATCGTTATAACAAAAACAAACGCGAATACCATAAAAAATTCGTTATAATAAATGTAAACACCGTCAGAAAATCGCAATAGCGAGAAAGAAAACCGTCAATATTGTGAAAACAAACACAAATATCGTCAAAAATCATGAAAACAAATGCTATCTTTGTTAAAAAATCTTCAAAATGAATGCGATTTTCGTTAAAAAGTTGCAAAAACAAACACAATTTTCAGTAAAAAGCTACGAAAACGAATACAAAAGATCACAAAAAGAGGAAAAAACGCACATTGTGTCAAAGGTTTGTGAGTAAACATATAATATTAGTTTCATGACAGACACCCCCCCCCCCCCCATTTATTTTTTAGAAATTTTTTTGTGAATTTCAGTTTTTTTTTTTTTTGTCATACTTTAATTCTAGACAAATAATTATAAAAAAGAGAATAGGATTTTATTTACTTCGTTAGCTACACAAGTACCTAGGCATAGTTAGACTTATATAGCTAACTACAAATGCTTGTTATATATAACTTTGCTGTTATTTAATTTAAAATTTGAAAATAGATTGGAAATTAGCATCTCAAGTTTATTCCAAACAATATAAATTGAAATATTTTTATCTAGTTCATATATTACTTATTTATTCTAAACTTGTATATATCTTGTAATTAAATATTCAGTGACATAAATGTAGTTACTGGCTACTAAAGAAATTGTCACAAGCCAATAACTGGCTACTAAAAAAAAATCAATGTACCGGACTACCACTAAGCAAAATTCTTCATTTTCATCTTTAGTCACAGACCTGTGCCGAACGAAAATATCTGCTACAAATGAGGTATTTTGAATGTTTCTGCACCAAAATGGCCATTTTGTTTTTTCTCCAAAGAGTTTTCTTTTTCAGCTTTCAATGTTTAGAAGAGATTCTGTTCCGAATTTTCTGAAAAATTAAGGAAATAATTTCCAAGAATTAAATCATAAATCAGAAAATTCAGGCTTATAGGTGGAAACTGGGAAATTGAGTTAGTGGCCAGTAGACTCAGTTTTATTAATGGCCACTTTTTAAAATTAGCGGCCACTATAAAAGTTCAAATTCTCTTGACATTTTGGTAAACTATAATAGTTGCATACATAATTTTATATACAATAAATAAATAAAAAATAGAATGTTATTTGGAATATATCTAATAATTATTATTAACACAAGTGTGTTATTAACACACTTAGCTCATAAGTGAAATCTAAGCTGGTCCCAGTAGCAGAAAGTTATGGTTGTGTCTGCGACAGCAATGCAGCAGGATAAAAATTGTCTGTGGGAAGGCATGTTATAATTTTCTTATGTACATTATAAATATAGGTCTTAGTTCTTACTGATTAATGTTATAAAAATACAACTATATTCCAATTATAACATAACTTGAATAAGTAAATAGTAAAATTAACATTTTTTGAAGAATTAGATTAATAATGAATACATAAAGTGGTTCTTTAAGTTTGAAGTTAAGGCTAAATCTATTTAAAATTACATTGAAATATTGTGTACAGCTATTGAAAACAATGTATAGTTTCTTACCTTGCCTAAGTATTCAAATCTACACAGGAAATAAATACAATGATATTAAAGAAAAAAATCATTTATACTGTCACATGTGAAATAGTGATAAAATGAAGAAAACAATTCGAATTCCACTGAACAGTAGATGCTATACTGCCTCCTTAAATTCTCAAAACATTAATTACTTGTTAAATCATAAAAAAATGTTAAAATAAAATATTAAAATGTGCTAAAATTTTTTTTCAAAAAAAAAGGGACAAAAATCACTTAAAATATCAAATCTTAAATTTTATTCAAAAAGGCTGTACATTAAAAATTTAAAGTCACTATTTCTTTACCATAAAGTATATATGGTATAGTTTTATAGCAGTGATACCTTGAAAAACCAAGTAAATATTATGAAAAAGAAATAGAAAATTCAGAATGATAATTTTTATAAATGCACTTTATATGTATGCAAAGTTTTATTAAAATTTGCAGTGCTAATTTATGATCAAAAAACAAATTTTGATGCAGAAAAATCCGTTTTTGAAACTACAACAAGAACAATTTTGGGACAGCAAAATCAGTTTTTGGAGAAAGAAAGAAAAAAACAATTTTGTAGCAGCAAAAACTAGAATTCTGTAGCAGAAAATACACAACTTTTTTTTTTTGGTGCCCCTTTAGCGAAATTTCATTTTATTGTTATGATTGTTTGATGAAATATGCAGCTTTTCCGCGATATTTTAACGAAATTTACCATTTCTTTCACGATTTTTTGAAGAAATCTGCCCGTTTTTTGCTATCTTTTGACAAAATATGCCGTTTTTTGCTATTTTTGATGAAATATATCGTTTTTTCGTGATTTTTTGACAAAATCTGCCGGTTTTTTGCGATCTTTTGACGAAATCCGTCGTTTTTTCATAATTTTCTAACGAAATCTGCCATTTTTTTTTTTTCAATATTTTTTGACGAAATATTCTATTTTTATGCAATTTTTTTGACGAAATTAGCCTTTTTTTCACGATTTTTTAATGAAATTTACCATATTTTCGCGATTATTTGACGAAAACTGCCTCTGCTTCGCGATCTTTTGTCAAAGTCTGCAGTTTTTCTGCGATATTTTGATTAAATCTATCTTTTGTTGAAATCTACCTTTTTTTTTTTTATGATTTTTTTCGCAATCGTTTGATGGAATTTACCATTTTTTCGCGATTTTTTAAACGAAATTTATTGTTTTTTCATGACTTATTGATGAAATCTCTCGTTTTTTCGCGATCTTTTGACGAAATCTGTCGTTTTTTATGATCTTTTGACAAAAGATACCGTTTTTTTCAAGATTTTTTGACGAAAGATGCCATTTCTTACGTGATTTTTTTTATGAAATTTGAAAAATTTCACGATTTTTTAAGAAAATTTATTTTTTCGTGATCTTTTGACGAAATTTGCCATTTTTTCGCGATCATTTATCGGAATCTGCAGTTTTTTGATGAAATATGTCGTTTTTTCTCGCGGTCTTTGGATGAAATTCGCCGTTTTTTCGCGTCTTGTCCAATATTTTTGCCCCCAAATAATTTTTTCTTTTCTAAGTTGGCAAATTTGTCTGCAAGGATAAAAAATAAATCTGCAACGCGCGTCGCACACTTTCTGTTACTGGGAAGCTGGTGAGTGTATTTTGCAGGATTAAACAATAGTATTTCTTGAAGAAAAATAACTGCTGAGCATTTAGCAGGAGTCAAAATATTCAGACAGGCTACTTTTCTGCGGAAATGCGGAATTCCCCTTTTTCGGCGACGAATTTTATTATCCCTGGGATCAATGCAAATATCCATTAAAATTTGATGACATTTATATGTAAGGGGGGGGGGGTAACAATGAAATACAGCAAAAACACGAGTCAAACGGTGCTAAATCATGAAAATTTCTTCAAAGGATTGCAGAAAAAACGCAAATTTCTTCAGAGGATCGAAAAAAGAAACACTATAAAATCTTCAAACTATCGCGGAAAAAATACTATTTTCTACAGAGGATCGCGAGAAAAAACACTATTTTTGTTAAATGATCACGAACAAGACGCGATTTTCGTCAAAAAATTGCTGAGAAAACACTACTTTTGTGAACAGGTTGCGGAAAAATACTCTTTTGTCAAATAATCATGATAAATAATTGATATAAATAAATTTTATCAGAAGATCACGGAAAATGCTCTAATTTTGTAGAAAGATCGCAGAAAATACCCAAATTTTGTCGAAAGATTGCGGAAAATACGGAAATTTTAATGAAAGATCGCAGAAAATACTCATATGTCGAAAAAAGATCGCGGAAACCACACAAATTTTGACAAAAGATCGTGAAAAATACGCAGATTTTGACAAAAAATCATGGAAAATATGCACATTTTGACGAAAAATCATGGAAAATACGCAAATTTTTACAAAAAATTGCGGAAAACACGCATATTTTGATGAAAGATCACAGAAAACATGCATATTTTGACGTAAGATCGCAGAAAACATGCAAATTTTGACTTAAGATCGCAGAAAATACACATATGTTGACGAAAGATTGCGGAAAATACGCAAATTTTCACGAAAAATCATGGAAAATATGCAAATTTTTATGAAAAATTGCAGAAAATATGTATATTTTGACGAAAGATCATGGAAAATATGCAAATTTTGATGGAAGATCGCGGAAAATATGCAAATTTTGACGGAAGATCGCAAAAAATATGCATATTTTGACAGAAGATCGCAGAAAATTCGCATATGTTGACGAAAGATCGCAGAAAATACGTATGTTAACGAAAGATCGTGGAAAATACGCATATGTTGACGTAAGATCGCAGAAAATAAGCAAATTTTGACGAAAAAGCACAAATTTCGCTAAAGGGTTTTGGAGAATTGCAAATTTTATTAAAAAGGCTGTGGGAGAAAAAGTGTTAATTTCGTCTATTGGTCGCAGAAAAACGATAATTTCGTTAAAAAAATTGCAGAAAAATGCAGATTTCGCCAAAAGTATGTGAGGTTGTGAAAGTTCAGCTTTTTTCTTGCTGAGCCTGTAGCATGTCTGAATATTGGAGATACTGTAATATCCTTAAAGTCTGCTTACATTTAATGAGGAAGAAAGGAATAAATTGCTTGACATGCTTGTAGAATCCTGATGAATATATATTGCAGAATAAAATTATTTCTTGAAAAAATAATCCAACTGAAGAGCAAACACATGGTGAAATGCCGAAATATTGGAAATACGGCTAAGTGGTTGAAATCTGCTACCACCTGAAACGGAAAATAATCAGTTTGCTAGTTTTTGATTAAATTAAACATGCATGAAAAAAAACTATTTCACTTTGCGATCAGTAAGATTTTTTTTTATTTCCACTTAGCAAGTGGCAACTAAAGTGATGGTCAATTGCTGATTTTTTAATTGCCACTTTTACAACTTTAATTGCCATGTTGTGAGTAGCAACTGCTAATTTTCACCAATAATTCAGTCATAAAAAATATTGCAAATTTCGACAAATGGTCACCTAAAAAAACAATTTCATCAAAGAGTCGCAAGAAAAATGAAAATTTAGTCAGAGGATTGTGAAGAAACATAGTTTTGTCCAGGAATCATGAAAAAACTAATTTTGTCAAAGAATTTCAATAAAGCAACAAATTTCATCAAAAGATCTCAAAAACAGTGGCACCCCTCCAAACCCTCCAAAGGTAAAGGGAAAAAAATATGTAAAGTATTTATGAGATGATAGCTCTTTTTTCTATGTGTCTTCTAATAATGCTTCTTTATGTTGCCATTCTACCATCAAAAAGTGTATGAGTACATGCATAGAATTGAATCAAATTTTTTGTTTGTGGCAAGCAGGTCATTCTTCAGTTTTGAAATATTGTGCTGGAAGTGAATGCTGTTATAGCAATTGTTGTGCCATTTTTTAATATTGTACTACCTAAAAACATATGAAGTTATTCATAGAGTTGAATCAAACTTTTCTTGTAAGTGTTTGGCTATGGCTAGTTGGTTCACCCTAAATTTGAAAAAAATTGGTTGGAAGGAGGCACGGTCATAGCAATTTTGATGTCATTTTTAATATTGTACCACATAAAAGTATATGAAGTTTTGCATAGAATTGAACGAAATTTTTTGTGCATGTTTTTGGCTATGATCGGCAGATCTTCCTTGAATTTGGAAATTTTCTGTGGGGGGAAAAAAGGAGCATTGAGATAGCGTAGTGCTTTTTGTATCATTTTCTTGATTCTCTGTCATTCTATTGCACATTGGCTCGTGCAGAGACTGGAACTCGGATCCTGCTAAGCCGGCTATTTGCAAACAGCTAATGATAGCAAATAAGGAAAAACTATTGATTTCAATAAATATCACAATACACATTACTTCATTTTTACTCCCAATATATTAGCTAAAGCAGAAATTTAATATGAAAATCAAAGTTGGTTTGGTATTGAATTAATAATATTAAAGTATTAACATGTATAACTGTATTTTGAAATATTAAATGTATGTATGAGATAAAAGGAAGTTTTGGGATAGGCACATCCAACTAGTTTTGTGTGTGTGTTTGTGTAAAAAATTAATTGGACCTCATAAATATACAGTTCTTCCCAGCCAATTTCCAGGTGCTCAATTAGAGAAACAATTTGAATGAGATGACATTTGTATATGTTATTGGTGACTTGCATAAAATGGCATGCTTTTCTTATAGGTATTAAGAAAAAAATTATAGTTTTACCATGCAGTTAAAAAAAAAAAAAAAAAGACTTCAACAGGTTTTTCCTCATTAATGCATGCAACTTTAGAAAGTCTTTTTTTTACTGTGAGAATATACACTGGAAGTTGTCAAGAAAGTGATAACAGTGAAAAAAGTGACACATTTTTGATGATTAAAGCAGAATCGTGTTTGTTTCCAGTTTCTCCTAGTCAAACAATTGATATCCAGCATTCTGAATGGTCTAAATGTAATAAAATGTGAAACTTTAAACCATGATTTTTTAAATTACGAGTATACAGTTAGAGATTTCCTGAAGCAAGTATCTCTATGGGGGGGGGGGGAAGACAAGTGTCGCCAGCAAACCTATTGTTTTAGAAATATCTGTCAGAAAAATTATTTATCTTGAGATATCACATCTATTAGCTAATTTAAATGTGAAAACATAACTTTGCTTTGTTTAACTAATATAAAATAAAGAATTGTAACATAAAAGTGGATGTGATGCAAATACTTACAGCATCTGATACTTCACTTGCTGTTTTCTGCGATCTTTTGTCAAATTGCCTTTTTTGTTCGCTATCTTTTAATAAAAAATTGTATATACAGTCGAGTCTCTATATGACGAAATCCACCGTTCCAGTAAAAAATTCGTTATATAGAGAAATTCGATGTATAGAGAATGATGTTAAAAATCGTATTTAATGTGTGAAATTTGAACAAATATTATTTTTGATCTTTTGAATTAAGAATTTGAAATGTATAAAAGTAAATATTAACCTCACATTTTATTTCTTAATTATTTAAGCTGTTTCAAAAAAGAGAAGACATTTATTTGAAAGCTTAATGAAAATCAAATAAGGAAGACTTGCATTAATTTCAGACGAAGAAATCTGTAATTTTTGTTGCTTTGATTTTAAAATTGTTACGCTCTCAAAAAAATGCTGAAATTTTAGCAAGGAATGAAAAATTGTAGTTGACATTTTCCTCTATTTGAAGGCCTCTCTTATGTGCTTTTCATTGATTCCTCTCTTACATGTGTATCAATCCAATTGACTATGTTTTGAAAAGGATGTGGAAAGGTGTGTGGGAGGTGGGATGAATTCGTTGGATTTAAAGAACAAGAGAAGTAATAAAAAAAAAAAAACTCAGCACAGACGATAAATCAAAAATAAGCGATGGAAAATTGATTCCATATGATTTTGAAGCTTTTTAAAACTAAATGAATTAAGAAATGAAATGACCAATTTATGAAAAAATTCGTTGTATGGAGATAGATATTTCGCTATATAGAGACTGTTTTTAATGTGATCATGTGAAAAGGGGACCGTTCCTACTAAAAATTCATTATATAGAGAAATTCGATGTATGGAATTTCGATATAGAGAGACTCGACTGTATTTCGAGATTCTTTGACGAATGTAGAGTTTTGTATGCGATCCTTTGCCAAAATTTCTCTTTATTTCGTGATTCTTTGACAAATATTACTTTTTTACACAATAAGAAATTTATTTTTTCTGCAGTAAAAAATGTCTGAAAGTTGCACACAATTTTTTAAATTGATTTCTTTAGTGCAGACAAAAACTGTCTGCAAGAGATTTACTTGTCCGTGACATTTACAATGGCCCATGTCAATTCAATTTATTGATCCCAGAGAAAATATCACAAATTCTGGGAGACTCTAAACAAACAAGTGAAAATATTTTTGGTGAACAAAGAACAAGTGTGTCCTTATTTAAAAAAAAAAAAAAAAAAAAAAAAAAAAAAAAAAATCTCTTTTGGAAAAAATGTGTCTTTTTTTTAGAATAGTGTTCCTTTTTTAAAAAATGGTTGCCCAGCAGCCATTTTTTCCCCCCCTAGAGTCAACATAACCATGTTAGAGTAAATGTGTCAGAACTCTCCATTGCATGTTTTTATAGTCTGGATTATTATTGACTTTCTTAATAAAACCAATCAAGAGGCTGAAAATATTTCACAGCTCTGCTGTTTCTCAGTGGAAATCTTAATGAACATGCTAAGGGCTGGTTTCAATTAAGAAATTTATATATTTCTTATTTTCTTGCAATGATTGCATGCTTTTATTTTAATAGTAATAGAAAACTTTGAATTTTATTGACTAACATGTGAAAATACTCATCATAGGATGGTGGATAAAAATCATGATTTTTTGCTTAAAATTTGGAATAACTGATAAAAGTATTCATCAGCAATAAAGAAAATTGATCTGAAACAGTAAGTTTAAAGTATTATTTATGGTCATGTTTCTAGGGTTTTGACAACAAATTTGTGATCTAATGTAAATAAGATCAGTCTTATCTTAACCTTTTACAGGCCGAATTCAAATCGAGGTATATTTTAAATTATTTTTTTTGCACATTATGCCTTCTAATGCTTTAGTTAAGTGATATTAGACATTAACCCTTTAACTGCCAGGCCCGGCTTTTTCTGTTTCTAGAAATCATGTTTAAATGGCTGCTGACAAAAATATTTTAAACAGAATGTTATTTTGAATCATACATAGAAAGAAGTGAGTTAAGATATTATAGCATCAAACTGTGATTAATTAATATAAATAT
This sequence comes from Maratus speculifer, assembly GCA_964019185.1. Classification (NCBI taxonomy): domain Eukaryota; kingdom Metazoa; phylum Arthropoda; class Arachnida; order Araneae; family Salticidae; genus Maratus; species Maratus speculifer. Next base: position 216,686,105 of record OZ025289.1, read on the forward strand.
CTTGCAATTTATAAGCAATAATTAAAATCAACGTTTAACACGCAATAAATAAAAACATGCTACAGACGTATACGTTTCACGAGCACCAGGGCTCGCTTCCTCAGTGTACAAAAGGTAAAAATGTTTAAAAACAGAAAACCCCCCCCCAACTGACAGCAAGTCAGAATCCCAAAAGACCACAAACATAGTACCAAAATACCAACAAGCCTCAACAACCAATAAGATTAAACCGGAAATGAGGTGTTATGACATGATAAATCTAACCAGAAAGTTGAGATGTATGGTACACTTGAAAGATCATTAACCAAGGAGATTTTTACTTTATGTATATGGAGTGCTTCAAAAAAGTCTAAGTCTAGCGGAGTACTGCATTTTTGGATAATAGTAGCTGAGGTAAAATTAAAATTATGGCCCTCCTCCCAACAGTGAGAAGCAATAGAGGAATTCTTTAACTCTCTTCTTTTAACATAACCTATATATTCGACGATTCTTTTTCTGAGTTTACATTTTGTTTGTCCAATATAGGACAAACCACACTGACATTGTATATTGTAAATACCCCAATGATCCAGAGGAGAAATTTCTTTTAATTGAGAAAAGGTTAATTTATTGACTGGTTTAAATACTACTTTGAAATCATAATGTTTCAGAATATTTGAAATTTTAAAACTAATACTTTGATGAAACGTTAAAATAATTAGACTAGAATAAGAAACTGTTGCAGCAGAAGAATCTGGACCATCGAGATGTTTTTTAAAAATATGAGAGATTAATTTATTGATATATGATAAAACAGGGTGTGAAAATTCTAAAGATTTTAAGGTTCCCGGCTGGGAACCTACATGAAAAATATAGGTTCCCAGATGAAAATTGTAGGTTCCTGAAAATTTGTGTGAGTATTGTAACGAAATTTGCTGTTTTACCGAATTTTTTTAAACAAAATTTGGCATTCTTTCTTTGACGAAATCTGCCGTTTTACTGAATTTTTTTAAACAAAATTTGGCATTCTTTCTTTGACGAAATCTGCCGTTTTATTACGATGTTTTAACAAGACCTGACGTTTTTAAATTTTTTATTCTGAGATTTGATGTTTTTGCGATTTAAAAAAAAAAAAAAATGAAATTTGCATTGTTTCGCACGATCTTTTGATGAATTTTGGGGTATTTTCGTGATTTGTTGACAAAATCTGTTGTTGTTTCTCTATTTTTAAATAAAATTTTCTTTTTCTTTTTTTTTTTTTTTTTTACGAAGTTTGTAGTTTTTTATTATGTTTTAAAACAAAATGGACTTTTTTTTTTTTTTTTTTCAATTTCTTAACGAAATTTGCCGTTTTTTTTCGCCAATTTTTTACGAAATCTGCCGTTTTATCACGATGTTTTAAGAAAACCTGCCGTTCTATCACGATATTTTAACGAAATCTGTCGTTTTTCAATTTTTATTTTTTTAGGATATTTGCCGTTTTTGCGATTTTTTAATGTAATTTGCGTCATTTCGTACAATTTTTTTTTTTTTTTTTTTTAGATTTTTAGACGAAATTTGTTGTTTTTTCTCTATTTGGACGAAATTTGCTGTGTTTGAGATTTTTTTTTTTACGAAGTTTATTGTTTCGCATGATATTTTAAAACAAAATTTACTGTTTTTCACGATTTCTTAACGAAATTTGAACGAAATTTGCCATTTTTTCACGATTCTTTGACGAAATCTGCCGTTTTATCACGATGTTTTAACAAAAACAGCCGTTTTATCCCGATATTTTAACAAAATCTGCTGTTTTTCAATTTTTATTTTTTTAGGAGATTTGTCATTTTTGCGATTTTTTAATGAAATTTGCATTATTTTGTACGAAATCTGTTGTCTTTTCTCTATTTTTGGACAAAATTTGCCGTTTTTTGTGATTTTTTTTTTTTACAAAATTTGTTTTCTTTTTTTTTTTTTTTTTTTTTTTTAACGAGAATTGTTGCTTTTTTGCGATATCTTAACTATATTTGCTGTTTTTTAGTGATTTTTTGTTGAAATCTGACATTTTATCGTGATGTTTTAATGAAACCTATTGTTTTTCATTATTTTTTAAAATGAAATTTGCCGTTTTTTGCCATTTTTTAATGAAACTTTTTTTCGGTGATCCTTTGTTCAAATTCGGGCTTTTCCCGTAATATTTCGACAAAATTACACATCACACGGATCGCTTAAGAGCTTTTTTTTTGCGTCCCGCCTCCAATTTTTTGCTTGATTTACGCATTATACTTCGTCCGCGGCATCACAATCGGAGACGGCGAAAGATTAGGTTTCCGGCCGGGAACCTGAGTGATAAAATATGCATTCTCAGAAAGAATATCTGGATTCCTCGGGAACGCTATTTTTCGAACCCTGGATAAACTAAAGCCACGATCTATAGCAACTAATCTAATGTAATTTAACTCATCACTAAGAGAACTGTTATCTGAACAAATTAAGTGAGCTCTATTAATTAAATAAAGAAAAGCAGAAGCTTTTTGAGAAGGGGGTGACATGAATTAAAATGGGGGGGAGTGCGACAGCAAAGGGTTTACGTTAAACACGGGTATCAAATGAGGTTAATTGATGAGTAACTAAAACGTCAAGAAATGGCAATTTATTATCGTTTTCGACTTCATAAGTGAATTGAATGACTGGATCTATTTGATTTAAAATAGTCAAAATATTATCAACTGGAGAAACAGATGGGTCGATGAGTGCAAAAGAATCATCAACGTATCTGCAATAAAATGGGAAACTGATGAGATTAAACATTTTAACCTCAAAGTAATGCATATATAGATCAGCTAGGAAAGGACTAAGGGGGGTTACCCATAGCTAAACCATCAGACATGGAATAGAATTGGTTAGAAAATTTAAAAGTATTTTGTTTTAAACAAATGTTGAATAAATCAACAATAGGATTAATTTCGTGATCAGTGTAATGGAATTCTTTTAATATGAGAGTGAGGAATTGAATTGCACCAAGAACAGGAACATGTGTAAACAGAGATGTGACATCAAATGAAACCATTCTCAAAGAGGGGGAGGGGGTATAGTTCTTAATGAGATTTACAAAAGATCTTGCATTCTTAACAGTGTAAACATTGGATATTGAGAGAAAAGAAAAACGCTTAACCAGATATTTGACAAGTGGGTAGGAGGCCGAACCGACATTGGAAACAATCGGACGGAGAGGGACACCAATTTTGTGTGTTTTTGGTAAAGCATAAAAACGAGCAATGGAAGGAGTTAATGATATTTTTGTACGCTCATCAATGCAAGGAGAGGATTTCATAAGTTTTCTAGTATTTATTAAATCCTTTTTCTAAATGGGTCATTCCATATGAAATCAACCAAGCTTATAACCACACAGATATTCATGAAAATTGGTGCATTTGTAGAACATATAAAAATAGTGGTAATTTTTTTTAAAAGATTTTTTGTACTTCTGGTCTTTGATTTATAACTCATCAAAAATTTCAAAAAATGTCAAATTTCAAAATTTTTTTTTTTAACTTTTGTAACTCAGCTCCTAATTAAGGTACAGCCTTAATTTTAGTGTCATTTCAAAGCTTTTGAATTGCACTTTAATATGACATATAACTCGATATGTTAAAACAAATTTTTAATTATTTAAAAAAAAAAATTTAAATTTTTAAAGTAGTATTTTTAAAAATCTGAAAAAAATATATTTGTTGCAAAATGTGATAGTCTACAAATTCTGAAATTTTCATAGTGGGCCTAAAATAGACTCATAAGGAAAAATTACTTTAAGTAAACTGAGAACAAGAAAATAATGCATATACTCACTGGTTATATATTCAGTGTATTCATGAAATCGATTACAATTTTTGTATAAATTTTTTATTTACAGTTTCAGTTTTTTTCTTAAGCTAATATATTTGATTTTTCATAATAATCCATTTTTACAAACTATATTTCCCCTCTGCCCCGCTCCACCCCATTCCCTATCCCCAAAAAACCATAAAAAAAATTATTCACACAGTTTATAGTATTTTTTGCTTTATATTATTGAAAACAATGGTTTTCATTATATGGTTTCATGTTATGGTTTTACTATTAATGAGCTCATTCCTATTAATGAGCTACTATTTACGAGCTCACTGGCTATTCACACTAATTGTATATTACAGCCTTATTTTATTTTTATTTTTTTTAAGGAATAATGCCACTCGGAAAACAATATAAAGGGGTTTTGAACTCCCCCTTTATTCTTAACCATTGAACAACCAAAACTAATCAGGAATCAGCTTTATCATATAATAAACCTATATTCAAAATTTGAAGCAAATTGGATAATTCTGCATAAAAGTTCAATTATCTAATTTAAAGGAGGGAATCCCCTCCCCCTTTATATTCAACCATTAAATCCCAAAAAATATTCAAGGATCCGCCTTATCAGAAAGAGCCTATATCCAAATATGAAGCAAATCGAATAATTCTGTATAAAAACTCATTTATCTAATTTAAGGGGAGGTGGAGAGGCAATCGTCACCCTCATTTATCTTTAAAAAAAAAAAAAAAAAAACCCTCAAAAGTAATTAAGGTTGCGCCTTACCAGAATGAACTTATATCCAAAAATTGAAGCAAATTCGTAAATTCTGCGCAAAAACACCATTTACCTAAATTAAGGGGGTTACTTCCAATCCCCCCCTTATATTTAAACAAAGGATACCCAAAACTTATCTTCAAGGCACCTTACCAGAATGATCTTATATCGAAAATGTGAATGAAATCTAATAATTCTGCAAGAAAAACACATTTATTTAAATTAAGGGCTGATTAATCTCCCCAGTTCTCTCCTTATACTTATCCAATGAACTCCCAAAAACTAATCAGGGAAGCGCCTTATCAAAATAAACTTATATCCAAAATTTGAAGCAAATCTGATATTTTTAACTCTCAGCCTTTGATAGCCTGTGAGCTAAAAATTTTGTCTTTCAGGATCATAACTTTTATAATAGCTTCCTAGTTTATTTTAACATAATGATTTTTACCATATTAGGAACAGGGTTGTTAAATACCCGGGTTTTTTCAGAAAAAACCCAACCCACTGGGTTTTTTCAGGGTTTTTGGGGTTTTTTCAGGGTTTTTGGGGTTTTATCAGGATTTTTCGGGTTTTTTCAGGTTTTGGGGGGTTATGGGAGGTGGTTCAGAATGCTTGAAAAAAAAAAAAAAAATGTACTTATTACTAAATTTAAAGTAGCTAATTGATTACAAATATATATAAATCAATGACAGTAATCAAAATTATGCTTTGTTTTTAGATAAATTGATTATTAGTAATAATTTATAAAGTATTTTTTATTATTACTAAAAAATAGAATAAGCCAAGTAATTCTACATGTCTACATAATTAAATTAGGATTCTAAGCATATATGGTATTTTGTTATGAGTTTCTGTTGTATAACATAGAACGGATTACACACCAAAGTATTTTTTTAATGGGAAAAAATTTGTTTGTGTTACTTACACATGCTACAGAGATTAACTATTTCTTTTAAAAATTGTAATGGTATAATTAGGACATTTCTTTTCTTTGGGGTGGGAGGTGATGGTTATAAACTTTATGAGTGGTGTACTGATATTAAGAAATATATTACAATATATTATATGTGTAATATAAATACATTATATATGTAATTTAAAGTTGAAATTTTGAAAAAACCCACTTGGATTTTTTCCTGGGTTTTTTCAGGTGGGTTTTTTCAGAAAAAACCCACCCGGGTTTTCTGGGCTGGGCAAAATCATAACAACCCTGATTAGGAATCGTAATTTTGACCGAATACCGAATATTTGGCATACAGATAAACCGAATACAGAATATTCGTCCAGCTAAATACTCCAATATTTTAGGTTTAAAAAATATTTAAAAGTTAAATTTAAAAGTAGTTTTACATCGTATTTTAACACAAATATCTCCATTTTCACGAACAGGGCCTTTTCACAAGCAAGTCTGCTCTTTTCTTTGACAGATGAAACAATAAAAAAAGCAAAATTATACAGGTTTATACCAAAATAAATTATCGATTGTTTTACTTACATTTAATTCTGTAGTTGACAAGGAAGTTATTATAGTTAAATTCTGCTATGGTATTGATTCACATAGAATCACAGATTAGAAATACATACAAAAAAAAAAAAAAAAAAAAAAAAAAAGTTTACATAATTTTTTAATAATTCTTATAGGTATTTCAATTTCGCATAAGTATTTACATCCCGTTTTGTATAAGTAAACTCTCATTAACTATAACTGTTATTTTTATTTATTTAGCCTATGTGTGTGCATGAGAGAAAAAAATATTGATATGATAAGGTTTAATGTATGCATTGCACATTATTGTTTCTTATGAGGAAGTTAGTCTTGTTTGTTTCTCCATAAAGATTAATTTCATCATTTCTTTTATCTCCAGAAAGCTTGTCATAGAAACATATCAATCAACTCATATTTTGAAAAACTAAGTTCAACAATTTAATTTATCCTTATGTTTATGATGGATAATTTTTTTAATTATTTCATATCAATCACTATTGTTTTTATTAACTTTGTTCTGTAACTGTAGTAAGCTTGCATCTATTCTTGAGAACATTTTTCATCTCATGGCTCATAATCAAAATTCTTCTGATTGTACAACTTATTTCTTTTTCTTGCAATATAAGTAGGTTTGGTGAGCATAAAACAAAATAATTGTTTTTTAAATTATTGGTACTACACTAGCTATGTTATCTGTTCTCAACACCCATAAATTTTTACCTGCTGTTTTGCACAAATACTATAATCAGCTTTTGAAAAATGTTAATTTCAAAATAATTACTGGAAAAGTATCTACTTTATACAAAACTGAAACTGTAAATTAAAAAGTTTAACTGATTTCAAGAATGCAGTGAATACATAACCAGTGAGTATATGCATTATTTTCTTGTTCTCAATTCACTTAAAATAATTTTTCCCTATGAACCCATTTTAGGCCCACTATGAAAATTTCAGAATTTGTAGATTATCACATTTTGCAACAGATATATTTTTTTCAGATTTTTAAAAATACTACTTTTTAAAATTTAAAAATTTATTTTACCATATTAAGTTATATGTCATATTAAAGTACAAATCAAAAGCTTTCAAATGACACAAAATTTAAGACTGTACCTTAATTAGCAGCTGAGTTACAAAAATTCAAAAAATTTAAATTTTCAAATTTTTGACGTTTTTTGAAATTTTTGATGAGCTATAAATCAAAGACCCAAGGTCCAAAAAATGTAAAAAAAATAATTTATCGCATTTCTTATATGTTCTAATAGTGGACCAATTTTCATAGAAATCTGTGGGGGTCAGGTCAGAAAATGTATTTTTTCAGTTGATTTGACACTGAATGCCCCAAATAAACAGCTTTGTCTTGTATTACTATTTGGCCCCCCCTTGTCAGCTTTGGAGATAATAATGTCATCGTTAGATTTCATAGAATATAAAACTTCCTTTTGATCCTTAGTCATATTTGGTTTAAATTTCATTGTATTATGTTCCACTGTGTTTTTAATGAGAACTCTGATAGAATCTTTTTGGGTGCTTGAAAGTTTCTCTGCTTTTCATAAACTTTCGTTAGTAAAGAAACTTTCAAATTTAATCCCACCTACTCCTACCCCCCCTCCACAACTTACAAAGGTCAATAGTAATGCTATTGTTAACCTTTCTAATGTACAGCTGTCGCCTACACAGGAGAATAACTTAACCATAACTTTTCTTTTAGTAAACAACCAAACTTGTCCAATTTAATTGTTCCTGTTGAAAGATGTTTTAAGTTTTGTAAACTTTCAAGCTCCCAAAAAGATTCTATCAGAGTTCTCATTAAAAACACAGTAGAACATAATACAATGATATTTAAACCAAATATGACTAAGGATCAAAAGGAAGTTTTATATTCTATGAAATCTAACGATGACATTATTATCTCCAAAGCTGACAAGGGGGGCCAAAAAGTAATACAAGACAAATCTGTTTATTTAGAAAAAGTACATGATCTCTTACAGTCTGGTCCTTATATTAAATAAAATCGTGATCCGTCTGAAAATGATTTAATAAATACTAGAAAACTTATCCAGGGTTCGCACAGACTCCTTGGACTCCTTAGAAACTACTTAGAAATGAAAACGTTCCCAAGTAGTACTTAGAACTACTTAGATAAACAAAATACTCCTTAGAAACTCCTTAAATTGTATTGCGGTCGGGGATGCTGCAGACGCGCTATAGTGCGTAAAATACGCAAAAAATCGGCGACGGGACGCAGAAAAATAGTTCTTACGCGTCCCGTAAAACGCGTAATTTCGTAAAAAAAATTGCAAAAATGGCAAATTTCGTTAAAAAAATTGCAAAATAACAACTATTTTTCGATAAATTTCGTCAAAGAATTCGCAAAAAATGGCTAATTTCCTCATAAAATTTCGAAAAAACGGCAGATTTCCTCAAAAAATTGCGAAAAAACGACAAATTTCGTGTAAAAATCGCGATAAAACTGCAAATTTTGTCGAAAAATTCGGAAAATACAGCATATTTTGCCAAAAAAATTCGCTAAAACGACAGGTTTCGTCAAAATTTTCGAAAAAATGGCAAATTTCGTAAAAAATTTGCACAAAATGGCTAATTTTGTCACAAATCACGAAAAAACGGCAAATTTTCTAAAAAAGTTGCGAAAAAACGACCGATTTTGTCAAAAAAATTGCGATAAAGCGACAGATTTCGTCAAAAAATCGCGATTAAACGATAGATTTCGTCAAAAAATCTAAAAAAAAATAGATTTATTCAAAAGATTCGCGAAAAAATGGCTAATTTGGTCACAAAATCTCGAAAAATAGTAGATATCCTCAAAAATTTGCGAAAAAACGATAAACTTCGCCTCAAAATCGCGGAAAACGGCAAATTTCGTCAGAAGATCGTGTAAAAACTCAAATTTTGTCAAACAGGCATGGGAAAAAAAAAAAAAACGTTAATGCTGGAAGTGAATTTTTCTGTTCCAAAAACTAATTTTTTTTTTTTTTTTTTTTTTTTTTTTTTTTTTTTTTTTTTGCTGTTCCAAAAACGGATTTTCCTGCTTCACAATCTGTTTCTGACTTCTCCAAGTCTTTCTGAGTAAATGTGACTCAGAAAAACACCCATTCATTAAATAAAAAGTTTCATCAGTTTACTCCTCAACAAAAGTATTCTTTTTTTTCAGAAAAAATGTCTTTTTCAATAAATCAGTCTTCTCCCTTTTTTAAAAAAAAGAAATGCAAACAATAGTGATACTTGTTATCTTCTACATTCAAATGTTCAATATTTTATAGTTAAATTTGTATCTTGCACATTTATTTTTAAACAAGTAAAGAAAATTTCTCTTAATAGTTTAAACAAAAAATATTGGTTTTAATTATTTATTTATTATTAAAACAATGATTATTGCATTTTATTTTTCATTTGCAAATGAACGAGTTCAATTTTTCATCTAAAATGACTTATTAGTGGGAAGCCACTTTTGATAAAAAAGGACCCAGAATTTTAGAATTCCCGGGGACCCAGGATTTTTCACGTTAAGTGGCGGTTTTGCATGCAAACAATATTGCTCAAAAGAAAAAAAAAAAAAATGCAATTGTAAAGCGCACGGTAAATCCTGTATGCACATCATTCATCAGAAGCACAGCAGTGACTGGTTGGGATCATACTAATAGCCACTTAGCCACCAAAGTGATTTAGTTTTCATGGCCGTAAGAGAAAGAAAAGTCAAAAGAATAATCCAGATACACCTCTAAGCTTCTAATTTCAAAAAGTGATTACACTGTTTAATTCCTTCACAGCTAGATATACAACTTGGATTTCTTCTTCATAATACGATTTATCATGCTCAATTTTGTTGATAACGATGGATTCAGGGGCGATTCTCGTCCGAAATTTCCGAAAATTTAAGGCATCCTTTTCCGAAAATTTGAAATTGGGTAATCAGTTTCGCATAGTTGCCAACTTGTACGGTTTTCCACGCGAAAAAACAATCGCGGAGACATGCAAATTTCGTGAAAGCATTGCCGAAAAAGCGCACATTTCGTCAATATTTCGTGGAAAAACAACGATTTCGTCAATGTTTTTGTCCACGAACTTTGTCAAAAGATCGTTGAAAAATGCGAATTTCCTGTGCGGATCACGGTTAAAACGGCAATTTCACCAAATATCGCAGATAAAAATGCTAATTTCATTAAAAGATCGCAGGAAAAAACGCTGTTTTCAATAAAAGATCGCTTACAAATATTTAGTCAAAAAATCAAAAAAAAAAAAAATCAAAAGATTACGGAATAAACGCCGATTTCGTCAAAACATCGTGGGTATAAAATGCTGATTTCCAGAAAAGATCGTGTAAAAATGCAAATTTTGTCTAAAAATCGTCAAAAAAATTTCGATTTCATAAAAAAAACCACGGAAAAACTGCTGATTTCGTCAAAAGATCTCAGAAAAACTGCCAATTTGGACAAAAGATCTCAGTAAAATATCACAGAGAAATCGCTGATTTCATCTGAAAATCGCGGATGGGTAACTCGCGGAATCTCTGGGGAATTGGGGTTGTGCAAGTGCATACCACATAAATAACAATAAAAGTGACAAATCCTTAAATTTTTTCGGACTCCTTGGATTTTTTCTTCCGAATTCTGTATGAACCCTGCTTATCAAATCCTCTCCTTGCATTGATGACAGTACAAAAATATCATTAACTCCTTCCATTGCTAACTGTAGTCGTTTTTATGCTTTACCAAAAGTACACAAAATTGGTGTCCCTCTCCGTCCGATTGTTTCCAATATCGGTTCGGCCTCCTACCCGCTTGCCAAATATCTGGTTAAGCGTTTTTCTTTTCTCTCAATATCCAATGTTTACACTGTTGAGAATTCAAGCTCTTTTGTAAATCTCATTAAGAACTATACCCCCTCCCCTTCTTTGAGAATGGTTTCATTTGATGTCACATCTCTGTTTACACATGTTCATGTTCTTGGTGCAATTCAATGCCTCACTCTCAGATTAAAAGAATTCCATTGCAACTGATCACGAAATTAATCATTTTGTTGATTTATTCAACATTTGTTTAAAACAAAATACTTTTAAATTTTCTAACCAATTCTATTCCATGTCTGATGGTTTGGCTATGGGTAACCTCCTTAGTTCTTTCCTAGCTGATCTATATATGCATTACTTTGAGGTTAAAATGTTTAATCTCATCAGTTTCTCATTTTATTGCTGGTACGTTGATGATTTTTTTGCACTCATCGACCCATCTGTTTCTCCTGTTGATAATATTTTGACTATTTTAAATCAAATAGATCCAGTCATTCAATTCACTTATGAAGTTGAAAACGATAATAAATTGCCATTTCTTGATGTTTTAGTTACTCGTCAATTAACCTCATTTGATACCAGTGTTTACCGTAAACCCTTTGCTGTCGCACCCCCCCCCCCCCCATTTTAATTCATGTCACCCCCTTCTCAAAAAGCTTCTGCTTTTCTTTATTTAATTAATAGAGCTCACTTAATTTGTTCAGATAACAGTTCTCTTAGTGATGAGTTAAATTACATTAGATCAGTTGCTATAGATCGTGGCTTTAGTTTATCATATATCAATAAATTAATTTCTCATAGTTTTAATAAACATCTCAATGGTCCAGATTTTTCTGCTACACCAGTTTCTTATTCTAGTCTAATTATTTTACCATTTCACCAAAGCATTAGTTTTAAAGTTGCAAACATTTTGAAACATTGATTTCAAAGTTGTATTTAAACCAGTCAATAAATTAACCTTTTCTCAATTAAAAGATCAAATTTCTCCTGGATAATTGGGGTATTTACAATATACAATGTCAGTGTGGTTTGTCCTATATTGGACAAACAAAACGTAAACTCAGAAAAAGAGTCGCCGAACATATAGGTTATGTTAAAAGAAAAGAGTTAAAGAATTCCTCTATTGCTTCTCATTGTTGGGAGGAGGGCCATAATTTTAATTTTACCTCAGCTACTATAATCCAAAAATGCACTACTCCGCTAGACTTAGACTTTTTTGAAGCACTCCATATACATAAAGTAAAAAACTCCTTGGTTAATGATCTTTCAAGTGTACCGTACATCTCAACTTTCTGGTTAGATTTATTATGTCATAACATCTCATTTCCGGTTTAATCTTATTGGTTGCTGAGGCTTGTTGGTATTTTAGTACTATGTTTTGTGGTCTTTTGGGATTCTGACTTGCTGTCAGTTGGGGGCTTTTCGGTTTTTAAACATTTTTACCCTTTGTACACTGAGGAAGCGAATCCTGATGCTCGTGAAACGTATACGTCTGTAGCATGTTTTTATTTATTGTGTGTTAAACATTGATTTTAATTATTGTAATCTTCCACACAAGGTTTTAGCTATTAATTTATAAGCATTCTCATAAAAATATATGAAAACCCTTGGACGGTGAAAGGGTTAATATGTTGGTGGCTGTGCATATATAATGTTATCAAATTTTTGATAATTTTGTACTCCCTTCTGATATTACACGTTATCATCTCTCGACCCTCCCTCCCTCCCTCCCCAAATAATATCATTATCAAAGTCTAAATTTTTTTTATGATTTTAGAATTTCTTTCTTTTGTATGGAATGATATACAAAACTGGTTGCATGATTTATTGATTCAAATGAAAAGAATCAATAAATTATTAATTTATATTAACACTAAAAAAACAGTTACTATTTAAAAGTATTTTAATAATAGCTTTTTGTTACATAATGCATTCAACAGCGGTACTGTCTTGTTGCACTTACCCTGCACGGAGTAAGCAGTGGGGATATATAAATTGTTAACAAAGTAAGCAGTAGACAACATACTTTCTCTTTTATTTATTAGTGAACACAAGCTTTAATACAAATTTACGTCAGATATAGTTTCTCGAACAGTGATTATATATGCACACACATATGACAAGAGAATATGAATGTCAAACGTTGAAGTATTTCTAATTTCCGAATTAGATGATTTTATAATAATCTATTGATTTTAATTATATTTTCATAAAAATAGATAAAACTGAAAAAATAACATATTATTTTAAACAAAGACTGTTACAAACAAAAAGAGAAAATTTTGGTTGGATAAAAAATTATTCGAACAGTGATTATATATGCACACACATATGACAAGAGAATAGGAATGTCAAACGTTGAAGTATTTCTAATTTCTGAATTAGATGATTTTATAATAATCTATTGATTTTAATTATATTTTCATAAAAATAGATAAAACTGAAAAAATAACATATTATTTTAAACAAAGACTGTTACAAACAAAAAGAGAAAATTTTGGTTGGATAAAAAATTATATCAATATCAAAAGGCATACCCCCCTTCCCCCTGGAGATATCCTACGATATTATGTGCCAGACCCCCTCCCCCTAAAATGATAACATATTTGTACAGCCCCTTGGGAAAAAATTTTATATGCAGTTTTCAAGATATTCCCAATTGGAACATTGATCACTTTTGGTGATCATTTTCCGGTGGATATTGGTCATTTTTATGGTTTTCAGTACATTTCTCTATTGTTGATAAAAATGTAATTTCTATTTCATAAAATCTATTTTAAAAAAATTATTTAAAAAAAATCATTTTTGTGATTGGTCATTTTCTGGTGGTCATTTTTAAGACTCTCTGTACATTTCTATATTTATGAAAGGAATGTAATTTCTATTTAAAAAAAAACAAGTCATCTTTTTACTATTTCTGCTAATTTTTTCAAGTCAGTTTTGATAGAATTTAGTTTTTACTAAATTTTTAATTTTATGTTCCCAGTTAGGAACATAAGCCTGTAAAAGGATACAAATACAATACAATACAAATTGCTTTTATTGACTAGTGCTGTGAGAAATATAAAAATGTTTGGTACTTTTTCCATTAGCACCGTTCCAAAATGGATGCTAATGCACACCATTTATTTTAAACTTTATCATCCAAAGGATATTTATTGCAAACCATGCCAAACTTATTAATTTACTATTAATTGAACATGAATCAATTTTTTGTTATTTAATTGTAACCATTTCTAATTTCTTCTTTTTCAAATTAAAAATATTTGTTATTAAATTATAACTGTACAATATGATATAAAGAAGACATATTCATTTTGCTTATTTATAACATATTTTTTTTTCTTTTTTAGTGACCAATTTGACTGAAGAAGAAGTGCAAGAACATTTTGACAACTTTTTTGAAGATGTATTTGTTGAATTAGAAGATAAGGTATGTAAAGGAGAGGAGGGGGATATATATATATTTTATTATTATTAAAAATATAATTTTTTTAATAATAAAAAATAATTTTTTATTATTTAAAGTTAAATTTTCTATGTTTGTCATTTTTATTTTTGCTGTGTAAGATACTAAATAGCTATAGCTGCCAGCCAGCATCAACATTTATCTCTCTATTTGTGTGTAAACTTTATATTAAAAGATGGCTTTAATGAATTGATTAATTTTTGTATCTTACTATTTTATGGTATGATAAAACCTTTTGCTAATAGTCCAAGAACCGACTACAAAAAACCCCTAAGTCATCAAGCACAAGAAAAAAATGTTTATATTATAGAAGAGTAGTCATAGGGGAATCTAATGATCCATGTCTGCCAGAAGTGAAGTAGTGCATAAGCCAAAAATTAATACCACTATTGGCTCACTCGTAGGTCTATCATTATGTTTGCCATCCAATCAAAAATATGAAAACACAGAAAACTGGGTGCAGGAAAACATAATGCTAAGCCTACGAGTCAACCACTAGTGGTATTCATTTTTGGCTTATGCACCACTTTGCTTCCGGCAGATATGTATTATTGAATTCCCCTATAAGTACTCTTCCATAATATAAAGGTTTTTTTTTTTTTTTGTGCTTGATCACTTAGGGTTTTGCGTGGTCGGCTCTTTGATCTATAAGTCATATGTTTGAGAATTCAATTGGTGGATCATTTTTGGATCAATGTATTAGTGGGGATGTTGGTTGAAGCAGTTATTAAGATGCCACACTACTGATTGAAAAAGACCCGGATGATAATGTGAAGTCTATTGGGACTTTTTTTTTTTTCTTTTTTTCAAATATTGCACTCAAATTTTAATATTTTGATGTGATTTATTTTATTTATTTATTTATTTATTATTATTATTATTATTTTTTTTTTTTTTTTTTTTGCATAAGGTAGTTGAGGTCGATCCACAACCAGCTTAGTTTCTACTTTTTCGATTTTGGTGTCAGATTTTTTTTTTTAAATGCTTTACCTTTCAGAACTGGTTATGAAACTGAAACTATCCTAATATAAAAGAATATAATCAAAATCAAAAAAGTAAAAGCGAGGTCGGTTGTGGATTGTCCTTAGCTATCCTATTAAAAAAAAAAATCGCATCAAAATATTAAAATTTGAGCAAGATATTAGAAAAGAACGCCCCCATAGACTTTATATTGTCATACAGGTCTTTTTCTATCAGTAGTGTGGGTTCTTAAGTTGTTGAACTGTTTGCTAGATCAAATGTTTAAGAAAATTCTATTAGTGGGTCTTTTTTGGATCAGTACTGACTGGATCAATAAAATGTGAACTTTGTTAAAATTTCACAAAGAAAATTCATGCTTCTATCAAATGATTGCAAAGAAAAAAAGAATCTAAAATCCTGTCAAAGGATCACTGAAAAAGTGAGAATTTCTGTTAAAAGATCACTGAAGGAATGCCAATTACATCAAAGTATCACCAAAAAACTAAATTTCATTGAAGGATTGAAAAAGAAAAAGTTAAAGGACAGCTAAAAAATGCATAACTAACATCTGAGAGGATGTTATCCCTAACCCTTCAAATAACAATTCAAATAGTAACTTTTTGTCGCTGGTAATTTGTAAAATCTGTTTAAGCTTAAACACATACATGCTAAACAAAAAAAAAAAAAAAAAAAAAAAAAAAAAACAGAATTATGCAATTAGTTCTATTTTGTAATGCATACAAATACAATCATAAGAATAGTTATGTCTGCAATCTACATTAACCGTGAAGCCAGTACTTCATCTAAGAAAAAAATTGGGATCTTAAATAGGTTAGTAAAATGATCTTTGATATAATGGTGTTTCATGCATTCATATGAAGTAAAGTAAAAACTGAACAATATGTTGTATTAACCGAGGTTGATTTGAGACCTATTTTAGGGCCAAGAAGATATGAGTGCCAGGCCAATGTTATACACTATCTACCAAAAAGTATTTGTACACTTTCAGTTTTTGACATTTTGTCAAATATTTAAAAATATACTGGTCGGATTCTTCTGGAACTTCAGAAATATAAAGATTATGTTTCACTTTATATTTATTTACATTCATTTGTTAAGCGGGTAATTAGGGGGCCGGCAAAAAAACAAAGAATGATAGAAATATTTGGGATCGCCCTGTACATGAAAATGCACGAAACGACTTATCGCTTTAGAAAACAAATATATGAATACAGTAGAATATGTACACTAATTTTTGTGAGAATAGCATGTATATTTATGGCAATAGAGCGATTTTTTTGAAAAATTAAAAAAATTCTGGTATGTTTTTTGTTTATATCATGCTGGGTTTTTGACCAAATTTAACGCAAATTTCAGAAAAATTGGCAAAATGCAGTAGAAAAAATGTAGCGCAATTGGAATATAAATATATTAAATATTTTATGAAATATGAGTAGTTGTATAACATAATTTTTATCTGCGCATGCGCAAACTAGAAAAATATTTTTTTTTACATCATTTAATAGTCAATTCTATGGAGTGACTTATAAAAAAAAATCCAATCAAATATCGTGAAAATTCAAAAAGATATCATTATTTTAGTGAGATGTTTTTACTCTGCTCTCTAAAAACGGCTGAATCTTAAGGGATTCTCCACAAATTGACATTTTTTAATAACTGACTTAAAAAAAAACTAGTATTGAATTAATACAATATCTAATACAATATTGCTGCTAATAAGTACTTGACAATTGTGATAAAAAAGAAAAAGAGCTTTATTCATATTCAGGGCCAAAACTAAGAGAGGGTTGGGGGAAAAGGGCATGTGCCCCGGGCGCTAGGATGAAAGTGTCCCAAATGTACATTTTGTTTGGCGATTTTTTCCATGTCTATGTTTAGCATGATATTGTCAAAATCGTCCCATTCAAAGCATTTCTCCTATACCAAAGCATAGAAGAATCTAATGATGATGGCATAAAGATCCCGCATAAAGCAGATTTTTTTTTTTCGTTTTGATTCGGTTTCACGATTTTAAGGTATCATTTTTTTTAAACAAAGCAGACTACTTTAATCAATATTACATATTTTAAGTTTTAAAATAAGTCGGCTATTAATAAATTAGAAAATTTTTCTTTTCAAATACTTTTGCAGATGCTTTGCAAAGAAGAAAAGGGAGGGGGGGGGAGTTCACCAAAATTCATTGAAATATAAATATATTAAATATTTTCTAAAATGTTCTATGTCATGCAATATTTTCAACCAAATATAAAGCCACATTCAGAAAAATTCGCAAAATGTAGTAGAAAGAATAAGGTGCTATTGAAATATAAATATATTAAAAGTTTTCTAAAATATGAGTATTTGTATGAAATGAAATATTTTTTAATCAGCATATGCATGAACGATAAAATTTATCATTTTACATAATTTAATATTCAACTCTATGGAGCTACCCATAAAAAAATCCGATCGAATTTCGTGGAAATTTAGAAAGTTATTGTGGATAGGAGTGAACTGATTTTCAATTGGTCTCTGAAAGCAGTTGAATGACGTCAGATTTTACGCAAATTGCCATATCTCCATTTACGTTTTTTACTGGTGATTTACTTCTTTTCTTAGATAATTACCAGAACAAACCTATTTTAGGATAAAAAATAATTATAAAAAATCGAAGCATTTGTGACAAATCTACCCATTGATACATAATTGATAATGGCTCTTATGCAAATGCCGATATCTGCAATCTTGAAATTCGTCAAGTTCTCCACTGTTAAATGTGGTGTCGAAAACAACACTGACATCAATCGCATGCATGATGCCAAGAAGAACAGAGCTGTCTGATTTTGAGAAAGGTGTGATCATCGGGTACCACCGAAATGGCCGATCTTTAATCGACATATCTAGCGAGCTTAATTACCCCAAAACGACTGTGGCTTATGTGATTAGAAAATGGAAGCTGAATGGTGATTGTCAGAATGTGGCCAGAGTAGGCAGACCGATGAAACTGGGAGATAGAGACCTAGGGGTTCTGTCTAGAGAAATTCGGAAGAACCGCAACCAACCAATGTTACACATACGCCAAGAATTTCAACAAGCTTCAGGATGTGTTGTTTCCATGAATACCATCCGTAAGGAAGCACATCTGCTTAATTTTTATGGCCGTGCTGCCCCCATAAGCCTTTAATCACCAAGTCCAACCGCGCAGCTCGGTTAAGTTGGTGCAAAACACGCCAGCAATGGACTGTACAGCAATGGAAACAGGTTCTCTGGAGTGATGAATCAAGGTTCACCCTCTACCGTTCTGATGGTAGAGTCTGGGTCTGGCGTCTGCCTGGAGAACGCCTCCTACCAGAATGTATTGTGCCCACAGTTAAATTTGGCGGAGGGGGAATTATGTTCGGGAGGGGGAATTATTTTCCTGGTTCGGACTAGGACCCTTGGTCCCAATTCATGGTAAGCTCAATGCCGATGCCTACTGTAATATACTGGTCAACATTGTATTTCCTACGTTGTGGCAATACTATGTTATTTCCAGGATGATAACGCAAGCTGCCATGTAGCGAGGTCCAGCATGGATTGGTATGCTGATAATGGAGTGCATCGACTCGAGTGGCCTGCCCAGAGCCCAGACCTGAACCCAATAGAGAACCTCTGGGACGAGTTGGATCGTCGAATTAAGGCGGGTGACACACATCCAAAATCAGTAAAAGAGCTTACCTGCCTTGTGCAAACAGAGTGGAATAAAATACCATTAAATGTAATACAAGGACTAGTTGAGAGCATGCCCAGGAGAGTCGCAGCTGTAATTGCCTCTCGAGGAGGATCTACAAATTATTAAATGTGAACAGGGCCAAAACCAGTCTTTTTTTCCCGAGGCAAATGTGAATTTTGAAGGTACCCCTTTCCCCCTCCTTCGCAAAGCATATTTACAAAGAAAATTTCTCCAGTTTATTAATAGCCGACTTATTTTAAAACTTAAAATATTTAATATAAAATAACGTATTCTGCTTTATTAAAATACTCCAATTTGATACTTTAAACCGAATCAAAAAAATTCTACTTTCAACAGGATCTTTAAGGCCCTTGTCCCTGCCCGCGAAGACACTGCTGAGCTAATGCTATTCCTGTGGGGAGGCATTTTTCTAATAACTCTTTCGCATTTTGAAATTTTCAATTTTTTTTTTTTTGCATTGGATAGCGGAAGTCCCTCTCAAAATCGCTCCTTGACTACTTTTTCGATTTGAGTCATAGATATTTTTTATAAAGTTGGTTTCACTTTCAGAACCGCTTTTAAAAGTGAAAGAAACATTATAAAAATATCTACGCCAAAATTGAAAAAGTATTCACGGAGCGATCTTGAAAAGGACTTCCGCTATCCAATGCAAAACATATTATTTAAAAATGTCCAAATGCAAAAGAGTTAGAAAAATGCATCCCCATAGGAATAGCATTAGCTCGTGAGCATCTTCGCGGGTAGGGGCAGGGACCTTAAGCCATCATCATTAGATTTTTTTATGCTTTAGCATAGCCCAGATATAATAATTTTAACAATATCATGCTAAACATAGACATGGAAAAAATCACCAAACAAAATGTACATTTGGGACACTTTCATCCTAGTGCCCGGGGCACATGCCCTTTTCCCCCAACCCTCTCTTAGTTTTGGCCCTGAATGTGAATAAAGCTCTTTTTCTTTTCTATCACAATTGTCAAGTACTTATTAGCAGCAATATTGTATTAGATATTGTATTAATTCAATACCAGTTTTTTTTAAAGTCAGTTATTAAAAAATGTCAATTTGTGGAGAATCCCTTAAAATTCAGCCGTTTTTAGAGAGCAGAGTAAAAACATCTCACTAAAATAATGATATCTTTTTGAATTTTCACGATATTTGATTGGATTTTTTTTATAAGTCACTCCATAGAATTGACTATTAAATGATGTAAAAAAAATGTTTTTCTAGTTCGCGCATGCGCAGATAAAAATTATGTTATACAACTACTCATATTTCATAAAATATTTAATATATTTATATTCCAATTGCGCTACATTTTTTCTACTGCATTTTGCCAATTTTTCTGAAATTTGTATTAAATTTGGTCAAAAACCCAGCATGATATAAACAAAAAACATACCAGAATTTTTTTAATTTTTCAAAAAAATCGCTCTATCGCCATAAATATACATGCTATTCTCACAAAAATTAGTGTACATATTCTACTGTATTCATATATTTGTTTTCTAAAGTGATAAGTCGTTTCGTGCATTTTCATGTACAGGGCGATCCCAAATATTTCTATTATTCTTTGTTTTTTTGCCGGCCCCCAAATTACCCGCTTAACAAATGAATGTAAATAAATATAAAGTGAAACATAATCTTTATATTTCTGAAGTTCCAGAAGAATCCGACCAGTATATTTTTAAATATTTGACAAAATGTCAAAAACTGAAAGTGTACAAATACTTTTTGGTATATAGTGTATATGCATAAAAATGTTGATATACATGCATATTTACATATGTATACATACCGGGTGTCCCAAAAATGACTGATGCATTTTAAAATTCAATAACTTGCAAACCGTGACAGCTATTTAAAAAAAATTTCCAGGAGGGTTTTGTATAATGTCAGTTTTTTTATTGTAATTTTTTATTTTAGTTCGGATTTCAAACAATAGGTGGCACTGACAGCGATGGAAGGCCAGGTCGACGCTTCACTCAGCACTGATCACCTGGCCTTCAATCGCCGTCAGCACCACCTATTGTTTGAAATTCAATCTAAAATAAAAAATTACGGTAAAAAGAACTCCTGACATTATACATAACCCTCCTGCAAAAATTTTTTAAGTAGCTGTCATCGTTTGCAAGTTATTGAATTTTAAAATCCATCAGTCATTTTTGGGACACCCGGCATTTGTAACACTGCCACCTGTCTAACCAAAAGGTACCATTTATTTATTAAAACAGGCCCCTTCACAAAATTCTTTTCAATAAAATAGGCTCTTTCACAAAATTCCTTTCTTTAAAAGTTTATTACAATTAACCTTTTTTATTATTATTAAGTTTTAATGTATATGACTTGTAATTAAAACCAGTTCATCAGAAATGAAAACTTTAGCAAAAGAATTTAAAGAGGTTTTTGTTGATAAATGCTTAGTTTGAGTAACTGGATTTACTTTCATTGCAAAAGGTTATTTTTCACAGAAACATAATGAAATTCACAAAAATAACTTACGCTTTTGATAAAATGGCAGAAAGAAAAAAACCTGCATGTGATTCTTGATTAACAACTCATCTCTAATTCCGACAATTATTAAAATAATTTGGCAAAAGTCCAAAATAGAAGTACAGTTGAACTTCCATTTAACGATGTTCTTATTTAATTAATTTTCTGCTTAACAAACTTTTCTTGTGAACCTTGACTTTAAATATCATTAACATAATCTTCATATTATGAAAAAATACTCGATATAACAAAGTTATTCCACTTTCATCGGTATACAACTTTGAAATGAAGAGATTGTTGTTGTGGTGTGTGTATGAACGTATTTCTGCATATTATATGAAAATAAAATTACTTGTATTTAATTTTTTTCATTGAAAAGAAGAAATGCAAAAAATGTTCAATAGAATAAGGAGATTCCAGGTTGGTGAAAATGTTAGAGATGTATTGTACCGATACTTACCAAATTGTGGAAAAATTTATGAACAGTGACCTGTACAAAGTAATATTACAAAATTTTTTAAAGATAAGGATTTGGAATACTGAAGGGAAAAAATGAGAAAAACTATGCTATGTTTAAGTTTTTGTTCATCTCTATTGTTTTACATTTTTCTAATATCTTTACAGTACATAAAAAAGGTTACTGGCAAGATTAAAATAGATTTTTCCAGTGCAATAATGAGACTTCGTAAAATGGAAGTTTCTGTATGTTTATACCAATTAGCTTTTCAAGCTTTTCCTAGATTTAGATTATAATGTTTCTCATATTAGCTGATACGTAGTGTCACAGAAAGGAATAACTTACAATGTAAGCTGTAAAAAGATTGACATTTTTAAACCCGCTAACTTTAAATAATTTTTATCATGTATAGTAATTTTCTTCAATTTCCTGCCAAGTTCTTGTTAGTTCCAAAAAATGATGTTCTTCTTAATTATTACATAATTAAACCTTAATTTATTCTTTTGACAATTTTCCATTTGCATAAACTTTACCTTTACAGATTTGTTACGTGTTGTAAAAAATCCAGTTTCATCTGCATTAAAGATATAACAGGGTTCCATCGGTCAGGGAAAACAGGCTAAAGTTGGGGAATTAAAGAAAAAAAAATTGTGGAAAGTCAAGGAAGTTTTTAAATACTTGAAGTGTTCAGGGAAAAATCGGAGAATTTTTTATATTACTATGCATCAGAATTTCACTTATTATAAATGAAAAATTTATCAATTCTTCATCTTATGTAAATTATTTTCTATACAATTTATGCAAACTGCATAACAATAGTTTAGTATGAAAAATAATTAAAAATCAGAAATTCAAATAGTGCATACTTAAAAGCATTTATCTAGAATTTTAGATTGTCCATTGTGGAAGGTTTTACAACAATGTTTATGCCAAATTTTTATTGAGAAATGTCAGGGAATTTTTTTATCAAAATTGTTCAGGAACCCTTTATAATGAGACTTTATTTTGTTTTAATCAATCTGCTGTTTCCTGCTCTATATGCAGTTTTTTCTCCTAGTAACTGAGCACTTAAACAACATTGTCATTCAATTTTTGAAATGATACAACCATCTATTATGGCTTTCGTAATCTGTATAACCTAATTTCTTTATAAAATTAAAGCTTGAGCTTTTAACCATCTCTGTGCATGTCGGGATTTCCATGTGCAACATAAAAGTAGCAAATTTGCATAACTCACAATTTCTTTTTCTTTTTTCTCTTTTTTTTAATAATCAAATTTTATATTTTAAAAAAAACTGTTTTACAAGAAAATTTTACATATTTTAACTCTAAAATGTATGTAGATTTGAAATAAGTAATAAAAAAGTGCCATTTTTGAATCTATTTTCATTAAAAAACAATAATATAGTATAATATATATAAGTGTAATGGTTAGAATAAGTCCATTAATAAAAGGAAGAAAGGGGGAAAAAAAAAAGCAAAATCCAACATTAATAATGCTTTATCCATACCCCCCCCCCCCCCTTCCTCCCTGCCCCAACATTAAAAAGAAAAAAAAAGTTCAAAATATTTTTTTTTTTTTTTTTTTTTTTTTTTTTAAGTTAATAGAATTTTTATTTTTCAAATATGTTTTCACTGTTGACATGGGTAGCTTATATATTTTGCATAGTTTTACAAAGAATCATAATAAAAAATACATTTTTCTCTTATTAACATGAATCTTGCTTTTGTAGCTCATAATAAGTGAAAATCTAGGTGTACTTTATTGATTTTTGTAGTTTCTAGTTTAAATATTGAATTATTCTTAATTTGCGAAATGTTCATTTTAACCATGCTCTTGCTTTAGCTGATATTAACTGTTCATATTAAATGTGTTTGGTTGCATAAATTTTGTTTTTCATCTAGAAATTATTCTAGCTTTTATTTCCTTTCCAGTATGGCGAAATTGAAGAGATGAATGTGTGTGATAATCTTGGGGATCATCTTGTGGGCAATGTTTATGTGAAGGTAAATTTATTATTTTTTATATACATAACTTTAAAAAATATAAAATGTATGGATGTTTATATATATTCAAATGTATTGAAATATTCTTAAAATGGAAATATTAACATACCTGAAGATGCCAACTCATATAATTGTTTATTATTGTTAACAAAATCTGTCAATTTTGCTTTTGCTGGTTTTGATATCTAATCTTCCATAGATTCGTGAAAGAGGGAACCTATTAATGTAGTTTATTCTAAGTTAAGCATTTTTTTACAAATTTTAACTAAAATATTTACCAATAGCTGTTATTAAGTTAAACATAACAAATATCTTATAATACCAAATATGGAATTTATCTGCTATCGCAATTAAGCCACTGGTGTAATTAATGCATCAAAGAATTTGTACCTCTTAAAATCTTCTTTAAACTATATAGCATGTTTAAATTAAAGATTTTTATTTGCTTACAAAATGCAGTTTTTTGTGAAGGCAAGCAAGGATAACATTTAATATTTGATATTCTAAAAATGCTTGTAATGTTTGTCCTATTTTTGTCAAGACAGTTTTAACCAGGTTTTTTTTAAACCTATGTTCAAAAACTTGCCAATCTTTATATCAATTCCTTCCAATATTTTGAATTTTTAAAATGTGGCTAAGTCAGGGTTGCCACGCCACCTGGAAAACCGGGAAAACACAGGGAATTTTAAAATCCCCTCCCAAAACAGGGAAAATCCAGGGAATTTTTTAAAAATCCTAAAAAAATCTGGAAAACACAGGGAATTTTTTTTTTTTGCTACTACATCCAAATAAATTCGCCCTTTCGGGTAAACTGAGTTTTAACCCAATGCTTGGCGGCATCGCGCTTATTTTTGCGCACTCAACATAGAATAAACGCGTTGCAGTACAGGGAAAACACATGGAATTTTTTTTCAAGATTAGAGTGGCAACCCTGTAAGTTTATAAGACACTGTATTAAGAATAAAATATTTTTCAGTAATTTAATGCTGAGAGAATCTTTCATTGAAGAAGTACATATAACAACATACATGCTGTCATTTTATGTGCCTGTAATTTAGAATTTTTAATAGGTCTTCATATTTGAGTCAGAATGTGTTATGAGCAGCTTTATTGCTTTAGTTTACTTAATAAGCTGATGTTGCAAATGGATCAAATGCTATCCGTTTTGTGCAAAGATCAAGTGATTTGAAAATTCACTGGAATTCTATTTGTTGAATGTGAAATGCTAATGAAATTTTAAACATAATAGTGTCAAAAATTGTTAGCTATATATATTATAAGAGAATTTTAATCATTGAAATCAAAATCTATTAAATTTAAACCTAGTTAAAATGTGCATTGTGAAAATTTAAATTTATCATTAGTTAGGATAATATGGAAAAACATTTAACAATGGAAACAAGTTTCTTCAAGCAGGCATGTCAAACTTTACTAGTCTATGTTAAAAATTCATAAACTGTGCCTATTCAACACTGTAACTTGTCCAACTTTTACAAACATATATTTGCACTATGTACTGCTTAGTGCTTACTATTAGAATTAGTTTCTTTCTTTATTAAAAAACTAAGAACCAAAATCAAAATTATTTTTTTTATATATATATAATGATCTGTCTTAATTTTGGGAAATTTTATATGTCTGAGTGGCCATATGCTGAATAAGATAATAAAATTCGTAAAGATCAACCGAAAATTTGTTTTCAACTCAGTAACTGAGATTTGCTGAAATTCTTCCGGCCCGAAACTAAAAGTATTCTAAAAAACTTATTCCTTTTTTTTTTTCTCTCTCTCTCTCTCCAAAAAATTTTAACATTACTTATTGATTTCGTATATATCTTCTTAAACTAGACACTATATTTATTGCAGTGGTTCCCAAGGTGGGGTGTATGCCCCACCAGGCAACAATTTGAACTTTTACAGGGCAATTCCAAATTTGTGATTCACTTGTTCATTATTATTTTATTTTTATTTATATACATTTTTTTATATATAAAAATTAATGTTGCAAGCTAAAGGCAAATAAAATAAAAGCACAAAAAAGGCCAGATATTTACTAAATTTAAAAAAAGTTTTTAATCAAAAATTTATATATAGTGTGTGTGTGTAATTAACTGATATAATTGCACAAATAATCTTTTAAAATATTGTGACACCTTTTTCTACTATTAAAATCTTTATCAATATTCTGGTTGTTATTGTGCTTCATAATTCTTTGGAACATTTTCAATTGTTTATTGAATAAGCTTTTTTAGTCTATTTGCTATATTTCACACAAAGAATCTTTTTTGCATTAAATTACTAAAAGTAGAAACTAAAAGAACATATTTAACTTGAAAAATATATAAAATATCTAAATGAGATATTACTAACTTTATAAATTTCATAGAAAGGGAAAGCTAATAGAAAATCCCTAAATAACACTAGAAAAGGAAATTGGTAGATAGTAAATATCTATGACTTAGTGCAAGTATCCTACACAAAAAAAATAAATTTTCATGTGCCATATACATTTAAAATTTTAAAAATTGGATAGTAAATGGAAGATAACAATATTTGAAAGGGAAAACGGAAAAACATTTGTCCTGGTGTGGAATAATTTCTTCTTAAAATTAATGAGATGAAAATCTTGAAATGCTTCTCATATATTATGTTATGTATAGAAAGATACTTTGGTGTTCAAAACTTTTCCACCATTACTTAATAAGTTGCAAAAATAAATTATAAAATTTGTGAATGTTATCTATTTTAACGCGAAAATACTGCTCTTCAAGGTATATTTTCTGAAGATAAGGTGCAGATTGTATCACACTTTTTTTTTTTTTTTTTAACATTGAAGTAATTTAGAATAGTACAACAAAACTCTTGCTACCATCAAGGTGAAGGTGTGTGGATTCATTGTATGTATGGAATTATGTTAAAAAACATATTTATAACAAAAAAAAAAGTTAAAAAGTGTGGTTATGAATAATATTCTTATGGCTCTATTACACTGCCATTGTATGAATAAAGTTAACTTTGTGATTAATAAGAGGCAACATTTACAGAATTATGTGTGGAAGAGATAGTGATTTTATAGAACGTTTTATGGGATGTGGTCAATAAAAGATTGGGAACTATTTATTTATTACTATGAGCTTAACTGTTTATTCTATCAGTCACAAGTGCCTCAAGACGTGAGTCCACATTATAAATGAAGCAATGCATGCATGACTAAACTTTGAATAAGTTTTTTACATACTCATTAAAAGTTTCAGACATAAGAGTAATAGATTTTTTTAGTTTCAAACTGCAAAAATATTACTTGCAAAAAAAAAAAAAAAAAAAAAAAAACTTTTCCAGAAAATTCTGGTATAACAGATGATCATTTAAAAATGTCATTATAAAAGTTATATTGAGGTAAATATAGCTAAAAAATTTTTTAATTAGATTAAATTTATATAGTTAGAAAATCATTCCATGGTGTTAAGTAATTGATAACATTTTATTTTATATGAATATAAAAAGGTTTTGTGAAAGCCAGTTCGTCATTCCTTAAAAACTTGTAAAAAAAAAAAAAAAAAAAAAAAAAAAAAAAAAAAAAAAAAAAAAATCAGTAATTTTAAATTTATTATTAATGCAACATCTCTTAAAATAATCCAAATTGCATAAAAAATGAATTTATAATTTATTGAGAATTTTGCCAATATGCATTGCAAATTTGTGACAATTGTTTTTATTGCTGTCACTGTGTTGTGAAATTAATTTGAAAAAATAAACTTTTCAAATTCTTATAGAAAAGCAAAATTGTTACTTGTAGAGAAAAAGCATCGCATGATGAAAGATTTTAATGCTCTTCGTAATTTATGGTAAAGTTTATATTTAGATATTTTTTACATGTTAGGTAAAATTTGATTTAAAGTAACAACAACAACAATAATGAAATAATAGTTCAAGACAATTTGTTTTATCTATGATTATGCCCAGTATCCTAATTCTAATAGCTACTATTGTAACAAAAAGTACAATGAATCTCTTAAACAAAATAAAAGCAAGAAATTTAATATAAATCTTGTTATGAAATTTAATAATGAATTATATGTATTCTTATGTTATTGTTATTCTTAGAATTTAAAGTGTATATCTTAAAATATTTTCGAGGAAAATCTCCTGATTTTTCATTTGAATAAGTTGGCATCTCCATACTAATACTTGAAAATCCTTTTATTTTTATAGTAAAAATAAAATTTTGTTGATAAAACTAAACATAAAAAATTCTAAGAAAATAGTAAAAAGGCTTCAGATACAACTGTACTTTTTAACATTGAATGTTTGTAACAATATTTTAAATGTACTGCAAAATTTTTATGGGGATTTTCCCTTGAGAAACATATGGACACTATTAATTTCTCAAAATATAAGCATGTTTCCTTTACAGCTAGGTATTCAGTATTTATTTCCTTACTAATTTTATTTTAACTTAATTAGTGACTGATCAAAGAATCATTACTGCCCAGTCGTATTTGAATGGTCAAACATGGGAAAACAGTCCTATTGCACAGGTATAAAAGATGCTATTTCTCTTCTTTTTTAATGAAAATGGTCTTGAATGACATTTTGAGTGTATTTTAAGTGATAGTTTACTATCATTGAAACAGTTTTTCCTATGCTTTTAATTATTTTAATTAATATGTGATGAAAAAATTATAATTAAACTATGTATTATTAGGAATATAATTCTTTTTGTATTAGTTTAAAATTTGCCCATGTTTATGATAATTTACAGTGATTTTTTTTATAGCTAAGAAACAATTTTCTTGTGGAAATGTTTCAAATGTTTCCATTTCCAAAGTTAGGTAGTAAAATCGGGCTTGATAATTTCCCCCTTAACTTTTGTTTTAACTACACCTTTTTCTAATAATAAAAGTACTAATTATTATAAAAATGTATAGTTTATCTGGAAAGCTTATTTTATTTTATAATTTTTTCAGTTTCGAAGGGAAGAAGATGCTGAAAAAGCTGTTGAAGATTTAAATAAGCGCTGGTTTGCAGGAAGGCCAATCTATGCTGAATTATCTCCTGTAACAGATTTCCGTGAAGCTTGCTGCAGACAGTATGAAATGGGGTAGGTTAGATTAAAGTAAAAATTACTTGCTTCTAGAATATTTAGAAAAAAAAATTAAACAGGTTTAGCTGTCTCAGCTGTTCCCTCTTCCTTCCATTTAAGAATATTACTTAAAATTTCTTTTATTCAACTAAATTTTTTTACTTTGCTTTCAGGATGTCAACAATTTTAATCAACTGACTTAAAAAATAAATAAAATAAATCATTGAAAATAATGAATTTTTTTAATGTTTTAAAATGACACAAAATATTAATCTAACATTAACATAATTTGGAAAGTTTCTACAGGTATTTTAATTTATGAATACACAAAAAAGCTTTAAATGATTGTTTTTAAGCTTTATTCCTGTGCATACTAAAATTCAAGATTGTAAAAACCATAGTTTTTTTTTTTATATATATAAAAAACTCCTTATTTAAAAATTATATTTAAATCTAAAATCTTTTTATTGTTTAAAAGTGTAGAAGTAATTTTTTGTAATTTTAAAAAATGTAATTGTGCATTGATTTTTCAGGAGAATATGGGCATCCTGGAAAAATCAGGGGATAAATTTTTTGTTGTAAAAATCAAGGGATAAATTTTTTGTTGTAAAAATCAGAGGATAATGCAAAAAATTCTCCAAACCTGGGAAAACCTGTGAAAATGACTGTCTACTCTGGGGAATTGAAGACTAGTGTTGCTGTTTGCATGCCTTATGATATTGCATCTGTCATCATCCATTCAGTCACTAGACACGTCTTCTAATAGCATGAGATTTAACAATAGCAAGCATTTTTAATTGATATTGACACTGGTAGTCTTCATATTATTCACAAGTTTTAAAAAGAGATAGTAAAACCATTAAGTTGAAATGAAATTCTTTCAGTAAGCTACAAAGTTTTTAAGGACTGTCTCACAATGCATGCTGATTTCATCTCTCTTTTACACAAATGAATGTTTTACTTTTAAATTTCTGTTCATACTGTTTATTTAAATGATGAATAAATTTTACTTTTGAGATTACCTTGTTTTTATTTTATTTTGAGAAGATGGGAAGGTCATGATATATATATATATATTAAATATTGTTAATTATTCATTTGTAAAAATTGTACATCGTGGAAAATAAATACATCAGGGGATTTTTTCTTGCAAAATGAGTATGAACCCTGTTTCCTCAAAGGTATGTGTGACAGCGTTTCTGTCACATATTATCTTGTCTTCTCCCCTTTTTAGAAAATGAACAAGTAAAATCGAAACTTCAAAATTTTAACTGGAAATTACCCCCCCCCCCCCTTAAATAAATACTTAAAGTTAATATTCTTACATTTAAGGTTATAATGCCAGGGCTCCCAAATGGTCCCCTTTTTCCCGCAAAAGTCCGCTTTTTACAAAAAGGTCCGCTTTGGTCCGCTTTTATCTGTTTTGGTCCGCTTAGTCCGCTTTTAATGACTAAAAAACAAAGAAATCATTCATTTAAAAAACAAAAAAATATCTTTTTAGAAAACGGCAAAATTCACACTTTCTTTAAGGCATGAAAAGAAAGTAAAGAACACTTCCACCCTCTCCCTAGTAAGCAATCAATTCGCGTTTTGAAGTCAAATGGAACCGGCCACTCATCATATTGTGGTTTCATTAATCCTCCTTTTCTTGTGATTGGAACCGTTACCGTTTCATCCCAATGTGTTCACGTGACCCGTTCGCAGGTGCTTTTACTTTTTTAAGTACCTTATTTCAGTAACAATAGGCTGCAATTGGATTAATTAGTCTCATGGATTCTTATTGTTGATGAAAAAGAAAGAAAAAAACCAAAAGAAAAAGCGTGATCAAAGAAAGTATTGTTTTTCTTTATTTAAGGCAAGCATGTTTTGACAAGCATGCTTCTTACATTAACGAAATAAACTATGCAGATCGCACTTTCTTTTTCCATATTTGCTTCGTAAGATGTAGATACCCTTCTGGAGAGAAACAAAGGGATACCTTTTCAATTTTTGCGAAATAACTTTTTTATTTTCGCGAAATTCCGTTTTCATTCTTTTAAAATTATAATCAAGATTTATTAATTTCATGATTTAAAAATATATATTATTTTCTAACTATAATAATTCCACAAGAGTAGTAAATTAAACTTTTAAAGATGCATTGCTTTCAGATTTATTTTAATTAATATTAATTTTCTCCTATCTGAAAAAACAAACAAACATTGGAATTGCGTTCATCTGTTTTTCTTTAGGGGGTGTGGAAAAACATTCACATTTTCTCTCCAAAAATGGAATGTTCGCTAAGTTATAGCTGTCTGCTATGAGGTTTTAAACTCGGCAACAAATCAAAAATCAATACCCCCACTTAAAAATAATAAAACAAAAGTAGGTATTTCAGGGTTTATATATATAAAGTAAATAAAAACTAGCCAATGCGTCAAATTTTAGATAACAAACTTAATTTTTCTTTGTGCATTTTACACTGAACATGTCAGTTATTTTGCGCTGATTCATCATTTTCGATTTTTCGGCGATAACCTTTCTCTTTTATTATGTAAACGGACTTCAGTTCCTGTCCTGTAGTTTTCCCCCCCTAAATCGTTAGCTAAAAAGGAATAATAAATCTATCCTTGATTACTTTGCATGGTAAAACATATTATCCACCTAAAGAAAATGATCTGATTGCGTTAATATTCGACTTCAGATTTCACTTAATAAGGTGAAAAAAAAAAAAAAAAAAAAAACGTAAACAAACCACAGATGGTTATTTTTTTCTTGGCAGCTTCTGTTAATTGGGCATTTTCAGCAGACGTTGGAACTTTTTATTAACTAGTTATATTTTAATAAAATTTTGTTAAACTGCCTAATTTACTATTATTACAACCTGTTGAAAATTTGAAAGAAATCTGTCAATTTACTTAAGAAATATGGATTTTTTTTTTTTTTTTTTTTTAAAGCTCTAAGTGTGTGTGTGTGGAGGGGGGGGGGATGTTGGATTTTCATTCCATTTCTTGTTTTGTTTGCTTTCAACTATCTTAACAGATTTTTTTTTCCACACCTCAGCAATGTAAATT
Source organism: Maratus speculifer (assembly GCA_964019185.1). NCBI lineage: Eukaryota > Metazoa > Arthropoda > Arachnida > Araneae > Salticidae > Maratus > Maratus speculifer. The sequence goes on from OZ025289.1 coordinate 216,718,219, forward strand.
TGTTAACACATTAACGGAGCCTTTTATATATTTAAAAGAATAAAATGTGAATAGTTAAATAAGAAAAAAAATAATGGTTGTGAATCATCACAGCCGCATTGATGCGGGTGTCGCGCAGTGTTAAATTCAGACTTTTTTTGTAGGAATTTCTGCGACTTTGGGGGGGGGGGGGGGTTGTACTTTTTGACTATTCAAAACATAAACTCAAAATCTGCCAGTGGGGAAATTTCATTGCTCTGAGCAGGAATACCCCCCCCCCCCCCCTCCTCCCATGAATTCAACACTGGATCGCGGGCATTACGGAAGAACAGATCGTAAGATCATTTTGCCGAAACCAGACGTGTGGTATGAAAAAAGTATGAATATCTTTATTCTTTAAAAATAATTTTAAGAGTAGAGAGGTTTTAGATCCGGTTTTAAAGATTCCTAATTTAAAAATGCTTTTTTAAAATGTATATTAAAAAAAAATAATAATAATAGTTAGCAAAACGTCCGGACTTTGTTTGATTTCCGAATTTCGGATGTCGGATTTTTAAGACTTTGTCCTGTGCATTTGAACATCAAAACTCCGGGCATTCAAATTCCGGAAATCTCTAAAATCCGGACATTTTGTCAATTTCAATTTTAGTAATTTTAAATTTTATCAAATGCAGTTAAATTCTTTTAACTAACTAGACATTATGTATATATCGATATATTCTTGTAATTTTATATAATGATTGACGGTTAATTAAAGATTTTAATTATTACAAAAACTGGAAAGTTAAAAAACGGCATTAAAACAAAGAAAAAAAAAGTTGGCGTGATATGTTTATGACTTGAACCTTCATATATTTTAATTCTAATAAAATCACTCAAGTACATATTTATAACAAAAGAAGCAAACATGAAACTTGGTTTTCTTTTGATTGAAGTAAAAGATAAACACACTTGATAATCAGTCTATTAACACCTGCTCTTTCTCCAACAGAATGATCAATCTAGTGGCACATTGCTCTTTAACCTTAACGCGCACATTTGACGAGGTTGATATGTTTATTTTGTTTCTTTGAGAAGAACCTTTGAATGCAATAAGAAAACATGATAGTTTTTTTTTTTTTTTTTTTTTTTTTGGCGATCTTGAAATTTCCAGATTTTTTTTCCTTCTCTCCATAATTTTTTCCAAAATTTGCTCTCCCCCCCCCCCCCATCTTTCAGTTCAGGATCTTTTAACAGAATTAGATATTTTTTCTGCGATTATTATTTATTTATTTGGTGGGGGGAGGGCGATTATTTATCGAAATTTTTAATATTTTTTTCGTGACAGACTGACAAACACACTATTTTTTTTTCTCTCTCTCTGTATTTTTGTCAGAAGAATCAGTTTTTCAGTAACATTTTGGAATTGCTTGGTGTTTTGTATATAGTTATTTTATAAACTCTTCTTTTTTTTTTTTTTTTTTTTTTTTTTTTTTTGTAAATATTTGATTTTTACAAAATTGTGTGACATTTTAGAACAGATTGTTTTTTATTTCAAGCATTTCAAGAAGTTTTTGCCTTAAATACTTAATTTCTAAATATATTCTGATAATAAATTTGTTAGATACATTTTAGCTAAGATTACTTTTTACTTTAATGAAAATCAGTTTGCTATTGTAAATATAAAAAAAATCTAGACTTTGAATTACAAGTACAGGCTCTTTTAATGAATATTTTCAAGGTAAGTGTTTAACTACTTTTTCACTTCTTGCAGTAGAATATTTAATTGTATTCAAATATAATTGTACAATTTCTGCAACAATATTTGAAATTATTTAATGATATCCTTATAAAGTTAACTAACATGTTTACTGTAATGTAAAAAATAAAATGCTAACATATTTAGTAAAAATAAATGCCCCCCCCCCAAAAAAAATCTCCTTTTTAAAAAAAAGGTCCCCCAAAGTCCCCTCTTTTTTTGAAAAATGGTCCCCCAAAGTCCTCTTTTTAAAGAAAAATGGTCCCCCAAAGTCCTCTTTTTAAAGAAAAATGGTCCCCCAAAGTCCCCTTTTTAAAGAAAAATGGTCCCCTTTCCCCCTTTTTGCGACCTAAAATCTGTTGGGAGCCCTGTAATGCAGTACTTTATTATTTTCCTTTTTTAAATTCGTATGTGAAATTAATTCCTTTACAAACCCTCTTTCATATGATAAAAAAACACCATTTCATTCCCACTCTTTGTTTTGGATTTTTATCACTTTGAGAAAGATCTGTTAATTCTTTTCTCGTCACAATAAAAGTTAACCGAATGTCAGTCTTCCTTAGATCTGCACATTTCTGCATTTTTCCCATGTTAAATAGTTCCAGCTGTGGTTTATAATAAGTTTATCCGTTAACATTCTCATCCACTCAGCTAATCTTTAAAATCTTCCAGATGTCATGAATCATTCGCCATGTAATTCTTTCAGTATCTGGAAGCACACGTGCGTGTGCAATCGACACTCCTTAAAAACCACAGGACTTCAGTATTACACCAACGATAGCATTTTTCTGTTACTAAGCATTTTAACGGTTTCTGATAACCTTGATGCTGTACATCTTCCCTGCTGCAGTCTCACTTCTACTTGGACCTTCAGCCATGTAAGACGCAAAAAGGGGCGCTCTGCCCCTCTCCGGCTTATGCCGTGCCTTTGAGCAGACGATGTGATTTCCTGTATTGCTAGCGACTTAGCATTGTGAACATTCCATCGTTCATCTTCCAATAAATACCTTATTCTGTCTGCAATTATGTTGGAGTTTATTTCTCTGCGCTCTCAATCTTTTCCTGGGTAATTTTTACGATCACCTTCACAAGTATTGGTGCCAGTGCCCATTGCTCCAACATAAAAAAAAACGAAAGAGCGCAAAGTGGAATACATGACTCTATTGGACTATTTCCTCTGAAATTACATCGTTACCCAGCCTTCAGATGATTCTACAGTGACACCCCCCATGCATTTGTGTTTGGAAAGACTAAAATTCGACTGTGCTTCCCCGGTGATGATTTCGTCGCTGCGAAAAACTTTTTTTCCGTCTCCGAAGTGTTCAGCGCGGAGCTATGTTTCATCGGTCGTTCACCCCCCCGGTTGCATGTGAAGCTTCCATCGGTAAATTTCTGCTTCTAAAAACAAGAAATCGTCGGCTCTCCTCCCCGCTGTTCTGATGTTTACGGTCCTTCCGACATTGTGTACTTTCGGTTTGTGAAATCATGCAAAAAGTTTTGACCAGCCTTTCTAAAATTCTTCAATGTGTTTTAGTGCTCTGTGCTTGTGTTCCGTTGTGAACCAGTGGCGTAAGTGATCATTTCTGTGCGGTGGTGACATCTTCATCATTTTGGTTTAAATAGACAGCTTTTCAAGATATTAAAAAAAATAGATATCATAAAATTTTTTATTTGTGAAATATGCTTTAAAAAAAATCGTTTGTGAAATTCTTCAAAAAAGGTATTGTGGTGCGCAATTATGGTGTTCAGTTTTTGTGTTATGAAATTAAAGAAAAAATGTTATTGTCTTCTTTCTCCAACTGCTGAGTTGTGATAAAGTAAAAATTAGATCGGGCCCAAGTCGAAAGATGTGCTTTATTTTTCTTCAACATTTCTGTGCAGTAGTGACCTCTTCATGGTTTCGGTTTTAAAATACAGCTCTTCAGTATTTTTTTTTTTAAAAAAGCACATCATAAAAGTTTTTATTTGTGAAATAGGTCTGTATAACTTAATCAATAGGTTCATTTTTAACAGTTTTTTGTGTTTAGCGAATCATTTCATCCAGAGGTGTTTAGCCGTCAAGAATCTTCACGAATGCTACAAGAATTTTTTATTCTGCCAGTTCTCTTCTTAAACTGTTAAGTTCTACTTCAAGATATTTTTGTGTGAAATATGATAAACGGCAACTTCTGTCATAAAAAGATAAAAAAATAATTAAGTCAACATCCTCCACGACTATTAAAAATGATAATAAATACACAGATCTGCAAAAAAAAAAAATGCTAACGCATATTTTATGAAGTGAACCCTTTACAGTTTTAAATATTTTAAGATTGCACATTAGTTTTTTTTGTTTCAGTTTCATATTATAGTAACTATAAATTTACTTTTTAGTTATTATTCCTGAGCTATTCTAAATGTAATAATATTTCTAAATTTATTTTAAATATTTTTGTGTGTCAGCATGAACAGAGAAGATTTTTTTATAAATCTAAAATAATTAAAAGTTAAAAATTTTAGTTATAATTGCATAAATTTTGCAATCTTCTCTTTTCACGCTTTATTTAGTATTTTTGGGTTAGTGATATGCATGTAGATTTTCACAATTATGATTCTGCAGTTAGTTACTTTTTGGGTTTTTAGGTAATATTCCTATTCTACTCTTAGTGCATATATTCTGAGCTAGTCGCTCGACTTTGCACGTTACCTTTTATTTTATGTACTGATAGTTTTTTTTTTTTTTTTTTTTAAAAAGGGGCAACCCTTCTACTAACATTTTTTTTTGGCTTTTGCACAGTCACTTAAATTTTCCTTGAAATAACAAAATGGGGGATTTCAAAAATAAATAAATTAGAGAAAATGCAATTTTAGTACATTTAGTTTCTGGATTAAACTTGGTGTTAATTTAAATGGGTCAGAATTATAAACTTGACGTCCATGTTCAAATCGTTCTGAGGTTTGGGGTACGTTTAATATGTATGGAGATTTTTTTTTCTTCTTTCCATTATCCCCTATCCTTTTATAGTTCTGCATACTTTAAATTTTTTTTTTGCTTAAAATTTTCGAGAATTATTTTTCAGTGATCCACTTTCTTAAGAGGCAAGTGTGTGTATAGTAAGACAAAATTAATTCACTTACACTTGATTTTTTTTACTTGTTAAAAAAAATGGGAACTTCTCGCTTTCACATTTTACATATCTTTCATAATAAAAGTTAGACAACCCCCCCCCCCCCCCCCCCCCCCCCCCCCCCCCCCCCCCCGTTGGCAAGTGAAAGCCCATTTTGTTTTTCTTAAACTAGTTATGCACATAAATGTAGATGTTACATAAAGTAAAATTATAGGTTTCTCATGTGCTATTATTTTGAAACAATCATTTCTAACTGGACTTGTCTGGGCAAAATTCATTTTTTTTCCCTTTTTCTAATTACACCCTTAAATTTTTGCTTTTGATTTTTTTAACTTAAGTTGTTTTGTTTTCAAAGTTTTATCCTGTTATACTAGTTTTTGTTTAAAAAAAAAAAAAAAAAAAAATTCTAGCAGCTGTGTAATATGGCATCTAAAGATAAAAAAACCCCACTTGAACTAAATGAACCTAGCTATACTTCTCCTTGGCTAGATTTCTTTCAAGACACCCTAAATAAATACACTGAAAGTATGTGTAAAGAGGCAGCTGCATTTCAAAATAAAATTTTAGCTAACAACTCCCCTTTTTTAGAAGACTTTGCAGATATTACTATGCAAATGAAGTGGAATCTTAACACGCTTAATGAATCATTCAATATCTTGAAAGTGGAATTCTCTAACTTAAAACGTGACAATGATAACTTACAAATTGTTAATAAAAAACTTATTGAAAGGTTACATAATTTAACTAGTAAACAAACCTCTACAACTTCAATCGAGACTATGCAGGGTGAGAAATTAAATAGCAGTAGTGGTAGTCTGTCCACAATAACAAGAGACAAAGCGACACAAACATGTAATCATAATAGCTACAAAGATAATTTGCAAAATGACACAAAACATGAACTAGAGACACTTACAAAATTCAGCGATTCTAATCAAAATTCTTTTTCAGCGTCTGAATGTAAAAAAATAAAATCTGTTCGAATTATTATTTTCAATTTGCCAGAAGAATGTGGTATACCAGATATTTTATTGGGAGTGAGTGAGCTTTTGCATAATAATGAACCTGATATTCAATTTTCTAAGAAATATAAACTACAACATGTCGATTCATACAATTGGGTTTTTGAGACATCTTCACACACAGCTAAAACATTAATAATGCAACACAGAATAAACATTAAGGGTAATGAATACTCTGTAGATGTATACATTAATGTCAAGCGATGCTTTTCGTGCCAAACATACAAACATGTTGCTAGACTATGTCCTAATAATATCTCTTGTCCTGTATGTGCTCTCCCACATAGTGACACTCAATGTACAAATTCACCAAAATGCATAAACTGTATCAGAAATAATCAAGATAACAATACCAATTTTAATATTTTTCATCCAGCATTTGCACAATCTTGCCCCTCTCTTAAAAGATTTATTAAACAGGAAAGAAAAAATATACAACTGCATCTATTTCAATGATTAAGTTTGCTCAAAAAAAAAAAAAGACTTACATTATTTACAGCCTTTAGTTAATTTGCCAATAAGTCACATTAGTGTGAAGAAGTTTACTTTTACCTCAACAATCTATTTGATATTTTTGTAGTTATACATTATTAGTTTTTTTGATATACAAGTCAATTCACATTTTTTTTTACACCATTCATGTTAAAATAAAAAAAAAATAAAATAAATAAACAAAAAATTAAAAATTCCTCCACACATGAGTGTACGGTTGGTGAGGATTCCTTTTTCATTTGACTGTTTAGCCGGCAAGCAGTTACCTGAGTAAGGTTTGGATGTATGGTTGAAACTTTCTGATGCGGGTCATTAGATTGTGTTCACACAGTTGGTATTTTTGTTGAAAGCGTACACGGTATCATCACATTCCTTTTTCTTTTATTTTACTCTGCAGACAAAACCTGTTTTTTTTCTTTTACATAATCTTACACTCATTTATGCTGGTTTGTTTGCTGTTAGGAACATGCATTTTTTTTTCTCTTTTGAAGTTTAAATTGTTATAAATACACATTATTTACATCATTTATTTTAAGGACTTGTTTTTTTTGTTATGGCATAGAATGTATTAGTTCCTGGTACACATGAGAATTTTGTTCATAGAAAAAAACACAGGAGTTCATCGCACATTCTTAGTTCATTGATGTTACACTAGTTCATCGCTTTACTTTCCATTCTTGTTGTACATAGGGAACTAGTTACATTCATTTTTGTAAAAAAAAAAAAACATTTTCTTCCTCGTCATTTTAGTTCACCGAATAACAACTTAGTTCATAGCATATTTACACATTTACTTATAGAAATTGTACACTTTAGTTCATCGATTTTTTTCACATTCGTTCATAGAATATTTACATGTTTATTTACAGAAGTTTACACATTAGTTCATCGATTTTACACATAAGTTCATAGGGATGTTATACATGTTTTCACTTATGGTTTTACATTTTAGTTCATAGAGATATACACTTTAGTTCGTTGAAGTTTTAATTATTTGTTCATAGATTGTTTACACATTAGTTCATTGAAAATACACATCTTTGTTCATAGAATATGTAACACATTAGTTCATAGAAAGTAAACCACATTATACATGTTTCTTATAGCATGGTTTAAAAAAAAAATCATCACACTTTTTGTTAAACACTTGTCATTGGATTTAATTCACACATTTTGGGGCTTTGGCAGCTGCATTTTTTTTAGTCTTTGCTCATCGAGTTATACAGTTATACATAAAGTTATCCTTTCAAACCTATAGCCATTTTGTCCTATTAAAATTATGCATTGAATCTTTGATTTGCATTCTTTTCTTTGAATCAGGGAGAAAAATTTAATTTCTGTTGTGATTTCATTCCAGTAATATTCTTTTCATACACATAAGTTCTCAGCATGAAGATTTTTTTTACACGTAGTTTGTTCATCTAATTTAAATTCTACTTCTCATTGTTGGTAATGGCATGATTCTTCATGTCATTTTCACTTTAGTAAAAAAAAAACAGATAATTAATTTAGGTAACAACTTCTTCACATAACTTCTTTTCGTTTCACATTAAAGTTCTGTTATTTTTTTCAAAATTATTTCACTTTCTTCATTTACATTTTACACTTCTGTTTGGTGTTGAGTAAGTTGTTTTTTTTCTCAACTCATTTACTTCACAGGTCTTTTCCTGAATTAAAAACTGAAAGCATCTTGTCAGAGGCAGTTTTGTTTGTAATAATAATAAACACACCCCAGTTACACATATTAAAGATTAGTCATTTCCTTTCAATACATAATGAGTTACATTTTTACTTCAAACTGGTTAGTATAATGCTGATAGATACAGTTAGTAACAACATAAATTACTTTTACCTTCTGATTTAGTTGCAGTTGTAGTTTAGAAATAATGCGAAGTTTTCCTGTGTCACTCCGAATTGCCTTTTGTTGTTTTTTTTTCTTTTTCAATTATCCCCTTTCCTGAAGCTGGTTTCCGTTCAAAATTAGTGCCCTTAGGTCTCCAACTTCATTATGTTATCGAAAACTCTTGAATTGTTTTTCAATTCAATTTACAAATAAAGTTTTTTTCGATTATTTGACGTGTGCTCCTTGGAAGATCATTATGATCTTGGGGGAGCAGGGACTCATGTACCTTCGTGCTATGTGAGTCTCACAATTCCCTCCTCCTCTAGGGCTGAAGTTCTAAACTGAAGCCATAATACTTGTTTTATCAAATTAAAAAAAAAAACAAGATTTAGGGCCCCACCTGTCTATGGGCTTGCTTTGCATCCCTTTTTTTTGAGGTCCTGTGCTGTGTGCACAAATTTTTTCTTTTTCTTTTTCAATGTATATTATATATCCAGTACCCATTATATCATATATATAGTTCAGTGTATCTTTTATTTGTGTGCTATATATAATTCATTTTTGCTTGCATTCACTGTGAAGTATTGAAAAGCTATTATTATATTTAAACTTCACATTTTTTTTAGTCATGACAAAAAAAGCTGGTACCAGCACTTTCAAAATAAAATATTCTTTTAAGTCATCCGGATGCACATATAAAAATTATTTTAATTATTTGTCTTGGGACTGAAAGGACTAATGATCACCAAGACACGATGATCTTGAAAAGCGCTTAAAGTCATGACGTTTATAAAATGAGTAAGAAAAAAAAGAAGTTTGCATAATCCAAACAATTTTTTTCAAAAAAGCAAGCAATATACTATATGTATACAGTTTTATGTTTATATGTATTTTTTTTACTTTCAATTTTATGTTCTTGGTGTTATGATTATGTATTTGGAGTAGAGAAGATGTGCGGCGCTGGTTACTATTAAAAAAAAAAAAAAAAAAACTTTATTGGAAACATTGCAGTTTTTTTTTTTCCCGATGCTGGGAGTGAGATATGTGACAGCGTTTCTGTCACATATTATCTTGTCTTCTCCCCTTTTTAGAAAATGAACAAGTAAAATCGAAACTTCAAAATTTTAACTGGAAATTACCCCCCCCCCCCCCTTAAATAAATACTTAAAGTTAATATTCTTACATTTAAGGTTATAATGCAGTACTTTATTATTTTCCTTTTTTAAATTCGTATGTGAAATTAATTCCTTTACAAACCCTCTTTCATATGATAAAAAAACACCATTTCATTCCCACTCTTTGTTTTGGATTTTTATCACTTTGAGAAAGATCTGTTAATTCTTTTCTCGTCACAATAAAAGTTAACCGAATGTCAGTCTTTCTTAGATCTGCACATTTCTGCATTTTTCCCATGTTAAATAGTTCCAGCTGTGGTTTATAATAAGTTTATCCGTTAACATTCTCATCCACTCAGCTAATCTTTAAAATCTTCCAGATGTCATGAATCATTCGCCATGTAATTCTTTCAGTATCTGGAAGCACACGTGCGTGTGCAATCGACACTCCTTAAAAACCACAGGACTTCAGTATTACACCAACGATAGCATTTTTCTGTTACTAAGCATTTTAACGGTTTCTGATAACCTTGACGCTGTACATCTTCCCTGCTGCAGTCTCACTTCTACTTGGACCTTCAGCCATGTAAGACGCAAAAAGGGGCGCTCTGCCCCTCTCCGGCTTATGCCGTGCCTTTGAGCAGACGATGTGATTTCCTGTATTGCTAGCGACTTAGCATTGTGAACATTCCATCGTTCATCTTCCAATAAATACCTTATTCTGTCTGCAATTATGTTGGAGTTTATTTCTCTGCGCTCTCAATCTTTTCCTGGGTAATTTTTACGATCACCTTCACAAGTATTATCCTGGTCACGGCACCAATACTTGTGAAGGTGATCGTAAAAATTACCCAGGAAAAGATTGAGAGCGCAGAGAAATAAACTCCAACATAATTGCAGACAGAATAAGGTATTTATTGGAAGATGAACGATGGAATGTTCACAATGCTAAGTCGCTAGCAATACAGGAAATCACATCGTCTGCTCAAAGGCACGGCATAAGCCGGAGAGGGGCAGAGCGCCCCTTTTTGCGTCTTACATGGCTGAAGGTCCAAGTAGAAGTGAGACTGCAGCAGGGAAGATGTACAGCATCAAGGTTATCAGAAACCGTTAAAATGCTTAGTAACAGAAAAATGCTATCGTTGGTGTAATACTGAAGTCCTGTGGTTTTTAAGGAGTGTCGATTGCACACGCACGTGTGCTTCCAGATACTGAAAGAATTACATGGCGAATGATTCATGACATCTGGAAGATTTTAAAGATTAGCTGAGTGGATGAGAATGTTAACGGATAAACTTATTATAAACCACAGCTGGAACTATTTAACATGGGAAAAATGCAGAAATGTGCAGATCTAAGGAAGACTGACATTCGGTTAACTTTTATTGTGACGAGAAAAGAATTAACAGATCTTTCTCAAAGTGATAAAAATCCAAAACAAAGAGTGGGAATGAAATGGTGTTTTTTTATCATATGAAAGAGGGTTTGTAAAGGAATTAATTTCACATACGAATTTAAAAAAGGAAAATAATAAAGTACTGCATTATAACCTTAAATGTAAGAATATTAACTTTAAGTATTTATTTAAGGGGGGGGGGGGGGTAATTTCCAGTTAAAATTTTGAAGTTTCGATTTTACTTGTTCATTTTCTAAAAAGGGGAGAAGACAAGATAATATGTGACAGAAACGCTGTCACAGTATGGTGGGTAAATAAATTTACAGCTCTTGTTGGCATTTTATATTTGTTTCTTTTGTGCTGTTGGAGCATTGAATCTTATTTAACACTTGTTGTTTTCTTGTTTTTTATCTTTAACACATTTTTTACTAGTGACTTACTTGTATGTACATTGTTTTTCTATAATTTTGAAATCCAATGCTTCTACTAAATTTTAAATGTTTATTCAGAAATGTTTTGATGTAGATATAATAAAATTTCATAAATTTCTTTTCAGAGAATGTACTAGAAGTGGATTTTGTAATTTTATGCACTTGAAGCCTATTTCAAGAGAATTGCGTCGCGAGTTATATGGAAGACATCGTAAACGCAGGTAATTTTTCAATTTCTTTCAATTATTATAGAATGGCTAAAGATAATGCAGCCATATTAAAGAAAAGGATTGAGCAATAAACTATTAAAGTAAAATTAACAAAAACTACAACTACTTAATCATGTAAAACTTACTTTTTATCTAAGAAAAAATGCATCTGCAGAATACTTCATTAAAAGGAATTAAACTCAGAGCGTTATTAAATGACAGCTAAAATCGAAAACTTAATATTTTAAAATATTATTTTTAAATAAGTTCTTTTAAATAATAAGTTTTTAAATTCTTTTAATGAACTTCAGGTTCAGCAGATGTTCAGAAAGGTTACAGGTGATAATTTTTACAACTTTTGAAGTAGATAGATGTTTTTTCATTGCATATATCATTTCTGTAAAATTATAATGCCTATATATTTTTATTTTTGTATAAAAATGCAATATAATTATTTTGCAACTCATTAAATAAATGCAATTTTTTATACTAGCATGCATATCTCAATAGTGGTTTTAACAGGCTAAAATTTGAAACAAATTTGTTGATAGCTGAAGACCTACTTTTTATAGATTCTATTAGCTGGTTGAAGGATGTTTACAAGTGGGTCGTTCAATATCAGATCACCCACCATCACCAATTTTGATAAAATTCAGAGAATTTGTAGACTTTCTAATGCTGATTCCAAAAATATCAATTATATTGAAATTGATCAAATGGTTTTTGAGTTGTGAGCTTTTAAATAGTTCCCAAGGTGGTCGATTCGCCACCATTTTGAATAGTACATGTGAATACGCAAAAGTCCATAACTTCTTCCAGGTTTAAGCTAGAGCTTTCAATTTTTTTTTTTTTTTTTTTTTTGTTCAGAATAAAGTAAACTTTCATTTAAGTAGACTTCTGCTAACCTCATTTTATAAAAATGCTGTCAGAAAATGACTTTTTGTCATTTTTTTTAAGTAAAAAAAGGTGCAACTTCAATAGTTGATTTCCCCCAATGTACTTTCTTCAATTTTCATCTAATTGCATAAATAGGGAACTCAATGTGTTTTGATAACTGATAAAAAAAAAATTTTTAATGGGTGGTTCACAGGTTTTTATTTAAAAAAATAAATTCCATTTTACTCACTTTCTGCAATAACAGAAAACGCAAAATAATGAGTTGATATTTCTTTTATTACCAGAAATATCATACATATTTGCATCCAAAAGTTTGATAAGGTTTTATGTTACATATATATATTTAATGAGGCTAAAAAAAAGGGAATGCCCCAGGAATTAATAGGAATGCCAATAATGGATTCTTACACAACGTAGAAGTATTTTACTGACAAATTGAAATCTGTTTAAGAGTTTCAATAAATTATAAGTAAAAAGGAAATAATAGAAAAAATTCTACAAATAGGTACATTATATAACAAAATCATACTTGTATATAATACCAAAAAAAATATATTTCAAACTTTATATTAGAAAAATACTGGTGTGCACAGAATATAAAAATAGTTGCCTGTAGCAGCCCTGAGATCACTTAAAAATCTCTGCAAAAAGTCACATCAACAAGTATCATGTTTTTACTTTTAAAAAGGAATCTGAAAATGTATCAGAAAATTTTTAGTTGTTGAGTACAAAAATATTTTTTGTATACACTGCCTTAGCATGATTGTGATAAAACCAGTTCTTACAGAAAAATTAAATTTTAAAGACAGCCAGATAAACTTGTTAAACTAAGTTTATATCTAAATTTGATTTAGTTTTTGTTAATGAAACTGTCAAATCCGGAGCCTTTAAATTCACAACTCTCAAAAATCTGCACATAATTTACAGATGTAAATAATGAAACGTTCAGTTGAGATATAGAGACAAATTTTGACTTTTATAATTCTATATCAATTCCATTTCATTTTAATTTGTAATTTTTGTTAATAATACCAGACATGTTACTTTTCCGTGGAAACGCGGAGTTCTGCTTTTTCGGCAATGAATTTTACTATCCCTGGGATCGATGCAAATATGCATTAAAATTTGTTGACATTTTTATGGGGGAGGGGGTAACGGATGAAATACAACAAAAACGCAAGTGCAAACCGCTTCAAATTACGCAAATTCCTTCTAAGAATTGCAGGAAAAAACCCAAATTTCTCCAAAAGATCGCAAAAAACTATAAATTCTTTAACAATCACGGAAACAATACTATTTTCATCAGAGGATTGCGGAAGACACGATTTCCGTCAAAAAATTGTGGGAAAACGCGATTTTTGTGAACAGGTTGCTGAAAAATACTCTAATTTCCTTAAAGAATCATGAAAAATACTTCAATTTTATCGAAAGATCGTGGAAAATAGTCGAATTTTGTTGAAAATTGCTGTGAAAGTACGTGAACTTTGTCAGTAGATCGTGGAGAATATGTGAATTTTGTCAAAAAATTGGGGAAAATACACAAATTTTGCCGAAAGATCAGTATAATATCGATGAAAATGTGCGAATTTTGTTGAAAAATTGCGAAAATTAGACTATTCTTATCGATAGATAGTGAAAAAACAAGAATTTTGACGAAAAAACAAAGGAAAGTATGCCATTTTTGTCAAAAGATGGCGAAAAATATGCGATTTTTGTCGAAAGATCGCGGAAAATACGAGAATCTTGACAAAAATCGAAAAAAAAAAAACTTTGTAGAAAGATCGCGGAAAATAAATGTATTTTGTACAAAAACCGCGAAAAATATGCTAATTTTGTCAAAAGATCGGAGATAAATCCAGAGGTTTCTCCAAAGATCTAAGAAAAAAGGCATATTTTGACGAAAGATTGCAGAAAATATGTGAATTTTGAAGAAAGATTACTGAAAATATGCGAATTTCGACGAAAGATCGTGGGAAATATGCAAATTTTCACAAAAGATCACAGAAAATATGCGAATTTTGAAGAAAAATAACTGAAAATATGCGAATTTTGGCAAAAAATCTCTGAAAATATGCAAATGTTCTTGAAAAATCGCTGAAAATATGCAAATATTCTGGAAAAATCACTGAAAATATGCAAATATTCTGGAAAAATCGCTGAAAGTATGCAAATATTCTGGAAAAATCACTGAAAATATGCAAATTTCCTGGAAAAATCGTGGAAAATATGCGAATTTTTTATAAAACATCGAGGAAAATAGGCAAATTTTCTCGAAAAATTGCAGAAAATACACAAATTTTCTAGAGAGAGAAAAACTTTTAATTTTGCTAAAAGATCGTGGATAATTGCAAAATTCATTGAAAAGACTGAAAAAAGTGCGATTTTCGTCAAATGGTTGCAGGAAAAAGCTAATTTAATTAATAAATTGCTGAAAAATTCAAATTTCATCAAAACGCTGCAAAAAAATACAAATTTCATCAAAAGTCTGTGATGCCGTGAAAGTTCAGCTTTTTTCTTGTTGAGCCTGTACCATGTCTGTAATACTGATTTCATGTTTTTCATGAAGGAAGAATAAATTTATTCTGAAAAAATTCAAGATTTTTCTGATATCATTGATAATCATAATATTTTTATTAAATATATTTATGTATTAATCAAGCTTTTTTTAGTTATTAAATCTAAATCTGGCTAAACCTGAAATAAAACTTCCTTATTTTATGATTTTGTTGTTAATTAGTAATGTAACTTTATGAGGCAAGCTACATTGAATAATTTAGAAAAAATATATTTCATGTTTATAATGAATATTTAATTATATATTATTGATTATTAACTTGACCTTTGCTTTTAATATTTTAATCACTTTGAAAATTATCTAAATTTTTATTATTTTAATTTATTACTTATTTTAATATTTTATTATATTGTAAAGCATTCATTTTAATTTTGATTGCATTATTAATTGCATTCAAATTTCTGCTTTAAAAAATTTAAACAAAGTAATGACCAGAAATCGGCAAAATTCTAAAATTTGCATTATTTCTGTTTCCACGCTGTGCGGATTTGAGGGAGTTTACTGTATTTAACTTCAAAATTTACATCTGTTTGTTGGCAGGGATTTTTAAAAATATTATCTTTACTTTAAATTATTATTGATGTAGATATATTTTTAATAGCATGTTTATTGTATGTGATATGTTACTTTGTATTATTTTAAAGTACCATAATTTTTATTTAATAGTTACAATTTTACTGTATTTTGTATAAAATAAAAGTACGATTTTGCAATAAAATTCAACTGTTTGTAAAACTTTTTCCATCATTTCTTTTTTACTCATAATTTACTCACTGCAATAGATATCAATTTGTCAGGAAAGTACTTCTATGTCTTGTAAAAATCCATTATTGGCATTCTTATTTATTCCTATATGATTCCCCCTTTTTTAGCCGCATTAAATACACATATTTATGTAACATAAAACCTTATCAAACTTTTAGATGTAAATATGTATGATATTTCTGGTAGTAAAAGAAATATCAACATTATATCGTGTTTTGTGTTATTGTGGAAAGTCAGTAAAATTGAATTAACCGCCCATTAAAATTTTTTATCAGTCATCAAAATGCACTTTGAGTTGCCTATGCAATTAGATGAAAATTGAAGAGGGTACATTGGGGGAAATCAGCCATTGAAGTTGCACCTTATTTTACTTTTAAAAAATGACAAAATGTCATTTTCTGACAGCATTTTTATAGAATGAGGTTCACAAAAATCTATTTAAATGATAGTTTACTTTATTCTGAACAAAACAAAAAAAATTTTGAAATGTCTAGCTTAAACCAGAAAGAAGTTATGGACTTTTTTGTTGTCACATGTACTATTCAAAATGGCGGCAAATCAGCCATCTTGGGAGCTATTTAAAAGCTCATAACCCACAAACCGTTTGACAAATTTCAATATAATTGATATTTTTGGATTCAGCATTATAAATTCTACAAATCTACTGAATTTTATCAAAATTGGTGATGGTGGGTGTCATTTTTGAAAAAATCTAGGTGATTTGACATGGAATGACCCAAGTATAACATGCCATGCATTTAATTTTTGTATAAAAATGCAATATAATTATTTTGAAACTCATTAAATAAATGTAATTTTTTATACTAGCATGCATATCTCAATGGTGGTTTTAACAGGCTAAAATTTGGAACAGAAATTTGTTTCTGAAGACCTACTTTTTATAGATTCTACCTGGAATAAATTATTTTATTAGCTGGTTGAAGGATGTTTGCAAATGTAACATGACATGCAATAAAATATATAGGTTTGCCAAAATGTTTTAAGCCCTCATTCAATTTCTGTAGGACTTGAAAATATTTATTCATTTCACTTTTTCTAAGTTGAGAAACCGATTTCGGAATCCTGCTGTTAAGAAAACTTCGGTTTTATTATACTATGTTGCTCTGAAGTAATGAAAATTTTTAATACAGTTATTTTATTTCCCATAATAAAATGGGTGTAAATTAAAAATACTGTTTTTTATTTAATTGAGTTTAATTCTACAGTAGGTAAATACTATTTACTGCCAGTTAAAGAAATTTAAATAATAAAAAAAGTTAACTGTAGAATTTGAAACTGCAATATCTCGGCTATTTTTTTAAATAGAGAGAAAACAAAAAATACCATAGAATTTTTCCATGGGTGCAAGACCTTCAATCTCAGGGCTGATTTCAGTCTTGGAGATATTTTTGAGTGCTAATAAATTCTTCTCTATGTACTTAAATTATAGCAATTTTTTAGCAAAAACTTTTTTTTTTTACTGTAAGAGATCAATTTTTAGCCATAATGCAAAACATTGAGGTATGCTAGCCCATTTTCCTTTAATTATTTGTAATACATAGAAAAGTTTTCAGTCTTGGTTTAAATGAACTTTTTGCACCTGTGAATCTTTCTATCATGGCCTAACACTTGAATAAAAATTAACTTGAATTTCTATTATTTCTTTTCTTTTACATTAAAATCTGTTTCTGACAGCCATTTTAAAAAAAGGTTGCAGATCAAGTTATTTAGCCAAGATCTTAGTATGATCTTATATACACTCTGTCTTCTTCAAAGCTGTTTATAAATATGATTGTTATTGTGTAGCAAAAATTGAATGAAATACATACACACATATATTTAATGATTTATTCAGAGTTTGTTGGAAGAACTTGTTTGTCATATTTTTATTTGAATTCACCCTAAATATTCAAGATTTCTGACCCTTAAATTCACTAGAAAAATTCCACAAACTCATTTGAGAAAGCTAAATCTTTCTCTGGCTGGATGCATTTGCTACCAGTCATTTTGTGTATTTAATTTCATTATAAATGTTATGTTTTAATGTATCATTCTTATTTTATTATTTAATTTGGCAGACTAATTGTCATTTATTTGCATTAGGTTAAAAAAAAAAAAAATGTACTGTGCATATTGTATATTTAACAAATCTCCAAAGGGCAGAAAATTCCAAAACCTGTAATTGCCGCAGTCCCGCCAATTTTGAAGTATACTGAATGTAGTATACTTCAACTGTATACTGAATGTAGTTCAATATAAAAATGCAAGTTTTCCGTCTTTTAAAAATTCCCGAGGACGGAAGCGGGACGGAAAAATCTCCGACAATTGAAAACGATCGCGAAAATGACGCGTTTTTTGCCAAAAGATCGCTAAAAAAGACACGATTTTTCGTCAAAACATTATGAATATCACGTGATTTTTGTCAAATGATCGCGGAAAAGGGCGCTATTTCTATCAAAAGATCGTAGATAAAAGCGCTATTTCATTCAAAAGATTTGAAAAGGACGCGTTTTTTGTCAAAAAATTGCGGAATAAACATGATTACTGTCGACGGATCTCAAGAAAAACGTTATTTCCGTCAAAGAATCTGTCAAGAAATCGCAGAAAAGATGTGATTTTCCTTAAATGATCGTGGAAAAAACGCTTTTTCTGTCAGAACTGCAGAGAAACTGCGATTTTTGTCAAAAGATCGAGGAAAATCTGTTTTTCGTCGAAAAGATCGTGAAAAAAGACACGATTTTTTTCAAAAGATTGCTGACAATACGTGATTTTTGTCAAAAGATCGCGGGAAAAAAGCACTTTTTCTGACAAAAGATCGCAAAAAAGATGCGTTTTTTGTCAAAGAATAGCCAAAAAAAAAAAGCGATTACTGTCGAAGGATCGCGGTAATAACGCAGTCCCTTTCAAAGAATCGCGAAAAAGATGCGATTTTCGTCAAATGATAGCAGAAAAAACGCTATTTTTTCAGAATTGCGGAAAAACACGATTTTTTGTCAAAGGATCGCAAAAAAGTCGCGAATTTTCTTCAAAAGATCGCGAATTTTTGTCAAAGAATCGCGAAAAAATCACGAAGTTTTGTCAAAGGATCGCAAAAAACGCAATTTTTGGTCAAAGGATCGCGATAGAGACGCGATTTCTGTCAAAAGATCGTGGGAAAAAGCGAATTTCGTCAAACAGACATGAAAAAAACGTAAATCATGCACGTGCATATTTGTTCACTTGGTGTGGGGGGGGGGGAATATTCAAAATATTTTCAGTCCTGGCAAAATTTCAAACTTGCACCCATGATTTTGGATAGATCGCGAAAAACACGCAAATTTTGTCAAGAAATCATGAATAAAAAAAGGGCAAATTTTTTCAAAACATCGCAAAAAACGGCAAGTTTCTTTAAAAGATCTCGAAAAAAAGACAGTTTTCGTCACAAAACGAGGAAAAAAACGGCAAATTTTCTCAATAAATCGCAATAAAGGCAAATTATCGCCAAAAAATCTAAAAAAAAAAGGGGAAATTTCTTCAAAAGATCTTGAAAAAACAGCAAATTTCTTCAAAAGATTGTGAAAAAAAGGCAGTTTTCATGAAAAGATCGAGAAAAAATGGCAGCTTTCGCCAAAAGTTCACGATAAATCGGCCAATTTATTCAAAAGATCGTGAAAAAAAACCCAGCAGTTTTCGTCAAAAGATCGAATAAAACGTCGAATCTTGACAAAAAAGAGCGAAAATAATGCAAATTTCGTCAAAAGATCGTGAAAAAACCCGCACATTTTGTCTAAGGGGACAAAATTTGCACCCCCTCCCCCGTATTTCGGACAATGTATGGTGTTAAAAATTCTGAGAACAAAAACAATTTCTTTTTTAAAGTATACTTTTGTTTTATGTCTATCACAAGTACTTGGGAGGTTTGAATGCATATAATGTAATACGAGGGATTAGTCTGCAGACTGTTTTTAAAGTTTTTACTTGTGTTGCAGACTGCAGAAAAAAATTCTGCTGCTGGGAAAGAGAGTAACATTATTAAATTGCATTTGAAACTATTTTTTTCCCAATTGGCCATAATGTAAGGAAATACTTTTGACTGTTCCTGTAAATGAACTATACATCCAAAAATTTTATTTTCAATAGGGATTGTGCTATAATAAATGTCAATGAGATTAAAAAAAAAAAAAAAAAATCAGAGCAATTGAAGTATATTTGCGAGAGGTGGAGTGCAAATAAAGAGACAGAATAGTCAAAGTCAAACATTTTTCAAGGAAATTGTTTTGTATTTACGTAAAGGCTGTCTTTATGAAAATAAATTACTAACTTTAACTCTATATACTGAAATTGTAATTCCAAAATCATTAAGTAATCTTTGATCCTTAAAACCTTTTATTTTTAAACCCTATTTTAAATAAACTGGCATTTTATAATGTGATGTTAAATTCTGTTCTTTTTTAGAGTGTGCTTTTTTAATGGTATCATTATTATTTTTTTTTTTTTTTTAAGTTAAAAATAAAATTATATGATGCAGCTATTAAAACTTTTTCTGCTATTTAAAATTTTAAGAAATGAATTACACATGAAATGATTTACATATCAGGATTGCCACGCCACCTGGAGATCCTAGAAAACCGTGAAAACACAGGGAATTTTAAAATCCCCTCCCAAAACAGGGAAAATCCAGGGAATTTTGGAAAAATCCTAAAAAATCTGGAAAACATAGGGAATTTTTTTCCCTACTATATCTAAATGTATTTTTTTTTCCCGGCTTTCATTTTCAAAACTGAATGTTATCTTATGATATTTTTTAAGATAAAAAAATAAACCAGTGTTGTGTATCAAAGTTATCCTATTTTTTGTGTGTTCTATATTTTAATATAAATGTTAATTTGAATGCATAAAGTAAGTAGCTTTTCCTGTTTTCTTTTCCTTTTTATTTCTGCAATTTTTGTAATATTATGTTCAAGATAATTGATTTTTAGGTAAGATTTTTAAAAATTTTATATTCTTTAAATTATTAGATACAAAGTTTTTAGATATTTTAACATTCATTTACAAGTATTTCAAAGTATTTTTTAGCAGAATGTTTGAGTATTGTTTTACTGTTATTATTATTATTAATGTAAAATGTGGGATTTAATAAGTGCAACAACATTAAAGAGTTTTTTTCATTTGCTCATATCATAATGTATTATATTTGTTCAATTAATTGGGTAATGATAAATTATAACATGTATAATTAGCATACATACACGCATATATTTTTGCGCACTCAATATAGAATAAACGCTTTGCAATACAGGGAAAACACAGGGATTTTTTTTTTTTTTTTTTTTTTTAAGATTAGAGTGGCAACCCTGCATATGTAAAAAAGAAAAAAAGATTTTTTTTTTTTTTTTTTTTTTTTTTTTTTTTTTTTTTAACTACAAAGATTAATTCTTGCTATTTTACTAAAGATATAATGTTTACATTTTTAATTCTTTACAATCTTGATTTCAATAAAATCGCATGTTTTTTCTATATGTATGCTCTTGGGTCATCCGGAAAGTTCTGTGCTAAAAGTAGAAAAGCAAAAAATTGAAGTTTTAGGTTTTTTATAAATTTTAATAAAGACATATAAGAATATAAGAAAATTTTATTGAATCACACAAGCTCCATTTTGTTGTATGACCTTTTTTGGCAGTTTGAAAATTAAATTAAAAAAAAATCATTAGGTTAATTTGCAAAGAAGTTATCAAATCTGTTTTACAGTCTAAAAGAATGAACTACTGGCCATTCAGAAACATTGAAAATCTGAAAGGATCCAGTCTGGTAAATATGTGGGATGGCACAAATCATTCTAGTGATATTCAAAAAGGTGTTATCTTACATTACTCGCAATGCAGTGCAGATCATTATCATTGTAGAACATGCAGGGTTGCCACGCAACCTGGAGAACCGGGAAAACACAGGGAATTTTAAATCTTCTCCCAAAACAGGGAAATTCCAGGGAATTTTAAAAAAAATCTGGAAAACACAGGGAATTTGGTAATGGCAAATTATATCATTTCTAATTAGCCTTCATACACGCATATATTTTTTCGCACTCGACATGGTATAAGCGCGTTGCAGTACAGGGAAAATACAGGGAATTTTTTTTCAAGATTAGAGTGGCAACCCTGACATGATACCTCAAAGATTAATAAATTCTGGTCATGTTTCTTTGACTTTTTTTCGTCAAAACTGTCATTTGGGAGTAGTATCTTTCTCAGGGTGACCACAGACCTGGAAAACCTTGAAATGCCAGGGAATTTAATATTTTGGGAAATATCAGGTAATTCTGCTTAAAATCGGGGAAAATGTGTTTTCATTTTTCTTTCATGAACCACTTCTTCTGGCAATTCATCTGCTGCCCTGCCTCAGCTCGCTCCCACTATCTTGCAACGCCTTGTTTATCTAATATTGAAATTGCGATTGTGTCACTAAATGGTGTTACTTTTTTATTGTTACTTCGCACCTGAATATGGAATAATCATTTTTTAATAACTGTTTGTGAAGTCACACACCTCAACATTACAAAACGAAATTGCATCCGTGTATCACGTGTCCATATTGTTATTTTTGATCGGACATGTGGGCAGGCATATTTTCTCTTACTTGGATTTGGATAGAAACCCTATAATACCTTATAGTTATTTATGGCAACACAGTTTCAAGTCGATTGACTTACTAATCCAGAGTTTAAGGATTGGATTAGAGAAGTGCCTAATGATGTGCATAGAGCAAAACGCATCAAATGCCACTATTCATTTACTTCGAGTATTTCCATAAAATAAAATATAAAAATTTATTCTACTTCTGATTATTTCAATCAATTGGATCATTCTTTTGAAACTAACTGTAACATCGAGATATATCAGGGAATTTGAAAATTATATTTGTGTGGTCACCCTGTTCCCGAATTTTATTATCTGATTTGTCAGTAACAATTATAATAAATAACTCTTGTGTAGTTTCATTGTGCACAAAGCATTACTTTTTGGAATGCAGGTCACCCTTCAATGTTAATTCCGGAGGTTCATTTGACTTACCCCATATTTTCATAGTAATATTGTTGGATAATATCTATTTCTCATCTCCAGTTATGAGCCATTTGAAAAAATGAGCTTTTTCATTTCATTTCAACAAAGAATATTAAGCTGAAATTTAAGCAAGCATATTCTGTGGTGTTAAAATATGGGATACCCACATATAATAACTATTTATGTACCCAGTCTTCTTCAAACGATCATGCACTGTACTTCTTAGAATATTTACTGGGAATGCATATTTTATCACTAAGGTTCCTGGCCGGGAACCTGACCTTTTGCCCTGTTGGCTAGCAATGCCGCGGACGCATTATAACACATAAATGAAGCAAAATATCGGCAAAAAATAGCTCTTAAGTGGCCCGGGGGGATGCGTAATTTCGTCGAAATATTACGGGAAAAGCCCGAATTTCAACAAAAGAATCGCAAAAACGGCAAATTTCTCATAAAGACCCGAAAAAAAGGCAAATTTTGTTAAAAAATTGCGAAAAAGCAGCACATTTCGTTAAAAAAAAATCATGAAAAACAAGAAATTTTGTTAAATTATTGAAAAAAAAGGGCAAATTTCATCTAAAAATATTTAAAAGATAACAGATTTCGTTGAAAGATTGCATGAAACAACACAAATTTCATTAAAAAATTGCAAAAAAGGCAAATTTCGTAGAGATTCTTTTGAAAAGTGACAGGCTTTGTTAAAACATCGCAATGAAACAGCAGATTTTGTCAAAAATCATGGAAAAAAATGGCAAATTTCACCAAAAAAATCGTGAAAAACAGCAAATTACATTAAGAAATCGCGAAAATCAGCAAATTTATCAATCAAAAAATCAGCAGTTAAAAATCATGAACAACAAATTTCATAAAAAAAAAAAGTGAAAAAACGACACATTTCTCCAAAATTTGTTAACAAATTGTGCAAAACAGCACAAATTTCATTAAAAAATCGCAAAAACGGCAAATCTCATTAAAAAAAAAAAAAAAAAACTTAAACGGCAGATTTTGTCAAAGAATCTGCAAGAACCAGCAAATTTCTTTTAAAAAATCGTGATAAACGAAAAATGTTGTTAAAATACTCATGCATAAATTTTTTCGGGAACTTATACTTTTCATCTGGGAACCTATATTTTTCATGTAGGTTCCCAGCTGGGAACCTTAAAATTTTTAGAATTTTCAAGCCCTGATTATATGACATCAATTTTTGCTTCTCCATTTTTTAGCACTGCACTGAAACAAAAAATTATGTGACAATACAAGCGAGAATCATGCAGCACAACCAGAAAAGACAATGTACATATGTGGATCATTCAAGGTCAAGTTTTTTTAATTAATAGCAAAATACCTTGACGAAACCGAGCATCTCTTTGAAAATCTGCAGAATTCTCCAGATGACCCAATATAAAATGAACCATAAAAATTTCATTTAATCTTACATTGCATATTCAAATATTTGATAGTGTTTCTTTAACTTTTTGTCATTGTAAGATATAAAAATCTGCTGTACATGTATATCTCTCATTTGTTTACTTCATAGATCACTTTCCCGGTCACGTTCTCGAAGTCCTAAAAGTAGAGATCGCAAAAGATCTCGTAGCAGAGAGAGGAGGAGGGGAAGATCTCGTAGTCGTGATAGAGACAGACGAGAGAGAGAAGGGAGGTTCTAACCATCGTCAGAATTGCACCATTTTACTTATTAGATTATTTTCTATGTGGTAATCTATTATCCAATAGATTTTTGCTGAACATTTTGAAAATATGGTGTTATCCAATTTGTCATATTTCATTCATTTCATGTCAAAATAAAATGTTTTTCTCATCAATTTATATCTTTTTTTTATTGATGTCATTATGAACGAATAAAATGTCCTTTTCAAAATATGCCAAACGTTAATGAGAAATTAAAAAAAAAAAAAAAATCTCAAAGGTTTTTAAATCATATATTAAAAAAATCTTTTCAATATCATATATATATATACATATATTTCTTTTTGCATTTAAAATAAAATACAGTGAAAACATTAGAATTTTGCCCTTTTGATAGATTGTCAAAGAGTTAAAACTATGAGTTTTTTAATCTGATTTTTATTATTATTATCTGAATTGATTTAAGATTGTGATAATTTAAATAACATGATTTTGTTCATTCCTTTAAAATCCTTGCTAAAATTGTGGCCTTCATTATTTAGCTTTATTGTAAGTATAAAAATATACTTCTTTATTTAGATAATTTTCAATAAAATAATTCTTGTGTGTAACTTGTAAGTACGTAGTTGCCAACATAGAAACTCTTCCCCCCAGACATACTTAGTCTACACACCGGACATACTTGAGAAAATTTATTTACTTGTGTGTTTTCTATGTGGTATTTAAGTAATTTCATTTATTAACTTCTGGTTCTATTTTGCTTTTAAAAAAACAAGCTAAAACTCTTCAAATTTGGCAAAAATAATAAAATAAAATAAATAAATAAATAAATAAAATAAGTAGGAACTGTTTCATTGATTTATAAAAAAAATCTACAAAATTAGTTACAGTATAAAATACATCTTATATTGGCAAGTCTGAAACACTCTTAAACAAATGATATTTAACCTGAAGTAAACAAGATAACTATAAAATTCAGTTGTAGGAATTATTAAAATTAAACTTTAATTGTGAAGCTGTAAGATATATAAATATCACTTATTATGATACAGTTATCAATTAAGACTTGTATAGTTAATATTAAAAACCTATTTTGACTTAATTTTAGACTTTTCCCCTGTGAAATCTAAACCTGACATTATTTTCATCATCTCAAAATTTATGTATGCACCTGTCATATCCATATTCACCTTTTTAATGGCATTTTAATTTGATCTTTTAAATTGAAAATTTGAAGTATTGATTGTTATTAGCTAGAAACAGATACTCAACTATTTATATTCTTTAAAGTGTAAATAAAAAATTTTAAAATAATTTATATGCAATCATTACGATAGACAATATTCCTGTGACGAAAAAATGGCAAATTCTTATTTGTACGTAATGTATATTAATGTATAATATTATATAATTATTACATTATAGGGGAGAGGGGGCCGCCTTTGAACACTCTAAATATTTTCTTTCAAATAAATTATTTTTTTAAAATTTATACGGCAATATATTACTACTGCTTCAATGATATAAGTATACAAAGGTATGTATTTTTCTCCCTCTTGAATCTAAACTTGAAGAAATAAAGTTGTAAGGTTTTTACTCACAATTTTGTATCCCTGAAATTTTAATTTATTGTTCAATACTTAAATAAAGGTATTAGCTTTAGTTTTGTAAGTTTTGTTTTATTCTAATTCTTCAGCCAAATTTAGTAAACGGCTGTAATATTAAACTTCAGGTGACGGGGCACCATTGAACAAAAAAAAGTTGGAGCACCTTTGAACAGCGAAAAAGCACCGAAAAAACTGGAGATAACTAGTAATTAAAAACATTTAAAAAGAACATTTAAATCTATGAAGTAAGTACAGTCAAACCTCTATATAACGAAACTCCATACATCGAATTTCTCCATATAACGAATTTTTAGTAAGAACGGTCCCCGTTTCGCATGATTACATTAAAAACAGACTCTATATAGCGAAATATCTATCTCCATATAACGAATTTTTTCATAAATTGATCTTAATTTATTCAGTTTTAAAAAAGCTTCGAAATCATATGGAATCAATTTTCCATCACTTATTTTTGATTTATCGTTCAGTGGAGAGGTTTCTTTTTTTATAAATATTACTTCTCTCCTTATTCTTTAAATCTAACAAGTTCATCCCACCTCCCACACACCTTTCAACATCCTTCTCAAAACACAGTCAATTGAATTGTTACACATATAAGAGAGTAATCAATGAGAGCACATAAGAGAGACCTTCAAATGGAGGAAAATATCAACTACAATTTTTCTTTCCTTGCTAAAATTTGAGAATTTTTTTTGAGAGCGTAACAATTGTAATTTTAAAATCAAAACAACAAAAAATTACAGATTTCTTCCTCTGAAATTTATGTAAGTCTTCCTCATTTGATTTTCATTAAGCTTTCAAATAAATGTCTTTTCTCTTTTTTGAAACTGCTTAAATAAGTAAGAAATAAAATGTTAGGTTAATATATACTTTTAAACATTTCAAATTCTTAATTAAAAAGATCAAAAATAATATTTGTTCAAAATTTACACATTAAATACTATTTTTAACATCATACTCTATACATCGAATTTCTCTGTATAGCGAATTTTTTACTGGAATGATGGATTTCGTTATATAGAGGCTCGACTGTAATTGTTTACGGATCTAAATGTTGTTATTTTTGGAATTTTTTTTAATGTGAAAAGAGATTCATTAAGAATGTCACAGAACATTGACTTATACTCTTAGCAATCTCCCCCCTTTACTGCATTCATAAATTCCAACCTCTGGATGTATCAGTGATGGGAAGTTTAAAATTTAAATTGATGTTGGCATTCATATATTGGATAATTGAAATACTGGATGAACAATAATGTTTCATGACTTAGTAGTTTTGTCAAATTTTATACCAGGTTTCTTCATAAAAGAGTGATTGAAAAATTTTAATTTTTCAGAAGCATCTGATATTACTTTGGTGTATATAAAGGATTCTGTAAAAAAGTTTTCGCAACCAAACATAACAGGAGGGACACTCTGTGATGTTTCAACAATGAGTTTTGACATAAATTTTGATGGAATTAACTTTCGTTAATTAATAAAAAAATACTAGTAATTTCAATAAAATGTAGTTACTTAATTTTATTCACATTATTTTATATATCTGAAACATAAGCAAATTTTTATAAAAACTTTCAATATTTTTACATTTTATTCATTTGTTCCAAGGCGTCCCTTGCTTGTTCAAAGATACTCCTACATGGGGCAGGTTTGAACAGAAATCCTTCAACTTTTTAAATCATCACAATTTATTTAATTTAATTAGAAAACTTTTAATTTCTAGTTCATA
This sequence comes from Maratus speculifer, assembly GCA_964019185.1. Taxonomy (NCBI): domain Eukaryota; kingdom Metazoa; phylum Arthropoda; class Arachnida; order Araneae; family Salticidae; genus Maratus; species Maratus speculifer. Next base: position 216,745,829 of record OZ025289.1, read on the forward strand.
TGATAGAGAAATGCAGTGTTTTTATTACGTAATATTTAAAATGCAATAAATATCATTCAAGTAAGAATTGTATTGATTTTCTAAAAAATTGTTCAAAGGTGCCCCCCTCTCTCCTATAAATAAATATTAAGGGGAATAATAGTATAAACAGTCGTTTAATAACATAGTTATTATATATTTTTAATTTACTAAATAAATATAATTAAATATTTTTGCATATTTTAAATTTATAAAATAAGTGGGATTCAGTCTAATACTTAGAAATAAAAGAAAAAGAACCAAATTAAAAATCATATTTTTTTTCTCCTTAAGTATTTTGTCAGCCATTGATATTTTTTTTAATTATCATTATATTTATTACTATCTTTGCTACTTTTGTTTTATGTAATGAATCTTAAAAATTTGTAAATATTTAAGTCTTTGGTACTAATTTATAATTATATGATGAAACTAATCTGTTACAGCTAAGACAGTAGTTAAATTAAAAATTATATATTGGGGGGAAAAAAACTTGTTAGGAAATTTGTTATGAAAATTAATATTCTTTCGTAAAATGCTTAGTTACACTTATGAACATAAAAGTTCAAAAATAAATTTCAGGCATGAAAGATTCTCTCCTAAAGAAGGAATTCTATCTTTTTAAAAGCAATTTTGGACATTCTCTGGATTGATGCAAAAATGTACAGAATAATTTGGAAAGATAATAGGAAGGGGGGGGGGACTAGAAAATATAATAATCAAGCATTCTGTCAACTCAAATACATGGAATTTGTTCTTGAATTGTCGTACAAAATAGAAAATGAACTTATATAAACATCTAAAAATTGCGTAAATGAAGTTCTTGAAAGTTTCTTTCAAGAATGAATTTTTTTTCTTTAGATTTTAAATGGAAGAAAGTTTCTTTTTGGAATAGAATATTAAGCACTATTTATACAACAATTTTTGGATAATTTCTGTGATACATGTTTCAAGTTGTATTTTTGAAGTAAAGATCAATTTAGCAGGGAGACTGTTTAATTTTGAAAAGTAAGAGTAGGGGGATTGGACAGCTGTATCATTCAAAATATTGTTTTGGAAAATGAATGACCAGACCGTAGGTTAATCAGATATATTTGGATTTACACTTTTAGTATTTTTAATAAACTACTCACTTTGAGTTAAAAAAAAATAGCAATCATATGTGCAATTATATTTAATTTCATTATATTAATAGCTGTTAAAATGACACTTAAATCATAAGAGTTTGGTACCACTGTATACACAAAAAAAATTTCCACCTTTTTTTTCCATTTCCCATTTTTATGCCTGAAATTTAGAACATTGCTTTTTTAACTAAGTTTCTTTTTTCTTTCATGCAATTTTTTTCTCTCTTTTTCTGGGAAAAAAATTAAATGGACAGCCTATTTTTGCCACCACTTTGGCAAAAACCTGTATTTGCCAGGACGGTTTTAACCAGGTTTTTTCCATGGTTTTTTGGCAAAAACTTGCCAACCCTGCCAAAAACTTTCTGCAAATTAAAATCATGAAAATGATATTAAGGACATAGCAATTGTTAAAATTGTAAATATCATGATTTATGAAGAAGTTAAATACTTGTCACAAATGTTAAAATCTATTGTTGCTTTAGATGAAAGTAAAAAACATGACTGTTCTATTGCAGCTGCTCATAAAATTTGCTTAACTTTACTTAATGATGGAATAATTTTTAAGTTATCACAATGTATTATTTAAAAATACTCTAAAAAATGATAATTAAAATACCATAGATTTTTTTTTTTTTTAAACTTTTAAATAGATATTCAACCATAAACAATGATAAACTTGTACAGATTACTATCATGATAGTCAGATTACTATTATGAAAATATCTGTTTAAGTAACAGAAAATTGTTTTCTAAACAAAATATATTTATATAATCCTTTTGAAACTTTTTACTACCTTGAATAACATTCATAAACTTTATTTTTTTAACTAAATTCTTTATATATTAAATACCTGTGTGAATTATGAATTATTGCAGGTTAAAATTCTTATTAGTATTATTTCTTAGTTTCTGTCAGTTTTTGCCACTTACTGGCAGAAACTAGTTTCTGCCGTGCCGGTTTTAACCGCTGGTTTTAACCACCCCGGCAGAAACTTGCAAGCTCTGCTAATTATTAGTATGTAAAAAAGTCATGTTTCTTTATTATTATTATTTTTTAAATCGGATCCCCATCCTCCCTTGCATTAAGATATTTTATGAATATCAAGATTTGTAAATTTGCAAAATAATTAAGCCTCCAAATTGATGATATTAGAAGCATAAACTTATATTTATGCTTTTATTAATAAAATTTTGATAAAATAATTTCATTAATTAACAGCACAAATAACAAATCAAATATAATGGCAGCAATATGGCTGTATTTTATAAAATTACTATAATCTCATGAATCTAAACTGAAAGAAAATTAGTTACACCAATTAATTTAGTTATACAAACATTATAAATATAATAATAAGAATGCTAACTCATGTTAGCTTCAAAAAATGTTAAATATCAACATTATTAATCCGAGTGGATATTATTAGCATTCAGCATTTTCAAATTTTAAAAGAAGTTTTGTTACAATAACAATTAGTATACAGAGATGCCACTTTTCTGCCAAATGGTGGAATTTCGCCTTTTTTTTTTTCCCTTCATCTCTGTTTTTTTTTATCTGCGATTTTTGTCGAGCAATCATGAAATAAGAGATTTTAGTCTAACGTTTGCGAAATTAGACAGCTGTTTTTCCATATGATCGCAAAATAAAACTATTTTCCTTGAACAATCGTGAAACAAAACAGCAATTTTTGTCATATGATCACCAAATAATGCAGTGATTTTTGCCGAAATCTCAAACTAAAACTGTTTTCGTCGAACGTTCTCTAAACAAAATTGTGATTTCAATAGAATGATCGTGAAATAAAATAGCTTTTTTCATCAAACAATCGTGAAATAAAAAAAGGGATTTTGATCAAATGATTGAGAAATAGCAATTTTTATCAAACGATAATGGAATAAAACAGCTATCTTCAATGAATGAGTATGAAATAACTCTTTGTATTCTGAACACCCTTTAATCCGAAAACCTCACTATTATGATCACTACTTTTGGTTCCCATTTCTGTTCCATCTTTCTGTAAACTGAACACATGTTTGCAATCTGAATTAAAAAATCATGCTAATTCGGAGAAACTTACAAAATAATAAAAAGGTTCAATGAACTCGATTAAAAAAATAAACAAATTCACTGCTAGATTTTAAGCATGTACTTGAAGTTGCAATTTGTTTGATAGAATCTTCAAATAAATGTTAGAGCACCTGTTGTCGCATGCTTTTCAGCTGCCTGCTGTAAAAGAAGCCATTTTATGACTTTTTTGTTAGAAAATGTAAAAATTTAGCTTTCAATTACTTGGAGAAAAGTCTGGTAATTTAAAATAATCCACTTCCATTGTTCTTATTTCAAATAATTTTTCTGTATGAGTTATTGTTAATAACAGCACTAAGATGCTATTATATATATGAAACCCCTCCATGTATAACTATTCCGGGGTCAACCTATCCACGAGAAAAAGAAACTCATTCACCAATGAAAACGTTTTATAGTCATAATGGAGTGTTCTCATTGGTCAGATTTATAGTGGTAACTATAAAATGACGTCACTACATTTTACTTAGCTTTGAAATCTTTCCATGATTCAAAAAGTACACTGTTAAAAATTTGACCCATTTGCTGCAGCGGCACTCCACAGCTTTTATAGAATATCTCTTTTATGACCAATGAGAATGCTCCATAGCACAGTAAACTAAACGTTTTTTATAAAAGCGTGGAGTGACACTGAGTAGAAAATGAGTCAAATTTTTTACATTGTATATTTAATTAAAACTTTTTATAAAGGAAAGCGAAGGTGCGTTTTAAATGCAATATTGTTCAAATTTTTATATTCGGGTTGCTTTAATTTTTTTTTCTTTACAGCCGTGAATGACTTGAGAATTTCAAATGTATAAAAAACATTGTGAAAAGTTACCTCCGATTTTAAAGGCAGTTTATTTTCTGACCAATGAAACCGTTCCATAGTCGTAATGGAGTGTTCTCAATAGTCAGATTTACAGTGGGAGCTGTAAATGACGTCGCTACATTTTACTTCGCTTTGAAATCTTTTCACGATTTCAAAAACACTATTTAATTAAAACTCTATTTAAGCAAACCCCGGATGTGTTTTAAATTTCATTGTAATCACCACCCCCATCCACCAGATAGTTTTGCTATAGTTCTAAATGCAGATTTCTGTTGAAATTTTCTTTCTTTCTTTTTGTTAGATTTTTCCCTTTCCAAGTTTAATTGCTGTATTTATCAAAATTGTTTCAGCCTAAAATGGCTATGATTGACCACAGTTGTTGTAACTTTTTTTTATCATCCTTTAAAAATGCAAACGTCATTTTGACGGGCTATCTTCTAGTTTTAAATATTAACATTAGAGACTGAATTTCTTCGATTGATAGCTATTGATAAAATAAAAACTAAAGAAACTATTTGCTGTTTAATTTTGGCAGATTTCATTTTTGCCCATGATAGAACATTCTTTTTTCGTCACATAGTTTTTGAATTCAAAGGCTTTTTTAACTCAACATTTATATTAATGTTAATTATTTGAATTTCATATGATATATAAATATCTATGATTATAAAATACAAATCTCTATATCAATACATTTCGTAGCTGTTATTTTATGAATTGTTAAACTTGCATGTAAAATTCCATAGGACACTTAAAGGGTTAAGGATTGTAGAAATCATGTTAATTTACTTTTAAATATTTAAAACTTAAAAGGAAGGAACACACCACCAACCTTATTTGATCAATTACCGGCTCTGTCACCATAAATGATAGTAGTAATAACGCATTTCTCAATCTCTCTCTATAATGAACACCCCCATAATCTGAAAATTTTTGGAGAGTCTCATGAGTGTTCAGAATAGAGTCCACTGTAGTTTGTTTACAAAATTCACGCATAAATGTTGTGAAAAATGTCATAAATTTACTTAACCCGTAATTTCCTCTTTTTTGTTATTTTCCAAGTCTCATACTTGAGTACAATAGTAATGAGTTGATAACAATTCCTAGCTCATTATTTCAATTGTTATGTTTGAGTCCAAAAAGTTAAACTAAAAAAGCTCTAGTTCTGTTTAACGTTTTGTTAATTAACTCTTCTTTTATTTCCATTATTATTTCATATGAGCATGAGCTGTTGAGATGTTCTCAAAAGCTCATGTGTTAATTGTAAAGAAGTAGAATAAGCAAATCACTACTTATAATTTTTTTGTTTACAAAAAAATGTTACTTTCTATGATTTATAAAAGGATGATTAATTTGAAATTATGACAAGAAAAATTATAATAAATTGTTATATTGATTTTAAATTAAAGGCTTTTTACACTTGATAAATAAATAAAAAGAATATTGCCATTTAAACTGATGGCATTGAGCTCACCGGCTAAGTATACTAATTGTACGTTACAGCCTAATATTTTCAAGTGTTAATTCTATTAGAAAAACAAATTAAGGGGGGTAGGAACAGCTTCCTCAATTTTCCCGTTCTATACTTAATCATTGAACATTTTAAACTAATGAGGGATATTATTTGTCATATAAAAAATCTATTTCCAAAATTCAGAGCAAATCAGAAAATTCTTAATAAAAACCCATTTATATAATTTAAAAGGAGTTATCCCTTCTTTTGTACCTAACCATTAAACTAACAAAACTTTTCAGAGATTTGCCTTATCAGAAAGAACTTACATCTAAAATTAAAACAAATCGGATAAGTCTACAGAAAAACCCATTTATCAAATTCAAAGGAAGGGAGGTAATCACAAGAGTACCCCCTTTATACTTAAGAAAAGATCCCCACAGCAAATTAGGGAAGCATCTTATCACTATGAACCTGTATCCAAAAATTGAAGCAAATCGGTCGATTCTGCAAGAAAAAAAAAAAACATTTACCTAAATTAAGAGGGGTAATCCAACCGATCCCCTATTTATACTTATCCAATAAATTCCCAAAAACAATCAGGAAAGCGCCTATCAGAATGAATCTATATCCAAAATTTGAAGCAAGTTTGTAAATTCTGTGTGAAAAACCCATTAATCTAAATTGAGGGGGGTTACCTCCATTTCTCCCCCTCTTATACTTATCCAAGGAACTCACAAAACAAATCATGGAAGTGCCCTCATCATAATGATCCAATGTTTAAAATTTTAATGAAATCTGATAAATCTGCATGAAAAAACCCATTCATCAAAATAAAGAGTGATGGATTAGCCCCTGTTTCCTCTTTATACTTATCCAATGAACTCCCAGAACTAATCATGGTGGTGCCCTCATCGGAATAATCCTATGTATAAAATTTGAATGAAACCTGATAAATTCTGCATGAAAAATCCATTTATATTAATTAGCGGGAGGGGCACGAGCCTTCCATTCCCCCTCTTTATACTTATTCAATGAACACCTAATACTAATCATGGAGCTGCCTCATCAGTATGATCCTATATCTAAATTTTGAATGAAAACCGATAATTCTGCATGAAAAACCCATATATATAAATTAACAGGAGGGACATTAGCCCCCGTTCCTCCCTCTTATTCATATCGAGTGAACTCCAAAAACTAATCAGGGACTTGCCTTTCAGACAGTGGCGCAGCGAGGGGGGGTTTTGGGGGTTAAACCCCCCCCCCCCCCCCCCCCCCCCCCCCCAGAGCCATGACAAAAATACAAAAATTTCCATTTTTATGAACCGAATCATAAAAAACAAAACTAAAGTTAGAATTGAATTTGTTTTGTTCTCGAAATCTGCCGCTTTATTGAATCAAATTTTATTTAAAAATTTGACTCGTTTAAGCGGCAGTAATGTATTTACTTTGAAAAATGGGGAAAGCGCATAGTAACAGTATCAGTATCGAAAACTGGTCACTCATTTCGGAAAAGGCCGGCATTCATTTATACTATTGGAAATCAGCCGAAGGCTAAAAGGAATGGTCATTTCCTGTCGCTGCCGAAGTCGTCTCGGGTTTTTCAATACTGCACCACTGAGGGGGGGGGGGGGGGTCTTACAGGGTGGCTACAGATTCTGGAAATCATGGAATCAGGGAAAAATCAGGGAAGTTTATCAATCTGGAAAAATCAGGGAAATGTCAGGTAACTTTTTAAAAAATACTCAAAAATCAGGGAAATTTTTCTCTGCAAAAATGTTTGTTTTCACCTTACCAACAACATTGATTTGTTGCCAAACAGGCTAGATTTAAACCAATAATAAGATGTGATAGAGACATTAAGCCGAACTGATGCCAAACGATATCTGTCTGCATGAAAGCTAAATTGTCCCATAAAGCCAAATTTTCAAAAGTTTGTTCATTCGTGATCTTTTGATGATATTTGTCAATTTTAGCAATCTTTTGGCGAAATTTGCACATTTTTCACGATTTTTTTATGAAATGTACACTTTATCGCAAGTTCTTGACAAAATTTGCAAGTTTTTCACAATTTGTTGACAAAATCTGCACTCCCCCCCCCCCCCCCCCCCCCCCACACACACACACACACACAAAAATTGAGCTTTTTTTTTTTTTTTTTTTTGATTTTGAAAAAACTCGAACATTTTTTGCGATTTTTTGATGAAATTTGATGTTTTTCGCAATCTTTTGAAGAAATTTGCTCCTTTTTTTTAAGTTTTTTGCAATCTATAGACATAGTTGCATGTTTTTTGTGATATTAAGAGAAAATTTGTGTGTTTTTCGTGATCCTTAGATGAAATTTGCAGGGTTTTTTTTGTGATCTTTAGCTGAAATTTGCACGTTTTTCATGATCTTTTGACTAAATTCTTGCTTTTGCTCGAACCTTTCACAAAACGTGCATTTTTTATGCAAGCCATGGATGAAATTTGCATTTTTACATGATCTTTAAGACTAATTTTCCACTTTTCTGCTATCTTTTGACAAAATTTCGTTTTTTTCCAAGATCCTATGTCGAATTTTGTGTTATTTCAAGCAATCCTTTGATGAAATTAGCAATTTTTTTTTATCCGATGCCTGTAACACTTTAACTTTAGTTGCGTATCCATAATAATTATGGATAAATCTTAATGCTTGGCACCTTTGCTAATTAAATGAATTGCAATTTTTGTTTTTTCCTTCCAAAAGAAATATTTGCAAGCTGGATAAGTGTGTTACACAGGAAAGCAGCATACGTTAAAAAATATCGTATGTATTCTTTAATGATAAAAATCATGGAAAACTGATATAGATAATGAGGAAATCAGGGAAAAATCAGGGAACTTTTTTTCATCATTTCTGTAGCCACCCTGTCTTAATTAGTTGCACCTGTTCCTTGCTCTCTTTTTGGAAACGGGACTGGACTCGCGAATTCCAGGAAAAACAAAAACACATGCTCGCATGCTTTGAAGGATAGACTTAATTCCACAAACATTCTGTCGTTAGTTGCTGTAGTGCTAAGGTTTCCTTTATTGTGCGTTTAGCTATGGATATTAAATCCTCTTCAGAGAAGAAAATTATGAAAAAGATGGACATAAGAGATCATTTTTTTTTAATCTTTCGAATTCCTTCAAGCATTCTTGAAATCCAGGTATGTTTGGAAAGTATATAATTCGTTTATATTTAAGTTTCTGGAAAGATATTAACAGCGCCGTGCGAAAGGGGGGGAGGGAGGTCGCCCCGGGCGCAGAGATTTAGGGGGTGCCAAATTTCTAACTACTTTCTACTTACTAATACTTTAAGGGTGTATTTGAAAAAATGCTTTTTTGACCTTTGACACCTCAAAATTTTCCGATACAATTTCAGACACATTTTTAAAAGCAGAAACATGAAACTTGCTGAGGGGATTTTTGAAGAGAGGTACAAGGTGCCGTGTGATGTCATTTTACACTCCATTCATTAGAATTTGATTTAAAAACAATTATCTTCTCAGTATGACACTTTTATTCGTTCCCAAATCTCTCGCTTCGGAAAAATCTGTTCAAAATGCCGTTTTTGATTGCATTTTTTGCAATATTTTCTGCATTTATCAAAGAATCGACAATCACGGCACCTTGTGTACTTTCTAAATTAGTCAATTTGCCAGTTTGAGGCACATGCGAGCGAAAATGAATTCAAAAATAAATCGGAAAAAAAGCAGTTTGAATCGAAATACACCCTTAAAGGGACTACTTTCAGACAATTTTTTTAAAATTAATATTAATTCTTATTTAAAAAACGTCCGAAATAAGCAAGTGGGTAAACGATAAAAAAGGTTACCGGAAAAACAGTTATCGGAAAAAAAAGTGACATAAACTACAAAACGGAAAAAAAGTTACTGGAAAAAAAAGGACTAAGAATTGATTTTGGGAATTCATTATTGATTTTGGGAATTCGTTATTGATTTTGAGGATTCATTGGTTAAGTACTTAGGGGGGATCGGGGGGAGGCTCTTAATTTAGGTAAATGGGTTTTTCGTGCTGAATTAACTGTTTTGGTTCAGTTTTTGGACATGTGATAACCCTCCTCCCTTAATCCGTAACCTCTCAAATTAAATTAATAGTTTTTTGACGCAGATTTATCCGATTCGCTTGGAATTTCGGACATAGGTTCATTATGATAAGACGTATCTCTGATTAGTTATAGGGTTCTTTTGCTTATTATAAAGGGAGAATGGTCTGGTCAATTACCCCCTCTCCCCACAAATTAGATAGATCGGTTTTTATGCAAAATTATCCATTGTATTTCAAATTTTAGATATAGATTCTTTCTGATAAGGTGAATCCCTGAATAGTTTTAAGAGTTTAATGACTAAGTATAAAGGGGAGGGGGACAGGGGATAATCTCTTTTAAATTAAATAAATGGTTATTCACGCAGAATTATCCGATTTGCTTCGAATTTTGGACATAGGTTCATTATGATAAAACGTATCTCTAATTAGTTACGGGGTTCTTTTCCTTATTATAAAGGGGGTAGGCAAGCAATTATTTCCCCCTCAAATTAGATAAATCGGTTTTTATGCAGAATTATCCGGTGTATTTCAAATTTTAAATGTAGGTTCTTTCTGATAAGGTGAATCCCTGAATAGTTTTAAGGGTTTAATGGCTAAGTATAAAGGCAAAAACAGAGGATAACTCTCCTTAAATAAATAGCTTTTATGCAGAATTATCCGATTTGCTTCAAATTTTGGATGTAGCTTCTTTATGATAAGGCGTATTCCGGATTAGTTATGAGGTTCTTTTGCTTATTATAAATAAGAAAACGGACGATTTCCTCCCTTTTAAATTAGATAAATTGTCTTTTATGTATAATTATCCGATGTATTTCAATTTTTGATATAGGTTCTTTCTCATAAAGTGGACCCCTAAATAGTTTTAAGTGCTTAATGGCTAAGTATAGAGGGGGGAACTGGGATAACCCCACTTAAATTACATAAATGGCTTTTTACGTAGAATTATCCGTTTTGCTTCAAATTTTGGATGTAGTTTCGTTATGGCAAGGCATAAAAGCTAATGGATATAGTTAAAATAGGGAGGGATGCAGCAGCCCATTCAGGAAACTCTTTCGGGGAAAGAAGCTTGTTTTCCCCATTCGATGGAGGGGGATGTCCGGTAGATATCGCGGGCGACTAGTCTCTTAGGAAATTTGTTGATCAGAGGATTTCCCGGTAAAGGTTTGCCGCAAAAATATTCAAGTAATATAAAAAAGCGAGTTGAATCCAACTAAGTACAAATAACAAATGAAAACATATCTTCTTTATGTTTTAATTTAATGATTGAAAACTATTATATCAGAAAACATTATAACATATTTTACCTTTTTTCTTATAATGATTAATTTCCATTAATTTTACATTTAAAACTGGTTTATTTATTTATTTATTTTTATTTGTGAAAAAAGTAATATACTAAATCATTTGTTGTAATTGTCATTTTAATTTACGCCAAATATTTATCATTTAAAACTGGATTTTTACTAATTAATGTCCCATATTACGCATCACAAAATATAATGTAAAAGATTAAAAAAATATATGTTAGAAAATTTTAATATACAAACTATATTGTATGTCACGAACGAATGAACTAGTGAATCATTAATTTGTAGTAATAAAAATAGTTTTTTTATTACTAGCTTATGTTAGTAATTAGAAAATTAATTGTTTAAAAACCTGTAGTTCTTGATAGATCTTCAGGTTTGAATGCTTAAAAAAAATTTAAAAAAAAACAGGTTTTTTTTTCTTTGTTACGATATTTATAGAATACTGAAAAATGCTATGCACCAACATAAATCAGTTTTAAATGCAAACAGCTATTGAGGATATATAAACAAACACTTAAAACTATTCAGGGATTCACTTTATGAGAAAATACCTATAGCAAAAATTTGAAATACATCGGATAATTGTGCATAAAAAAACAATTTATCTAATTTAAGGGGGGGAATAATCGCGGCCCCCCTTTTTAATTAGCAAAAGAACCCGATAAATAATCAGGGATACCCTTTATCATAATGAACCTACATTCAAAATTTGAAGCAAATCGGATAATTCTGCGTAAAAAGCCATTTATTTAATTTAAGAGAGGTTATCCCCCATGCATCCTCTATACTTAACCATGAAACTCCCAAAATTCTTCAGGCATTATATACTGTGACGACGTACTGACAACTTTAATCGTGACAGAAGATAGATAGCGAAGTCTTATTGTGAAAAGGTATGCTGAGTTGAAAGTATCTTCACTCAAAAGCTGTTAAGAATATGTGCTATTGATCTCAAGGGACATGCCTAGAAAATAATTGCACTGGTCTAGTGGCAATGAGCTGAAAGGGTCACTGGGATTCTTGAGCATCGAGAGGGAAGGAAAGTAGTTGGAAGAGAGCCATGTGCTGGTAATTTACAAGAAAGTACATTGATGTAAGATGGCTTAGACGTGCTAAGCGAAATGTAATATTGGAGTGTGGTTCCTATGTAGTTGTAATGTCGTTTTATTTATTTTTTTAATAATTGATCTATGGTTCTAATAAAGAACTTGAGGAATTAAAAATGTGTTATTGATGAACTTAACAAATAAACCAACTTAGTAAAGAGAAACTCAGGGCGCGACACCACAATACTATACATAAGCCCTATCAGAAATAACCTATATCCAAAATTTGACACACGTTGGATAATTCTGCTTAAAAACCATTCATCTTATTTAGGGCGGAGGGGGGGGGGGAATCGTCCGTTCCCAAAACTAATCAGGCAAGCATTTTTTCAGTATGAATGTATATCCAAAAATTGAATCAAAGCAGTTAATTCAGCATGAAAAAACCATTCACTTAAATTAAGAGCCGACCCCCGACCTCCCCCCCCTTCATATTTAGCCAATAAATCCCCAAAATCAATTCCTTGATACTTTTTTTCCGGTAACATTTTTGTCTTGTCCCTTTTTTCCGGTAACTTTTTTCCCGATAACTCTTTTTCCTAGATTCAGGCAAGTAGATATCATGATTAAAAAGCTATGTAACTGAGAAATGTTCTTTATTCTTTGATAAGATCTTTCAGAAGACGATTCTCACAGTTGCCAACTTGTATGGTTTTGCGCGCGGATAAAACAATCGCAGAAAAATGCAAATTTCGTAAAAGGATCGGCGAAAAAGCACACATTTCGTCAATATTTCGTGAAAAAACGACAATTTCGACAATGTTTTTGTCAACGAACTTTGTCAAAAGATTGCCGAAAAACGCGAATTTCCTGTGCGGATCGCGGAAAAAACGGCAATTTCACCAAATATCGCATAAAACGCTGATTTCGACTGAAGACCGCGGAGAAAACGTCGATTTCGTCTAAAGATTTCTGATATAATGCCGATTTCGTTAAAAAATCGGGGGAAAAAACGCCGTTTCCGATAAAAGATTGCTTAGAAATATTTTGTCAAAAGATCATTGAAAAAAAAAAGGCCTCTTTCATCAAAAGATCACAGAAAAAACGCCGATTTCGTTGAAAGACCGCGGGGATAAAACGCCGTTTTCAAGAAAAGATCGCGTAAAATTGCAAATTTTGTCTAAAGATCGTCGAAAAAACGCCGATTTCGTCAAAATATCACAATAAATCGCCGATATTGCTAAAATATCGCAGTTAAATCGCTGATTTCGTCTAGAGGTCCCGGAAAAACGCCGATTTCGACAAAAAATCGCGGAAAACCGCCGATTTTGACGAAAGATCGCAATAAATCGCCGATTTTGCTAAAATATCGCAAATAAATCGCTGCTTTCGTCTGAAGGTCGCGGGAAAACGCCCATTTCGTCTGAAGATCGCAGATAAACCCTCTTCGCAGGGGGGGGGGGTAACTCGCGGAATCCCCCCCCCCCCCCCCGCCGATTTCCGAAAAAAAAATTTCTACCAGAATCACCCCTGAAGCAACTTTATCCTCCCCCATAGCCGAATTCTGGCTGCGCCACTGTTTCAGAATATACATATATCCAAAATTGATAAAAACATTAGTTTTTATCATGCGTTACGCACGAATGGGCACATAAGCCCTCAGGCTTTGATAGCCTGTGAGCTAAAAACTGTAAGCTTATTGTACTTGACTGTTTACAAGCTTTAAGGAATTAAGTTTGTAAACTATTTCATCAAAAGGCAAAATACCCCTAGAAGTACTGAATTATTTGTATTTCACTTTCAAAACAAGTAATCGTTGTAGTGTTACTTCATATAATGTACACTAATATCTGTATATTGACAAATATACTTAACTTATGATATATTTTTTAAATTTACCTGCTTATAATGCAGGGAGTGTCATGAGTTTGAGAAAAAATCAACGTTTGCTTTCAAATAGGAATATACACTAGAGATAAAACATTTTTATTTTAACAGTTTATACAACTTACCAGAAATCCACTGCGTAATATCATTAAAATCACTGCCTGTTGCAATAATCCAAAATTTAATGGCCTATGAAAATTGACTGCAGGTAATGATCGGATGTATGTTGGGACATTTGCCTCTGCAAACAAAATGACTGTCTTAAAAACTGCAACTTGTGTCAATGACTATTGGCATCCCCCTCAAATTCACCAGGTACATAATAGGCCATTCGGTTAATATCTGGGGAGGGCCATAGCTAGAATTGAACAATAGGGAAAGGCTCATATATATATATATATATATATATAAATATATATATATATATTTCTCTTTGATGCAGAAAGATAAATTAGCACATATTTACATTGTAGGTACTATGTTTCTTATTAAACTAGTAATAATTTCATTTTATGCTAAGAAAAGTGTATGATGATGAGAATTTTGAGTGTATAACTGGTGCAAAATTAAACATGTTGGCTTCATATGTAGAAATAGAATGAGCGAGTGTTGAAACACTTATTTTAGGTACAATTTAGTATTTCTGCAAAATTGTGAAAGGGTCTCAAAACTAAATTAAATTTCTGAACAGAATTTCATTTAGATTTTTGGAACATAAATTCATTGAATGAGTTTGTAATCTTTTCCAGGGGGAAGGGGGGCTGCTCAAAATATTTTAGGGGTTCTGAGCTGCCCATATTGCCCCCTTAGCTACAGCCCTGTATATGGGTAGCTGAGTGGCCAGTAAAATTGAGATTGAGATTGTCATGAATGTTTTGGCCATCCATTTGTGGTTTGTATGGGATAGTGCAATCCTTCTATAGTAAAAAAAAAAAAACTAGCCTTAAACAAATCTCCTGGAATGATGCTGATGTGTAAGGTTTCCGGAAATAACGCGTCCGGGTGGACCACACCTTCCATGAGTCGAATAGACCAATCAGAAAAGGGCTCCGTCTATGCTTCGACCAATGAGGAGAGGGATGAATTCTAAAATTGAGTGTACACTGTTAACAATCTGCTGCATTTTGTTGCAATACACTCCACTGCTTGTATGCAATATCTCTATTCCAACCAATGAGAAAGCTCCATTTCACGGCCAAGTAACTGTTTTCTATACAAGCAGGGGAATGCGTTGCAACAAAATGCAGCAGATTTTTAACAGTATATGAAAAATAAGGCATCGCGAAGCGATACCATGGGGTACTAGCGAGCGCAGCAAGCAGGGGTAGCCTACAACTTAGAATCGCGAAGCGATTACGTGGGGGGTTGTCGAGCGTAGCGAGCAGGGGGGCGAAGCCCCCCTAGTCTTGTTAAAAAGAAAAAAAAAGACTTTTTACGTGTTAGAGAAGCATTTGGTGCTTTAACGTTTTAGTATAAGCAATGGCACAATGAAAAATGCAATATGGATGCAGCAGATCATTCTTGCTTTTCAAAATCACCCCAGAATCAGCGAGGTAAGAAATTTTCTGCACATGTCTGCCAGATCCTGTTTGACGATTTTGCACCACCACCGATTTTTTGCTGCTTATTTTCCTGACTTGGACAAAGTTTCTTTTGAAGGAAAGGAACAGCATTCTTGACTCCTTGATATTTCAGTTTGTTAAGGAGGCGCTTGTCTCTGGTCAAGCAGTTAGTTATCCCTGGTTCTCTCGGGCAAGAATTGTACTGTCCTCATCATATACGACCTCTAATGAATTTCCTTATAATCACACATCAAACTGTGGCCTCATCAACCTGCATCTCTCGTGTATGCCCTCATCTACTTTATAAGATTTTCATCGACTTGACAGGCAAATTCCAGTGTCTTGATTTCCTATTGCTGACATCTTACATTGCTGTTTCTTACATGAAACATTTGCCGCATGAAACCTGACAGTATATAACCCAAAAGTATGAAAACATGTCGAACTGGGAGCAGGGAAACATAATGGTAAACCTATGAGTCAACCGCTAATATCGGGTCTTTAGGTGTTTTCCGTCAAGATATGACTTGGCAGATCGATTGCACTTTAATATGCGAATCGAGATTTAGTTTATCCTAGATTTTTAGCCATGAATTTGATAAGGAGATTGTCTATGTGCCTCCCGGTCTGTGATAAAACCTTCTCCAAGTGACCAGAAAAAAATTTTTTTTAATTTCCTTTAAAGAAATTGGTCGTTCATAGAGGGAGTTCAATTGGGATGGTCTCTGAATCTAGGTAAAATTAATATTGGAGTCTATGGGAATAATTCATTCCGCGACAAACTGGTCGTTCAAAGAAGTAATCTCTTAATGGAGGTGGTCGCACATGGAGGTTTTACTGTACTAGTATTAATCAAAAGTGTAAAAATCCGACTTTAATGGTTGGCTCATAGGTTTAACATTATGTTTTTTTGCTCCAATCCTCCATGTTTTCATACTTTTGGATGCACGAAAGTATAAGGGTAAACCTATGAATTGATCGCTATATAGGTGTTTTCCACCAATGTGTGATTTGGTAGACCGATTGCGTTTTAATATGCGAATCGAACTAATCTTAGATTTTTATCCGTGAACTCAATGAGGTGATTGTCTGTGCTGCCGCATCCCGGTATAAAAAGAAAGGATTTATTATTATTTTTTTTGGCCAGGTATGTCAGGGGGTGTGTGGAGGGGGGGGAGAAAATCGTGCGAGGACTGCTAACTACGAAACTGGAAGAGCACTAGTGATTAGATACATGTTGTTCCGATTGAGAAACCGGAGCTTCCATTTGACATTGTAAATGTAGATATAATTGGAAGAATTGAACCCTCTTCAGCATGTAGGCATCAATATGTACTTGCGAGTTTCATGCTAGGGTGTAAGCGGCCCCAAGATTTGCAACACGAAGGCATCCACAAACTTCGGGATAGTTTAATGGTAAAATCAGGTATGGAAACTCATACTGCACTATATAATTCGGAGCGACACCAAAAAATTGGGATAAACACATCCCTTATCTATTATTTGCTTAGATAGATTCCGAATTGTACGATGGGAGTGTCACCATTTAAGTTGATGTATGGAAGGGTAACCAGGGGGCCACTAATAGTATTAAAATCTACGTAGTCTGGCGAAATCCCATTACTCATAAATCTTGGAAAGAGCGCATTCGAATACCTTCAGAAGTTTAGAAATAATTTATTTAGGATTTTTTTTCTTTTCTTTTCTTTTCTTTTCTTTTTTTTTATAATTTAAGTTAAGCTAGATTAAAAGTTTAAAATTTTATGCAAGTTGGACGAAACCAGCCGAAATAGTGGCACGCTGTATCCCTGATTTTCAACGTGAAATTAATAAATTAAAAATGTTCATGTAAATAAGATAGGAAATTTACTCCTAGGATAAAAGCAGATTGGGTAATCTGCAATGGCGGATCTAGGGGGGGGGGGGGGCGAACTTAAGTTTATTATACTGAGACTGGGTCAGGTCTTCACACTTTAAGAACCGGGTCTTATTTTCTCTGCAGGGCTGGATCGAGCCACACTGCTTTTTCCAGGTCGGGTCTGGCGTAGATATCCTTCTTACTAGAGGTATACACGGGCCAAATATATTCAAGCCCAAGCTCCGTCCGGTATAAAGGCTAAACGCTCGATCTCGGATCGACACAGCCCTTAAGCTGTGGCGGTTCTAAGGGGCGGGGGGGAGGGGGCGGTCCTCCCTCCTTGGGCTAATAAAGGGTTTACAAAGTGACATTGTGCATCCTCACGAGAAATAACTTGGGTCGAAGCTCGAGCCCGTCACAACCTGGCACGGGTCGCGCCAGTGTAGTGTAAATCCACGAGACTTAGACTGAGTAAGGTTTTCTCTCATTTTGAATCGGGTCGTGTCCTGATCCTGCTTTTTTCGGTGATTAGGGTGGGAACAGGTTTCTTTTTCTTCCAGACCGAGCCTGGTCTCGATTCCATTTTTCCTAGAAGTTTGTATTGGACAGAATCTCCAGATCGTGGCTCGGCCCGGAATAAAAGCTAAATATTCGGTTCGTCTGTGATCTAGATGGTACGATAAAGATTAATGGCCCGACCGCGACCCGTGCAGCTAAACGTTCGGTACGTCTCTGATCTGAATTTCTTCGAAGGATCAAGTTTACGGATAAAAGCGAATTTCGTTAAAGGATCGCGGAAAAACGCAAATTTCGTCAAAGGATCGCAATCAAAACTGGGTCAACCATTCTCCTAACAGTAAACAGCGAATCTGTAACTGACTCAAATCCGAAATATATAGAAATCTGCCCCGATGTGTTAAGAGCAGCTAAGAAGTAAAAGTCAACCCGACCAATAGGAAAATTTAGTTGTTAATCGGACTCAGACCCGACCCGAAGAAAAAAATCAGAAATTAACTTGACCCGCAGCAAACAGTAGTAGTTGACCTGATCCAAACACGACCCACAGCAAAAAGTAAAAATTAACCCGACCAGCAGCAGAAAATAGAAGCGAACTGAACATCAAATTTTGTGATATGATGTGGAGAAAACTCGAATTTCTTCAAAAGATTATGAAACAGATGCTCATTTTGTGCAGAAATTGCGAAAAAGAACGAAAATTTTATCAAAGTACTCGCCTCAATCAATTCGGGTCAACCCGAACCCTTCTCGCAAAAGTAAAAACTAAATCCTAAACTGCCCCAAGTCAGAATTGTATGCCAAACTGCCTATAATGCGCTAAGCACAGCTAAAAAGTAAAAGTCAACCTGACCAACAACAAAATGTGGTAGTTGACCGGACCCAAACCCGACCCAAAAGCAAAACATCAGGAATTAACTCGAACCGCAGAAAAGAGTAGAAGTCAACCGGACCCAAGTAGAAATTAACCAAAAAAAAAAGAAACCAACCGGATCCAAAAAAGTAGACGAAACACGAGCCGCATTAAAAAAATGAGCTCCGACCCGTTCGTTAGTGAAAAATGATTAGGGGAGGTGCATCCCATCCTTAATACAAAAGACATCTTACCCTTTCAAAAAAAAAAAAAAAAAATATATATATATATATATATATATATATATATATATATATATATCAAAATCGTTTCATATTTAGAAAAGTTATGAATGAACAAGAAATACATACAGACCGAATTCATAACTTCCTCCTTTGAAGTCAGTTAAAAAAATATATCTAGTTCAAAATTTGTCTCGATTGTTATTAGCTAGTGACAAATACTAAATTAGATTCTTTGTGTTAATGAAAATTTCTGAAATAATCTGCATGCAATAAATGAAACAGACAATATTCCTGTGACGTCACATAAGGTAAAATGACGATTTTTATAATCTCGAACTCGAATTATCGCAAAGAATTTTTTTGTTTGTTTGTTTGTTTGTTTGTCTATCTCAACTAAGTGAATAATTCCAGTCGAAAATCATCATGTTCTGTATCATAAATCGCTATTTTTTGGGGCAAAGATTTCCGATCACACCATGCACACTGTATGTCCAACACCGACACAAACACATTGGCATGTCACGGCTCTTTTATAAAGACACTCCGAATTTCTACAATGCTTTTTATCAGTGCGTAATATTTGATTGTGTTAATTTCAAAAGTGAAATATTTTCACCTGAGAAGTATTGCAAAGCAGCTGAGTTCAAAATGACGCTCTTCCACAAAACATATTTCAGTTTTAAAAATTTAAATACACGTTTTTTTTTTTTTTTTTTTTTTTTTTTTTTTTTTTTATTGGCGTTATTTGTTTCTGCTAAAGTATTTCTGTTTTGCGACCTATAATTAAATAACATCTTTAGAAAAGTTTGCATATGTTGTCATATCGCGGATTAATACACAAACACAGAAAAAAAAAAAAAAATCGTTATTTAAGAAGCAAATTGGATATCTAATGATTCATATGCTTTCATTTGTTTGTTAGTAATAGTTTCATGTTTTATCGACATCATTAATTAATATTTCTTGAAAATTCTGAAAAAGATTTTACACATGGATTAATAAATTTGGATTCTTCCAACTGTTTGATACGAATTAAGTAAAAGCGAGAAAGTAGCTCACACAAATGTTCTTTAAAATACATTTTTGTAAAGAGAAAGTGTTGTATCGTAAAGTAAGTTCGTAATAAACTAAAAATTATTTAATTGATAAATAAAAACGAAATAAGGGGGAGAAATCACGAAATTCGTCAAACGACTGAAATTTAAAAAATCGCTTATTTTGTCAAAGGTTTGCGAAAACAAATAGCTAAATTTGTCTAAGGTTTGCGGAAATAAATAGATAATTTCCTTGTTCGTGGATTTTTTTTAGATTTGGTCAGAGAAATTGCCAGGCATGTTTTGCTGGGAACCCTGTTGTTAATCAGAGACATGTTTATAACGTTGTCACAGAATGAGGAGCTGTTGATATTACAGATATTAACCAAAAACATCTTTCTTGTGTGAGAAGTAGCCATAAACTATACAAATTACACTTGGAAAATAAGTGCAAAATAGAAGAAAAGTAGTACAGTAGACTCCCTTAAATCAACGAACGCCAAAAATCCGCGCATTTTTTCAGATGTAAACAATGAAATTAAAGATGGCGCTGAAGTCAGTGGCTAACGCAATACAAATAATTCTTTAAATATATATATTTTTAAATCCTTTTCAACCTCTTCCTTATTTTTTAATGTCTTTCAATTTAAATTCTGCAGTGTTAAATAATATGTTTCTTAGACGTACGATGATCGATATTTAATCGAATTAATCATTATCGTATCGTAGTTGCAGCGTAATATAACTTTCAATGGCCGTTTGGTTGTGTTTGCAATTCGCGTGGCAGGATAATTTTTGCTATATAAAATTATTATTTTAATAGTTCCATTACTATTTTCGTATCCCTGCTAGTTACGAAACGAATTTGGGATCTACATCCGATTTACTAATTACTATGATCGATAGTTAATCAAAATAATCATTATCGTATCGTAGTTGCAGTATAATATAACTTTCAATGACCATTTGGTAGTGTTTATAATTCGAGGTTCAGGATAATTGTTTGCTGTATAATATGAATATTTTTTAATTAATCAAGCTTTTTTGTTTATTAACCCTTTCTTGCGCAGTGTTGCCGGGCCGGCAACACCTAATTTTAATTCCAAACTTGCAAACGGCACCAGTAATATTTTAATATAATTTTGCTTTTACAACGAAAGCTTAAATTAAGGAATTCGTAATATCTAGACAAGTCTTTTATAAGTTCCGGTGTCAATCGACAATTTCTCATTTTACTAATAGAATTTGCTTGCGCCGGAAAGGGTTAACAAAGGCAAATATTTTTCTTTGTAAAAAAAAGATTGATTTTCCATCATCATTATTTATGTTTTGTATTGCATTTTAATTATTTACTTTATTTTAATATGTTTCTAAAATTTTATTTTACTTTTTTTTTGTAATAATAACTTGTTTTTTAACTATTTTTTTATTTAAATATTTTACTTAATTATTTTAATGTTTGAATTTATTATATGCATTGATTACAATGCTTAACTACCAATCAAATTAATGTTTCAAAAATTTAAACAAATCAATGACCAGAAATTCACAAAATTCTAAAATCCGCACAACCCCTGGTCCCAAGCTTTGCGGATTTGAGGGAGTCTACTGTAAATGAAAAAAAAAAAACTGTCAAGAGAGCAAGAAAAAATATGGAAAATTACAAGAAAGAAAAAAAATGGAGATGATGTTGAAGAAGAAGCAATTGAAAATGAAATAATTTCACGGGGGGATAAAAGGCATTGTAAAAATAATAATAATAACAATATTTAGGTGTTTAAAAGTTTCTGTCAAAAATAAAGATTTATTTTTTGTAAAAGTTTAAATTGTTTAATCATTATTCTTAAAAAAGAAAAATATATATATGATTATGATGCATTTGCTTGTATTTGTAATTTCTATTTTTTTTATTTTTTTTTTATGGTAAGTTATTTATTAGTGTGTTCAATGGAAAAGATTTTGGTAAGTTATTTAATTAAACTAACTTAATCTATACTAATAAAAGAACAAAACGCTCTGTCTGTGTGTGTGTCTGCGATGGCTAGCAAAATCTACAGCATGTACGAGACTCAAAATTTTTTTGAGAGCAGCCCCAAATCTCTCCTGATGTACCTGAGCTTTAGAATTTTGAAATTCTATTTATTAACTGAGTAATTAATTAAATTCCAAAGCTCACTCTCATAAAAAATCGTCTTTTTTCTTCTTTTTTCTCTTCGTTTGCTCATGGTTGGTTGGTTGCATAACATTTTCGCAGAAATAATTAAAAAAGCTGGGAGAGACCTTTAAAATTCATAGACTGGCAATGTGTTTAAATGATGATTTTTTATCACAAATGTTATACGCCATGGAGGAAAAAGTAGGAGGTGAAGTAAACCGCAAAAAAGGTTTGCAATATGAAATCATTTATCGCTCAAATTCTAAAGTCCCAAACAAAAGCATGTGGAAGGGATTTTGTATTAATAAGACGAATTGAAAGAAATGAATTACAGCTGAAGAATATTTTACGAAGAAATAGTAATTTTTTTAAATGGTCTTTTTTCTATTACATTATTTATTTAAAAAAAAATGTTTGCTTTTAAAATAATTGAAATCAGAAAAATAGAAATAATTAAATGTCAAAATAAAATTAAATGAAATATTGAAAACATTTGATTTGAACTAAAAAATGTATTACTAAAAGTTTTCTCTTTTTTTCAGAACTTTTTAATACTTTATAACGTAGATGAAAAATGTTTATGATTTAACAACATATTAATAATTCTATGTCAATATATAAAATCATGGAGGATTGAGATAGGTGGAGCTGAAGTAAGGCTCAAAAAAGATTTGCAATAATATGAATCCATTTATCGCTCAAATTTTAATGTTCGAAACAAAAGGACGTGGAAGGAATTTTGTATTATAATATGAAAAAAAAAAAAAAAAAAAAAAGAAATGAATTACAACTGAAGCATATTTTAAGAAGAAATAGGAAATTTTTAAAATGGTCTTTGTTTTATTATTATTTATTAAAATAAATGTTCGCTTTTAAAATAAATGAAATTGGAAAATTAGCAATAATTAAATGTCAAATTGAAATTAAATAAGATATTGAAAACAATTGATGCGAACTAAAAATTGTATTACTAAAAGTTTCCTAATTTAATGTAATTTTAAATACTTTATAACGTAGATGAATAATGTTTATGACTTAATAATTGCATGTAAATAAATATTTAAAATATAATGATGAAAACTTAAGTAATAAATATTAATCTAAAATATAGATTTCTGACTGCAGACGATTTTAAGATATTAACAAAAGAATGTTATATTTTCAAGCAAAACATTAAAATAATTTTCTATATTGATATTTAAAACACATATGATAAAATAATTAATAAATTCTTACCAGTGAAGCGATAGATTAGTTCTTTTTAAAAAATAATAGCAAAAAAAATACGGGTGTAAACCTGTTTCAATTGATAGGCGTGTCAAAGCACGTGGTTTTGTTTGGACTTAATGTGACTTAATGTGGGGTTACATTTTTAGCATCACCCCCAGAGATAATACTTCCCCTCCACCTATCTCATTCCTCCATGATATAAAATATATTGATGAAAACATTCTTTTAAAATCATGCATGAAAACTTAAGGCCCCTGTCCTCGCTCAAGGAAACGTTCGCGAGCTAATGCTATTCCTATGGGGAAGCATTTTTCTAATAACTCTTTCGCATTTTGACATTTTTGAATAATTTTTTTTTGCATTTGATAGCTGAGGTGCATGCCGACTGCGCACCTTTTTTACTTTTTCGATTTTGCTTGCAGATATATTTTTTAAAAAGCACTTTCACTTTTGAAACCGGTTTTGAAAGTGAAACTAACTTTGTAAAAAATATCTGCAACCAAAATCGAAAAAGTAAAAAAGGTGCGCAATCGGCATGCACCTCAGCTATCCAATGCAAAAAAATTATTCAAAAATGTCAAAATGCGAAAGAGTTATTAGAAAAATGCTTCCCCATAGGAATAGCATTAACTCGCGAGCATTTCCTCGAGCGAGGACAGGGGCCTTAAATAAAAAATATTAATCTAAAATCTAGATTTCAGAGTGCAGACGATTTTAAGACATTAACGAAAGAATGTTAACTTTTCAAGCAAAATCTTAAATGATGCTTCTATATTGATATTTCAAAGTCGTATGATAAAAATAATCAAATAATTCTTGCCTATGATTGATATATTTGTATCTTTTATGCATTCCGATCATGTATCAGCCAATAATGGCATAAAACGTTATTTTTTAAACGAAATTTTAGTCATCTATTCAATAACAGTTTAAAATGTAAAAAATAAAAACAAAGAAATACGGGTTTAAACCAGTTTGAATTGATCGGCGTAACAAAGCACATGGTTTTGTTAGTGCTTATTTGGACTTAATGTAGCAGATTTTAGGGTTACATTTTTGGCGTCACCCCAAGACATAATACTTCCACTCAATTAATTTCTTTTTACTGTATGGTTGTGCGCAGATTTTGGCATTTCGAACATTAGAATGTATGAGTCATAAGCTGTATTGAAGTAAAAAAAAATCACACAACAGTTTTCTAGGAGTTTATTTTTTTATCATTGATAAAATTTAAATGTATTCTATTCAATTTAACATTGTATTATGGCTGTAATTTGTTTTTAAAACAAAAATAAAATAGCTGTTTGGCGTACAATTGTTCGAATCCGCAAACGAATCATACACCATAATAAATTATCAAATAGCAAAGTAAAATATTTATCAGAAATAGCCATAAAAAGAATAGTAGCAAAACTGATTATAACCTTAATGTTTAGAGCAATTAACACAGAACTAGGGATGTACCGAATATTCGGTATCTATTCGGTATTCGGCCTATTTGGCCATGTTTCTGAATATTCGGTTAGGCTGAATATGAAACTATTAGGTTAAGCCGAATATTCGGTTTGGCCGAATATCAAAGTATTCGGCCGAATCCAATACTTAATAAAGCCTTTTAAAACACATTTTAAAAAACTTTTCACAATTTCTGCTTTTAACTGTCAATTTATTAATATATTTAAAATAATTAGAAATAAAATCATATTTAAATAATATAGAATGTTTTTACATTATTTATTTGCTGTTTGTAAAGTTTAACTTAAGAAAATTAACCATGAGAAGAATTAAAATTACGATTTATTAGGATTTTCCTTAGGAATAAATGATGCGAGTGCAGATGCAATTTCCTAAATTCTATTTAGTAAATAATCTGTTTCTTGCTTTTCCCAAAAGTCCTTAAACAAGAAAGGAAAACCTTTGAGATTAGTAATAGCTATCAAGGCAGACAATTTTTTGTTTATGAAACCATGATCATAATCAACTTATTAAATCATAAATGCATTGCATTGCGTCTCACTCTAGGTCAAACTTGTGTTTCCGTTTGTTGCATTAACAATAAATAAGATACCATAACTATATTTTCAACTCACATGCTTTGATTTCTGTAAAATATGATATGATGGGAAGGATGGAAAATGCCACTATTCATAAGAAAAGAACTATGAGCTAGACATTCCTTTATTCAGAATTAAGTTGAAAGTATTTATACTTTATATTGATAAAAATCTGCCTTGAGTTATTTAAAAAGAACAAATATGAGACTGTACAGTTTTTCTTCAACTACTTTTTCATTATTTCTCTTTGATTTTAAAATGTTTGTTTCAATTCGTAGAAAAAAAGAAATTTAAAATTTTACTAATTGAAAAAGTCTCATAATTATGCTTCTTAAATTAAAAAAAAGGCAGATTTTTTTCAATACTGAATGTTCTTATAAAAAGCTTTTGCTTATCAAAATGTAAGTTTCTTTTATTAACCCTTTAATTTTCATGCTAGAACACATTCTAGAAATTATGTAGTTCATTTCACACCAGAAAAATTCAATGGCTAATTTCGTTTTATTTAAATACGGAATGTTCTGTTATTGATTAAAGCAAATATTGTTGTTTTAATTTTCTGGTGGGAACTGAAATATACGAATTAAAATATCTCGGGCGTTTTGGGATCCAGAGGGTTAAATATTATGTAAAATTGTTTTAAAAAGTAACATTTTAATACCTTTAAACTCTGAAATATAAAAAGTATTTGGAAAGCCGAATATTCGGTATTCGGCCGAATAGTTACTATTCGGCTGGCCGAATACTCGGTATTCGAACCAACAATTAATATTCGTCTAGCCGAATATTCGGTATTCGGTTTAGCTGTCGGCTGAATATTCGGTATTCGGCCAAAATCCCTATTCGGTGCATCCCTGCACAGAACCCGATTCCAACCAGAAAAAAACAGACCACACTCTGATCCGTGATAGACAAAATTTCCGTGATTATAAACCCAACCAGAACCTTAAAATTCTGTTTGAAAAAAAAAAAAAAAAACTATGGATTTGATAACTGACCCGAACCAAATCTCAATCCCATAAAAATGTTCAAATGAAGCATAACCCGATCCAAACAAGGAAAAATAATTTTAGTGGGCGTGAAACCTGACCCGAACTTAAATATTTTCATTAAAAAAAACTCGAAATATCACCCGAACAAAATCTGAAACCGATAAAAATATTCCAGATAACTATAACCTGATCCCAGCAAGACAAAATACTTTCTGTGGTCATACACCCGACTCAAACCTAAAAAATTCCACTTGAAAAATCCTGAAATTTGACCCAAACCACATCTAAATCCGACCAAAATATTCGAAAGAACATAACCGGATTCGAGTAAGACAAAATAATTTCCGTGGGCATGAACTCGATACGAACCTAAAACTTCCATTCGAAAAAATACCTAAAATTTGAATCGAACCAAATCTGAATCTGGCAAAACTATTTCAAAGAACCGCAACCGGATCCGAACAAGACAAAATATTTCCATGCACATGAACCCAGTTCGATCCCAAAAAATTTCTTTGAAAAAAATCGCGAAATCTGAACTGAACCAAATCTGAACTTGGCAAAAATATTCCAGTGAAGCATGTCCTTATTCGAACAAGACAGAATAATTTTCGTGAAGAAGGAAGAAGACCCAAGCCCAAAAGTTCTATTTGAAGAAAAATCCGAAATCTAAATTGAAACAAATTTGAACCCGATAAAAATATTCCAAAGAACTATAACCCGATCCGAGCAAGACGAAATAATTTCCATGGACATAAACCCGACTCGAACCTAAAAAATCCGATTTGAAAAACCTAAAATTTGACCCAAACCACATCTGAATCCGACCAAATTATTCGAAAGAATCATAACCGGACTCGAGTATGATAAAATAATTTCCGTGGACATGAACGAGATCCGAACCTAAAAATTCTACTTGAAAAAATACCTGAAATTTGAATCGAACCAAATCTGAAACTGACAAAAATATTCCAAAGAACCGTAACCGGATCCGAATAAGACAAAAAATTTCCATGCACAAATTCGGAAACTAAATCGAACCAAATCTAAAACTGACAAAAATATTCCAAAGAACCGTAACCGGATCCGAATAAGACAAAAAATTTCCATGCACAAATTCGGAAACTAAAAAATTTCTTTGAAAAAATCGGAAACTAAAAAATTTCTTTGAAAAAATCTCGAAATCTGAAATGAACCAAATCTGAACTTGACAAAAATATTCCACTGAAGCATGCTCTTATTCGAACAAGGCAGAATAATTTCCGTGAACACGCAAGAAAACCCGAACCCAAAAATTCCATTTGAAGAAAAAGCCGAAATCTGAATTAAACCAAGTCTGAACTTGACAAAAATATTCCAGCAAAGTATGTCTTTATTCAAATCAGACAGAGTAATTTCCGTGGACAAGCAGGAAGATCTGAACCCAAAAATTCCGTTTGAAGAAAACACCGAAATTTGAATTGAACCAAATCTGTCCCCGACAAAAATATTTCACAGAACCATAACTGGATCCGAGCAAGGCAAAATAATTTCCATGGACCTGAATCCGACCCCAACATTTAAATCGAATTTCAAAAAATACCTAAAATTTGAATCGAACCAAATCTGAACCCGACGAAAATATTCTAATGAATCATAACCAAGATCCGAACAAGACAAATTAATTTCCATGGACATGAACCCAAAATATGGTTAGGTAACATTTGGGTTGCGATTAGGTTGCAATTACATTACGGTAAGTCTTTGATTTTATTTTATTTCACATTAGGTTACAGCTAGATCACGGTTAATTTAAAGTTAGGTTAAAGTTAAATTGCATTTATGTTATTGTTGAATAAGGATAGGTTACAATAAAGTGACGGCTAGGTTACATTTATGTTATATTTAAGTTACGGTAGGGTACTGTTAAGTCGCAGTTAGGTTGCAGACAGGTTATGGTTACGGTACAAAAGTTTATGGTTAGGAATTTGTCCACAGAGTGAACATTACGCATGCTTTGATTAAAAATATACACTTACTTTTGTTAAATGGCTCTGAAATTATAATACTATATAATATACGAACCTTTTATCATCGAGTATTGATTTCATTCACGGTATAGTCGGATTTAAGAGTGATATAATTAGTTTGAAATTCAAAATATTTCACTTGGGATTTCTATGTGAAAAAAATAATTAGTTACGTGATTTAACAGTGATTTTTACGGGTAAATATCAACACTTTAACACGAAAATAACACAATCGTTGGATACTTGTTCCCTCCCGCGTTTCTCATTGCTCATTTTAAGTATTTTTAGAGCTTAATATTAGTTGTTGTTTATTTAAACCGATTTTTCACACAGTCAGCTGCCACGTATTTCAGACAATGCATTTCTGCATGCTTCCAGTTAATGATAAAATCATACAAATTTCAAGTTTGTTTAATATTGTTAATACGGACCCGGACAATGCCGGGTGGGTCAGCTAGTATTTGATAAAAGTGATAAAAATACATTTAAAAAGCAAATAAATACATTTATTTTGATCGGTATGTTTCATTGCTCAGACAGCAACATTAAAAAATAAGGGTATTTACAGTTTTTTTTTTTTTTTTTTTTTAATCATTGGTTTAGGAATATTATATAGAATTTATTTATAAATCTTTAAAATTTTAGTCTTTGAAAAGATCATTTTCCAAATAGTCATTGTAATTTGTTAAATTACAATTGTTTTTTTAAAAACTGTAATCACTTCAACAAAGTTGATTTTGTGTATGCGCGTTTGGTCAAAGAATTTTTTAGAGATTTGGTCAGGACACTTGCCAGACATGTTATGCTTTGAACCCTGGATGTTTTCAGATAAAACTTTGAAATTTAGTAATACTTTCGAGCCGCATGCCAGAAGTTAATAACCGAAGAAATTACGAATGGTTTGCTATTTACTGCAATCTTTTTTATTATGATAGGTTCAGATATATATGCGTGTAGATTAATTGCATGTCAGATTCGGGTGAAGTTGCGCGTTGGCTTCAAACAGAATTTTCAGATTGGGGTCGGATACAATGCTTTATTTGGACAAACAGCTGATAATTTTTTAATTAGCCTAAAATCGCATAGACTCGTTGCTAATAAATCTGAAGAAAATCAGATTGATTGAGGCTATTTATACTGGTATTCACCCTCTACTTCAACCTAAAACACCTCGGTCAATTGCTCAAATGAAATTCATGATAATATTTATTGGACATTATCAAGGAAACGTCCAATCAGGATTGAAAGAGAATACAGTTTGGGCATTCGATCGAGATTTTCGGTATAACTCGGGGTCGAAGTAGTTGATGAATACGAGCATTAGACTCTTTGCGATAAGTCTGAGAAATACTCGGATATCAGGTCAGGTTGATTGTATTTCAATTAGCTTAACATTCTGTAGGCTCTTTGCACTTTTTTTTTTATATTTATTTATTTATTTTTTACAATGAGCCGAATTTTTCAATTAGCCTACAGCATACGTAGTATGTATTTAACAAATATTATTAATTTTACTGAAATTAACTTTTTGATAATTAATTTAATCTTGAAATAATCAGAAGTGTTCATTAAGCCCATTTTAATAGTTAGGTTTATTTAAAAAAAATTAATATTGGACATATTTTCAAAATTTATTTAAATATTTTATTAATGAAAATAAATCTTCAAAGGTCAGAAACTGGTCATAGAATTTATATTTACTGGTTCCTACTATCATTTCTACATGTATTTCCAAAACCAGGTAAAAATAAATTTACTTTTTTAATATGTTTGTGCCCAATGAAATTCTCAGGTGTCTGACCTATACTGCGGCCCATCCTTATACTGCCTATTTACAGCGAAAATGAAATTAAATAATAGCATTAAAATCACAAGCTCAAAACATAGATACCTATTTATTTATTATGCAAATCCGTGTTTATATACATTTTAAGGATCAATGGACCTTTTAAAGAATGACTCGAAACTTGGATGAATTCCAAAAGCTTCTTCAACATTTTACAATTGATATATTTTTAAACTCCTTGAGTAAATCCGTTTTGTTCTTCACCTATTTAAACCTAGACATTATTGCATTCCTTTCAAGTTAAAGCGGGAACACGTAACTTGAAGGCGTAGCATCTCAACCCATGGAAGGAAGTAGATATTTATAGAGAAAGTTATGCGTTGGAACTTAGAATCAGCAGGTTTCTTAAGCGCGCATGTTTCGTTGTTCTATTTTAGAAAAAAACGTTTATCATAGCTAAGCTAAAGATATAGATAAGCCAAACTAAAGGCATAGATTATAAACTAAAAAAGTTCTCCTAGCACTTTTTACTTTGCATAATGTTTCAAAGAAATAAAATCTTTGAATTAATTTAAAATGTTCGTCGTAGCACAGGTGGTGATCATAATAATGGGAACACCAAGATATAAAACAAATATTTCTATTAACTTTTTTAATGTATAATAAGACCTAAATTCGCCTAGCAATCGAATTTTACAAACCTTGGATGATAGCAAATGGTATATTAGTGTATCGTTTTTTACAGAGATGTTATGAAAGTTCTTGAAGAGATAATGGCCTGGTCTATTTTCTATTCTCTAAAATAGATCACAATGGTTCATTCATTTTAAGATTAGGGGTTAAATAGGACCAAGTGAGATGTTAGATTTTTTTTTTCTCCATGTCTCTCAAATTACGACTTGATAGGCCTTGTTGTATGAATTGGACAGTTATCGTAACTTAAAGATAGCATATCCTGCAGTAAATAATGTTTGGATCATCAGTTGAACACATTTGGCTAAAATTATGACATAATGATTCTGAGTTACTCTCTCTTGAAGAATGGCTAAACTACCGAAATTCACGAGATGACTATTCAAATCATCACAGATCATCCTCCCTCCTTGACCGCCATGCCTCTCAAATTAGGACTTGATAGACCGAGTTGTATGAATTGGACAATTATCGTCCTTGAAGATACCATATCCTGCAGTAAATAACGTTTGGACCATCAGGTGAACATAATTGGCTAAAATTACGACATAATTATTTCCAGTTACCCTCTCTTGAAGAATGTCTTCTCTGCCGAAATTCACGAGATGGCTGTTTAAATCACCACAGATCATTCACGGTCCTTGACAGTAGGAAGAAGACAAACCGAATAATCCTCTTGCTGTGGCTTTATCCCAGATTACTTATATCCGATTGCATGAAAGAATGGAAACGAGAATTCATCTTATAATATATTTCTTGCCACGCATTATTCGAGCACGGTTTATTCTAAAGCTTTGGAATGTCTACTTTACCGTAAATTTGATTTTCATTAGTTCTCTTCTAACTGCAGTCTTGGATATTGTATTCTAAAGATGCTGGTTGAGATATACAGTCACTTTAACAGCGGGGATATTCTTTTGCAATGTTAATAAATATCACAATTCGTTTTAGCAATCGACGCTCTATTTCACGAAGTTTGGAATTTCCTCCACTCCTGTACTTCATCGAGAATGTTCTTCGTTTTATTCGATGTACTGTTACTTATAACTTTGGAAATTCTTAATATTCTTATGATTAAAGTGATCAAAGCTCTCAGAAAATGCAAACCAACAATCTGAATTCAATAGTTTTAAGGGTCTGACATGATCATCATACAATGCCCACACTTTCATAGTAGCCCTTTGTGTAGAAAAACATAGACCCTATTTACAGTAAAACAATAATAATAATAATCTGGGGGTCAGTTTTGTTGAACATGGAAACCCATTAATCTGCATCACACATAATGATTCATGTTTCCCCCTTTTTCGATTATCAACTGAATGACCATATGAATATATAACTTTCTTTAACTAATAAAAAATTATAAGATTACTTTAGGAGATTTTGTATTTTTTAAATAAAGATCAGACAGCTGCGACTTACCAACCATTACTCATTATCGACTCATCAATTCTATTTATGCAGCAAATAACGTATTTTAATCAGTGTCTGACATACGCAATTTTATATTCCAGCTAATTTTATGTAAGATTCTCTGTTCAAATGGTGAATTGGTTCAAATTGTACTAATAGAGAGTAAAATTTCGTTTAACACCAATCGGCTTAACGTCGTTTATGTAACGCATTTTTGTAATAGATCATTCAGTTCAAACATTCATTTTGAGACGACCGCAGAATTATATGGTAATAGGTTATTATAGCCTAATGGAGACTGTTAGAGAAATCTGTAACAGTTGATACAATTTTATGACTTCCAAGAAATTTAAAACAGGCATTATTTTTTTATTGTTCGGTTTTTTCCTCTATCTACACCTATGAGTTAAATTATTGTGAAAACTTTTTTAATACTTTGTTGTTTTCAAACAAAGTTGCTGCAAAATATCTAAAAACTGCCCTGCCGCTGATTCTATTACGTTTACTAGTCGGAAGAATAATAAGCTCAAATCCCCAAGAATATTTCGGTAGCTTCATCGCTTTAGGCTCAACCTTCTTTCTTTTTGATGTCTTTAATTTGTATAATTTTGCTTTTAAATGTGTTCGGTATCAATTTAAAAAAAAAAAAAATTCTTTCATTTTGAGTCTCAGGCATACGGGTTGAACGTATGATCGCGGACGAAAGTAGAAGAAAGAAGACTGTCAGATTTGGAAGCAGTGGGTACGCAATTTCGTGCGGTTAGTTACGAAGGAGTGTGGTTGGTAGGGGTGTAGTGGACGGTATACGAGGGTATACGCCGTATACCTTCTGGATTTTTTTAAAAGGAAGACCGTATACCCTCTGTTTTCAAAAAAGCTATAATATAAAACACTCTGGAGTATACTCTCTATTTTGAGCGTATACCCTCTGCTGAAAGTGTATACCTTCTGATTTTTTTAAGACTACACCACTGGTGGTTGGTGAGTTCGGAGCTAGAACTCTATGACATCCCATACATGCCCGATAGAATTAATATCTGGTGAATTAAAAGGTCAGGACTGTAACTAGAATTAATGTGCATTATTTCGACTTGTCTTTTCACCTAAGTCACATTTCATTGTGCTAATGTCGTCTCTGTGTGCGACCTGTCTTAGATGCATTTGTAGTTGTGTCTACATTACTTAAAAAAACCCACACATAAGTGCAAAATAATTCTGAGAGCCGTAAATTTCTTTCAAAGCTGAAAAATGGATATTTCAATTTCATTAAAAAACTCCTATACGTATGAGGCAGCAGGTGCAAGCTCCGACGTAAAATTATTAGAGGCCTTATTTTTTTTTTTTTTTTTTTTTTTTAGAAAAAAAATCTCTTAGTCTCAATTGGGTTGTATTGCCTAATCCTAGGCCAAAATGAGTAAAAAGTGCGACAACAGTTTCACAATGGGGAATGTACAAATTCAATTCTGTTTTCTTTTGTCATACTAAATTTATGTGAATTAAAAATCTCTAAAACATATTTAACGATATATGAATGTACTATGTCTAAAGGTTTTTCAAAAATCTTTCGTTTAATATCCCTTTCATTTTTGTAAATTTTGTATGTGGATAAAACAAACAACTTGTATCAACAACAAATTGTATCAAACAACTTGTTTTAACAAAATGGGAGTGTACTACGGCAAAAGCCTATTCAAAAATATTCCATGTAATATCACATTGATTGATGAGCCCCCTGTATGCGCACAGAAAACGGGACGTTGACATCAGAAACAACATGTACGAGGGCGGTTCAATAAGTACCTGTGTTTGAAGACAAAGGACGTTCCTCAGGGAAGTTGCTGTTATCATCTTGTGCTGCCATCTATAAAACGACATCTATAAAAATTTCAGACTGATTGATAGGTTAGTTTGGATTTGGCAGCCATTCGAGTAAGACGTGTTTCGTGATTTTCGCTAAGATGGATATCGTTCGGTAATCCGCTTTTTGTTTTTGGATGGGAAAAAATGCGAGGAGATAAAAGCAAAGTTGGATGCTGTTTATGGGGACACGTCGCCATCTATGACCACAGTTAGGTAGTGGTTCAACGAATTTAAACGTGGGCGAACTTCCGTTTTCGATGAGGAGCGACCAGATGTGGTTACCGAGGAAATCATTGAAAAAGTCCACGACATGATTCTCGCTGATCGACGAACGAAGGTGCGCGAAGTAGCAGAGGCCGTAGGCGTGTCGACCGGAACGGCAATTCATATTTTACATGACAAGTTGGGGATGAAAAAATTGTCGGCCTGATGGGTGCCGCCACACGATAACGCACCAGCACATTCATCTGGAGTTGCCGCCGCCAAACTGCATGAATTGCTGCCGCACCCCCCCCCCCCCCTTACTATTCACCCGATCTGGCTCCATGCAACTTTTTCTTGTTCCCTAACATGAAGAAATGTCTCGCGGGAAAAAAATTTAGCTCAAACGAGGAAGTCATCACCGAGACAGAGGCGTATTTTGCAGAGTTCGACAAATCCTATTTTTTGGAGGGGTTAGAAAAATGGCCGGAACGTAGGGAGAAGTGTATCTTTCTAAAAAGAA
Source organism: Maratus speculifer (assembly GCA_964019185.1). Lineage (NCBI taxonomy): Eukaryota > Metazoa > Arthropoda > Arachnida > Araneae > Salticidae > Maratus > Maratus speculifer. The sequence continues at coordinate 216,780,627 of OZ025289.1, forward strand.
ACTATGTTGAAAAAAAAAAAGAAAAAAAAACGGTGTCTTCATTTCTAACACGGGTACTTATTGAACCGCCCTCGTATAATGACACTTAATCTAAAAGTATAACGAAATATGCAATGTCAGATGGTGGGAAAAAACTATTTAATGATGAAAATAGGAAGATTATTAACTATTCGGAAAATAATTGTTGTCCTCGGTAAAGAACCGGGAAATCTGAAGTATATCTGCATTTTTTTATTAGTTGAATTCCGCAACTTTTTATATTTTAGTCGTTTTCTTATTGGTCCATGTTTAATGTCCAAAAATGGAATACTTCTATTTTTTTTTTATTTATTATTATTCGTTTTCTGATTGGTTCGTGTTTAATGTCCAGTAATGAAATACTTCTATTGCCACAATGACAAAAAAAGTATTAAAAACCTACAAAAATTTTAATTAAAAACAAATTGAGATACAGCTTTTAAACAAATTGCATTTAAAAACACATTTTTTTCTCTATACGACCGTGTAAAAATTGAAAATTTGTGATGTTTAGAAGTTTAAAAAATTGCAGTACCAAAAACTGTAAAACTAAAATTTCGTTTAAAATTTGTATATGACTGGTACAGTAATATTAATTTTTAATACTTGGCGTACTAATATACGACTCTGTTATTACATAAACCACGTTTCGATCATCATAAAAATGTTTATTATTATTATTTGTTTTAAATATAGAATTTATTTATGCTTAAAATTTTAGTATTTGAAAGTATAATTTTCCAAATAGTCGTCGTAATTTGTTAAATTACATTTTTTTAAAAAATTATTATTACTATTTTTTTTTACATGCTTTCATTAAAATTCAGAAAAATGTAAGAAATATATATATATATATATATATATATATATATATATATATATATGTGTGAAAGAATTAAAAAGTAGAAATGGGAATTTTGCCAAACTAGCCAGCTATTGCTAAACTAGCTTCATATATGGCAACTTATTTTTGATACCAAATTTGGCAATAGTTTGCCGAGTTGCCCAAAATTTGACGTTATTGTAGTGAAACTTTGATTTTTTAAAATTACATTTTGACTTCATTTCTTAATAGATGAGCGTTTTTTTGCATTAAAATCAAATCAATAAATGGACAAAATCTATCTTGTTTTCCTCATAAAATAAATGTTAATTTTATCTGAGTTTCCAAAATGCTTTCAAGACAGTGAGGCGAAAAAATTACCAAAGTAAAAGTAGTTTCAACTCTCTTGTTACATATTCTATAAAGGTAAAAAAAAAAAATAAATAAATAAATAAAAGGGTAAAATATGTATAACTGAAAGAATCAAAATGATAATAGAGTTTCATAATTGCCATAATTGAAAGCTATAAGCACATAATATACATTGAGAAAATTCATTAAAATTCGCTGAACAGCTCTCATACAACTCCGAAGAAGTATAATCTATACTAAGACCATTTAGATGGTAGGGGACAGGAGAGAGGGCGGATGAGTTAATGCGCATTTAAGTGGACATGAATTTCAACAGCTACTATAAATTCACATGCCAACTGCCACCTGAATAAACGTAAAATTTTGTGTGGGCGGTGAACTGTATTTCGAAACGTAATAACTGAGGAACATTCAAATGCACAAACGTAAAATCGCAGCTGTAAATCTTCCGCAATACAGCTTTCCTTTTTCTTTAAGCAGCTGTATACATTGTTCGATTGTTTGATAACAGTATAGATGTAGATATCATTATTATTTCTAAAACTCTATGAATGACGTAGAGTTAATAATATTTTGAACCATTAAAATATTATTACTAATAATAATGTAATACAATGATAAATAAAAGAAAAATAATCATTAAAATAAAATTCTCAACGATGTATCAATGCAGTCAACGGCTTTATTCGCTGACCTCATGATAATTTCTCATTTATCAATAATTTCCCATTGCTGCGATTTAATGCTAAACTCTTGTAGAGTTCTGTTCACATCAACTCTCCATGATTTTCTTGATCCCTCACCCCCACCAACACCCCCCATCTATCTCTATCACTCTGTCTCTTTCTCTTTTTTAGAAATTTCATGAGAAAAGAAAATGGTTCTTCGGGACTATATCTTTGAATCTAAATGAAACTCACTTACTTATTAATGAAATGGAGAGAGATCTACTGCTTCGAAAACGTCTCCAATTTACTGCAATAACAATGCAACTAACTTTTGATGGATTTTATTTTGAGGCCTGGAAAGTAATTTTTATCTGTGATAAATATGTACCGAATGGGCAAATTTTTTTTTTTAAATTCATAAAACCCAAAAAGATAAACGAAATAAAAAACGGTTTGCAAGGTTAGCAAAGGTAAATCACGGGTATTTTTTTTAAGACATGAAAAAAGTAACTGAAAAAGCAGCCGAGAGGTGGCCCAACATACAGAAGCGAAAGAAAAAATACACAAATAATGAACAGAATGTATCCTGAAGAAATTTGTAAGAAATTGAAAGAATTGATAATCGTGTGACAGTAAAATTAAGAAAATCTTGGGTATTATTCTTTCTAAAAATATTTTTCTATAATTCTTTGTTTGGATAGAAGTCTATTTTCTGTTTATTGTGCCCTTTTTAGGTGTGTTCGTAATTATGTAAATACGTAGCACTTAGAGTTGTCGTTCAGTCCGTCCGTCTGTCCGCACTCTTCCGAACATAATAAAATTGATATGCATCTATGAAGTATATATTAAAATATACATTACCTGCACAATGTGGTTCAAAGAATATGTGTTATTAATTTACAGGACCACACAAAAGTATTCCATTGTATAATGTTATAGATGGGAACATTGTTTACGAGTTTTAGTTATAGTAAACTATTTCACATTTGACAAAATTGATATGCATCGCTGAAGTTTACTACAAATTTCTTTCTGTATAATAGAAAGCAAATAGTATTTACAGGGACGCACATAAGATTTCGACCACTGTACTATATCCGCAGTACTGCATACTATTATTTCAAGATCTAAATATTTTTAAACCTTCGTTATAATACGAACGCATCTCATTTGCTACGCTGGAAGTGCAATTTCCGAATTGTTATATTTTGTGGTCACTTTACTGAAGTTATTTTTAAACCCTTGAGCAGCATTTTTTTTTTCAAAGTTTGTTTAAATGTAGCTGATGAACATTTATGGATACTTACCATTTATTTTACTTCCTAAGTTTTCAACTTTTCTTTTATCCAGTCTTTCATTTAATTCGATGAAAGCATTTATAATCTACATAACATCTCTTGAAATATCAGCATTTCCTTCATTATAATTATAATCATTCTTATTCTTAGTGAATATGTTTGTTTAGTTAAAAACTTATGCTCCCCAGTTCAGTTTTTAAAAATAAGAAAGAACGTTTTAAACTTTTTATTTTTTCCTCATAAAAAATCATTATAAAAAAATAATTTTTAAACAAGTTGTAAATTGCACGGGAAGCGTAGCAAATGAGGTGCGTTCGTACGATAACGAAGTTTTAAAAATATTACTCTCATATATCAATCTCATAAAATTGTAAATAATAAATTACAATTAAAACGCTCGTCAAAAAATGTTCTCCCTATACCATTATGTAATGGAATATTTTTGTGTGGCCTTGTAAATCAATAACAAATGTTCTTTGCACCACAAATTATGTAAAATGTATATTATAATACGTACTTTATAGTTGCATATAAATTTTATTAAGTTCGAATGAGTGTAACACCATTAAAATGCATTCGAAACATTTTCCCCCATCGACCGTAATGTAACGGAATACTTTTGATTGTCCTTGTAATTGATCTATGCATCCGATATTCATGAAATCGGAAATAACTCGACAAAATTATGTAATAATTGTGTAGTTTAAATTTCAAACGTATAAAATACATTTGAAACCTTTTCCCCATTGACCATAATGTAATTGAATACTTTTGATTGCCCCTGTAATTGATCAATGCACCCGATTATCTAAAAATTTGAAATAACTGGACAAAATTATGTAATAATTATGTATTTTAAATTTCAAACGCTCAAAATGCATTTGAAACTTTTTTCCCTATTGACAGTAATGTAATGGAATACTCTTGATTGTCCCTGTAATTGATCTATGCATCTGATTTTCATAAAATTTGAAATGACTCGACAAAATTATGTAATAATTATGTATTTTAAATTTCAAATGATTCGGTTGGGTAGTTTTTACGTTGTTATATGCGGACAGACAGACGGACGGGCAGACGGGCGGACTGAACGACCACGATAGGTGCTACGTATTTACATAATTACGAACGCACCTAAAAAGCGTAATTTTTTATTTATGTGTAGTAATATTTGATGCTATATAATGTTAAATAGTTGTCTCCGAATCATTATTTTAACATTTTATATCTTATCATTTATTTTATTGATATCATTTTATATCGCTAGAGTAAAACTAATTCAAAATATAAATGGAAATGAATGCAGAAAAAACATGAACGAAAAATCATGCATCCAGCATAAATTATGCGACATTTTCCAACATATTTAGAATAGTGTGATAAAACTTCACAGTTTATTGGGAAAAGATGTTCTCTATTGAAACAATTCGAAAACTCATAACGCATTTGGAAACCCAATTTCATCTACTGTTATACATAGTCGGAAAAATATCCGGGTTTTTGTGCATTTTTGCAAATTATTAACAGATTTACATATATACTACATGTACATAGTATGGTAACAGTTACTTCAGTTAAATGAATAACTAGCACAGTTGAAAATTTTCATTCAACAGTTTTAGCAAATGAACGGTAATGTACTTGAGAATTTTTGTGCAGGGCAGTATAATGTTTTGTATACAACAAGTAATATATTTTTTTAAAAATTTCAATTTAAAGAACGTGCAATACATTTAAAAACTCAATTTCTCCTATAATCTTCAACAGTTGGAAAAATATCTGATTTTTTTTCTTTTTTTTTTTTCTTTATTTTTTTTTGTGTATTTGTGTTGTTCTGTATTTGGTCTATAGATTTGTATGTATATTAAGTAGCACGCTAAAAGCTAGTTTAGTTAAACGAACAGCACAAATGGAAATTTCCGATCGGCAATTTCTGTAAATGTATCAATAGCAATAAACGGAAATGAACTGGAGGATTTTCGTGCAGCCTTGTATATGGAACTTATGCACACCAAGTAATATTAAAATAATAGTAATAATAATAATAATAATAATAATTTTTGCGAGAGTTAAAAAGGGCATATGGATCCATAAAATTTCTGTAGGTTTTATATCTAAAATTCTGTAATTTTGCAGCTAGTTTTAAAAATTCATACTTAAAATTAACTTAACGGAATAATAAAACTATAAATTTCCGCAAATAAAAAATTATACTTTGACATTTTAGTCTAAAATGCTTTTATTCCAGTCCAAATACCGGATAAATGAACACTCGATAACGCTTTATCATTATCCATAATAATTATCGATTATACAGGGTCTATCTAAACTACTGGGCAAAACTTTAAGGGGTGATAGTAAACATCAAGACAAATAATATTAAATGGGAAACTAAGTGTCCCAAACGTCTTCCGAAGGAGATTGGCGCCATCAAATTTTAGGGTCCAAAATTTGAAATGATTATAAAAAACGGAATAAAATAAACTTTTTCAAAAAAAAAAAATATATATATATATATATAACCGACTTCAATCAACGCTCTAAAAAGAGTTAAATAATTCTTTAAAATACCCTAATGATGAATTGTTATCTAATAACCACACATCAGATATCATGTACCGACAAAAAAAATGGTTATAAGTTTAATACATAGAACTTAATATCCAGCAAATATGGTTTTTCTAACAGAATATTTTTTACAAGAGATTAATTTACATATTTTTGATTTAATTTATGAATATATACATATAAAAAGTAATGAATTACTTTTTGAAGTTGGTGCCAAACGATCACAATCAATAATGATTTTTACCATTTTATTTATGGTATTAGACATAATATAACCACAATTCTTACTATACTTACAATAGTTTGGCACCAACTTCAAAAAGTAATTCATTACTTTTTATATGTATATATTCATAAATTAAATCAAAAATATGTAAATTAATCTCTTGTAAAAAATATTCTGTTAGAAAAACCATATTTGCTGGATATTAAGTTCTATGTATTAAACTTATAACCATTTTTTTTTGTCGGTACATGATATCTGATGTGTGGTTATTAGATAACAATTCATCATTAGGGTATTTTAAAGAATTATTTAACTCTTTTTAGAGCGTTGATTGAAGTCGGTTATATATTTTTTTTTTTTTTTTTTTTGAAAAAGTTTATTTTATTTCTTACTTTTTAGTTATTTATACCGTAATACTTAGTTTAATCGGTTGGACAGTTGCGTTGTAATCGGTGAACATATATAAAAAAAAGTACATATGCGGTCGAATTGATGATAACCTTCTCTCCTTTTTTAAGTCAGTTAAAGAAATAATAATATGGAAAAATACTGTATGTTATACATGGATGTCAGGAATGGGGTTCGAATCCACGATCTATTTCGTGCCTTAGATCGCTCGGCTATCCTGACAGCAGTTAAAACGGTGAACAACGCCATATTACTTTTCGCAAGTCAATTATTTTAGCACACTTTCACTGATAAAGTACTGAGTTGCTAAAAGATCTCTGATACTCTGTGCTAAAGGTTAAAAACAAAATATTCTTAATAGCATAATTAGTATTTAATTTGTAAAATATATGTGTAAAAAGAACAATACGGAAAAAGCTTTTGTATATATGTACGTCAGGAGTGGGGTTCGAACCCACGTTCTCTTTCGAGAACCAGAGCTTAAATTAAGCGCATTAGATCGCTCGGCTATCCTGATTGCAATCAACTCAGGGAACTTATTCAAGGTCATGTTATTTTTCGCAAGTTTATTAATTTAGCACTCTTTCACTGATAAAGTATTGAGGAGATAAAAGATATCTGATTCTCTGTGCTAACGGTTAAATACAAAATATTCTTAATAACATAATTAGTATTTAATTTGTAAAATATATGTGTAAAAAGTATAATGCTGAAAAAGGTTATTGTATACATGCATGTCAGGAGTGGGGTTCGAACCCCCGCTCTCTTTCGAGAACCAAAGCTTAAATCAGGTGCCTTAGACCGCTCGGCTACCTTGACTACAATCTCTTCGGTGAACTTATTCAACGTCTTATTACTTTTCGCAAGTCTATTATTTTAGCACTCTCTCACTGATAAAGTATTGAGTTGGTAAAAGATCTCTGATACTCTGTGCTAACGGTTAAATACAAAATATTCTTAATAGCATAATTAGTATTTAATTTGCAAAATATATGTGTAAAAATTATAATACGGAATAGGTTGTTGTATACATGTATGTCGGAAGTGGGGTTCGAACCCACGCTCTCTTTCGAGAACCAGAACGTAAATCATCGCGCCTTTTACCGCTCGGCCATCCTGACTGCACTTCACGGTAGGAACTCATTCAACAGTTTTAATTAGCGAAAAATCACTAATTTTAATAGTTTTTGCCCGTTTACTAAAAAATTACTGAACCAATTTCTATGAAATGGAAGTGGTACCAATCTGAGAGTAAGTTCTTTAATTTAACACCAAAACCAAATTAATCAGTTGGATAGTTTCGGCATAATCGGTGAGCATACATTAAAAAAATACATACGCGATGAATTGGTAACCTCCTCTCCTTCTTGAAGTCGGTTAAAATATTCTTAATAGCATAATTAGTATTTAATTTGTAAAATATATATGTAAAAATTATAATACGGAATAGGTTCGGAAACTTATTCAGTGTCATGTTACTTTTTGCAAGTCAATTATTTTCGCACTCTTTCACTGATAAAGTATTGAGTTGATAAAAGATCTCCGATACACTGTGCTAACGGTTAAATACAAAATATTCTTAATAGCATAATTAGTATTTAATTTGTAAAATATATGTGTAAAAATTATAATACGGAAAAATATTGTACACACGTATGTAAGGAATGGGGTTCGAACCCACTGTCACTTTCGAGAACCAGAGCTTAAATCAGGCGCTTTAAACCGCTTGGCCATCCTGACTTCACTCAATTGCAGGAACTAATTCAACAGTTTTAATTACCGAAAAAACACTAATTTTAATAGTTTTTGCTTAATTACTAAAAAACTACTGAACAACTTTCTATGAAATGGATGTGGTACCAATCCGAGAGTAAGCTCTTTAATTTAACACCAAAACTAAATTAATCGGCTGCATAGTTTCGGAGTAATCGGTAAACATACATAAAAAAAAAAAAAAAAAAAAAAAAAAAAAAAAAAAACATACGCTTCGAATTGATAACCTCCTCTCCTTTTTGAAGTCGGTTAATAGCCACACATCAGATATCATGTACCGACAAACAAAAATGGTTGATTGATTGATTTTTGACGTCCGATTATCTGCGCTAGGGATATAGGACCAGGGGGGAATGCCCTTCGTGGGGGTCTTTCTAAGGGAACCTAACCCGTATTTACGCAAGGTTCGAAGAAAACCACGAAAACTCTGAACGGTTAGGCCGACAGCCGCGATTGGGTTCGAACCCAGCACCTGCCGTCTACCAGTTGAGAGGTCCGAACCTCTCGGCCACTGGTGGGGCCAAACAAAAATGGTTACGAGTTTAATACATAGAATTTAATATCCAGCAAACATGGTTTTTCGACAGAATATTTTTACAAGAGATTAATTTACATATTTTTGATTTAATTTATGAATATATACATATAAAAGTAATGAATTACTTTTTGAAGTTGGTGCCAAACTATTGTAAGTATAGTAAGAATTGTGGTTATATTATGTCTAATACCATAAATAAAATGGTAAAAATCATTATTGATTGTGATCGTTTGGCACCAACTTCAAAAAGTAATTCATTACTTTTTATATGTATATATTCATAAATTAAATCAAAAATATGTAAATTAATCTCTTGTAAAAATATTCTGTCGAAAAACCATGTTTGTTGGATATTAAATTCTATGTATTAAACTTGTAACCATTTTTTTTTTTTTGTCGGTACATGATATCTGATGTGTGGTTATTAGGTAACAATTCATCATTAGGGTATTTTAAAGAATTATTTAACTCTTTTTAGAGTGTTGATTGAAGTCGGTTATATATTTTTTTTAAAGTTCATTTTTTTAAGTCAGTTAAAAAAATTATAATACGGAAAAAATACTGTGTGTTATACATGGATGTCAGGAATGGGATTCGAAGACACGATCTCTTTCGAGAACCAGAGCGTAAATCGGGCGCCTTAGACCGCTCGGCTATCCTAACAGCAATCTAAGTCGTGAACAACGCCATGTTACTTTTCACAAGTCTATTATTTTAGCACACTTTCACTGATAAAGTACTGAGTTGGTAAAAGATCTAATACTCTGTGCTAACGGTTAAAAACAAAATATTCTTAACTAGCTGACCCGCCCGGCGTTGCCCGGGTCCGTATTAACAATACTAAACGAACTTGAAATTTGTATGATTTTATCATTAACTGGAAGCATGCAGAAATGCATTGTCTGAAATACGTCGCAGCTGACTTTGTGAAAAATCGGTTTTAAAAACAACTAATATTAAGCTCTAAAATTACTTAAAATGAGCAATGAGAAACACGGGAGGGAACATGTATCCAACGATTGCGTTAGTTTCGTGTTAAAGTGTTGATATTTACCCGTAAAAATCACTGTTAAATCACGTAACTAATTATTTTTTTCGCATAGAAATCCCAAGTGAAATATTTTGAATTTCAAACTAATTATATCACTCTTAATTCCGTCTATACCGTGAATGAAATCGATACGCGATGATAAAAGATTGGTATATAGTATTATAATTTCAGAACCATTTAACAAAAGTGTATATTTTTAATCAAAGCATGCGTAATGTATACACTGTGGACAAATTCCTAACCGTAAACTTTTGTACCATAACCATAATCTGTCTGTAACCTAACTGCGACTTAACATTACCCTACCGTAACTTAAATATAACATAAATGTAACCTAGCCGTCACTTTGAAATACCAATATAGAAGCATCATTTAAGATTTTGCTTGAAAAGTTAACATTCTTTCGTTAATGTCTTAAAATCGTCTGCACTCTGAAATCTAGATTTTAGATTAATATTTGTTATTTAAGTTTTCGCGCATGATTTTAAAAGATTGTTTTCATAAATATATTTTATATATTGACATAGAGTTATTAATATGTTGTTAAATTAAAAACATTTTTTCATCTACGTTATAAAGTATTAAAAAGTTCTGAAAAAAAAAGAAAACTTTTAGTAATACAATTTTTAGTTCAAATCAAATGTTTTCAATATTCTTTTTTATTTTATTTTGATATTTAATTATTTCGAATTTATCAATTCCAATTATTTTAAAAGCAAACATTTTTTTAAAAATAAATAATATAATGGAAAAAAGACCATTTTAAAAAATTACTATTTCTTCGCAAAATACGCTTCAGCTGTAATTCATTTCTTTCAATTCGTCTTATTAATACAAAATCTCTTCTACATGCTTTTGTTTGGGACATTAAAATTTGAGCGATAAATGGTTTAATATTGCAACCCTTTTTTCGGTTTACTTCACCACCACCTATCTTTTTCCTCCATGGTTTACAACCGCTGTGATAAAAAATCATCTTTTAAACTGACAGCTTGCCAGTCTATAAATTTTAAAGGTCGGTTCCAGCTTTTTTAATTATTTATGCCAAAATTTTATGCAACCAACCAACCATAACTAAATGAAGGGAAAAAAAGAAGAAAAAAGGCGATTTTTTATGAGAGTGATCTTTGGAATTTAATTAATTACTCAGTTAATAAATAGAATTTCGAAATTCTGAAGCTCAGGTGCATCAGGAGAGATATTGGGCTACTCTCATAAAAATTTTGAGCTTCGTACGTCCCATAGATTTTGCTAGCCATCGCAGACACACACACACACACACACACACACACACACACACACACATACGCAGACAGAGCGATTTGTTATTTTATTAGTATAGATAGCATAATTAGTATTTAATTTGTAAAATATATGTGAAAAAAGAATAATACGGAAAAGGTTTTTGTATATATGTATGCCAGGAGTGGGGTTCGATCCCACGTTCTCTTTCGAAAACCAGAGCTTAAATCAAGCGCATTAGACCGCTCGGCTATCCTGATTGCAATCAACTCAGGGAACTTATTCAAGGTCATGTTATTTTTCGCAAGTCTATAATTTTAGCACTCTTTCACTGATAAAGTATTGAGGAGATAAAAGATCTCTGATTCTGTGTGCTAACGGTTAAATACAAAATATTCTTAATAACATAATTAGTATTTAATTTGTAAAATATATGTGTAAAAATTATAATGCTGAAAAAGGTTATTGTATACATGCATGTCAGGAGTGGGGTTCGAACCCCCGCTCTCTTTCGAGAACCAAAGCTTAAATCAGGTGCTTTAGACCGCTCGGCTATCTTGACTACAATCTACTCCGCGAACTTATTCAACGTCATATTATTTTTCGCAATTCTATTATTTTAGCACTCTTTCACTGATAAAGTATTGAGTTGGTAAAATTTCTCTAATACTCTGTGCTAACGGTTAAATACAAAATATTCTTAATAGCATAATTAGTATTTAATTTGAAAAATATATGTGTAAAATTATAATACGTAGAAGGTCGTTGTATACATGCATGTCGGAAGTGGGGTTCGAACCCACGCCCTCTTTCGAGAACCAGAATTTAAATCAGGCGCCTTAGACCGCTCGGCCATTCTGACTACACTCCATGGCAGGAACCCATTCAACAGTTTTAATTAGCGAAAAATCACTAATTTTAATAGTTTTTGCCTGTTTACTAAAAAATTACTGAACCAATTTCTATGAAATGGAAGTGGTACGAAACCGAGAGTAAGCTCTTTAATTTAACACCAAAACTAAATTAATCAGTTGGATAGTTCCGGCGTAATCGGTGAATATACATTTAAAAAATACATACGCGATGAATTGGTAACCTCCTCTCCTTCTTGAAGTCGGTTAAAAATATTCCTAATAGCATAGTTAGTATTTAATTTGTAAAATATATATGTAAAAATTATATTACGCAATAGGTTCGGAAACTTATTCAATGTCATGTTACTTTTTGCAAGTCAATTAATTTAGCACCCTTTCACTGATAAAGTATTGAGTTGATAAAAGATCTCTGATACTCTGTGCTAACGGTTAAATACAAAATATTCTTAATAGCATAATTAGTATTTAATTTGTAAAATATATATGCAAAAATTATAATACGGAAAGTTATTGTACACACGTATGTCAGGAGTGGGGTTCGAACCCATGTCACTTTCGAGAACCAAAGCTTAAATCAGGCGCTTTAAACCGCTCGGCCATCCTGACTTCACTCACTTGTAGGAACTAATTCAACAGTTTTAATTAGCGAAAAAACACTAATTTTAATAGTTTTTGCTTAATTACTAAAAAACTACTGAACCAATTTCTATGAAATGGAAGTGGTACCAATCCGAGAATAAGCTCTTTAATTTAACACCAAAATCAAATTAATCGGCTGCATAGTTTCGGAGTAATCGGTGAACATACATTAAAAAAAAATACGGGTCGAACTGATATCCTCCTCTCCTTTTTGAAGTCGGTTAAAAATATTCTTAATAGCATAATTAGCATTTAATTTGTAAAATATATATGTAAAAATTATAACACGGAAAGTTATTGTACACGCGTATGTTAGGAGTGGGGTTCGAACCCATTGTCACTTTCGAGAACCAGAGCTTAAATCAGGCGCTTTAAACCGCTCGGCCATCCTGACTTCACTCAATTGTAGGAACTAATTCAACAGTTTTAATTAGCTAAAAAACACTAATTTTAATAGTTTTTGCTTAATTACTAAAAAACTACTGAACCAATTTCTATGAAATGGAAGTGGTACCAATCCGAGAATAAGCTCTTTAATTTAACACCAAAACCAAATTAATCGGCTGCATAGTTTCGGAGTAATCGGTGTACATACATAAAAAAAAAAAAAAAATACATACGCGTCGAATTGATAACCTCCTCTCCTTTTTGAAGTCGGTTAAAAATTGGTCGATTCGTTTGCGGTTTTCACGAAAACTATTCTTTATGTCAGTATTGTCTTGAAAGTAAATTATAAAGATAAATTTCAAAAAATGCCGATAGAGGGCGCTTTAGACTTTGGAGTAACGAACAACTATTTTTTACCGTTATTTTTTGCATCTCATTGAATTTTTATAGAAGTTTAGGCATAAACTTAAATTTTGAGCTCAAAATCTGTGGTTAAGTAGCGCAAACTGAACTATGTTCAATGGGAGTGGGTAGGTTCAAATTTCTAATGAATATAAAAAACAGAATAATTGATCAATTGATTTGCAGTTATCACTAAAACTATTGTTTATGTCAGTATTATCTTGAAAATAAATTATAAACATGAATTTCAAAAAATATCGACAGAGGGTGCTTTAAACTTTGGAGAAACGTACAACTATTTTTTACCGTTATTTTTTGCATCTCATTAAATTTTTTTAAAGCTTAGATATAAACTTAAATTTTGAGCTGAAAATCTGAATTGTTGAGAGTGGTTAAGTAGCGCTAACTGAACTGTATTCAGTGGGGGTGGGAAGGTTCAAATTTCAAATGATTATACAAAAAGGAAAAATTCGTCGATTCGTTTGCGGTTTCCTCTAAAACCATTCTTTATGTCAGTATTTCTTTAAAAATAAATTTTAAAAATAAATTTCAAAAAATTTCGTTAAAGGGAGCCTTAAACTTTAGAGTAACCAACAACAATTTTTAACTGTTATTTTTTGTATCTAATTAAATGCTTGCAAAAGCGTAGACTTAAATTTTGAGCTCAAATTCTGAATCGTTGGGAGGTGTTAAGAAGCGCAAACTGAACTGTGCTCAGGAGTTGAAAAGTTATCCTGCCCACCCTACGAACACAGTTCAATTTTTCGCTGTGTAATTACTCACAACGATTCAGATTTTGAGCTCAAAATTTAAGTCTAAGTTTTTAAAACATTTATTTAGATTAAAAAAAAAATAACGGTTAAAAATAGTTGTTGGTTACTCTAAAGTTTAAGGTCCCTGCCCTCGTTCGAGGAAACGCTCGCGAGCTAATTCTATTCCTATGGGGAAGCATTTTTCTAATAACTCTTTCGTATTTTGACATTTTTGAATAATTTTTTTTGCACTGGATAGCTGAGGTGCATGCCGACAGCGCACCTTTTTTACTTTTTCGATTTTGGTTGCAGATATTTTTTACAAAGTTAGTTTCACTTTCAAAACCGGTTTCGAAACTGAAAGTGCTTTTTAAAAAAATATATCTGCGACCAAAATTGAAAAAATAAAAAAGGTGCGCTGTCGGCATGTACCTCAGCTATCCAATGTAAAAAAAATTATTCAAAAATGTCAAAATGCGAAAGAATTATTAGAAAAATGCTTCCCCATAGGAATAGCATTAGCTCGCAAGTGTTTCCTCGAGCGAGGACAGGGGCCTTAAGGCACCCTCTAACAGAGTATTTTGAAATTTAACTTTAAAATTTATTTTCAAGGAAATACTGACGTAACGAATGATTTTAGAAAAAACCGCAAACGAATCGACCAGTTTTTCCGTTTTTTATAATCATTTGAAATTTGAACCTCCCCACCCCCATTGAACACAGTTTAGTTTGCGCCACTTAACCCCTCTCAACGATTCAGATTTTTAGCTGAAAATTCAAGTTTATGTCTAAGCTTCTAAAAAAGTTTTATGAGATGCAAAAAATAACGGTAAAAAATAGTTGTACGTTACTCAAAAGTCTAAAGCGTGCTCTATCGACATTTTTTGAAATTTATGTGTATAATTTATTTTGAAGACAATATTGACATAAAGAATAATTTTAGTGAAAACCGCAAATCAATTGACTAATTTTTCTGTTTTTTATAATCATTTGAAATTTGAACCTACCCTCTCCCATTGAACACAGTTCAGTTTGCGCTATTTAACCACAGATTTCGAGCTCAAAATTTAAGTTTATGTCTAAACTTCTAAAAAAGTTTTATGAGATGCAAAAAAAATAACGGTAAAAAATAGTTTTTCGTTACTCCAAAGTCTAAAGCGCCCTCTATCGACATTTTTTGAAATTTATGTTTATAATTTATTTTCGAGACAATATTGACATAAAAAATAGTTTTCGTGAAAACCGTAAACGAATCGACCAATTTTTCCGTTTTTTATAATCATTTTAAATTTTGGACCCTAAACTTTGATGGCGCCTATCTCCTTCGGAAGACGTTTGAAATCCTTAGTTTCCCATTTAATATTATTTTTCTGGATCTGTACTATCACCATAGATGCCAACACCTCTTAATTTATTCCGGAGTCTGATACAAGATGAGCATGTTTTCAACCGGAAATTTTATTTGACCAAAAATTTCAGGATGAAATCAAAGATTTACATCGTAGAAAGTAAACACATTTTCTTAAATGTTTTTTTTTTTCCGGTTTTTGCATGCAAATTTTTGATCAGACTCCGGAATAATTAAGAGATGTTGGCATCTATGCTATCACCCCTTAAAGTTTTTCCTAGTAGTTTAGATACACCCTGTATATTATCAATTATGGATCCAAGATATCAATTATCAATAATTGATTGAACAATTCAAGTTGGGGAAAGTCATCAATTTCAAATTATGACTTTCCGCAACTTGATTTATTAGTGAAAAATTGCAGACTCAAGTATCGGTCGCAGTGGATTAGTGGTAGAGCAACATCCTAGGTGGCAACACACCTGTAATCTCCGCATCGATTCCTAGCTTTGACTGATTTATCATTCCAATTGGGTTTATTTTATTTATTGTATATACAGGATGTCCAGCAAATAACACCCTGATTTCAAAATTAAATTTCTCAAAACCAAAGATCAATAGAATTATGCAGTAAACGGTTTGTTTATCAGGTAAGCTGTAAAAATCTTATACAGAAGTTTCGAACGGTAAATATTTTGAAAAGATTGTGTTCTGATTGCAAAGAATGCTTTGATTTGACATTTTTCTTGCTTTAGATTGCTACCAGAAAATGTGTTTTTCGCCTTAATGTGCCATATTTCAGAGTTTTTTTAAATTAAATATTTGAAATTTCGCAATTCTAAAAATTTACTTCGAAAAATCTTTAAAATATTGCACTGTAAACTGAAAAATTATTTCTCTGCAGGCAATCTAAAACAAGAAAAATGTCAAATCAAAGCATTCTATGCAATCAGAGCGCAATTTTTTCATAATATTCACTGTTTGAAATTTCTGTATAAGATTTTTACAGCTTACCTAATGAAAAAACCGTTTACCGCATATTACTATCGATCTTTGTTTTTGAGAAATTTAATTTTGAAATCAGGGTGTTATTTGCTGGACACCCTGTGTATATCTATAGAATATTTGTACATATATATTTTTAAAAATTGAAAAGTGTTTATGACTCCGGTTTGCCTGTCCGTCTTTTCGTGATCTAAATTCTTGTAAATGTACTTGGATTGCCCTGAAAATTTTGGATATTATTTACGTTTACGCTAGCGCGAACACTATTTCAAATGAAACTGTAGCAGAATTGGTTTATTTACAGGATTAGTCAAAAGTTTTCAGTTACATTACGACCAATGGGGAAAAAATGAATTTTAAATGAATTTTAAAGATGATACATCCTTTCAAACATAATAAAATAGATATGCATTTACGAAGTGCATTAAAATATGCATTCTGATTCGGTGCAAAGAATAATTATTATTCATTTACAGAGCCACACAAAAGAATTTCATTACATAATGATATAGGAGGAAATTATTTGCGATTTATTTTATATACAATGAACTATTTTATGTATAATGAGATTTTTATACCTGGTAAGGTTTACTATAAATTATTTAATGCATAATACGAAGTGCGTATTATTTACAATATCATACAAAAGATTGCAGATAGTATATTCTATCCAATATACTAGTATAATAACGATGATGGAAGGAAATGCATTTTTAATTATGATATGCGCTTTTAAGTTTCACTATATTTAAGCATATATATTGGGTTTATAAATAGTACGGTTGTATGGTGGGCTGCAAAAAAGAAAAAAAAAATGATAAAGGTTATTGAGCATGCATAAATTGCTAAAAGGTGTTTTTTAAATGTGTTATGCATTTTTACAGTGAATGGCATTTAGTTTACTAAAAAGTTTTTGTAGAATATAGATAAACTGATATATACAGGGCCGTCTATGGATGATAATTTCTGGAAATGTGATTTCAGAAGTTTTCTGAGTGGATTAGTTTGAATTAAATTTTAGCTAAATGATTGCTTGTAGTAAAGATACTATGTGAAGTACAAGGCTGAACAAATTTTATTTTTGTTAAGTATGTTTCCATCTATTAGTATAAATTGTTAGAAGAGAAATTTCAACCTGTTATGCGTTTTTTTGCTAAACTAAACTTTCCCATTATATAGTATGTGTATCAACCTGCAAATCAAATACAGGGCATTGAAAAGAACTGGAATACATGTTTAGGTATGGAAGGAAATGTAACTGTTGAAATCAGATTTTCATGTATTTTAGCTATTTTCTAAAATGTTTACTTAATTATCTTATTTACCTTATTTCCTTTAATAGCAAAGTTTTGTTAATGATTTCAGGAAGTGTTAGAAAGTGTTTCACAATCTATGCTTAACGTATGACTTTTCTTTTCTTATTTTTTCCATGTGTAGTAATTTTTGAAATCGACAGTTGAATGGCAGATTTGTGAAATAGCTCACAGTGAGTCGATTCCATGGTAATTTCTATGAAAGAAAAATTGATACCGATGGTAAGAAGGTAAAGAGTTTCGAATCTATTTTGTTCAAAACTTTACAAAAAAGGGGCTGGCAATTTGATCACCGAGATACTTGTGCGACTGACGGATGATTAAACGGTTAATGGAATTTGGGAAAATGCGTTAAATTCTGTAGAAGACTCAAGCTAAATATCTGTAATAACATCGCAAAAAATATTTTTTCGTACAGAGCAGAGGCATGGAGAATCGCTGCATGAAGTAAGAGAAGATCATACCCTAATTTTCTCGCACCTGAATTTCGTGTCATTTTACATTTTTTTCTCTAAAACTTTTCCATGCCTTTTTAGAAAATATTCGTAAATTCTCTGAATTTCCTATATATTTTTTTAATTTCCCCGACTTTCTCTGACTGGTTTAAAATTCCCTGATTTTCCAAAACTCTGGCAGCACTGTTATATCAATTTTTAGTCCAATAAAGTAATAGAGATTCTCTCATTTCCTTAATATGATTTCTAGTGATGAAGATTGCTTGAGGGAGGGGGGGGGGGTGATTACGTGACCTGCTTCTCTCCGTGATATAATGCTTGCATTGATTATTTAAATGTATAGTTCATAGATAGCTTGCCATATATTCGATTAATGACGTTATTTACATATGATTGCTTTGAAGCAATTTCAAGGTGTAATTGATGCTGAAAAGAGAAAGCGTAAGCATTTTATCTTAATGAATGCATAATTAAAAAAATTATTCCATAATTTATGAATGGAATTTATGCTTTCTCTTTTGGTTTAAATACGTGTTTTATGCGAACCTAAACTGAACTACACGTGTAAAGCTTTTAAGTGCATTTAAGATAAAAATCAAAATCTATCCTTGAGGAATATAACGTTGAGTCTGACACCTGAGGACACATTCTTCTGTCTTACGTCAGTGCGAGGCGTTAGGCACGTGGATGGAATAGATGTTTTCTAGTGATATAACGAGTTAGCAACCTTGTAAACGACTTTTAACAACCAAAAATACTTTTACAGAAAGCTGCATAAAAGGCGTTAACATTTAGGGTTTATATATGTCAGGTAATTGATAGAAAATCCCTCTACAGTGCTGCATTTGGCGTACAAGACGTGAAAAGTCCTTAGCCCCACCTCAGGTCTGAAGCAAGCTCGGTCTTCGCTTAGTTTTTGTACTAGTCTTAGAGTAGAGGTCTGCAAGGGCCCGGGCCTGGCCCGTGGCCCGTACCCATCAGCATATATTATTTTTTCAACGGGCCGGGCCGGCAAAAAAAAACTGAACGTGCCATACGGACCGGGCCGATAAAAAAAAATTAGCGGCCCAACCGGGTCTTGTATCAAAAAATGGATAAATCCATTCGATTACATAGTTTCTGAATAAAAACATCTGCTAATCTAGCGTGTTTTCGAAAAAAATAATGAATATATCAGAAAATAGCTCCTTTGGATTTGGATTCTTTAATAAAATGATATAGAAATAATCCATAAATCTGTTTTAACTATACAGCTTCAAAAGTTACGATGTTTTTAACTTTTTTTTCTTTTATTCTAAACCATATTAATTTTCTAATGAATTTTTATTTGAATGTTGAAAATCTAAGAATCTAAGTAATCATTAATGTTGCTAATGTATATTTCCTGTAAAATATACTGCAAAATCATGCCATAGACATGTATGCAGTATTCTTTAAAAGAATCTGAATTATATAATTAAAAATCTGTTTTTTTTTATTTTTATTTTTATTTATTTATTTATTTATTTTTTTTTTTTAGAAATAGTAGATACTGTGACGGACCGGGTCAGGCCTGTTTTCACTGATTTCTGTACGGGCCAGGCCTAGAAATGTAAAACTATGAACGGGCCGGGCTCGGGCCTGGAAATTCCGACCCGTGCAGACCTCTACCTTAGAGTTCGGCCTGATTGTAAAAATTTTATTTATTCGCAAACTAGCAGATTTGCGCGATGTTGTTGGTGCTTATGATGAATGACCCTTAAATGAATCTCAGATGTATATGATTTTATATCTTTAACTTCATTTCGCTAAAAATATTGAATTGAAAGTATATACTGTCAGGTATTTTGTTTTCTGTGTATTTTATTTTTGGCGTCTATGCGTATCGAAAGCAAGCGAAACCCCGAAGAGCGAAGAAACACTCAGATTTTTACTGATTTCGTCGAAATTTTGTAAAACATATTTCTACCCGTCCGAATGTTTCAAAATTTTTGTAAATAATGTAAAACGGATATTGAGATGTTCTAAACCATAGGTTCCCAACCTTTTCTGGTCCACCGCCCCCTTTACAAGAGAAAAAAAATTCCAACACCCCCCCCCCTTCCATAATAGTTAATTATAGAAAATGTTAAAAAGAAATTGCATATTACCTATATTTTATCTGTCTGTCAATCTATTAATGAAAGTAGAATTAATAAAAACGAGCATCAAATGCACCGTAATTTACGGCTAAAAATCCGCGGATAAAACAATTATTTTTCGTCCCAGAAAATTTTTGAAATAAAATGTAACTTTTAAGATCGCATTAAATATTTGGCATCAATTACTAAATAAAACTTCTCGGTCGAAAAAGAATTGATTGTTCCGCGGATTATACGCCGTTAATTACGGTAGTAAAAAATTGTTTTATAAAAATTGTAAAATAAACACAAAAATACTAAGAATTTTTTTAAAATAACGAAATAGTCGAGGCTATTAGAATTTTAACAATTTCTTCATGTCAGATTTCAATTTCTTCAACATCAGTCACAAATTGTCATGTTCAAAGATGCATGCTTCTTTTCTTAGACAGAAAATTTGCTACTACACGGAAACCACTTTCATCCAAATCTGATGAAAGGAAAGCAATTAAAATTTTATGTACTCTCCCTCACAATCCGCATCAGAGAGCTGTAGGTTTTTGAAGTTAGAACTCTTGGTATCCATTTCTGAATTTTACTTATAGTTCTCATTTGCTGTGAGTTACACGATTTCTTTCTCCAAATATGATGATAGTGCTGTTGCTGCATTTACGTAAGGATCTAAAAAGCAACTCGGTAAAATCATGTATAAATATCTTGGAATCGGAGAGTATCTTAGAGAGTCCAAGTATTGATAATAAGTAAGTAAATATTCTTGTTTTCATAGACTGCGAATAATGTGGAAATTTGGCTGCAATCTCTTCTACTTAGATTTCTTTTGAGCAAAAGAAGTTTAACCACAGAAGCAGCTATTAGGTTTTTGTTTAATTAAATTCAACTCATCATCTTGCAATCATTGTATGGCTTATTATAAATATTAAGAATGTTTAAATTTATTTAATTAAACATTCTAAAGAGGTCTGTCACATAATCGATGTCATTTTTTAATGCAATCAGATTTTAGCGTGTTTTTAGATTTCTGTTTTTAGTTAAGTGTTATATTAAATCAAATATGTAGAAAAACCATTCAGACAAATACCGTATCAGAGACAACGAAGTTCTGTGTGCAGCAACAACCAATTGAATTCAATTGCAAGTCTGTCACAAAGTGATAGTGACAACTGCACTACAAAGTAAAACAATTGTTTCATTTTGTTGTGAAATGATTTTTACTATAAAGCTGGCAAAATATCCTGTCATTCGATAAATTGCTTCTATTCCTTTTGACTGCTCTAATAATGTAATGAAGCGACGTTTACAGGTATGCATTCCAATTTTTTTAAACCAATTGCTGATGATGTGCAATGGAATGTACAGAGAGTACATTTAGTACTGCTTGTTTAAAATGTGTTAATGAAACCCTCCTGATGTCCCGTCGTTGGTCGAGCAACATCAGTAGCAAATAACAATGATAAAGAATCTATTTCTCTTGGACTAACTTCGTGACATTAAATGTCGATTCTCTCTTTGTATCAGTTTCCAAATTTTTAGCAAATAATTACTCTTGATTTTTATTTTATTTTATGAGTATTTGTTATTTGGTAACGTTGATCCATGGAGTTGAATAGAAAATTTGCAGGTCTTTAAGTAACAGCATAATGATATTTCAATGCTTAGCCATCTATTTCTCTTTGAACCGAACTATTACTCAGGATTTTTTCTGTTGGATATCAGATGGTTTCTTATGATGAACAGTTTTTATTATCTCTCTGACTACAAGCAAGATTAATTTCTCGCCGACTGTGTCCAATTTTAATACTTTTGTTATTAAAATTATAATGATATATGAGGCTCGTAGTCCGTCATCTTCTTGTTTAGAAGATGACTTAAAAAGATTTGATATAGTTGACTATTTTAGATTTTTCTTTTCAAGTCTTGAACTGGTCAGATGTGGCAATCCCAAAGCTTTCTTCTATCTCATACATGTTAATACTTCAAAATTCTCTATCCCAGTATCAAAATAAAATGGCAGTCTATGTCCATCGTAACGATTCTAATGGCAGAAAATCCGCACATTAGTTATTGAAATAGGACTACTGTGACTCTCGAGAAAAATGCAGAATAAGAGCGCCACCTGTCATGCGATTTGCACCAAAACATAAAATCAGCAATAATATCTATCAAGATAAAACTGAATACGAAGTTTCATGAAAATTCGTGCATAAATTCTTGAGATACAGCTGTTGAAAATGGATACAGAAATGGGAAAAAGACAGCATAACACCACCACCTGTAGAGAGATTTTCAATAAAATATTAACAGTATCTATTCATGCTAAGGAATAATCAAATCAGAAGTTTGGTGAAAATATTTGAAGTAGTTCTTGAGATAAAGCCGTTGCGGAAATCCTAAAAAAAAAAGCAGCATAGCAGCGCCACCTGTTGAGTGATTTACACCAAAAACTAATCAGCCTGAATATAG
This sequence comes from Maratus speculifer, assembly GCA_964019185.1. NCBI lineage: Eukaryota > Metazoa > Arthropoda > Arachnida > Araneae > Salticidae > Maratus > Maratus speculifer. The sequence continues at coordinate 216,803,368 of OZ025289.1, forward strand.
CTTTTTTATAAATTACGTGCATTGGCTGTTGAGATGGAGCGTCTATAAAATTTATGTCACATACAAAGAAATAAGCTAACAGACACACATTTTGTAAAAACAAGTTTTTGGAATCTCTGACTCCTAAAACGTGTAAATCCGTCAAAATCCGGAACTCGAAAAATTTCACGAATCTAATATTTCCTTCTTGTAAAGAAATAAGAAAGTAAAAATAGGACATATCTTTGACTTTTCTATCAGCACGCATTTATTCAAATGCTCTTGTAGCCTAGAAGGCTTCATGGCTTCAGTTGAAAAAAACTTCTTGGCAAAGTAACGATTGGTTTATAGGAGAGTGCCTATATCCGTATTTCAAATACTCAATACCGTAATTTCCCGCGTATCAAACAATTCCTTTTAGACCCAGAAATTTTATTTAGTAATTTAAGTCAAATATTTACCGCGATCTACGAAATTATATTTTCCTTTTTAATTTTTCTGGGTAGAAAAATAACTGTTTGATCTGCGGATTATACGCCGAAAATTACGGTATAAAAATTTTCCCTATATAAGTTTAAATAAATTTACTTTTGAACAAATTTATAGATATAAAGAATTTTATCACTTTCACTAAGACCATACACAACTATGGATATAACTACAGTCGAGTCTCTATATAACGAAATCCACCCTTCCAGTAAAAAATTCGTTATATAGAGAGATTCGATGTATACAGAATGATGTTAAAAATCGTATTTAATGTGAGAAATTTTGAACAATTATTATTTTTGATCTTTTGAATTAATAATTTGAAATGTTTAAAAGTAAATATTAACCTAACATTTTATTTCTTAATTATTTAAGCTGTTTCAAAAAAGAGAACAGACATTTATTTGAAAGCTTAATGAAAATCAAATAAGAAAGACATGCATTAATTTCAGACGAAGAAATCTGTGATTTTTTGTTGTTTTGATTTCAAAATTGTTACGCTCTAAAAGAAAAAATGTTCAAATTTTAGCAAGGAATGAAAAATTATAGTTAACATTTTCCTCCATTTGAAAGCCTCTCTTACGCGCCTCTCATTGATTCCTCCCTTACATGTGCATCAATCCAATTGACTCTGTTTTGAGAAGGATGTGGAAAGGTATGTGGGAGGTGGGATGAATTTGTTGGATTTAAAGAACAAGGAGAGAAGTAATATATACATATATAAAAAAAAAAAACTCAGCACTGACGATAAATCAAAAATAAGTGATGGAAAATTGATTTCATATGATTCCGAAGCTTTTTAAAACTGAATAAATTAAGACCAATTTATGAAAAAATTCGTTATATGGAGATCGATATTTCGTATATAGAGACTGTTTTTAATGTATTCATGCGAAAAAGGAACCGTTCCTACTAAAAATTCGTTATATAGAGAAATTCGATGTATGGAGTTTCGATATAGAGAGACTCGACTGTATATACAAATTTCTTGAGACGATTCCAATCACGGGTTTCTTTAAAAACCTTTGTCTTGGCATATTTCGTCATACTTCAGAATTTTTCGAAATACAGGTTAATGAAAAAATTATAATGTTTAAAACTTATAGCCAGCCAATTATAGCGAATTTTTTCTCCACGATTTTTGAATTCATAATGATTTGTAATTCGAGTCATAGCCCTTCTTCGAGTTCCAAGGCTATCTTTTGACATTAGTAAAATAAATTCAATCTCCCCCCCCCCCCCCCTCAGATTTAGGTTCGTCTGCATAGATTTCCATTCAAAGGTGCAGTTAAGGTTTTTGTCTCAGACTGGGCTATGTTGAGGTGATCAACTATTTTCATTATATTAGTTCCTAAATAAGTAAGTATGCCATGACCGCCCCCCTCGACCGTCCTAACGCCCCCCATTTTTCGCTAGACCCACTACCGCCCCCCTGGAAGGCTCCAGCGCCCACTGGGGGGCGGTACCGCCCCCGTTGGGAACCTATGTTCTAAACAGATTGTATTAAAATACAGATGTTTAGTTATCTTTAGAGTAGAAAAAATATCGTTTTCGTCGGGCGTGAAGTGACCGAAATTCTCCAGTTATTTGAAAGTTTTAAAATTTATATATATAAAAAAGCAATTGCACTAACATTTAGAAGAAGGTTTCTACTTTTAAAATATGTTTCTCATTTGTCGATACCCTTAAAATTGCGCCCTGTAGGGGCATTGCAATAAGAGAGAAAAACATTTTTCGGAAAACGACCTTTTTCAAAGGGCACCTGCGATATTTTCAAAGGGTTAACTGCAATGTTTTCTCTTTTAAATGGATTGCGGCATTTTTGACATGTAAGAGTACGATCTCTTTTGAACATGTCCTCCATTATTAACTTTATTTAGCAGTTTGACCCATGTAAGTTAATAAATAATGACAAAATACCCCGTCACCCCCCCCCCCCCCCCCATCCGAAATTGATTTGATTCTTTTCTATTTTTATTTTCCGCCGATAAATAATGAGGCTTTTACGCATGCAACAGTGTTTTTGTTATACTCTCTTAGAGACCGAGATGATTTTTTAAGGAGGGTGCGTTGCGATTTTTACTTAAAAACTAAACTAATTGTTAGAAATTTAAAATTCTGCTTCTCACGTGCACCAAGAGCGGCCTTCGACTACCCGCACAAACATTTAAAGCCTCGTACGTGGTTCACTTCCGTTAGTTGAAGCCAACTTTTAGTTTAAAAAACTTCCGATTGACTAATATTGAAAGGGCTCTGAGCAAGTTAGAAATAAAATTTTAACTGATTTAGAATGCTACAATGTTAGGTTTTAATATTATACCAAGTACAGAAAATCAGATTTTTGACAGAAAATTGCATTTTATAGGCATGCGAATACCTTAATAAATTGTAAAACTTTGTTACAGTATCATGAATGTGTTGAAAAATATTTCATAATCTATACTGGACTCTTGATTTTCCATTCCTGTTTTCTTAACACATCCGTTCCTTCCGTTTTACGTCGAAATCATGCAATTACAAAATAAAAATAATTGAAATTCAGATAGTTTACCTAAATGCATTCAACATATTAACAAAATACATATTTTTTAATATGTGTTTAAATGTTTTAAATAAAATTATCTAAATTTCAATTGTTTTGTTTTGAAAGGTATTTTGTATTTAAAAAAGAACCTTTAATTACGAATTAGCCCAGAAAAGAAATGATCTGAATACAAGTAACATTCACAATAATGGGCGTACTGCCATCTACACATTTGAAAAAAAAAAAAAAAAAAAAAAAAACTTTTGGCGTCTTAGAGGCGGTGTAATTTTTTTTTTTTTTTTTATACCTCTCGTAAATGTTTTTAACGAGGCAATTTGTAAAACAATGACACAATCGGAAAAACTGTAAAAGATTTTCTTTCGTACCGTCATTGTAAACGTGAAATGTCAACTAGAAATGAGACACAATCTGAATTCTTGGCCGCTTATTATGCATACAGGTTTGCTTTAGATTTCGTATATACAAATTACAAGATAGGATTAAAGATTTAGGATAAGATTAAGATTAGGATTGTTTTTTAACTTAAGTTAACCGTTATCTTTGGTTAGGAAATTTTTTATGTGATTCTTTGCACCAGCTTTATTTTATGTTTTAGAAAAATACTTTTTAGAAAATTACAGGATGATGAGAGCCTTTTGCTTAATTTATAATCTTTTACCATCGCTTTTTCAAAGCAGGAAATTTTCTGTACTTGAATTTCGAAAATGCTCTGATTAAATAAAGTAAACCTTACAATAAAAATTAATTGGTGAGAATAATGAAGGATTCTGAACACCTTTAGTGGCAGGTACACCGGTCGCTCGTTCCAAAAGGGTTAATAGAAACTCTGGTGGTCTGATCTGTGATTTCTCTGTACTGTCCTATCTGAATTACAATAAACCAAAATTGCGTATTTCACGAGATAAGGAAATAACATCAGACAGATTTAAACAACAAAATCTAAAAATTAAAATTATACTCCTTAACTCTTTATCTACCGCATTATGAATTCACGAAAATTTTACATTCTAAAGCATTTTACGTTTTTAAAAAAAAACTAAATTAAAAGATTTACATAATCATTTAATACATTTTTGAAGGATTTTAGAAGGATTAATTAAACGTGAATTTACAGGGATTTTGTGCAATATTTAAAACCCCATTCAAATCTTTTATTTTAAATTGTTTTCTTAGTATTTTGTAGAATTATAAAATGTACAAATATGATGTTTTTACAAAATAAATATAGAAATATTTCCGAATAGAAAAATCTACATCCCCTCCCTCAGTGCCTAGAAAGTAGAAAAGATACAAAGGCAAAATAAATCATCCTTTTAAAAATATTTTTTGTTTTGTATAAGCAATAATGCTTTTGGAGCAAAATAAAGTAATGTATCTGTAACTCATTCTAAACAGTATTTCAACTAATTGACGTATTAAAAGAATTTTATAATAAGTAATTTTTATGGTACTTATAAGTACCGTCGGTTAGAGGTCTGCACGGGCCCGTACCCAGCCCGGCCCGCGGGCCTTCCGGGCCGGCGGAATCGTTTCAAATTTTCTAACGGGCCGGGCCGGGCCGGCAGAATCAGAATAGTTTTCTCAACGGGCCGGGACGGGTCGACAAACAAAATAAACGGACCGGGTCGGGCCGGCAAAAGAAATTGAACGGGCCTTACGGGCCGGGCCGGGCCGATAAAAAAATTTTCGGGCCTGCCGGCCCGTTCTGAAGATTTAAGCAGAAACGATAAAATATGATCTATTTTCAACACAAATGGTTTTAACGAGAATAAATATAAATGTGCGTCACGAGCCATACTAGTTTGACAGCATCAATATAAAAATGTAACTTGTACAGTGTGAGATCGGCATCGGACAGTTAAATTGCGTGTAACCCGTTTTAATATTTTTTTAGCTGACTCATATACCGGAGATCAAGCTTGCATTATTTTTCTACATATAGACTTGCCGGACCGGAACAAGACTTAATTGTTCTCAAGATCTGTAGGGCAGACAACATGATTTGTAAAATTATTAACAGCGATAAAGAACTTATGTTAGATTAATCTTTGGATATATACTTCTTGATGGTTTTTAAATTAATTTCTCAATAACGCGAAAGTTTGACACATTTTCAGATTAACTTTTAATTGTAAAAATATAAAAGTGATAAGCCTGACTATTGAAGGCATTTGGAATCGAATAGCATTTTTCATTTTTCCTGAATAAAATACTTGCATAAATTTGTTCAGATACAATAGTTTCTCAAATGGTTGCAGGTTTTTCTCCCTTCCCATGCTATCGCTTCTGGAAATTCTATTGAAAATGCTAACTATAACAATAATTTATTTCCTTTCAGTATTCTTAAATTGCTTGTATCAAAAAACGGATAATGCCACTTGATTATATAGTTTCTGAATAAAGATACCTTCTGTGCGTTTCTGAGAAAAAAATGAATTTAGAAATGAATCAGAAAGACGCATATTTGAGTTAACGAATGAATTTGGATTTAAAATCTTTAATAAAATGATATAGAAATATTTTTATAAATCTTCTTTTATTAAACAGCTTCAAAAGTTACGATGTTTTTAACTTTCTTTTTTCTTTTATTCTAAGCCATATTAATTTTTTGATGAATCTTTATTTGATTGTTGAAAGCCTAAGAATCTTAGTAATCACTAATGTTGCTAATGTGTATTTCCTGTAAAATATACTGTAAAATCATTCCATAGATATGTATGCAGTATTCTTTAAAGAAATCTTAATTATATGAAAAAAATCTGAATTTTTTAGAAATCGTAGAAATTGTAACGGGCCAAAACGGGCCGGGCCGGGCCTGTTTTCACTGATTTCTGTACGGGCCGGGCCCGGGCCGAACTTTTGAGTTTTACAACGGGCCGGGTCGGGCCGAAAATTTTTTCCTACGGGCCGGGCCGGGCCTGGAAATTTCGGCCCGTGCAGACCTCTACCGTCGGTAGATAAAAGGGTTAATATGAGAAGTTCAAAATTTTTCATAACACATCGATTTGTTTTGAAATATATTTCGTCAACAGCCGTACCCTTCCAGATGATTCATTAATGATGCAAAAAAGTCCATTGCATAACTTTTTTTTTTTTTACCCGAGCAAAAAGCAGAGCGCGTGCAAGGAATGACCAGAATTTCTTTAAACGGCATGACAGACCGGCTTCATTATATATAAATATTAACTAGCAAAAGCCATGCTTTCTTTGGATTCGCGAAGCATTTTTTTATAAAGCATATATTTGAAAGTAACAATATTTTTTAATATTATTTTTGCATCTTTATTAAACAAAAACGTTATTTTATGTTTTGGCGCATTTTAATTCTACAAATGTAAGTTCAACCAAATAACTATCAATTTCCTAGGAATTTTCTATTTATGATGTAAGACTGGCATAAAAAAATATTTTCGAAGCAAACTTTTACAAAATATTTTTAAATTTTCAACTAAAAATTCTTTTAAAGATTTTTTTTACAATTTCTAGTAGCTACTGGTGTTTTTTAAAGTTGTTTGAAATATGCATGTTTCCAATCTTTGTAATTAACATCAAATAATCTTTGATAGCTATTTTAGAATAATATATTTGAAGAAAGCTTGAAGAAAGTTACTTCTTCAAAATCCTATTTTCTGGAAAAACATTTGAAATCTGCACTCGTCGATACTATGAATTTTTAACTGTAAAACTTTTTAGTCTAATTTCTTCGTTTTTATACATGTTAGTGCATGAGAATTTTTTATATTAAAGAATTTTTCGCAAGGAAGATTTCTATTGAATGCTTAATTTTGAAGGATTTTCACTCTTGACAACGTTACGTACGTTTTTAAGCCAACTGGTGCCTATATATCCTCAATATCTACAACTGCTTCATCTAATGTTAAACCTTGGGATTTATGAATTGTAACAGCAAAAGCTAACTGCAGAAGAAATTCTTTCCTTGAGCAATTTATGCTTCCATATTTCCAGAATTCAATTACAGTAGACTCCCTCAAATCCGCAAACCTAAAATCCACAACTCTCTAAAATCCGCGCATAATTTACGGATGTAAACAATGAAGCATTCAGTTCAGATATAAGGACAAAATTTTACTTTTTTTGTTTTATATCAATTCCAAATATATTTTAATTTGTAATTTTTGTTACTATTACTGTCTTAATGTTTTCTCTTGAAGGAAAAATAAATTTATTTCTGAAAAAATTCAAGATATTCCTGTTATCAATGATAATCATAATCTTACCAAATATATATGTCTTAATCAAGCTTTTTTTTTTTTTTTTTTTTTTTTTTTTTTTTTTTTTTTTGTTACTAAGTGTGGCTAAACCTGGAATAAAACCTCCTTACTTTATTATTTTGATCTGAATTAGTATTGTACATTATTTATGAGGCAAGTTTCATTGAATAATTTATTCAAAATACATTTCATCTTTATAATGAACACTTAATCATACATTATTAATTAGACCTTTGTTTTTTATATTTTAATCATTTTAAAAATGATCTAATTTTTTATTATTTTAGTTTATTACTTACTTTAATATTTTCTTATATTGTAAGCATACATTATAATTTCAATCGGATTATTAATTGCATTCAAATTACTGTTTAAAAAATGTAAACAAAGCAATGACCAGAAATCCGCAAAATCTCTGGTCCCAAGCTGTGCGGATTTGAGGGAGTCTACTGTATTGGGGGAATTGGTACGCACCAATTCTTTTAAGTTAAATTATTGTAGTATTCAAATTTATCCATGATTATTCGCGGTATCTAGTCTGGTGGCTTGTGATTTTCTTTAATACGTGCAACAAAGTCTAAAGTCCCGTTCACTAAACCTTTTTCGGTCCACAAATAAGAACGTAACATTACTTTCGATACAAATGATAAAGTAAGAAATGGTTGAAGTCCACTTGTCATTTCTGAATCGGCCAACTTTTCCTTTAGTACATTTATAAAGAGCTTGAATCGAGGCAACAAGTTCACGCAATTCTTTTAATTTTTCATTTATATAACAAATTTAACAATTCATTTTATTTGTTTACAATTCTTTTGTTGCCACTTTACAAGAAAAAAAAAATCATAATACAATTTTTTTAAAATGTTTAAGTGTCATTTGTGCAAACGATTTTGCTGAATAATGAAAACATATTTTATTTATTAAATTAATCGTGATTCTATCTATAATCACTTACTCCATGATTTATATTTTTTTTTCTGAAAATATACGCGTTTCATTTTTTATTTATTTGCTAAAATGCGTCCGTATTGGAAATGCATGTAAAATAAATTAATTAAAATAATATTTTTTTAACGTTTTACTGTAAAAAAAATTATATTCTGCAAATCTACAGATCATATTTTATTTTTGTGTTTAATTTGAAGTCAAAATATTGAATAGTTTTTTTGTAAAGTGTATGACAAATTGCAATTTGAGTGGCCTAGTAGAGGATTCGCAATAAATAGTATGTTAGTTATCACTCTGAGAATTCACTGTAATGTTTACTAACAAATGTGTCTTTTAAAAAAAAATTAGTCATTGAATTTATGGAAATTAAAACCATTGCCTGCATTGAAATATAAAATTAAATTGAATTAATGGTTTGATAACTTACGCAGTTTGAAATGTTTGGTTCAGTAAATTTAAATTCCTTAGTCACATAAATGATGAGGTGTAGTCTATATGACCACTTATTTGACACAAAACCTAAATGCTTAATTTATGTTGCATTAATGTTTAATTTTGATTAAAAAATTTTAAATATTTAATATAGAGAATTTAATTATATTCTACTTTAAATATATTTTTTAATATTCTAGATTGAAATTTTATTTTATTTTTTTAATGTTTAATTTTGATTAAAAAAAGTTAAATTGTTTTTTGTTTTTCATACACTACGCGCAATATTGTAACAAAACTATTGGTCCAAGAGTTCTCCAAAAATATTGATAATGATATAAAACTAATGTATCTTCAGCTTATATTTAAATTGAAATCAATTTATTTATTTATTTATTTATTTAAAATTAAGATTTTAATTTTAAAGTTTATAAAAAAATTCCTATTTTTTTTAATGTATATTTTAAATAATCAATGCACTTATAATACTAAATTTGAAGTATAAGTTATTCTTAACTTAAAATGAAGATATTTACCAAGTTGGGTGCAAAATGCTTCATTTGCTTTTGAGAAATGTTGCGCGCAATCAAAGAACAATTTTGAATTTTTTTTTAATCAAAATTAAACATAAAAAAATAAAACAAAATTTCAATATAAAATAATAAAAATATATATTTTTAGTAGAAGAGACATTATGTTTTCTATATTAAAAATTTTATGCATTTATGTTTCATAGGGACTGTGAAAAAATATTAAATGTGACATGCTGTTAAACTGCACCACATGGTAAAAAGCAAGACTCCTGAGACCCCTTAAATGAAAAATTATCACAAAGTTTTACATAATTATTTCCTGAAAAAATTAGAATTTTTTCGGTAATTTCAATAAATTTTACTTATTTATTTATTTATTTTTACAAAATTTACTTTATTACTATATAGAAAGTGTCTAAAAATTTTCTTATGTGTTGAACTGCTTTTTATCAGTTCTTAATTTTCTTTCCACAGATATTCCATTTATTGTAACTTTAATTATTTAAGAAATAGAATTATAAATATCCATTATTGACCCCTGAATTTAATTTGCTATAAAAATTTAAATAGCATTAAATTGAAAGTTAATTGTTTATCGTGAAAACAATCAAATCAATTTTATATGCACAATAAATTGTATAAACTATTGGTTGTAAATATCTGTGAATTCAATTTGTCATGCTCTGTAGTCTCTGTGCATATCCGATAAAGCAGATAGATTATCTAGATATAACTAGATCTAGATTATCTATAGTTCAAGATTCTAGAATAAATTAATCATTTATTCTAAAATCTTGAATTATCTGTATAATAACGTCAAATATTCTATTCTGAAATACCTATAATTAAGATAAAAAAAATGAAATTATGATTTATTTTTAAAATAAAATTATAAATATCCATTATCACCCTTTGAATTTAATTTTATATTAAGATTAGTTTTAAACATTATCAAATTAAAAATAAATTGTTTATCACGAAAACAATTAAATCAACTTTATAGATGCAGTAAGTTGTAAAAATCAGGGTTGTGGAAGCTTATGGATCCTATTTGACATGCTCTGTAGACTCTGTTTATATCCGATAAAGAAGATATAAAACATGTATTCTAGAATCTTGAATTATCTGTCTAATAATGTCGAATATTCTATTCTGAAATATCTATAATTAAGATACAAAAAATGAAATTCTGATTTATTTATAAAATAAAATTTTAAATATCCATTACCACTCTTTCAATTTAATTTGAGAATAGTTTTAAACACCATTCAATTAAAAATAAATTGCTTATCACGCAAACAATTAAATCAATTTTATATGTACATTAAATTGTGTAAACTATGGTTGTGAAAGTCTATGGATCTGATTTGTCATGCTCTGTGGACTCTGTGCCCACTCTTTCAATTTAATTTGAGAATAGTTTTAAACACCATTAAATTAAAAATAAATTGTTTATCACGAAAACAATTAAATCAATTTTACATGTACTTTAAATTGTATAAACTATGGTTGTGAAAGTCTATGGATCTGATTTGTCATGCTCTGTGGACTCTGTGCCCACTCTTTCAATTTAATTTGAGAATAGTTTTAAACACCATTAAATTAAAAATAAATTGTTTATCACGAAAACAATTAAATCAATTTTATATGTACATTAAATTGTATAAACTATGGTTGTGAAAGTCTATGGATCTGATTTGTCATGCTCTGTAGACTCTGTGCATATCCGATAAAGAAGGTATAAATCATTTATACTACATCTTGAATTATTTGTGAATGTAACCTCAAATATTCTATTCTAAAATATCTATAATTAAGATATAAGATGTAAAATTCTGTTTTATTTATAAAATTTTTAAAATTACAAATATCCATTTTTACCATTTCAATTTAATTTGAGATTAGTTTTGAACAACATTAAATAAAAAATAAATTGTTTATCATGAAAACAATTAAATCAATTTTATATGTACATTAAATTGTATAAACTATGGTTGTGAAAGTCTATGGATCTGATTTGTCATGCTCTGTGGACTCTGAGCATATCCGATAAAGAAGGTATAAATCATTTATTCTACATCTTGAATTATTTGTGAATGTAACCTCAAATATTCTATTCTAAAATATCTATAATTAAGATATAAGATATAAAATTCTGTTTTATTTATAAAATTTTTAAAATTACAAATATCCATTTTTACCATTTCAATTTAATTTGAGATTAGTTTTGAACACCATTAAATTAAAAATAAATTGTTTATCACGAAAACAATTAAATCAATTTTATATGTACATTAAATTGTATAAACTGTGGTTGTGAAAGTCTATGGATCTGATTTGTCATGCTCTGTGGACTCTGTGCCCACTCTTTTAATTTAATTTGAGAATAGTTTTAAACACCATTAAATTAAAAATAAATCGTTTATCACGAAAACAATTAAATCAATTTTATGTGTACATTAAATTGTATAAACAGTGGTTGTGAAAGTCTATGGATCTGATTTGTCATGCTCTGTGGACTCTGTGCCCACTCTTTCAATTTAATTTAAGAATAGTTTTAAACATCATTAAATTAAAAATAAATTGTTTATCACGAAAACAATTAAATCAATTTTATATGTACATTAAATTGTATAAACTATGGTTGTGAAAGTCTATGGATCTGATTTGTCATGCTCTGTGGACTCTGTGCCCACTCTTTCAATTTAATTTGAGAATAGTTTTAAACACCATTAAATTAAAAATAAATTGTTTATCACGAAAACAATTAAATCAATTTTATATGTACATTAAATTGTATAAACTGTGGTTGTGAAAGTCTATGGATCTGATTTGTCATGCTCTGTGGACTCTGTGCCCACTTTTTCAATTTAATTTGAGAATAGTTTTAAACACCATTAAATTAAAAATAAATTGTTTATCACGAAAACAATTAAATCAATTTTATATGTACATTAAATTGTATAAACTGTGGTTGTGAAAGTCTATGGATCTGATTTGTCATGCTCTGTGGACTCTGTGCCCACTCTTTCAATTTAATTTGAGAATAGTTTTAAACACCATTAAATTAAAAATAAATCGTTTATCACGAAAACAATTAAATCAATTTTATGTGTACATTAAATTGTATAAACAGTGGTTGTGAAAGTCTATGGATCTGATTTGTCATGCTCTGTGGACTCTGTGCCCACTCTTTCAATTTAATTTAAGAATATTTTTAAACATCATTAAATTAAAAATAAATTGTTTATCACGAAAACAATTAAATCAATTTTATATGTACATTAAATTGTATAAACTATGGTTGTGAAAGTCTATGGATCTGATTTGTCATGCTCTGTGGATTGTGCATATCCGATAAAGAAGGTATAAATCATTTATTCTACATCTTGAATTATTTGTGAATGTAACCTCGAATATTCTATTCTAAAATATCTATAATTAAGATATAAGATATAAAATTCTGTTTTATTTATAAAATTTTCAAAATTACAAATATCCATTTTTACCATTTCAATTTAATTTGAGATTAGTTTTGAACACCATTAAATTAAAAATAAATTGTTTATCACGAAAACAATTAAATCAATTTTATATGTACATTAAATTGTATAAACTATGGTTGTGAAAGTCTATGGATCTGATTTGTCATACTCTGTGCATATCCGATATAGAAGATATAAATCATTTATTCTACATCTTGAATTATTTGTGAATGTAATCTCGAATATTCTATTCTAAAATATCTATGGAAAATCATACCGAGAATTCGGAAAATCTATTAAATTACCATTTACAACTGTTGGATACGTAATGAGAAAGTATGAAAGAAATGGATGCATCGAAAATAAACGAAGATCAGGACATCCCAGCAAATTCACGATGAGGGCAAAAATAAGTTTCATTGAAACAGCTTTAAAAAATCTTATGGGTTTAGCTCAAAATTTTCCTGAAGACCTTGCAGCATCTTCTAAGATCAAAGTAACACCTTAAACAATAAGAAATGTTCTTCTCAATGCAGATTTAAAAAGAAGAACCCCAAGCAAAAAACCATTCATGAGGGAAACAAATGGGCGAAAACCTCTGGAATTAGCTTTGACATACAAAAACAAACCAATGCATTTTCGAAAAACAGTATTTTTATCTGATGAGAAAAAATTCAAAATTTTCCCTCCACAAAGCATTTGAAAAATTGGGCATAAAAGAAAAACTTCTCCGGATCCAAAACCCAGGGACGTGCCAGCAGTATTCGGCGCCTGTGTGCAGAACTGCATTTGACGCCCTACACCCCCCCCCCCTCATCCAATCGCCTGTAAAAATAAAACTTTACCCCCCCCCCCCACCACCAAAAAAAAAAAAAAAAAAAAAAAAACTATGAATATTTATAAATGTATAGTTGCTATTCTTTTGGAGTTTTTTGAACCAGAAAATTTATTTAATAAAATATGTCTTGTTTCTTTACAATTCGTACTTTATTTCATTAAATAAATAAATTTCTGTTTCCAAACATGCTTAAATTACTTGAAAAATAAAGAAGGGTGGCAACTATGTAAATAAAATTCGTAACACAGTAAAACCTGTGTAAATGAAAGCACTCTCTATCACAATCCTGCGTTACGGTAAAATTTCATTATCCCGGAGAAAATAATTTAATGCAATAACAATAAATTGCATCTAAAAGAAAGATGTTTGTTTTTTCTTTGCATGTATTGGCGATGGCTAAGAAAATCTACCGCACATAGAGATCTCAAAATTTGGATAAGGATCGATGATGGTAGATGCACCGTGCACCTGACACTCAATTTTTTTTGTTCATTACCCGAAATATTAATTAAAAACCCTTAATGATCATCGCAAAATCGCGATCTTTTAATCCTCAACAAGATCATGCTTATGTGCTTCTTCGATTGGATGGATTTTCGAAATTCAATTGTATGTTCGAAAATGAAATGTACAAATCTTACAATCATTACATAATTTATGCAGTATTTGAATAGACACGAGTGTACGCAGGAAGTGCAGGGAAAGGCTCCGCCTTCAACCTTCGAAAAAATTAGAAAATTTGGACATCTATGGCAAAATTTAGTCTATCTTCATCAAATCTCCCCCTTTTTCGCTATCATGGTAATTCCAGTGTAATAGATAGGTAAAAGATATATAAAAGGTATTTATTGCGTTCAGAAATCTATGGTGTGAAAAAAAAATATATGTATAAAAATTTTGTTCAATACATAATAGTTTCCACAGAAATGATCATTAATAGAAGTGCTAAACAAAATTATTGCTTCGGTCGCTTAAAGTAAACTTTACTCTTTAAGTGCGAAAACCAGTGTTAAACCCAGGGGCGCCAACTTATATGGGCCACCCAATAATTTGATATCTCTATCCCCCCATTATTAATTGAGTCCACCCAATATTTATGTATTTGTTCAAAAATTTTTTGAGCCCACCCAATATTTTTCAAAAGTTGGCGCCCTTGGTTAAACCTACGGCACAGAATGCCAACAGCTTCACAAACGGCTGATGCTCCATTTTTAAAAGTTAAAATTTGTCTCACAGCGGACGCCAGCATCTCCAATCAAAAATCTGTAGTCAGTTATCGATTACCTTAAATAAGATTTAATTATTTAATGCTATTAAGTTGTTATTCAGTGATTAAGGTTTCTATAGCTTCTTCACCTACGAAACTTTTGAAGATAGATTGCCCTCTGAAAACCTAATTTTAAATTTATTCTGAATTAAATTATTGCTGCAAATTATTTTAAAATAGTTTCTGAATCATAGGGGACTTATAGTTATCAGCGTGAGATAGACGCGCATCATATAAAACGTTTCCATAGCTGCCAACTTTTACGCATTTTTGCTACCACTAAAATTGTACAAAGATTTTCCGTTTGTTTAATCATAAGATTTCGACGATTAAATAAGACAATACTTACTATAACATTTTTGTGGTAGGAAAAATGCGTAAAAGTTGGCAGCTATGCGTTTCTAACATATAAGTCTACTTCTATTCATGGACTGATATTGTAGGAGAAACTTTTACCAGTATTTCCGAATAATAATTTTCTTCTTATTTATGATAAATTCTGAAGTAAAGTGACAATTGTTTCTTATAAATAATAATGATAATAATAAAAAGTGAAATTTAGCTTCTATGGTAATAAAACTGTATATTATGCTTTTCCACCGCAGTAAGATAATAGAGTTGCATATTTTCAGCTATGTAAATTACGGAGCCTTTTATTATTTATAACTATATGAGGTGCGCCTCTGTTTATAAAGGTTGGGCAGGTCTTGTCCAAATGGATTCATTAGAGGATTCATAAGTAGAATAAAGTAAAATTTTAAAGAAAGAAATGAATATTTATAAATAATTTGTATAAGGTAAATCTACAAAAGATAAATCAGATGCCAAGAAAATATATTACATTTTAATATGAATAAATTAAGAATATTTTATTTTTAATATTTGCTTCTCAACTGAAATCTTTTGGCGCCTTTACTGCTTCGACGCCTGTGTGTGTCGCACACTTTGCACACTGGGTCGGAACGCCCCTGCCAAAACCTTTATTCCCAACTATCAAGCATGGTGGGGGAAATGATATGGTTTGGGGGTGTGTTGCTTCTAATGAAGTAGCAAATTCGGAATTTATTGAGACTAGAATGAGTTTAAACATACATTGATGTGTTACGGCATAACTTGCTAAGCCGTGCTAGGAAATTAGGCTTAAATGAAACTTTTCACTTTCAGCAGGATTACGATCCAAAGCATATTGCTATGATCATCAGGACATGGTTACTCTACAATGCTTGAAGGTGATTGGTAACTGTTCCACAATCTCTAGTCTAGAATCTAACAGAACATTTGTCATGCTATTGGATGCAGAAATTTGAAAAAAAATATTTATATCATGTAAAAACAGTTTTTTAAAAAGCTCTTATTGAGTCATGGAATATCATAGACCCAACCGACACAAAAAGTTCGTGGAATCTATGCTACAATGTTATTAAAGCTAAAAGACTTAACACAAAGTATTAATTTGTATAATTCAACTAAATTTACACCAATTACAGTACATTAATGTTGTGTACAAAAACTTTTTTTTCATTACATTTTTAGATATTTATTTGTTAAGATCTAAAAAATCAATTATTTTTACACTGCTTTTTATTTTAATTTATTATCATGCATGAAATTAGTGTATTGTATTGTTATTTGCTTAAAATTTTTAGTCGATTTCATTATTATTTAAAAAATGAAGTATACAAATAATTTTTTTCCCAACTGTAGATTTAAACAACTAAATCTAAAAACTAAAAATATCCTCCTTAATATGACAAGTTTAAAATATTTGAAAACACATCGATTTGTTTTGAAATGTATTTCATCAACAGTCGTACCCCTCTAGGTGATTCATTAATGATGCAAAAAGTCTATTGCATAAATGCTTAATAGCCCGTAAGACACTGTTAATTCCCAACACACAGTCTAATTACGATGCATTTCCTGGCCTGTTCGGTCGCACGACATTTAGGCGCCAAGTTCTCTTTTGTTTTTATTTTTTAAACCAATGAGCAGCTTCGCAGTAAAACACTCCTCTTTGCAGGAAGTTACCGACCTTCAATTCAACTTTTTATGATTTTTTTCGCGCATTTTTTTATTATTATTATTTTTTTTATTTTCCCGAGCGAAAAGCAGAGCGCGTGCAAGGAATGCGCAGAATTTCTTTAAACGGCATGACAGACTGGCTTCATGCGAACGGGTTGGCCACTGAATATAAATAATAATAATAATAATAATAATAATAAATAGTATGGTAGTTATCATTCTGAGAATTCACTGTA
This sequence comes from Maratus speculifer, assembly GCA_964019185.1. Classification (NCBI taxonomy): domain Eukaryota; kingdom Metazoa; phylum Arthropoda; class Arachnida; order Araneae; family Salticidae; genus Maratus; species Maratus speculifer. Next base: position 216,820,374 of record OZ025289.1, read on the forward strand.
ATGTTTACTAACAAATGTGTCTTAAAAAAAAAAAAAAATTAAAGTCATAGAATTTATGGAAATTAAAACCATTGCCTGCATTGAAATATGAAATTAAATTGAATTAATGGTTTGATAACTTATGCACTTAGAAATGTTTGGTTCAGTAAATTTAAATTCCTTAGTCACATAAATGATGAGGTGTAGTCTATATGACCACTTATTTGACACAAAACCTAAATGCTTAATTTATGTTGCATTAATGTTTAATTTTGATTAAAAAATTTTAAATATTTAATATAGAGAATTTAATTATCTTCTACTTTAAATATATTTTTTAATATTCTAGATTGAAATTTTATTTTATTTTTTTAATGTTTAATTTTGATTAAAAAAAGTTAAATTGTTTTTTGTTTTTCATACACTACGCGCAATATTGTAACAAAACTATTGGTCCAAGAGTTCTCCAAAAATATTGATAATGATATAAAACTAATGTATCTTGAGCATATATTTAATTTGAAATCAATTTACTTATTTATTTATTTATTTAAAATTAAGATTTTAATTTTAAAGTTTATAAAAAAAATTCCTATTTTTTTAATGCCTATTTTAAATAGTCAATGCACTTATAATACTAAATTTGAAGTATAAGTTATTCTTTAACTTAAAATGAAGATATTTACCAAGTTTGGTGCAAAATGCTTCATTTGCTTTTGAGAAATGTTGCGCGCAGTCAAAGAACAATTTTGAATTTTTTTAAATCAAAATTAAACATAAAAAATAAAACAAAATTTCAATATAAAATCATAAAAATATATATTTTTAGTAGAAGAGATATTATGTTGTCTATATTAAAAATTTTATGCATTGATGTTTCATAGGGACTGTGAGAAAATATTAAATGTGACATGCTGTTAAACTGCACCACATGGTAAAAAGTAAGACTCCTGAGACCCCTTAAATGAAAAATTATCACCCATACTAAAGTTTTATATAATTATTTCCTGAAAAAATTAGAATTTTTTCGGTAATTTCAATAAATTTTACTTATTTATTTGTTTATTTTTACAAAATTTAAGTTTGAAACTTTATTACTATATAGAAAGTGTCTAAAAATTTTCTTATATGTTGAACTGCTTTTTATCAGTTCTTTATTTTCTTTCCGCAGATATTCCATTTATTGTAACTTTAATTATTTAAGAAATAGAATTATAAATATCCATTATTGACCCCTGAATTTAATTTGCTATAAAAATTTAAATAGCATTAAATTGAAAGTTAATTGTTTATCGTGAAAAAAATTAAATCAATTTTATATGCACAGTAAATTGTATAAACTATTGGTTGTAAAAATCTGTGAATTCAATTTGTCATGCTCTGTAGTCTCTGTGCATATCCGATAAAGCAGATAGATTATCTAGATATATCTAGATTATCTATAGTTCAAGATTTTAGAATAAATTAATCGTTTATTCTAAAATCTTGAATTATCTTTGTAATAACGTCAAATATTATATTCTGAAATATCTATAATTAAGATTAAAAAAAATGAAATTATGATTTATTTATAAAATAAAATTTTAAATATCCATTACCACTCTTTCAATTTAATTTGAGAATAGTTTTAAACACCATTAAATTTAAAATAAATTGTTTATCAGGAAAACAATTAAATCAACTTTATATGTACATTAAATTGTATAAACTATGGTTGTGAAAGTTTATGGATCTCATTTGTCATGCTCTGTGGACTCTGTGCATATTCGATAAAGAAGATATAAATCATTTATTCTACATCTTGAATTATTTGTGAATGTAACCTCGAATATTCTATTCTAAAATATCTATAATTATGATATAAGATATAAAATTCTGTTTTATTTATAAAATTTTTTAAATTATAAATATCCATTTTTACCATTTCAATTTAATTTGAGATTAGTTTTAAACATCATTAAATTAAAAATAAATTGTTTATCAGGAAAACAATTAAATCAACTTTATAAATGCAGCAAGTTGTACAAGGGTTGTGAAAGTCTACGGTTCCTACTCATCACACTCTGCAGACGCATTGTTCTTATGAAAAATGAATATGTGTTTTGTTACTTAATTGCTTCTATTGTGTGATTATAATATAATACATACATTTCTACTGATAATTGCTATCAGTAGAAATGTACCGAAATTTCCTGCATATAATTCGTGGATCAAACAATCATTTTTCGACCCAGAAATTTTATTAAGTAAAATATAACTTTTTAGATCGCCGTAAATATTTGCCTTCAATTACAAAACTAGCAAAAGCCGTGCTTTGTTTGGATTCGCGAAGCATTATTTCATAAGATAAATATTTGAAAGGAACATTACTTTTTTATATTATTTTTGCATCTTTATTAAGCAAAAACGTTATCTCATCTTTTGGCGCATTTAAATTTTAGAAATGTAAATTCAGCCAAATAACTAAGAATTTCCTCGGAATTTTTTGTTTATGATATAAAGCTGGTATAAATAAAAATATTTTCGAAGCAGAATTTAACAAAATATTTTTTTTTTTAATTTTTAACTAAAAGTTTTAAAGAGGTTTTTACATTTTCCAATGGCCAGTAACGGCGTTCGTTCTGGCTAATAAGTGTTCTTTTTCTCGACATTTTAAATTGCTAATACATCCCAGAAATTATTTATAAACGTAGTTAATATATTTAATTTGGTTGAATTGAATTATTCTTCAATCAATTAAAGTATTCTTAAATTATTCTTTAATCTTTCATTTCGAATACCAGACTTAATAAACTTACCAAATTTAACAAAATATTCACTTTAAATACCAAATATAAGAATTAATTTTACTTGTTTACGATTCTTTTTGTTGCCACTTTACCAAAGTAAATACCCAAATAAATAAATCATAATGTAATTCTTTTAAAATCCGTAAGTATAAACTGCGTAAATAATTTTGACAGAATAATGAAAATATATTTTATTTAATATATTAATCATGATTCTATCTATAATTACTAACCCCATAGTTTATTTTCCTTCTTAAAATAAAAAGATACGGGTTCAATTTTTTATTTGCAAACGATTTTGGCGGAATAATGAAAATATATTTTATTTAATTAATTAATCATGATTCTATCTATAATTACTAACTCCATGGTTTATTTTCATTCTGAAAATAAAAAGATACGCGTTCAATTTTTCATTTGCAAAAATGCGTCCATAATAGAAGAAAATGTAGAATAAATTAATTATTAAAATAATATTTTTTAAAGGTTATTCTGTAAAAAAAAATAACATTCTGCAAATCTACATATCATAATTTATTCTTATGTTTAATTTCAAGTCAAAATACTGAATAGATTTTTTATAAAGTGTACGACAAAATGTAACTTGAGTGGCCTAGTAGAGGATTCGCTTCGCTCATCCTAATAAAATTTCTGGGTCAAAAAAGAACTGTTTGATCCGAGGATTATACGCAGGAAATTACGGTATGTATTATATTTTTAAAACCTTTTGATACATAGTTTTGTACATTTTTAGGAGAACGTTCATTAACTGAATGTTTTAAATATTTTCTTTTTGGATATTTTTTCCGTAAATCTTCTTTGGACTTAAAAATTTACTTTTATTTAATTTTTCCGCGGCAAGCGTTCATTTCTAGGTAACTATCTCCTGTGTCATATTGCCTGTAAAACTGGTTCTACAGCAACAACAGTCTTCGCGTTGGATAGTAAGCTTTTCTGCTATTTCACAACAAGCTGTTTTGCGGTTGCTTGTGAAAGTACAGTAGAACCCCGCTAATTCGGACCCCGGTAATCCAAATCTCCGGATAATCCGGATCGATCTGGTCATTTTTTTTCCAAATTTGAGAAGTAATCAGGAAATTTCGATAACATTAATTTATTTTATACTCGTATTCTGAATAAAAAGTCTTTTCGGAATATGGAAAAGAATCTCCGAAAGTCGTGGAAGAACTTATGGTCTGCAAAATGTGATTTCTCGAATAACAAACTTGAAACAGAAGGAGGAATAGATGAGAATGAAGCGTCACTTTGTGCACAAATATGAAGAAAATCAAAATGAAGATAATACAGGTGAAAACATCATTATCAACGATGATCAACCAAAAATTATTATAATTGAAAAATGTCTCATTTAATAAAACTAATGGTATATTTTGAACGTCAGGTGAACCCGATACCCAACCAGATACTTATATTCAAGTGGATGCATGACCAAGCGGCCCGCAAAAAGTATACAAAACAGACCTAGCCGAAGATTACAAACATTATAAATTACAAAGTAAACATTTTTACTGTCTGTTGTAGATATTGAGTATGTTTAGTATAAAGTGATTTTCTGTATGTTTTATTTTATTCCTTAGTCTCATTCTCCGGATTTTCGGAAATTCGGAATGGGTCTGGTCCCAGTTAATCCGAATTATCGGGGTTTTACTGTAATTATAATTTTTGGCTTTGTCTCAAATTATTAATCTTGCTTTGGAACGTTTAGATTGTGACAAAATTAGTCTGTTAAATATAAGATTTTTAGCCGCTGTTAATGATGTGAAAGTGTTTTATGCGATATTCAATTATCTTTATATATAAAAATCTTCTGTGCGTGTGTATGTAATTGAATCCTCCTAAACGACTGAACCGATTTTGATGAAATTTTGTGTGTGCGTTCCGGTAGATTCGAGAATGGTTTAGATTCACATTTCGTCGAAATTGATTCAGTACTTTTTAGTAACTAGGCAAAAACTAATAGTTAGTGATTTTTCGCTAATTAAAAGTGCTATATATATTAAAGAAAGTCAGGATTTCGTATTAATCATAGCACAAAAAAATCTACCGAACCAAAAATCTTGAAAGTTGGGGTAAAAATATTTCTTATAACATCGAGTGCCGCTAAAAATGGATTTTCGAAAATTCCATCCCTAAGATGAGTAGAAAAAAGAACGAACTTTTAAAAAATTCCATAAAAATCGGCTTTTGTAGTTATTTTTCAACTGATAACATATTTTAGTGCATTTTTTCATTCTGAATCGAATGGTACTAAACAAATTCGTTTAAATCCAGTAGTTCGTGAGATAATTCACATTTTCCTAATTTGGCGATGTATTCGGCGCAAAAACCGGAAATTTTCAATGCTCATCTTTATATATAAAAATCTTCTGTGCGTGTGTATGTAATTGAACTCCTCCTAAACGACTGGACCGATTTTAATGAAATTTTGTGTGTGTGTTCCAGTTGATTCGAGAATGTTTTAGATTCCCATTTCATCGAAATTGGTTCAGTACTTTTTAGTAACTAGGCAAAAACTAATAGTTAGTGATTTTTCGCTAATTAAAAGTGCTATATATATTAAAGAAAGTCAGGATTTCGTATTAATCATAGCACAAAAAAAATCTACCGAACCAAAAATCTTGAAAGTTGGGGTAAAAATATTTCTTATAACATCGAGTGCCGCTAAAAATGGATTTTCGAAAATTCCATCCCTAAGATGAGTAGAAAAAAGAACGAACTTTTAAAAATTTCCCTAAAAATCGGCTTTTATAATTATTTTTCAACTGATAACATATTTTAGTGCATTCTCTCATTCTGAATCGAATGGTACTAAGCAAATTCGTTTAAATCCAGTAGTTCCTGAGATAATTCACATTTTCCTGATTTGGCGATGTCTTCGGCGCAAAACCTCAAATTTTCACTGCTTATCTTTATATATAAAAATCTTCTGTGCGTGTGTATGTCACTGAACTCCTGCTAAACAACTGGACCGATTTTAATGAAATTTTGTGTGTGTGTTCCAGTGGATTTGAGAATGGTTTAGATTCACATTTCCTCGAATTTGATTCAGTCCTTTTTTTTAATTAGGCAAAAACTAATAGTTAGAGATTTTTCGCTAATTAAAAGTGTTGAATAAGTTCGATGAATGGAGTGCGGACGGAATGTCGTAGCGGTATAAGGCGCCAGATTTAAGCTCAGCTTCTTGAAGAAAGAGATCGCGTGTTCGAACCCCAATGCTGACAAATATGTATGCTTTAGAATAATATTTCCTGTATTATAATTTTGAATAACCGACTTCAGACAATCGTTAATTTTTAACTAAAAAGAGAAAAATAAACTTTTCTATCAAAAATTGAACCGACTTCAAAAACTAATGAAGACTAAAAAATAATTTCCACTCATAATTGTAATAAAAAATTAAATTAAGAGCGTAATGTTTATTCTGCGTATTACCATATTTACGTACATTTGATTTTCTGGAGTCGGTGCCAAAAAGGACAAAGTCTGTCGGTGACAGGACAACGTCTGTCGGGTGCGCTAGTATTATATATATTTTTTAAGTACATACGTACATATGCATAGATTTCGAACGAAGGCTTCAATTTTGATCATTATTTTTATTAATGGGAAAGGTCCATTTTCATAGAGGTCTCTGTGTAAATTTTGTTTGGATACATGGATCGCATGTTTAACTTTACCGTTTGCCCACTCCTGTAAGCCATGTCTAATTATACAAAAAGCAGAGAAAACAAGAGCTTAACCTCTAAAATTTAAAAAAAAAAAGAGTCCAAAATTATTAAAAAAGGGAATCTACAATCCCTTTATGTATACACTATATTGCCATTGATTATGGGACACTTGCGATTTTAGACATTTTACTAAATATCTAGAAAAATACATGAGGAATCATCTCGAAACTCTTAGTGTTTAAATATAATAGTATACGTCATACATCTCCGTGAAGATTTTTTACCGAAACGCCATAGGGGACCGTCAACAAGTTAAAAAAGAATGAATATCTTTTGAATAACCCTGTCAAAACTAATGTAGCAAAAGCGCTCAAACTCCAGATTATGATTGAATGCCTTATTGTAATAAACTGTTTACATTTTTATGCAAATAGCATGCACACTCGCAGAGTAATTAAGGTTTTTATAAAAATGGTCCCAAATTTGCCCAAGTTTTTCCATTATAATTTTCAGAGTTCTTAATATAAAATAATATTTTTTTCAGAAAATATGACAAACAACATTGCACACAGTACCCTGTAATCAGAATTAAAAAATAATAAAAATTGTATGAAAAATGAGTAGGTTTACTATATAATTTTTTACTGCGCATGCGTCAAAGATATCAAAATTTCATTTGCATATTATGTTAGCTAAATGTATAGAGCAACTTTTGTAACAGTCTCAAAATCATAGCTTGAAAATTCTGAAAGTAATCGTCTACAGAAAAAGGACAAAATCCGTTGTTTCCAAAATGAAGCAAAAAAATGAGGGATTTTATCCAAATGCAGTAGTACATCCCATATTGTGTATTCTATATTGACACTAATCAATGAATATATGGATACAACCCCTCTTGTTTTTGCTTTATTTTGAGAATAACGGATTTTCGACTTATTCAATTGACGATTATTGTCAGAATTTTCAAGTTATGATTTTGTGACTTTCACAAAAGTTGCTCTATACATTTAGCTAACATAATATGCAAATGAAATTTTGATATCGTTGACGCATGCGCAGTAAAAAATTATTTAGTAAACCAACTCATTTTTTATACAATTTTCATTATTTTCTAATTCTGATTACAGGGTACTGTGTGCAATGTTGTTTGTCATATTTTCTGAAAAAAATAATATTTTATATTAAGAACTCTGAAAATTATAAGGAAAAAACTTGGAAAAATTTGGGATCATTTTTATAAAAACCTTAATTACTCTGCAAGTATGCATGCTATTTGCATAAAAATGAACAAGGCTTATTACAATAAGGCATTCAATCACAGTCTAGAGTTTGAGAGCTTTTGCTACATTAGTTTTGACAGGGTTATTCAAAAGATATTCATTCTTTTTTAATTTGTTGACGGTCCCCTTTGGAGTTTCGGGAAAAAAATCTTCACGGAGATGTATGACTTATACTATTATATTTATACACTAAGAGTTTCGAGATGATTCCTCATGTATTTTTCTAGATATTTAGTAAAATGTCTAAAATCGCAAGTGTCCCATAATCAATGGCAATATAGTGTATATTTTACTAGGACTTCCCTCAGAGGGATTAGTCTGAGCGATATTGCTGAGAATACACATTTAATAACTTGCGATAAGTAAAGAAAATGAGATGTTACCTTTAATTGGTCATTCATTGTGATAAAATATGATGAAAATAAGCATATTGAATCATAGAATTACAAAAGCTTATATATAAAGTTGCATATACTATTATTATAAAAGAAAATCAAACCATGCATGGATATAAAATTGGAAATATGCAAAATGTTAAAAGTAATACAGAAAATAAAACACCAAATTTTCCTATATTGGAAATATAATTCTTTGAAATGATGTCATGAGGATAAACAGAAGCTTCGCACCGATTTGAGAAACTATAAATAACATAAACTATTATGTTTGAAGTAAATGGAGTGTATTTTATATGGTGTGAAATCCGTCCGAATAGTTTATAATGTTGAATATCTGTTTTCCACGGATGCAATGAGGTTGTCGATAAGAGTTAAAGAATCCTTTTTTAAAAATTTGTCCTAAACGAGCACTTGCATCTTATAAGTTACTGTGACCCCAACAGTATCCTAGAAATTGCAATATTCTCAATAAATTGGGTTTAAAACTTTTTCTAGAAAAAAAAAATGTTTAATTTGTGAAATTAAATTGTCGAATGTTTTAGAAATCGTTCATAACGAGAATATTATATCTTAAAAGTTGCCACCAAAAAAAAAAAAAAAGATTTAAAATTTTTAGTCATATCAACATCAAAGAATTCTCAATTTTAGAACTTTTTTTACTCGTGCATTGATGGTGATTATTGTTCCTACGCAAAATATAGTATATTTTGCAGCAAAGATGGTTACCAACATTTTTTGCCCACATTATTTTTTAAATCGGCTAGGTACTCCCAATGATAACGAAAAACACACAAATGTTAATGCTTTATAGCATAGAAATACAGAATCAAAAGCTATTTATCTCCTATTATGTACACATAAATTATCTAATTAGTGCTAGCAGATGCACTTCGAAATATACATAGATCAATATAATGCTTCATTTTTCTTTTATTAGTATTTCTTAGTATTAATTTTTCATTTATTTGTATTATTCAGTAAAAAACTCACTTTCTTAAGCCCGAATTACGTCAAACTTTTTATAAAAGCGCCTAAGTCCATATAACAGCGAAGTATTGTGAAGAGTATTAAATACAAGGTAGTAAGACACTTAGCCAAACGCAGGTAATCAATCGCCAAATATTGTTCTTTTCGCCCTCTCTCGAAATGCATTTTTTTCGTACATTTAAAAAACACGATTTTGAGTCATCATATTTAAAATTCAAATAAATAAATAAGAGGAAGCAATAATAGCATAAGTCAAAACATTTTATTTCAGCATCAATTAATTGTATCGTAGTTACACATGTGGAAAAAAGCTGCTTTTGGCCAAAGAACGTTGTTTTCACTAAATTTGAATCCGATTAAAAAAAAGTACCGTGATTAATTAAAATGTTATAGGCAGAGCTGCCAAGTCTCCGGCATTTTGGATACCGGTATTTTAATACAGAAAATGTTTTATTAAATTGGAACGTTCTGCGGATTTAAAAAATAACTTTTCCTATAAGAAAATTTCCTATAAGAATATTCTGCTGTGCAATAACCGGGGGCTTGGCATCTCTGTATAGGAATATTTCGTAATCTACTTTTTAACCTTAAAAAAAGCAACGACCATTTTTCGGGTACAAAAAGTATTGATAATTGTTCCATTTTGCATACAAAGTACTGATTGTAATATTGATACATCTATGGTGATAAATTTCCAATAATTTTTCAAATCCGATTTATTTCATTAAAAATATAAATCTTTTATTCATTTAGTTTAAAATAAATGGTTTTTAACTAATTTCATAATACTTTTGAAATATCACTTTTCATTGGCCATTTTTTTTAAACATTTAGAAAATGGTTGTTGTTTTCAGTCAAATATAGACTTTGGTCTGTCCGCATTTTATTTTATTATTATTATTATTTATAAATGGTGGAGAAATATTCATACTTAATCCATAACGTACATAATATATGACTCTGTTATTACATAAGTCACCTTTTTAATATCATAAAAATTATGTTTTTACTGATTTTTATTAACTCAATAGGAAAAATTTTGTGCTTTGAGCAATAGATGTCCGCATTTCATTTATTTATTTATTTTAACAAAATTCTTTGTATTTAGAAGAATTTTTATTTAAATAGGAAATCCAAATGTCGCTGTTAATAAAGAAGAAAGTTACAAAAAAAAAAAAAGTTACAAAACGAGTAGACGCATACTATCAAATATATAAAAACGACGAATCCAAAAAAGACGTCGTATGAAATATCATCTTTTAAAGAAAAAAAAAAAAAAAAAAAAAAAAAAAAGAGGTCTGATTATCGAGCCTACTGATTACGAAATGTGCATTACATAAAAAAAAAAAAAAAATACTGCAAATATAGATTTTTTTTTCTTTTGTGCAGTTTTGGCTTCGAAAGGTGCGCTGTGTTGCAAAAAGATATAAGCGACTATGAAAACACACTTGGTAAACGTTCATGCTCAGATTTACAAATAAATATGGCACATATATGCCCTATACACACCGAGGTACCTAATTGGTACCAAAATGGCGTTCAGTTGCCTAACATACTAATTATCATATAAATGTTATAATAAATTGTTTGTTCTAAAAATATTATCATTTATTGATTGTTATTTCTTTTTTTTAATAACAGAAAATGTTTCGTTTATTCCATTTTTTTCATTTTGAAATAAATAAATAACGTGTTATTATAGCATGCTATATGTATCTGGTAATCAAAGCGATGTTTTCGCCTAATTGGCATAAAAAATCTCGCCAAACCCGGTGCTTATATCTCTAGTATATTATCTCAAGTATTTTATTTATGTATACTATAATTGTTTTTACATACCACTTACTTCTTCTTGTATATAAAAATAGGTAATGGCTCCTTTATGCAGTATAAATTGTATAAATCTTTAAAAAATAGCCCCCGTTGCCTCTTTTTGGATCGAATAAAAAAAAATCAATGTCTAATCCCAGGTATGCATACATATTGCAAATTTCAAAGTTGTATGCCAACAGGAAATGGATGAAAAATGGGAAAAGATGTCACATATGCACCAGGGTACATAATTGATGTCAAAATGGCATTATTTTACCTGAGATGGTAACTCGGCTTTATTTATTAACCATTTGAAAAATGGTTGTTGTTTTCGGGAGAATGGACCCGATGATGTTACCACTTTTGAATGATGTTACCACTTTTGAATGATGTGGTCACTTTTGAATTTAAATTAATTTCTTTACTTTTAGAAGAGTTTTTATTTGAATTTAAATTAAATTCTTTACTTTTAGAAGAATTTTTATTTGAATAGTAAATTAAAATGGTTAAAATCATTGTAATAAAGGAGAAAACTAACAAATTTAAAAATGGGTAGACGGAAATTAACAGATACGGAAAAAGCCGAAGCCAAAGAAATGAATGAACGTGAATATCGCATTCAATGATATTAAACACAGTCAACATGTATAAGTTGCTTATTAGTTTGGCGATTCGTATCATTTGGCGAAATTGGTCGACGGGATAACTGAGTAATACTGTATTTGGTTTGGCGCAAAAACGTCTTTCAATGCAGAAAATGATAAAATCAAAAGATTATTGAGCCGCTGAAAACCAATTACGTGTTGAAAGGCGATCACGAAAAAGGAAGCAATTTAATGCCGAACCGATTAATTGTAAAACATCATGTCGCCAGGGCGACCAATCCACTAGCCATGGCGTTTTACTATCGGTCGGTTCTAACCAGGAAAATTTGAGTGCCAATAGTGATTCTAACAAGCCGGAAAATGTTATAGCTATTACTCTTGATTTTCCACCACCTAAAAAGAAAACTAAAAAGCAATCGGCTTGGGAAAAACTGGGAAAAAACTTTTTTGATTCGATGTCTGATGGACCCATTCACAGATGCATGTGCTGCGATCGATTTTGGTTTAAAACCTCCATCACCAAAATTCTGCTCTGTAAAATCAAACAATATATGCCAAAGTCTTACAAGTATAACAGTATATGCCAAAGCTGTATTTTAATAATGATTACTTTTGCACCAACAATGTTAAATAGTTTGAAATGTTTCTTTCGTCGCCAACTTTTATGCTTGGCGACAATAGAGTGATATAACTTAAACGAACCGTACCTTCAAATTGCAGCATGTATAAAGTCATTTATAGCAGTGGCACGGATAATACACAATAAAACAACTGGTATTTAGCTTAAAATGATAGATGAATGTATCGAGTGAAACATTTTTCAAATGGTTGGGGTAATTTCTTAAATTACAATTATTTTTTTTTTTATTATTTGTTTATTTATTCATACAATGCTTATTTACTTTCATTTCCTTTTTTTAATCATATAAAATATTTCTTTTTACAGTTATTAATTATTATTATTATTTTATTTACTGTAAGTTCTTTTTGAAAATAGAAAATAATTTAAAAATGTGTATGTAAGCGTTATTTGAAAACGGAGTTTTCGCCAAATGGGCTTTGAAAAAATTGCGCCAAATCTGATGCGCTTGTGGTATCCGTGCCGAAAAATTGGTGACCAGAATTGACTTGCACACACAAACAAAATATAAGTTAAAAAAAAACATGCAGTAAAAATAAATATAAAGGGAAAATGATGTCATAAAAGAGACTTTTTATTTAAAAACGTAATTGTTTCTAATTTTCACACGCGAAATACATAAAACATTCTTTTAGCGATCAAAACATGCAATTAAGAGATTATCACAAAATCTCAAAAAAGTTTTTATGACATTTTTTTTAATATAAAAAAATAACAGTTTTATTTTCCTGCATGATTAAATTTTAAAATGTTTTATTGCATTCAATATTTCTGAGTGCGTAAATGATTGCTATTTACTCCATGTGCTGTTTCGGTTATCTACGAAAATATCCAGCGCGTGAAAATCATGCACACCAAATTTCTGTGACGCATGCAAATAAATTGTGCTTTTTTATCAGTTTTTTAATATAACTTTTAAACTATTTGGAATTAATTTTTAAAAGTAGGTGCATTCACCAGATTACCTTCATAGGTACCTTCTGGTACAAACAGAATCGAAATCCGACAAGTACTTTTTGAGATTTGCTTGACGAAAAAATTTTTTTGACTTTTAATATCGTTACGTACTCTGAGTATAAGACTTCGCTACGCTCAGACAATAATTTTATTGGAGGAGAAAGTTTGTCTAATGTAAGAGACAATCTACTACTTTAGGAAACATATCTAACCTTGTATTTTGAATGCGATCAATAGGCTGCCAGCCAATCATTTGACATCTTGATCACCCGGGTAACGCAACATACAACAACTATATATACAGGTTTTTTTTTTTTTTTTTTTTTTTTTTAATATTTGCGTTACATATAGGTAGCACATAAATAAAAGCTATTTGATGAAAAAAAAGTAACTTTTATTGCAATAACATTGGAATAACATTTATTGCATTGAAGCATTTTCGTGAATGCAGAATTTAAAAAAAACATTTCACACACGAACACAAAATTATACTGTGATTCCCTTAGATTTAGAGATTAATCGGGCCCGACTCTAAGAGCTCCAGCTTTCTGAAAGTAGGCTGGTCGCCTAAAAAGAGCAAGCGCAGCGGCGAAAAATGTCTTCGCGTATTTTAGTTGAATCATATGCAATGATGTCAATATTGAAAAATACATGACCAATTATGCAAAATGGCCTAATATTTGAAGGAAGTCAATAATCGAACGTTTAACTTAAAATGTGGAATAAAAGGCGTTATAAAAATTAGTGAGATGTTTTTTTCCCTCTTTTTTGCACATTAATTGCCAGTCCTGTTTTGAAAAAAGTCTGAATGGCAACATGTTTTATCAGGAGTCGATGGAAGTTTTTTTATTCTCCTAGTGGTCTTCATATTGTGAAAAAAAAGTTATTTTTTGTAAAATTTATTATATTTTTGTGAAATATAAAAATGTGCAGTGAAAGAGTAAATTTAAACTAAAACATGTATTGATAATAATTTTTTGAGAGCCTCCTCTTAAAATTTTACTTTCTGGATGAGCAACTGGTATACGTGCCACAGACAACTGTCCACGTCAGGCGAAGCGGATCTAATGCTAATCCTATGGGGAGGTTTTTGCTAATATCTCATTTGAATTTCGACATTTTAATTTTTTTCTCTTTTTTTCTTCATTGAATATTTGAAATGCATCTACATCGCATTTTGTTTTATAAAAATGCTTTCACTTTTGAAATCGTTTTAAAAAAAAAGTGTCATTATAAAAAAATATCTGCTAACAAAATCGAAAAAGTAATGAAGGGGTGATGCAGAAATGCACATAAGCTATCCAATTAAAACACAATTATTTTAAAATGTCGAAATGCAAACGAGATATTAGCAAATGACCTCCCCATAGTACTAGCATTAGCCCGCGAGCTCTTCGCCTGACGAGGAAGGAGACTTAAGGTGCTTAGAAACCTTTATTATTTCCACCAGTTATTTTTTATTGAAAATTTTATCTTATTTAATTAGAATATTTTCAAGATTCAACCACAGGAAATTTTTTGCTTCGAGAATTCGGTACTAAAAGATTAAAAACTAAGAAAAGTGCTGTGCTCCCTCCACGAAGTGGCTAAATACTGGCATTATAAAATACATTAAAGAATAGGTTGCTTTTAGGAAATTGAAATTTTGTAAATGGGCTTCTTTTATTAAAATTGTAATAATTGTACAATTATTGTGTTTCAATAATTGTAAATAATTTGATTTTCTTTTTTAGATTCATTTTATTTACAAATCCTCCTCCTCATTCCCTTAATTTTATCGAAACAGAATCTTTAGAATTCACTAATTAGTTCTCCAATCTAAACAGAAAAATACCCAAAAATATCTACAACTGTTTTGTTTTTCAGGAATATCTGAAATGATATAAATATTTTTTGTTTAAAAATATAACTGACCCGCAGATAAAATTGGAAATTTTCCTTGAAAGCATGTTATCTAGATTGGAGAATACCCGTTTCACTGGAATGTGTGCGCTGGAAAACGTCAGAAGTTTAGAGTGCAAAAACAAATGGAGTATTGCGACATGCTCGGCCACGTCGTTTACTGTTTAGACACAGGAAATACTCGAAACTCTAGATATGCTAGATAATTCGATTTTGTTCCTTCAATTTAGATTTCACCGTGTATCTAGTCACGTTTGTTTTGTTTAAAACAATTATCAGTATCTAAACAGGGATTTTTAACCAGTGTGCCAAGCAGTGGCGTATCCAAGTGGGAGGTCACGGGTGTCATAAACATCCCCCCCCCCCCCCTGAACGAGGAAAACTTCTAAAGGACATTTTAAAAATGAAATATATATTTAATTCTTTCAAATTTAACTTTTTCTCAAATGAGAATATTTTTGACTCTTTAAAGCTCTAAAATCAAAGTAATTTTTAATCTCAGATGCAAGACATTTGCAAATACACTTATTCAGAACAAATGCGACTAATTAGCGTTTTGCATTTTTCGATAAAGCCTATAAATCTTTCGGGAAATCTCTGCAAAATGTAGAGTTTTAGATTGAATTTCAGGCCAGAACAGCTTAGTGTCCCCTCATGTCAACATTTCTGTAACTGTCAAATCCTAAAATTGTCTTAAAATGTCCAATTTCTGAATGATTTTTTGCCTTTATAAGAAAATTTGAAGTTCTTCAGTTTGCTTCTAGTTCAAATGTGTAAATTTTACATTTTTACGAATATTGATGCAATTTTTTTTAAAGATATGAAAGTGATTTTCCAAAATTATCAGTAAACTAGCCATTCTGCATATGGGAACGGCCTTCAATATAAAAATTGTATATAAAGAGATGTGACCCCTCCCCCTCCTCAAAAAAGAGCCCCCTCCACTCTAAACGGACGGCGGATCCACCTTTGGTGCCAAGGGACGCAAGATCTTAAGGCGCCACACTAGTCATTGAAAAAGACCTAGATGATAATGTTAAGTCTATGGGGGCGCTCTTTTCAAATCTCTGGCTCAAATTTTAATATTTTGACATGATTATATTTCATAGGATAGCTGAGGACGATCTGCAACCGGGCTAGTTTTTACTTTTTCCATTTTGATGATATATGTTTTTAATATTAGGATAGTTTCAATTTCACAACCGGTTCAAACCGGTTCTGAAAGGTAAAGTAATTTTTTTTTTTTTTTTTGGAAACCAAAACCGAAAAAGTAAAAACTAGACCGGTTGTAGATCGTCCTCAGCTATCCTATGCAAAAAAAGAAAAAATATCATGTCAAAATATTGAAATTCGAGCGAGATATTTGAAAAGAACGCCCCCATAGATTTAACATTATCATCCGGGTCTTTTTCAGTGCCTAATGTGGCGTCTTAAGTGTGCTGCGAAAATTTACGATGAACTGTAAAATAGTTAAGTACAGGCTTCTTGTAATGTGTATCAAGACTATCCTACAGCGATATTGAGAATTATGAACAAAAATTCAAACGCATGGAACATTTAAAAGCTGTATCAATGCGGATAAATTGTCTTGATAAATAACATTCATTAAAATGTACAATTAAAATGTACAATGTGACTTCAAAGACGTCCATTCCCTCCTTTTTTTACATCTCTAATTTACGGGCGAAAGAAAAATAGAAAAATTAAAACATGTATTTTTCTACTCAAAAGTTTTGGAAGTTTTTATTTATTTATTTATTTATTTTTAGAGCTAGTATGAAGTGTTTTTCGAAATCTGGGAATGTTGGTTCTAAAATAAAGTATTTAAATTCGTCTTATTTCAGATGAAGTGGACTTGATAAAATGTTACAGAGGCTTTGTAAAAATGTTTTGTACAGAGTACAGGTCTGCATGGACCGAAATTTACAGGCCCGAGCTCGGTCCGATATATAGAAAAAAATTTGGCCCGGCTTGTTATTAAAGTTAAAATTTCGGCCCGGCCCCGAAAAAAGTTAAAATTTCCGCCCGAACCTGGCCCGGCCCGAGTGAATTTCTACAAAATATTGATCTTTACTATTACGGAAAAATTCTGACCAAAAAAACTTATCTCAGTTTTTTTTTTCATGTTTATAAATCTTTATTTATGCAAAAGCGAGGTAGGCTGCGATATATATGCTTTAAATGAACCTTTGTTTGTTTATGTAAATGTTTTAATTATTATTAGTATTATTAATCGATATTCCATGTAATGGAGACAAAAAAATCTAAAAAATGGTACATGGTAAAAGTAAAATCTTCTAAGATGGAATCGCAATGGACAGAAAAAAAATACGTTCCCTTTTTAGCAAAAGTAAATGTTTAATATGTTTTTTTTCGCTTATTATTGTACTCATTTTGTATGGATGAACAGTTTAAAAGAGGTTTAAAAGAAATTTCTAGTTTTCAGTTTAAAAGAAAATTCCGTCATTGGCAGTTTTTTTTTTCATGCGTTTGACTCTATTTTATAAAGTCTAGAAATTTACGATTCTTTAAAAAGAATAAATTATAATGTTTAATTGTAGAATAACTCAATTTAGAATTTGTAGACTCTTTTATTTAACTAACTTAGTTTACATATGTAAAAATGGAATTCTAAAATCAACTTTTCATTCACTTCCAACGCTCAGAAAACAATTTAAAAATCATGAACATATAGTTTATGTTGTTTTTTCATTTAGCTTGCCATATCTTAAAATGAAACTCAGCAAAAATTATCATTTTTTTAAAAAATAAATTCATTAGTTCTCTATTGCCCCCAAATGTAAATAGAAGTTATAATATTTTCCATAATCAAGGCCCATGCAATTTTTTTTTAAACAACATTAATTGCATGCACTTATGAAATTAGGCTAATGAAAAGAGTATTTTTTAGCTATTTCAATTCAAATTTAACGTTGAAGTTTTACACAGAAACAAGAATTCACATTTTTGCTCTATCCGTTGTTTTATTAGACTATTGAATATAATAATACTAAACTGCCATATGAGAGTTCTGCAAACACATTCCACAGCAGGTCTATATGTTAATCAAATTTCTTGTGTTCTCTAATCTTTTTTACTTTTTGAATTATTTGATAAGGGCTACTGACATTACACAACAGACAGTTATTAACCTTGGAGAATTCCTCACAACCCGTTTCGACCTTGCTAATAGCAAAATTCAAGAATCAGGCATCAAATTACATATCACAGTTCATACCAGTTATTCATTCACTGTGAAAATCGCTTATGTATACTGTTATACAAGGAAAAGAAAATACAGTTTTTTTTCTTTACAAAATGCAAATTATAATTAACAAAAGTAAAACAGAAAAACATATATTGTAATGTATTTTGTATAGCGTTTGCGCTAATTCAAATAGTGGAATACATCGCAAAATAATAAGATATAATCTTTCAAATATCGTATTTACTCTCATACCAAAACTATTTTTTTCGTTTTCATTTGAAGGTTGAAGAGATATCATATTTCTACGTCCTTGGTAACCAAAATATTCCAAATGTCATACATGTCTGCAAATATAATATAACGCTATGAAAAATGTAAATAGTAAATTTATGGAAATCTAGGTACATGAAATTAGAATAGACATTGTTGAATTCAGGCACTTTTAGGTAGATTTCCTATGAAATACTACCTATTGCATTCTCTCCCATTTTGAAATTTCTGAAAAATTTTTGCAGATCTACACCGATCATGACTCCTAGACCCCAAAAACTACCATCAGTAAAAAAGTTTATCTATCTATCTATCTATCTATCGGCGTATATCACGTTCTTCTGGACGCGATAATTTCCATAATTATGCACAGATCTTCTTCAAACTTTTACATAAAATCAAGGGGCATAAAATCTCGGCCGAGTTCGTTAATGGGCAAAAATGGTCCAAGGGGGGTTGAAATAGGGAGAGTTTTTGTGAAAATCGAAAAAACGTCATAACTTCTTAATTAAAATAGATATCGAATCGGTTTAAAGTTTATATTACTTCTTAAAAATAGGCCAAGAGTTTATCCGTGACAGATTTTTGATAAATTTAGAAACGGACTCAAGGGGCGAAAAAAACAGGGTTTTGGGGAGAAAAAAATGTATTAACTTCGTCAATTCTCAAGATATTAAATTCAACTAAATTTTTTATAAATTTTCTTAAAATTATCTGAAACTTTTGTATTGACAAGTTTTTGATAGGACCAACTTTTACCGATGAAAAAAATTAAAAACGAAGTGAAAAAGGGGGGTGAAAAAGAAAAAAATCCATAACTCCGTCAAGTTTAAAGCTATCAAATCTAATTAAATTTATTTTACATCTTCTTAATAATATCTACAACTTTTATACTGACAAGTTTTTCATAGGACCAATTCGTATAGCAAAAATAAATTAAACAACAATAGGAGTTGGAGAAAAAACCTCAAATCCAAACTGTTTATATTCTGACTCATTTTTAAATTAATTTTCGATTTTAAACGCATCCAAATGGTAGATCCTCTTATTTGGAAACTGTATAAAATGACGCATTGGTCAGTTTTTTGATAAAGACAGAATATATTTTTAAAAAAGGCTACCAAAAAGGGTATTTTGAACAGAAATTCCCGATGTCATCGTGACTGAAAATTTAAGGAAGTATTCAAATAAGAAATTGCCTTTTCTTTTCTGACTCGTTTTTAAATCCATTTTTACTCTCAAATGCATCCAATTTACAGATCCTCTTATTTAGGAACTATATAATGTGACGCGTTGGGCAGTTTTTTGATAAAGACAGAATCTATTTAAAAAAAGGTTGCCATATTTTAAACAGAATTTCCCGAAGTCATCGTCATTGAATATTTGAGGAAGTATTCAAATAACAAACTACGTTTTTTCGGACTCGTTTTTAAATCCATTTTCGCTCTCAAACGCATCCAATTTACAGATCCTCTTATTTAGGAACTATATAATGTGACGCATTGGCCAGTTTTTTTGATAAAGATAGAATATTTTTTTTAAATGCTGTCAACGTGGGCATTTCGCGCAAAATTTTCCGAAGCGATCATGATTAAAGTAATAAGTATGTATTCAAATAACAAGTCGGTTACTTTATGACTCATTTTTAAATTCAATTTTACTCTCAAACGCATTCAATTGGTAGTTTGTCTTTATTTAGGAACTATATAATGTGCTGTTTTGGTCGATTTTTTAATAAATTCAGAATATATTTCAAAATATGTCGTCAAAAAGGGCATTTGAGCTGAATTTCGCTTAAGATGATTCTGATAAAACCAGTTCTTGCAGAAAAATGAAAGTAAAAAATTTTTTTTTGTTGTTGTTGAAATGAGTACTCTTCGAAATCTGCCTCCACCTATAGGCCAAGCCGACAGGGATTTTTTTTCTGGGAAAGACTTCTGTGACCCCAGGGGGAACATTATAGAGTCCCGGGGGTGAGGTGGGGGGGAGGGAAATTGCACTTTTTGACCATTAAAAACACAAAATCTCAAAATTTCCGGATAGGAAATTTCATTGCTTCGGAGGTTGGGATGACCCCCCCTCCCCGGGTCAATCCTTGAATTAAACTCTGAATATAGATTAAATTGGAAAGATAGACTTCGAGTTCAGACAAAATCTCAAATTTTCCGGGAAGGACATTTCATTGCTTCGGAGGTTGGGATGTCCCCCCCCCCCCTTCCGGGTCACCTCTTGAATTAAACACTGAATATAGATTAAATTGGAAAGATAGACTTCGAGTTCAGACAAGACCGTTATTGCTTTCAATTGTTGCAAAAGCTCCGTAACCCGACCTGGAACCAGACAGAAAACTTTTCATCGACCCGAAATCCGAAACAATTAATCCATAATTTTATACAATTAAAAAATAGATTACAGTTATATTCTAATATCAATTCATTTTTTTATGTTGGAAAATAAATATGTTAAGATTCATCTCTAATCAAATGTATAATTTTTAATCTGAAAGAAGATTCTAGGCTTTCTTTCGAAAAATCGGGTTGAACCGAACCTCACCTTTTAGTACTATATCTCAATCCAAAACTAACCCAAAGGGTATTCTGAAGTGTAATACATTGTGACTAAAGAGGGAAGAGGATCAAAAATGTTGAAAAAAAAGTGTGACATCATTTATGGACAGCCCCTAAGATAAATGTCCCAGCAGTGGCCCACTTAAGGACATTTATTTAATTATTAAAGTGATAGCGAATTCCAAAAGATCTATACATTTTTTAGCCTAGTCCTAACCTTCATACATCACAATAAACATTCAAAGTTTTAAAATACAGTCGATTCTCGTTAATTCGAAATCTGATAAATCGAATCTTCGCTTAATTTGAACTTAATATGAGGTCCCGAAATTTTCAATAGCAGAATAACGTTAAAAATTTTCATTTATTCGAACTCATTTTCTCTTGGCTTCGTTTAATTCGAACAAACGAGATTCCGATTTTTCATTTTTACTACTTTATCCCGGACTTCAGATCATTGAAATAACTTTCTTTCTTTCTTTTTTGTCAGAATTGTTCTGAAGAAGTATACATATAGTCTCGTGCATTTGATATTCGCTTTTTTAGTGCCCCATCAGTTCATCGAAGAAACCTCCACCTCATCTTCGTTTGTGCTTGTTCCTAATTCCTTAAACAGTTTATGTATTTATAACTTTTAATTTAATATTAAGTCATATTCTAATAACAGCCGAAATATATTTAAAAAACACTATAAAATTAATTCCCCTTTAATAATAAAAAAAAAAAAATTAAAATCCCTTTATCACGTTCGCTGCCACAGACGCGCCAGCGCGTGACATGGCGCCAACGTTAAGGGGCCACTCACGTGCCAGCGCGTGATGTCCAATAGCCAGTCACGCGCTAGCGCCGGAAAATCTTTCACTGATTGTTTGTTATAAAAAGAAAATCGGCTTCTGGGAAAACCCCACTTCTACAGTACGGCATTAACTATCATCACATCTTCATGTAAGCGACAATGAACGTGTTAAACATGTTTTCCTCCCAAACTTTCTGTAATTCTAACTCTGGATAATTCGAACTTTTCTTGTGATCCCGACGAGTCAGTGGCGTAGCTATGTTTTTTGGCGCCCGGGGCCAGCAAGAAATTTTGCGCCCCACTCCAATATAGATATATAACAATTTCTCTCAATTTGGCGCCCCTAGGCCTCGGCGCCCGGGGCGGACGCCCCCCTTGCCCCCCCTTAGCTACGCCACTGCGACGAGTTCGAATTAACGAGAGCCGACTGTATATTGTACGGAAAAAATTGAAAATTAAAAAAAAGTTACTTTCTTCTATACGTCTACTAAATGAGCCAGTAAATTTCTGATGCTTGAATCTTTAAGTTTTCGGCTTATCCAACAAATTATTTACAGTGTAATAGAGTATATCAACAGTAGTTTGATTTAAAATAAAACATAATTTTATAAGTATAGAAATAGATAACTTTTACGATAGTTTTACTAAGAAAAATAGATTAACTATTTTGTTATCTTTATGATTATGTATATATTCAGGTATAGACTGGCCCCTCAATTGTTTAGGGAAGTTTCGGGGAAAAAAATAAATAAATGTTCATGTGTTACTCGAATCACTTTTTTATTACTAAGTTTAAAACAATCCTTAGAACCGAAAAAAATACATATATGTATCTATATTATAAAGGCCAAACGTATCTGTGCGTAACGCATACGTCATTTTGCGAATGGCAACACTTTCAAATTTTAAATGAAATTTCGGTATTGCAATTTTCGCAATTACAAATTTTTAAATTTCTACATATCCCACATTTACAATTTTTACACCATCGTGTAGGGAAAAAAAATGTACTTTTAAATGAAATTTGTTTGAAAGCTGTATCTTAATTTGTTTTTGAAATATTAATTTTTTTTGTAGTTTTTAATACCGGTTCTTCTAATTGTGGCAACAAGAGTACTCAATTTCTATTAAAAGCAAAGGAAACAAGTTGGAAATTGCACGTGAACGTAGCAAATGAGGTGCGTTCGTACGATAACGAAGTTTTAAAAATATTCAGATCTTGATGTTATAGTAAATAGTACTTCGGATACAGTATAGTAGTCTAAGTCTTTTTTGTATTCCTGTAAATATGCAGGAAGTAATTTTTATTACACCTCAGCAACGTATATCTTATTCATAAAATGTAAAATAGTTGAATATAATTAAAACACGCCCCAAACAGTGTTTCCCCGTATAGCATTATGTAGTGGAATACATTTGTGTGGCCCTGTAATTTAATAATAAAAATTCTTTGTATCACAGATTGTACGGAATGCATATTTTAGTATATATTTCATAGATGGATGCCAATTCTATTATGTTCGAATGAGTGTAACATAGTGATGGGCGATTCTGGAAATTTTGAGAATCGATTAAAATCGATATCGTATAAAACAACATCGATCATAATAAGAATCGATTTCTCAGTTCTAGAATCGATACTAGAATCGATATTTCGATATTTAGGTTCACACAGAGAAGCTCCAAATTACTAATTCCAAAACTTAGACAATCAGCAGAACCGCAATTACCGCCTCCCCCCCCCCATCCCCATTTAGGGAGGCATAGAATTAAGCTATTGCAGATTTTAGAGTCGGATAATAAGAATTTTAAATTGATTGTCACTTATGGTTTTCACTTACACAAAAACTTTGACAAATTTGAGAGACATAACTCAACTAATAACAACACTGAGTAACTTGGTATTAAACCTAGTATAAAGAGTGCCAAGAGCGTGTAACTAGGATGAGGAACAAGGAGTATAGACAAAAAAAAACTATATTTTTCTAATGCCAACAAAATGTTGCACGAGATAGTTTGGAAGAACATAAAATATGTCCCATTCCCAAGGGGGCAGGTAACCTCCACTCTTGACGGAAAGGCGACCATAGCCCAAATGTATCTTTTGTCGAAGTTTCAAAATGAGGATTTACAATAAAATAGAACGAGAATTGGACATTTTAAAAATTGCATGCATACTTTGAACGGCCCATATAGTAAAGATTGGCGAGGAAGGGGGGGGGGACGAGGGATTAGAACGGACGAACTTGAAAAAAAAAAACATAATTAACTAATAATCCAAATAACTGAGCTTCTAAACAAAAATATAGTGTTTAACTTAGTGTTGAATTCATGGGGTGGCCCGCGGGGAACATACACTCTTTGAAACTATAAAAAGTGCCAAGAGCATGTGGCTAAGTGGGGAGAGGGGTAGTAACAGAAAAAAAATGAGGAGATAAAAGATTTATAACGATATGTTACATGAGATGGTGTGGAAGAAACAAAAAATATGCCCCCCACCCAGGGGGGCAATGTGAATCCCAAACGGACAGAAGGGCGACCCCGGCCCAAATGTATCTTTTGTTGAGATTTCAAAATATGGATTTATAACAAAATAGAACGAGGATTAGACTTTTTTAAAATCTCAGTCATAATTTGAACGAACCTGTAAAGATTGGTGAGGAAGGGGGGGGGGCGGTAGGACGGGCGAACAAGAAAAAAAAATAATAATAAAAAATAGTGGCACTCTGAGAGTGCCGATAGAAGTGAAACCTTGAACAATTACGTGTGTATTTATGAATCGCCAGGAAATACTTTTAAATGAATAAAAAAAGGTTCTATAATATTAAAGAACATATTCATGTCTATTAAAAAAAAAACCGCGCGATACCATATGTCCAGCTATTGTAGTTAACTCACAATAACTACTTTCTTACACTTTAAAACGCGATAAATACACCAACCAAAATTAGACCATACTATCGATAACTTAATCCTTATCCAAATAAATCATTTTGTATTAATGCCTGTTACAATATCTGTAGATTACTTTTTGAATTTTTCAAATCGGACATTCCATTCAAAAGATATTACGAATATAAAGATGATAATCTAAAGAAACAATAGCGTTGCTGAGTACTCGGTGGCCAAAAAGCTTAGGGATTACGTGTGCAATCAAACGATTGCGGGTTCGGACCCCAGTTTCGCTGGTATGTATCATTTTTTTTTTTTTTTTTTTGAAGAAGTTCGAAAAATTAAAATTTTAACACATTATGAATCCGTAATGTGACCTGAAATGATGAGAGAAAATTTCTTTTGCTAGATTTGTAATGTATGAAGCATAAGCTTTCAATAGACATATTGTATCAAGAAAAAGCCCATCTGCCCCCCCCCCCCAAAAAAAAAGGTCCTATTGGGAAAACCGGAAAACTGGAAAAGCAAAAAGAACGGCGAGAAATGGTTAGCTATACTAGAATTTTTCTCATCACTGTAACTCCTATAGAAGCAAAGTTATAGCCTTTTAAAAATTGAAATGAAGTGAAGAAATAAGCAAAATTAGGTGAGTGATCGACAGGGGGGGGGGAGAATCCACAGCTCTGGGGGTGCCATGTAGCTTAAACTTTTAAGTTAAAAATGGTAGAAAATTAAATGAGCGAAATTTTAAGCTGTATATTGGGGGAGGGTGCAAGCCTCCCCCCCCCTCAATTTTTTTTGTTTCTTTTGAAGAAACAAAAAAAAATATACCCCCGGCGGGGCGCAGATAAACCCCAAACGGGCGGAAGGGCGACCCTTTATTTATCTTTTGTTAAGGATTTAAAATGTGGATCTAAAATAAAATAGACCGAGAATTGGACATTTTTAAAACTGTATGTATATTTCGAACGGCCCTGTAGGTTAAAACTGACGTGGAAGGGGGGATTAGAAGAGACGAGCGTGAAAAATAAAACATAATAAACTAATACTTCAAATAACTGGACTTCTAAATAAAAATATAACGATTTAACCTAGTGTCGAATTAATGGGGTGGCCGCAGGGGATTACCCCCCCCCCCAGAAGTTATGAGATTTTATGTTTTTTAATGCACAAATTACGATTCCCCCTCCCTTACAGAGCTGTAAAACATGATGCCTTTCTCCGGAGTCGCAGAAAAATAACTGCATTCAACACTGATTTAGCCTAGAAAAAAAAAGAAAAAAAAAATCGAAATCGAATCTAAAGATCGACATCGAATCTAAAGATCGACATCGAATCTAAGATCGACATCGAATCTAAAGATCGACATCGAATCTAAAGATCGACATCGAATCTAAGATCGACATCGAATCTAAAGATCGAAATCGAATCTAAAGATCGACATCGAATCTAAAGATCGATCTTACGGGCAGAATCGATTTTACATTTTTACTTTCTTTTGTAACTTTACAAGAAGAGAGTATTAGATTCGTGAAAAATTTTGACTTCCCGTTTTTGATGGATTTATATATTTTAGAAGGTTTTTAACACGATTTCATGGTTTTTAAGAAATATTTGTCTGTGTGTGTGTGAGAGAGTCTGTATACGACAAAAATTTCTGACAGTTCTATCTGAAGAACAAATGCACGGAATTCCACAAAACTTTAGATGTAGATCTGATATAAACCTTGATATAAACTGAATCTATATTGACCTTGATATAAACTGAATCTAATTAATTTTTGGTGCATATAGCCTAACAGGTGACGCTGCTATGCTGCATTTTTTGCGATTTTTGCAACAGCTATATCTGAATAACGAATGAACGGATTTTCATCACATTTTAGATCCAGTTAGTCCTTGACATGAATTGATGTTTTTTGCATTTTGATGTATATAGCTTCTCAGATGGCGCTGCTATACTGAATTTTTCACAATTCCCACTCAGCGCCATGTGAAAGAGGGGGGGGGGGACGAAAGGAAGCAGTCGTTCTGAGCACGGAAATTTAGGGGGCGCCAAATTTTTACTACTAACATCACTTCTAGCCTATCACAAGAAAAAGCTAATAGGCGGGGGGGGGGGGGGAGCTAAATTGGAACTTTGAACCGGGCGCAGTTCTCTTTTCGCACGCCCCTGTTTCCATTTTAACTTTATCTCAAGAACTAATGCACGAACTTTCATAAAAATTTAGATTCAATTAGTCCTTGATATTAGTTGATGCTAATTACAATTTGGTTGAAATCGCTTAAGGGTGTTCTTAAATCAAAAAGGGCAACTTTGTGACACATGCATTAATTTATTTTTGTTCGGAAATGCATGAAAATAGCAGGTGTTGTTGTTCAGAAACTGTCTAATTGCACTCATTCTTTTGTTTTTTAAAAAACGCAATAGATTTTTCATAACAACCCTTCAAATTTGACACTTTTGAGCATATTTCCCGACGAAAGCAGAAAAACCGGTCGAAAAGGAGGAGAAAAACGGGTGATTGCGTCATCGAAATAGCTTATAACTCGATAAGTAATTTAATTATCATAAAATGGAAAAAAAAAAGTTAAATTCGAAATCGCTTTCATAGTCAGGCATTAAAATTTTATAACTTTCTGTTAAAAAATGAATTTGTAAATGTGTCAAAACGTTTTTCGCTTGTTGAGCGGATCAGTTAAGAACACCTTTAAGAGATGGCGCTGCTATACTGCATTATTCATGATTAACGCAATAGTGCTATCTCAAGAACGAATTTTCATCAAAATTCAGATTCAGTAAATCTCTGACATTGATTAGTGTTATTTAGTTCTTGGTGTAAATTGCCCAACAGGTGGCGCTGATATGCTGCATTTTTTATGATTTCGCAATAGCTGTATCTGGCGCTTTCATGGATTTTCATCAAAATTCATATTCAGCTGGTACTTAATAAAAATTGATCCTGATCAATTTTGGTGTACATCACTCAAAAAAAACCCGCTATTTTGCAGGGTGTGGGGGGGGGGGGTTCTGAGGTTTCTTTAATTCTTCTATCTTAGAAACTAATACACTGAAATTTTAGAATTGGCACATCCGTCTATTTTATCTTCGACTTTTGAAGAAAAATGAAAATTAGATTACCTTCAGAGAAATCGATTAAAAATTTTAAAGAATCGATTAAATCGAGTTGGCCGTAGTATCGATTAAATCGATTTAAAAAATCGAAATCGCCCATCACTAGTGTAACATCATTAAAATGCATTCGAAACTTTTTTCCCATTGACCGTAATGTAATGGAATACTTTTGATTGCCCCTGTAATTGATCTATGCACCCGACTTTCATAACGTTTGAAATGAATCGACAAAATTGCGCAACAATTATATGTTTTAAATTTCAAACGATTAAAATGCATTTGAAACTTTTTTCCCCATTGACCGTAATGTAACGGAATCCTTTTGATTGTCCCTGTAACTGATCTATCCATCCGATTTTCATAAAATTTGAAATGACTCGACAAAATTATGTTATAATTATGTATTTTAAATTTCAAACGATTCAGTTGGGTAGTTTTTACGCTGTTATATGCGGACAGACAGACGGACAGACGGACAGACAGACGGACAGACAGACGGACAGACAGACGGACAGACAGACGGACAGACGGACGGACTGAGCGACAACAATAGGTGCTACGTATTTACATAATTACGAACGCACCTAAAAAGGGGAAGAAATTGATTACTGTAACTTTATGTTGCCATTTTCTCATTAAAAGGAAAAAAATTGAAATTTAAATATCTTCTGTTATAAAACCCGGTGAATTTTGGTTTCATTTATAAAAAATTGATTTACACGTAAAAAAAATATCAGCAGTTAAATATCGTTTCAGCTAATAGCATTGAGACTTCAAGTTTTGAATTAAAATGATCAAATTAATAAAATACCATTTTTTTTTTCTGAAAAGGTGAATACATATACGAAATGTGCATTTATAAATTTTGATATGATGTTGGGTTTAGATTCCACGGGGAAAAAAATCTATGATTGAGTCAAAGTTAGCATACTAGCAAAAAGACAATAAATTGATAACTTTATCATAACAGATCTTTATTATTTTTCATTACTTACATGTACAATTAAAGTTTAATTTTAACAATTTTTACAACTGAGTTTTATAGAAATAGTATTTTGTTAATTTGACGTTGAATATCATTTGTCTAAGAGTTAGACTTACTAATATAAATTGCATTTTTTACTATAACTAATTTTGTATGTTTATTATAAATCAATGAAACAGTTCCTTTTTGAATATTTTCTTTCGTCGAAATTCGACGGTTCTACCTTGTATAATTAAATTCCATAAATTAATTTTTTGTTTACGTATTTCTAATTAAAGTAATGTTTCATTTATTCTTCATTAAAAGAAATCACTGTGTATAACTGGTGAAGTTTACTCAATTTTAAACCATAATTATTTAAAGTCAACAATACTGAAATGGAAGAAAAGATATTTGGATGTTATTTAATCTCCCCAGGGTCCTGATTTCAATATTACGAGGGATCACTTTAAAATTACTATTAAACATTTCTAAAGACGTATCAGTATATATATCGATGTTTATCATATGCACACAAGTATCAAAAAAGTTTAAAAGCAATTTAAACTATTCTAAAAAGACTTAAATCACTTTAAAGGGTGTTCTTTAGTGTCGCCTACAGGCCACATCTGGATTGAGAATGTTAAACTTTATTTACATTAATAGTTTAAATTGCTAGGTTTAAATCATTATAAAGTTATTATGGCCCACTATAGGAGCATAGAAGAAGGTAACATTTTTTTTTTTTTTCGGAAGAATATATTTTGAATTTTTAATAATTTACATTATCAATTCCTGTAAGTATAGAAATTAATAACTTTTAAGGAAATTTTATTAAGAAAAATATGTTATTTATTTTGTTGTTCTTATGATAATGTACATACTCAGGTATTAGCCGGCCCCTGAATTGTTTAGGGATATTTTGGAGAAAAATCGTTAGAGCCGAAGAAAATATAAACATATTATCACAGTCAAATCTCGTTATAACATGAACACGCTTAACGTGAATTATCTTTAACATGAACTGTTCTCACAGTCCCCTATAAAGACGAATACAAAGATTTGATACTGATAACATGAATTACTGTTAACATGAACGAAATGTTGGTTCCCCTTGAGGTTCATCTTAACGAGGTTCGACTGTATGTGTATATACATTATAAAGGTCAAACGCATTTGTGCATAACGCATACGGCATTTAGCGAATGGCAACATTTTGAAATTTGAAATTTACGATACTGCAAATTTCTAAACTTCTAAATATCGCACATTTTAAAATTTTACACCATCGTATAGGAAAAAAATGTACTTCTAAATGCAATTTGCTTAAAAGCTGTATCTCAATTTATTTTTGAGACATTATTTATTTTTGTAGTTTTTTTAATACCAATTTTTTATTCCGTTTCTTTTAAAAATAGAGGGGGAAAATTGATTACCGTATCTTTTTGTTTCCATTTTCTCATAGTCTTACTTAATTATTACAAAGTATTAATATGTATAACTTTATTGCATTCTACTAGCTAATGAAACTACTTATTTGCAATTTTTATAATTTCTGTAATTACTAACTAATAATTAAATTTATTAATTAAAGCGTAAAAACGTTAATTATGTTAGTAATTATAGCTTTAATTGTTCTGGAAATATGAAACTCTTGGTATTTATTCAGTATTTTAGCGCTTGGGAGAAAAAAAATCCGATTTAAATTTTTAAAAATCCAATTATTATTATTATTATTATTATTATTATTATTATTATTATTATTATTTTACACCTTAGTTTTTAATAAAATCAAGGTAAAAGGATTGGGAAACACTGCATTGAAATACGTAATTTTAGAGCATTCCCTTTTAAAGAAAAAACTGGATAATCCATGTTTAAAAAACTTGCTCTGTTAATCGCTGCCAGTCAACAACCTCTGCTTTTAAAAATCACAAAAATACTCGCTGGTCAACCACGTGTTTATGTTTTTATTTTAGTTTGTTTTCTTTTGATGATGTTACTAGTTTGTTGTACAACAAAATGCTTTCAACAATTGCATAAAAATATACTTCCTTAGACAAACATTCAACAGGTGGATATCGTGGCGGATATTTTGGTGGATCCTGCAACAATCGAGGTTTGTCACAAAAATGTCTTATTTTATTTCATATGTTTAAGAAATAAAACAGCAAATAAAAGAAAAAGAAGAACTTAATCTGTTTTACTAGGCCCGCCACTGTAATCGTCCGATATACAGGGCAGCTCAAATTTATCGAATTTTTATTGTCTGATTCAGTATTAAAATAGACTAAGATTTGAATAACAAATGAAGGCATTGTAATCAGTGATATAGTCGTAAGGAACCCAGAGAGTATATACTCTAAGCAGAAGGCATACGCTCAAGCCAAAGGATATACTCTACAGTGCATATAATGTAGCTTTCTTTAGAAACAAATGGCATATGGTATTCCTTAAAGAAATACAGAAGGTATACCGCCATCCACTATTCTCTGCTTTAATAATATACCAATTCAAATTGTTAAAACGTGTAAATTAAAACTTTAAAAACAGTAAAAATAGGTTTATTCGTCTGTTTAACATTACAACCGATTATACACCTAAAATTTGAAAATTTGTAATTAGGCAATGGTCAAACTATTCAATTGTTACAACCAATGTAAACAGTTGAATAAACTTATTTTTATTGTTTTTAAAGTTTTAATTTATGCCTTTTAGCTAACAAAATAAGTAAACTAAGATATACATGTAAATATGAAAATGAAATATGTATATATAAATTATCGAAATTTAATTTAGTGTAATTACATATGGCACTGAACAATTTTCGTCTAATTTAATAGCGAATCAAAAATAAAAAATGCGACAAATATGAGCTGATCTATATATAGAACGATGGTTTAAATAATGAAGTGGCGGGGTTAATAAAATACGGAAATTTTCTTCTAATGTATCGCTGATAATTTTTACAGATTATTGTTGGATAAAACCGAGTTATCAGTTATCCTGCGTAATTGCGAAATATACACATAATTTATACTAGTTTATTGCATCGTCGCGTCATTATACATATAGTACAATTCGTAGAAAGGAACCTGATAAAGTTCTTGCATACGTTTTTGAATTAAATATTTAAATTTGTTGTCTCATAAGCTCTATAATACAGCGGTTCCCAAACTATGGGTCGTGGCGGATATTTTGGTGGATCCTGCAACAATCGAGGTTTGTCACAAAAATGTCTTATTTTATTTCATATGTTTAAGAAATAAAACAGCAAATAATATTTTTAAAGAAAATTCTTAATTTCCTATTGAATGAATATACGAACAGAATATCCAGAAATATCTAAATCATCTGTCAGATCCTTGACGGTGTTCAACATGATATACTTCTGTGAACATCCTTTTTCTACTTCGCTGTTTTAAAAAAAACAAGTACAGAAACAAACTGCGCGCAGAAATTGACTTAAGGTTTAAATTAGAAATTTTTAATGATTGTATAGATGTTCTAGTCGGTAAACAGAAATATTATTCATTATAAAGTTATATTTTGATAATTAAACGTATATTTAATTATTTTTTTTAAATTTGTGAATTGTTTTAATTATAATTATACTTGCACACATTAGGATTACAAATTCTTGATTTTGTTGATAGCTTATCTACCATACGAAAAATTGTCTTTTTCAGAGGATAAGGATAGATGATAGCTTATAGAGGTCTTATACAACAATTTCCATACTGATATACACACTTATATGAGGCGGTCGCGAAAAACATTTTAACTCAAAGGAGGATCGCATATCAATAAAGATTGGGAACCGCTGCTATAATAGCATTCTTTTCAAAAAAAAAAAAAAAAATGGTGTTTTTGCTATTTATTAATTTGGTTTTTATACTTTAAGAGGTTAAACCCGTCGAAATTCGACGAAAGAAAATCTTTAAGAAAAAACTGTTTCGCTGATTTATAATAAATCTACAAAAAATTTGTTATACAGCAAAAAATACATCTTATATTGGTAAGTCGAACTCTCAAACAAATATTATTTTAAGCTAAAGTTAACAAAATACTATAAAACTCAATTATCCAAATTATTAACCCTTTAAGACCCAGCTCGCACGATCGTGCGGGTTAGACATACATTTAAATTTTTGCTTCTAAAACAGTCGTATGTAATATAAGCAAAAATTGAACGATTGTTCCGGTTAGCAGAAAGAGTAAAGTATCTTTTTTTATCAACAGATTGCGGTTGTAGTCCATGTTTTACTTTCAGGTGGCATGTCTAGCTTTGTTTACAAATACAACGGATATAGCTCATCATTTTATCTGTCGTAAAAAGGTAATTATCAATATATTTGTAATTGCCTAGATAAATATTTTTGCTTTAATGTCTAAATAAGTATAATATAATAAAAAACATTAATTATAGACTATTTATTTTGGTCTTAGGACTCAAGATTTTGTCACCCGCACAATCGTGCAACTTGGGCGTTAAGTTAGTCAGTGCTACAGTAAAGGTAAGTGTTTTTCAATGTTCATTTTGATTTCTGTTTCAACAATTTTGATGACAGCCAAAATAAAACGAAGTATGCTATTACATAATTAATACTATATTATTTTCTTGGGTGTTGTCATAGATAACCTCCCTTTTTTTAAATAATTTTTAATTTTTTTCTTTTTAATTAATAAAATTTTCAAATACTTTTTCTAATTTTTTATGCAGTACTTTGTTAACTTTTAATAAAGCAAAATAAAATATTTTTTCAGATGTCTAAACGGAAAAGAAGTCTCACTCAAGAAGAAATATTTTAATTGATGAATAAATCAGATTCTGAGTTTAGTGATCGCTCGGATGATGACGATGTTACGGACAAAACATTTGAAGCAGATTTATTAGAAGGACAGTCAAGTTCAGATGAGCTCGATGAAGAAATAATGACAATTTTGGATCATTCTTCCTCTTCAATGTCTCCTAAATTCATTTTCCAAAGTTCTACCTCCAAGGCGTTTTCGGAAAATACTAAAAGAATGAAAAAAGAAAAAAAGGAATACAAGTGGACTGTTAAAAAGTTCATTTCTGCACCTCATCCTGGAACATTAGATTTCACGCAACTGCAAGTATGTTTTTCATTTCTTAAATTGTAACAAAAAAAAAAGTTATAGACTTATAGAAGAAACTAAATCGATATAATAAATAAAAACTTTAAAAATATAACAAACATTTTTAAATTAATTAAAATATTTTTTTAAGTCGATAAGTACTTTTCCAATATTATTTTTTTCCTTCTTTTTTAGGCTTTAGAGCGAACCATTTCCCATGTGTTGGTGACATTTCAAGTCTTCGCAAGTGCAGGTTTGAAAACTGCGAAAAAAGTTTAAAAACACGTTGTGAAAAATGCAACGTTTATTTGTGTATGTCAAAAAAATGTTTTAAAGATTTTTACTGTAAAAAAATAACGAATCCATAAAATAAAAAATAATACATTAATAATTACCATATTTGTAAAATTTTTTTGGTTCAGTTTCTCTCTTCTATCCATTTAGAGCCAGAAAATGTATAAATCTTAACATGTAATAAGCAATGATTTCAGAGGAAAAGCCGAACCCGCACATTCATGCAGGTGCGGCTTTCACAGAAAAAGCCCAACCCGCACGTTAGTGCGGGTACACTTCACGCTCTAGGGGGGCGAGAAAAATTTTTTAATTATTTTTTTAGGTGTCATTAGGGTTAGTAAAGAGTTAAGAACCAGAGGAATATAATATTTAATGATGAAAATGTTTCGGGTCTTAAAGGGTTACACGAAATAAACGGAAATTCACCGGATTTTATAACAGACGATATTGTTGAAATAATATACGTGTTTTATTTTCCTTTTTTTTTTTCCCAATTTTAAGAGACAATGGAGTGATTCTATTGCTACAATTACATAATTGGTACTAAAATTATTTAAAAAAATTAATATCTCAAAAATAAATTGAGATACAGCTTTGAAACAAATTGCATTTAAAAGTACATTTTTTTCTCCGTATGACGGTGAAAAATTTTAAATGTACGATGTTTAAAAGTGTAAAATTTGCAATAGCAAAAATTGCATGGGAAAGTGTTGCCATTCGCAAAATGACGTATGTGTTACGCACAGATACGACTGACCTTTATAAATATACATACATAGATAGATAGATATATTTACTAAAAACAAATTTATATGCATGTCAAAAAGCGAAATTGTTCATTTTATGAATAAAAATGGTTTAAAACTCTTTCCCCCATTCTAGTCACGCTACTGATTCAAGTAACAAAAATTCTGTATTTCTAAAATAATAATAATAATAATAATAATAATAATAATAATAATAATAATAATAACATGTGCGATTTTAAAGAAAATTTAAAATATTCAAATTAGTATTTTAATAATTATTCATAACGTATTTAAAAAAATTATCCAAAAATAAAACAAATATAAGTATTAAAGCATAGTATTTTAAGTAAAAAATGCATTTTGGAAAAAGATTTTAATAATAATAATAAAAAAAAGTTTAAACATTTTGATGTAATTTAATATATATATATAGATTCAAAAAAGAACTTCACTGTAAAAATATTTTAAAATAGCAAGTGACTTTTTCTAATGGTGTTGGGAATTGATCAATCAAATATCAAATTCTCCTCGCGCACGTTAAACCTATGGAAGTGAAATGCATTCTTACTTTTAAAATGTCTCAAAAGGAAATTTAATATACCATTTTTTTTTTCTGTGTAATCTATTTTTTTTTTCTTTTAACTGACAATATATTTCTAAAATATGTGTTTAATTTTATCCAAAGTGATACAATGTCACTCATGGCTCGTACGATTTTAACACGTAAAATTTTAAATTCGGCACCTATTTTAGAAATATTTTGACAACTAAAGGGAAAAAAAAAGGAAAGATACGCTTTTTTTTTTTTTAACACGAGTACACATAAAAAAGAAAGACAAAATTATTAATTTCCTGAGAAGATATTTTATCTTAGTGAAATAGCTAAAACTAGTAAGTGATTTTCTTTGTAACGTTATTAAGAGAGTTGGTCTGTCAGATATGAAAGTCTCCTGGCTAATGTTAAACCTATGGGAGTGGAATTTATTCTTATTTTTAAATTATTTAGTAAACTAATTAATATTTTTGACTTCTTTTTACTGTGAACTCTTATTTAAAGATCTCCCTCTCTCTTTTTCTTGATTGTTAAAATATTTCTAAAATATATGTTTAATTTTACACAAACTGTTAAAATGTTACTCAGAGCTCTTACGATTCTAATACAAAAAATATAGAATTAGGCACATATTTTAGAAATATTTTGTCGCTAAAATGAATAAGTTGGAAATTGCACGTCAAGCATAGCAAATTGAGTGCGTTCGTGCTATAAGGAAATTTTAAAAATATTCAGATCGTGGTATAAAAATGTACAGTACTTCGGATACCGTATGTATAGTTGTCAAAATCTTTTTTTATGTGTCCGTAAATAATATCTGCTTTTTATTATACAGGTTTATACTTTCTATTATACTTCTAATAGACCTCAGCAGCGTATATCAATTTCATAAAACGTGAAAAGGTTTATTATAATTAAAGCGTTTACCAAACAATGTTTCGGCTATACCATTATTCAATGGAATACTTTTGTGTGACCCTGTAAATTAATAAAAAATATTCTTTGCATCACAAATCGTAAAAAATGTATATTTTAGTATATGTATATTTTAATTGTGCAAAATGTATATTTTAGTATTTGTATATTTTAATTGTGCAAAATGTATATTTTAGTATATATTTCATAGTTGCATATCAATTTTCCTATGTTCGAAATAGCGTAACAACATTAAAATGAACTTAAAGCTATTTCTTCGCATTGGCCGTAATGCAGCAGAATACTTTTGATTGTCCTTGTAATTAAACTATAGATCCGATTTTCATAAAATTTGAAACGTTAAAATTATGCAACATTTATATATTTTAAATTTCAAACGATTCGGTTGGGTAGTTTTTGTGTTGTTGTATGCTGACAGACAGACGGACTGAATCACTAATAGTTGGATGCTACGAATTTACATAATTACGAACGACCCTAAAAATGAGAGACGTCTTTTAACAGAAATGCAGAAAAAAAAGAAAGCTAAAAATATTAATTTTCTGAAATGACATTTTATCTTTGTGAAATAGCTTAAAATAGGAGTGAATCTTTTTGTAGCTGTATCAAGGCGGTTCATCAGTCAAATTTCCAATTCTCCTCATTTATGTTAAATCTATGGTAGTGGAAAACACATTCGTATTTTAAAAATATCGCATAAGTAAATTAACACTTAAGTTTTTTTTTTCTTTTTATTGTATAGGATAGCTGAGATCCATCTCTACAATGGTCGTTCTTAGCTTTTTCGATTTTATTTACAGATGTTTCTAATGAGGATACTTTCACTTTTGAAACCGGCTCCAAAAGATAAACATCGTCCGAATTAAAAGAAAAAAAAAATCTGTAAACAGAATCGAGAAAGTAAAAAACGGCCTTTTTAGAGATTGACCTCAAAAAGATCAATGAAAAAAAAAAGTTTTAAAATATTGAAATGCAAACGAGATGAACAATCCACGCATTAACCGCCAAAAATAAAATATGTTTTTCAATTGTATTACTGAAAGTCGGTTGTTACCAGAAAATCCGAAATGTAATAATCGCTTTATTTAATCAGAAAGTTTCTGTCATTAAATCATGCGTTTTGTTTTTCATTCTAAAATCATTGTATCTAGGTAGTTAATTTAATAACTACAAAAATTTTAATTTTTGCCTAATAAATAGAAACAAGAATGTGCGATTTAAATATACTTTTTTAAATTAAAGATTTATATATAACAATTTCTTTTTTTTCTCTCTCTCTCAAATTTTAGTATAATATGCGTAAACAATGGTTACAGAAAAAAAAAATCATTTAACATCAAAATTACAAATTTTGTCTAATGTAGAATTCTTATAGTTTCTCATAATTAATCTTATAAGATAGAAACAAGAATGTGCGATTTAAAAAAATATTTTTTCTAATTAAAGATTTATATATGAGTATTTCTTATTTTTTTTTTTTTTACTCGAATTTTAGTATAAAATTCATAAACAATGTTTACAGAAAAAATTATTTTAACATCAAAATTACAAATTTTGGCTGTTATAGAGTTCTTTAGTTTTTGATATTGTTGAAGAAAAACTTTTTTTCATAAAATTAATATAAAACTGGCCCTTATTTTCTGAAAAAAATCATAAAATACTATATTATTTAAGAACATTACTTTCATGATAATTTTTTTTTTAAAAATTCTCTCTTGATAATAAAATTTATCTCTTGAGTGCTGCAGAATTTGTTGAAAATATGTATCGATTAGATATAAATGTATGCACAAATATTTAAATGTTCGTTTACATTGAAAATTCTGAGAACGTAGCATCAACGAGTAATCAGTTAAAAAGCAAAAAATTAGAAAAATATCAAATTATTAATTTTTTTGCTTAAAGTGAACGCAAACATCAATAGTACCATATTCTGGCGAAGTTTCATGAAGATCCAATAGCTAAAAGTATGCGAAAAACACTTTTTATGGCACAAATTTCCCTTTAAATAATTCAGAATTGCAATCTTTATATTCAGTTAATTTTTAATTATTATATCAATATGAACAATATTATGATACTTCAACATATATTTTTCAATTGATTTTTTTAATGGACACTCCCCATACAGTGCATTAAAAAAATATATACAGTTAGGACTTTCAGCAATGTAGTTTTTACTTTTTTTTTTTATCGAAATGTTCAATAGTTATTTTTACATGATGACATCTTATTTATTTTCTTTTAAACTAACTTTTTCGAAATTTATACCTTACTGTTATAACGATCACATTTATAATAAATAAATAAACAAAAAAAGGGGGGGGGACTTTCCAGAAAGTTAAAATTTGCAGAATTAAGCTTTCAAGTTTTCATATATTTTTTAAAAATTATTTTAATTTTAATTTTACATTTAGAATTTCATTCCCCCCCCCCCCCCTATAAAACTATTTAATAATGCCATAGCATGTTATAAAATCTCCAAATAACAAGAAAAAATATTTTAACGGGTATAGAGTATCCTTAAATGCTAAAAAGAATGCGTTAACAATATTCTTCATTTGTTAAATAATGGCAATCTGAAATTTTTTACATAATGAAATATAAATAATATTTTGGTATCATAAAGACAGGTGTTTCTGTTCTTCACTTATATGTGATGAATTAAACAGTCAGTAAGTCAAATAAATTAATACAGATGCTATAATCATCCCTAATCCTTAAGAATAATAAATTCGTATTTAAAGCAAAATCGAAAACATTTATTTAAAGTTTTTCTTCTTATTATTATAATTTATAGAAAATTTAAATTTTTGCCTAATAAATAGAAACAAGAATGTGCGATTTAAATATACTTTTTTAAATTAAAGATTTATATATAACTATTTCTTTTTTTTTCTCTCTCTCTCAAATTTTAGTATAATATGCGTAAACAATGGTTACAGAAAAAAAAAATCATTTAACATCAAAATTACAAATTTTGTCTAATGTAGAATTCTTATAGTTTCTCATAATTAATCTTATAAGATAGAAACAAGAATGTGCGATTTAAAAAAATATTTTTTCTAATTAAAGATTTATATATGAGTATTTCTTATTTTTTTTTTTACTCGAATTTTAGTATAAAATTCATAAACAATGTTTACAGAAAAAATTATTTTAACATCAAAATTACAAATTTTGGCTATTATAGAGTTCTTTAGTTTTTGATATTGTTGAAAAAAAACTTTTTTTCATAAAATTAATATAAAACTGGCCCTTATTTTCTGAAAAATATCATAAAATACTATATTATTTAAGAACATTACTTTCATGATAATTTTTTTTTTAAATTCTCTCTTGATAATAAAATTTATCTCTTGGGTGCTGCAGAATTTGTTGAAAATATGTATCGATTAGATATAAATGTATGCACAAATATTTAATTGGTACAGTTGATATAGCTCTAGAAAAATTAAGATCACAAAAATTATTAATTTGAAAAGAAGATTAATCAAATTATTAATATTTTAATAATAATAATAAAATCATTTGAAATTTTTAAATTTTTTTTCGTTTAATTGGTATAAATTACAGAGAAAGAAACTTACTTTTAGAGATTATTTTTACACAAAAAAATTCAGTAAAAATTCATAAAATTAATTTTTCACTTACCTTTACTTCTCCTTATATAAAAAGTTGAACTCAAGTGCGAAGTTGTATTTATTCATGTCTTCTTCTTTGATAATAATGTTCAATACTTATTGTGCAAATATTTAGCAAGATGCAACTTCCTTTTTAAAATAGCATTTGCTTTAATTATCTTTTCTATTATTAATTACTTATTATGCATATATTTTGCATGATGCAACTTAATTTTTTTAAATAGCATATGCTTTAATTGTTTTTTCTATTATTAATTACTTATGCAAATATTTAGTATTAACAAATATTCAGGTAACTTAATTTTTCAAATAGTTTATACAATAAATATTTTGTCTACTATTACTTTAAAAATAACATGCATAATAAATACACTTTGTATTAAAAACAAAGTACAGAAAAAACTAAAACTAAAAAACTTCAAAACCAGATCAGTCGAAATAATGCAAAATATTTACACAATAAGCGTTAATTTTTTTTTTCTATATTTGGATATTTATGAAGTTATACAAACGAAATACAACTTATTTAACATTAAATTTGAATTTATTTAACTATAACAATAATTTAAAATTTACAAGTTAATGTTTAGGCTATGTCATAGTGAATAAATAATATATATATTTTTGTTAACATCAAAGATAGAAACTTAACAATATTATGAGATGATAAATCTTACTTCTTTGGGAAACATTAAACACAAAAAGTGTTTTATGGATAATGAGAAAGTTCAGAAACAGTTCTTGGATAAATATTGAAGGAAAGTTCAGAAACAGTTCTTGGGTAAATATTGAAGGAAAGTTCAGAAACAGTTCTTGGGCAAATATCGAAGGAAAGTTCTTTCAGAGAAGATCTATTGAATCCATTGCTGAGAGATAGGAAGATCGGAGAGGGAAAGGGAAGTAGTAGCACTTTTACAGTGATGCAGATCAACAATCACTCGGTGGTTGATCATGAAGATAGATGGCATCAGCTCCAAATTGATCCATCATCCGGCTTTGGGTGCTCCGGATCTCTCCTGCTTGTGCTCCACGCGGCACGATGCAGCTGGCTGGACAATGGTCATCCAGCGGTCAAGCTCCACTTTCGATTCCCGAGCATTTTCGATGCCATCGAAGAAAGAGAGAAGAAAGAATTTCGCTTCAGAAAGGAACAAGGAACATCACCGTATGGCGATTGCAGAACTGGTGGAAGTTTGGTTGTCTTCCGAAACGTCTTTTCCACGAAAGGTCTTTTTCAGCTTGTCCAAAACTTTGCTGTGGAATTTGTGCAAGGAAATTTGGGATTCAGATTTGGGAAAACCAGGAGTTTCTGAACTTCTCGGAGAAGATCTGAAGGCCAAGGATGTCGCAGTCGGAGAACTGGCCAAGCTGGACCCCCTGGAAGACTGAGGTGTGCTGTTGCGAGAACTGGGACAGCTAGGATAGATGTTGTAGTCATTTTTGATAACGGGCATCATGAAAGCCATGGCGAAAAAAAGTTAAACTCCAAAATACGGCAAAAACGTCAATAAAAAGAATCGAGCAACTTATTTGCAAGTTAACTCAATAGCCGCTAGAGCAGGAATGAAACCAGCAGTCTGTTTCTGCGATTATTATACTACTTACCAGGCTGGAGGGAGGGTATTGCGCTGGCGAACTGCCAAACAACTGGCGCCATGTAGACAGATAAGGAACACGGGCTGCCAAGGTCAGGAAGG
The DNA here is from genome assembly GCA_964019185.1 of Maratus speculifer. Lineage (NCBI taxonomy): Eukaryota > Metazoa > Arthropoda > Arachnida > Araneae > Salticidae > Maratus > Maratus speculifer. The sequence continues at coordinate 216,862,218 of OZ025289.1, forward strand.
TCCTTGCAGCTGATTCTGGCTGAAAACTGAGAGGGGGGGGGGGGAGTGCAGTTTCCGACGCAACTGGTCTCGCGTGATTTCCCTTCGCTCACTTTTTAATTTTCTACTGAGTGATTGATAATTCGTCTGTCGCCTCTTGATTTTTTTTCTATGTATCGTTGCAGAGCAACTTCAAGTGAAAGAATTCCAAAATTATGTTCTTGGAAAAAATTTATGTGAACAAATGCCGTATAGCGTAGCAATTAAAAAAAAAATATGGAATGTCTAAAATAATCATTTTCAAAAAAATTTAACAATTGAGATTATGAATAATTAATCATTTAAACTAATTATTAATGACATTATTATGAAATAAACATTTTAAACAGAAGATTTGATATGCTGAAATTTGTGGAGTGTTATTATTATGAAATTATGAGACATGACAATGTCGTTGATATTGGTATCGTTTAGGATGGTCAATTATCTACATGTAGTATATAAGTCCGAAAAAAGGGGAAGGGCTGCCCTCCGTGAAAGTCATTACCTAAGGGAGCCTAATCCGTATTTACGAAAGGTTCGAAGAAAACTCCGAACGACTAAGTCAACGGGCACGACTGGGATCGAACCCAACAGTTCTCGTCTATCAGCTTTGAGAGCAGAATCTCTCGGCCACTGATGGGGCTGTAAAAGACAACAGAGGAATTAATGCAAGGGGGGGGGACGAGTGACTCCCCCTCAAGTTTTAAAAACTTTTCACATAAATTAAACAATTTTAGCGTTTCATATGTTTTAGCATGTAATTATATTTCCCTTTGGAATCCATAAGAATTAAATGTTCTGAAATAGTTAAAATAATCTCAATAACTAAATAATTAAACATACGAAATGACTAAAATAATCTGAAAGAATAAAATGTTCTGAAATAATTAAAAAAAAGCTTTTAATTATGAAGCTAATTTCGGTAAGATTCCATTTTTAATAATATTGTGGCTGAGATTTTGTAGTTTAGTGTTAATGTAGTATAAAAATATGAATTTTAAATATATTTATGTAAATTGCTAGAGGTAAAATATGAATGTAATATTTTTATTCGATAAATTTTTCCTTTTTCTTTCTTTTTTAGCAATATCGATTTCCTTTCCCATTTAATTTTTTAGAATAAAATATCTTTTAAATGTGTTCATTTAAAATATAGTTTAAGTACGAACATTTAGAACTCTATATATTCAACTTTATTTCACTTATTCAACTTTAAAATAAAAATGCTTTAGAATAAACGAGAAAAATAATTGTTATTTATTCTTAAATTCGAAAACTCTTTCTTTTTTAATTAAATTAGAAATCGTAATTTATAGAATTTGGGTATTCCATTTTTAAAATAAATTCCTTTTTTTTTTTTTTTTTTTTAATAGACCCAATAATATGCATGCGTTCTTGGAACGAACGGAATCTCTTCCCGTATTTTAAACGTTCGGGGAGAAGTCACGGATAAAAGATGCTTTCTAGGAGTACGGAAATTATTTGTTAAAACTTGAGGAATAATTTAGCGTATAGTGACGAGATTTTTCTGGCAGGGCAGGGACAGTCAAAGATTTTCCGTTACATTACAGTCAGGGCCGTAGCTAAGGGGGTGCTAGGGGCAGCTTAGTCCTCCCCCTCTAGAATATTTTGAACCTGCCCTGGAAAAGATTCCGAGGTTAGTAAATGACCTTATGTTCCGAAAATTCAAATGAAATTCTGTTCAAAAATCTAATTTAGTTTTGAGCCACTTTCACAGTTTTGCAGTATTACTAAATTGTATCTAAAATAAGTAGTGTTGAATCAAAGGGTGGACAGGGGGGGGGGACATTCCCCCTGGAGCAATGAAATGTCCCCTCCCAGAAAATTCAATATTTTTGGTTTTCAATAGTCAAAAAGTGCAATTTCCCCCCGAAACTCTATAATGTTCCTCCACCTGAGTCATAGAAGTCCCTCCCGGAAAAAAGTGTCTGAATTCAACACTGAAAATAAATGTTTCAACTCTCGCTCATTCTATTTGCACATATGAAGCTAACATGATGTTTAATTTTGAACCAGTTATACACTCAAATTTTTCATCATCAAATTCTTTTCTTAGCATAAAAGGAAAAAGTTATTACAAACATTTTAATAAAAAACATAGTACCTACAATGGGAATATGCACTAATTTATCTTTCTGCGTTACACACAGAGAGAGAGAGAGAAAAATATGACCCCCCCCCCCCTCCTACATTCGCTTGAATCCCCCTTATTGTTCTCTTCTAAATACGACCCTGATTACAGTCTATGGAAAAAAAAAAATCATTTCAAGTTATTTAAATGATGTTAAACAATTTCAAACATAATAAAATTGTTATGCATTTTGTGTAGTGCACTGAATCGTGCATTCTGTAGAATATGGCGTGCAAAACATTTTTATTTATAGTGCCACAGAAAAGAGTTCCGTTGTACAATGGTCTACGGTGAAAAATATTTTTAGTTTTTTTACACTATTTCAAATATAATGAAAGGAATGTACATTACCGAGACTTACTACAAGATACTTGTTGTGTGACATGATCTGCGTAACATTTACAGGGCAGTAGCGTAGCCAGGATGATTGACGCCCGGGGTGGATGTAAATGTCACCCCTCCCCCATCCGTTATATTTAATAAATTTTAATTTTGCATTATTATAAATAACATATTAACATTGTTTTGGAAAACTTTTAACAACTTTGATTAAAAAAGTAATACAGTAAAACCCCGATAATTCGGATTGATTGGGACCGAACCCAATCCGAATTATCCGGAGAATTAGAAAAAAATGAAATAAAATGAAACATACTTACAGAAAATCACCTTTATGTTAAACTTATTGAATATTTGCAGACAGTAAAAATGTTTACTTTGTTTAATTCTGCCTCAAATATTTCAGAAAGAGGTTTTTTTTTTTTTTTTTTTTTTTCCCCAGAATACAACGATGAAACAAGTTAATGTTATGGAAATTAACCAATCGCTTCTCAAACTTGAAAAAAAAATGACCAAACCGATCTGGATTAACGGGGCCCGAACTAGCGGGGCCCTACTGTACTTAAAAAAAGGAAAAAAAAAAAAAGTAATAATAAAATAAATATTTTATTATTTTTTTATATTATGTAATTTATCCAATCTATTTAGACACATCGTTAGAACAAAACGCATAAATTAAATTAAGAATTTATTTGTACCTTTTAAGAATATGTTTTTACATTAGACTATAATGGAATAAAAGACGATATAAGATTCAATACATAAAAAAAAGTGAAAAGAATATTTATTCTGTCCTTAAATAAAGCGAATAATTATACTTAGTGGCAAATAAGAAATCTAAATTTAAAAGAGAAAAGAACTGCCAACACTGGGCTCAGTTGCTCTCGCAGTACACCATCAATATGGCACTGAGCAGTAATTGAGAATATTATGGTCTTATGTGCTGGTTGAGCGTCTCTTTAGAAGTTCAGACTTATCTTGAAATGCTCCACCAGGGGCATTGCTAAGGAAATGGGGGGAGGGAAGCTTCTCCCCCAAACATTTGCACATGCTGTTACAGTTGGCAAATTAGTTAAAAACTTTAATAAACTTTCTATTTCTGATAGATTCGACGAAAGTTACAATATAATTAGAAATATCAATCATTAAGCTTTTTCCAAATAAAAATATATATTATATTTTCTAATTGTGATAACTTGGTAAAATTATAAAAATAATGTAAACGCCGATATTACATATGACAAACGCCGATAAATATTTGTTTGCTTTTCATTTAGTTGGCAAATACTGAATTTTGATTTTGCAATTTAACCCCTTCGCGATGGGAGACTTTGACGAAAATTTTAATGTTTTGTCACCGGTTTTTAAAAACAGAAATTTGTGCTTTATTAAATTCAGAAAATGCTCCGATTAAAAAAGGCAATTTTTTCCGTAAAATTTTACTGGTGAGGATAAACAAGGATTCTTAAGCCTTTTTTGAGGCACGTATGCGTGTCGCTCGTCACCAAGGGGTTGAGGATTTCTCCCCCACCAATAAAAAGTCTTCGCGAGGGCCCTGTGCTCGACTCATGACTAATTAATTTGGAAACTACTAGAAAGCGTCAAAAATGACTTACCTGCAAGCATATTATCTTTGCTGTAAAACAAGATTTACAGGCAATCTGAAATAATGGTACAATTAGTGGGATCGTATGAGAGACAAAATTGAATTGTACGTCTTTAAAATAAGCGCTTACTAATAGTTTACTATTTTCTTTCAAATCACTTCATATATTTTTAATATTGTGTTTCATTTATTTTAATGGTCGGTTTAGAGATTTCGTTTTTTAGAATAAAAGCGCGGAATTAAAGTTCGCCAACGTTACGACTCCATTAATTATACCATTATTCCAGATTGCCTCTAAATCTTGTTTTACAGAAAAGGGGTACACGCCACTTCGGTCCCGCCACTTCGGTACCGCCATTTCGGTCCCGCCACTTCGGTCCCGAGACATTTCGGTCCCGAGACATTTCGGTCCCGAGACAATTCGGTCCGTGGCCATTTCGGTCCCCAGACAATTCGGCCCGTGGCCTTTCGGTCCCCAGCAACTTTGGTCCCTTGCCATTTCAGTTCTTAATCATTTCGATCCCTTGTCATTTCTTTGCTCGCTTCTACCTTTTAAGTCGGATTCTAATTGTTACCAGCTTGCCAAATGGTATAAGTTCAACATTATTCGGTCTTTTTAAATTTTTTTAATCCTCTCCCTCCCTACCCCCACGTTTCATAAAATGTTGAATATAAGAGTCCGTTAAATTTGAACTTTTATAACTCGTGATAATGAAATCACAGCGAGCTGAAAATTTTGTTTGATTAAACAATGTGATATAAGTTTAGGGGATATTGTCTTTTGCTTTTAGTAGTACTATTATTAATCAGAATAAATATTTTAAATTTTATTATTAATTATTAGTATCAGTATTTTATATAAACTTCTATAAACTAAAAAGTATTTTAAATAAACTGCCATAAATATTTTTTTGGCTGTTTACGTACATTTTTTAGAAACTTTAAATTAGCATTAATCAAATAAAAAAACTGTGCTTAAATTTTTTTCTTCCAATTAGTTTAATAATAAATATCTTTAATAATTCAATTAGACAGTTATAAGTAATAATATATACATAATTTCTCAAATCACCCATCTACACCCTCTCCTTTGATAATTCAGAAATGAGATATATTTATTAAAGAACAAATTTTTTATTTTTCTTATTATTTTAATAATACAAAGTTGCATTTTATAAATTTGTTTTCATAAGTTACTTTCCATTATTGACATTGGGAAAGCAATAGTGATTTCATAACTGGGCATACTATGAAAAAAATTTGCCTCAGCCACTTTTTTTTTTTTTTTTTTTTTTTTTTTTTTAAATAATAATAATAATAATAATAATAATAATATTTATTGATTACATTTTTAATCCGTCTTCTCACGCCATGAATACAATTTTTGTGAGCTAATTTTATTGACACTGAACCTATTTCATTCTAATAAGATGATTATTTTTAAATTTTATTTACATAAAATTAATATAATGATATTTTTAAATATAATAATATAAATATTATACATAATATATAATATATAATTTAATAAAATATGTTAAAATGTAATATGATAATATTTTAAATAATTTTATTTTCAATTTTTAAGTGACAAAACTAAGCTTTTATTTATTTATTTATTTGTAATACTTTTTCGCTCCTACTTTCCCAGAAAAAATAATAGCAATTCTTATTTTAGATTTACTTTTAACTATACTAATTGTTTTAAATTTCTGTAATTTTAAATATACAATAAATAAACAAGTAAAAGATAAATTTCAGTTTATAACTACTAGGAAATATAATGATGTATTGAATATAAAATTGATTATGTATTGAGTTTATTTCAAAATAAAATTCATTATGTAAACTAATAATGTAATTAATTAATAAATATATTTAATAAAATATTAATTTGATTTTTATATTAAAATTACTAACTGTTTTGAGAATTAGGATTACCAATTATCATTAGGATTACCGATTATGATTAGGATTACCATACCAAATTTGTGTGAATTATAATATTTTGGATAAGAGTTATACGTGTGTGCGGTTTTTGGGCACTTATAATCGCATTATACTAAAATTTTATGGCCTTCAGTTTAACAACTCTGCAATGTTCCCTATAAAATTATGTCTTATTTCACAAAATTTCAGTTTGCAGGAGAAGGGACCGAAATGTCTTGGGACCGAAACGGGTAGGGACCGAAATGGGACCGAAATGGGACCGAAATGGCTAGGGACCGAAATGTCTCGGGACCGAAGAGTCTCAGGACCGAAATGTCTCGGGACCGAAATGGCAGGACCGAAATGGCGGGACCGAAACGTCCTGCTTCCACAGAAAAGATAATCTGAGTGCAGGTAAGTTATTTTTATCAGTTGGCTTAAACTTTTATGCTTCGTAAAAAATTATACGTATCGGTAAAATACGTATCAGTATATAGTACGTATCGGTAAAGTTTTAGTGCATGAAATCGTGAAAAATACACTTTTTTCACCCTTTTTATATCGTAATATGATTGGACACAGTGTCATTGCCATGGCTTATTATAGGTTTTAATAAAAAAGTTAAAACTGTCAAATTAATTATTAATGTTTTTCAATGATATCCATTTAAGGGGTGAAAACGCGTTAGATTAAAATATCTGGAAAAAAGAACCTGTATGTAACGGAATCCTGTCTCAAACATGAAAATATCCAAGGTCCTTTATGTTAAGAGAATCCCATATTATTGTACAAAAAACTTTCTAAAATTGGATTTTTATTTTTTATTTATTTATTTATTTATTTATTTTTAAGTTTCTAATGATTGCGTTTTCTCAGGGTTTACAGTGTATTTTTAAAAATAAGTGAATAAATAAAGGAAAAATTTTTGCATGTTTTTTATTTAAGTTTACATTTTTACTAATCTGGATAATTTTATCAATTTTAGTGGGAAGTACACTGTAACAAATTTTGGTCTCGAATCACGGTGGTTATACCGTCAACTTTGTGACACTTCCTTTTACCGTAATTTTACTGGACGGTATATATACCGTAAAATACTTAAAGTACATGTACCGTAATTTAACTGAACATAAATTTAAATATTTTGTGGTATATGTACTGTAATTTAACTGGACGGTATATGTACCGTAAAGTATTTAAAGTACATGTACCTTAAAAAAATATCGTTACAGCATATATACCGTAAATTAAATGTATGGTATATGTACCGTAAAAAATGTTTTTACAGCACAGGTACCGTAAATTAAATGTACGACATATGTACCGTAAAAAATATTTATACAACATATATACCGTAAATTAAATGTACGGTATATGTACCGTAAAAACATTTGTAACCAGTATGTGTACCGTAAATGATATGACGGTATATATACCGTAAAAATACAGGATGATCCAAAAAAAACCCTCCCACATTTGACAGGTTAAAAAAAACAAAAACGACTCTAATGAGAAACTTATTTGTTAAAAATATAGAATAGATATGACGAGAGTTTAAAATGACTATTTTTCAGAAATGACTTCTGGAAAGTGTCTTCCATTGCGAGCAATATAGATTTCAAGAGGATGTCTGGAATCTATCATCACGAACGCATCGTCTTGGGGGAGAATTGCTACTTCCACCTGAATTACACTCTTGAGGTGAGAATGAGTGTAGGTCTTGTCTCAAGATTGTCTCAAGCAGAGGTAGCCGCTTCCACAAGACATAATATGTTAGGGGATGATATATTTCAGATATTGTCTAGAAATTTATATTGCTTATAATAGATAACACTTACCAAGCATCATTTCTAAAACATAGTCATTTTAAACTCTTGTCATACCCATTGCATATTTTAAAACAAACGAGTTTCTCTTTACAGTCCTTTTTTGTTTTATATTATCCTGTCAAACATGGGATATTCTTATGTGTTATTCTGTAATCAGAATCGACGTATATACATGGTAAGCACAAGTCTTACTCTTATTATAAAAACTTATTTTGGCGAGAAATATTAGATATGTGAGGATACATTTAAATATTTTGATAAAAATTTTAATAAAACCATTTGTAGATCATCAAGTTATGCAATGATATGCATGCTGGAAAAAAACAATATATATATATATATATATATATATATATTATTTTCATAAATATTAAATTTTCTGTATTTCTTAAGAAATATTTTTTTTCTTTTTGTTTTTTGTCATTACGTACAATTGTTCAAAAAAATTATGGTAAAATATAACTAAAAACAATGAATTTGAATTATACTTACATAGCTGCCAATTACTACACCTTTTCTACATTTATTTTTTATACCACTATTTTAAAATAGTTACTGCTGTCACATTTCAGGTTTAAATATACAGCGAAAATTATTATTTTAAAATAGAGGTATAAAGATGCTATAAAAGTAGTATGCACTTAGAGAATTAAAAATAAAAATCACAAAAAATTGTTTACATTTGTGACCGCTATGATAATGTGAGATGATCTCTGATAAAATAAAATGCTAATATTAAATTACTTTCTTACATTTCTATAAATTATTAAAACTGAAAATAATTAATTGATCTTATATTATTTTTATTAAATAGTAACAATTTATTAAATTTTATTAAATATTAACAAATAATTCAAGAGTACTGACTGCCGAAAAATTATTTCACACTTCTTTTGTTGTTTCACAGACATAATTATAAAAACTAAAGGATCAGAAGGGCGTGAAGAGAATACAAATCACATACACTTTCAAAAAATAAAGTAAAATTAATAAAAGTGGTCAAAATTATACATATACATTAATATTCTTGTTACTTACTTGGAAATTGGGATTTTTATTTTTATTTTCTCAACATACAAATCTAAAATTTCTTACATTCATTTAAAAGTTTAAGAATGTCACTGTCTAGCAAATCACCACTTTTTAATTTTTTTTATGGAAATGTGCTATTATATTATTCTATATTGATAGGTAATTTATAGCTTATAATCTTAATAACAAACTTTAATTCTCCCTACAGATAAAAAAAATTAAAAACTAGTTGTCGTGGGCAAAATTGCCTATAACGCGAAAAAAAGTTAATAAAAAATGAAAAATGTTTTTTCCTTCCAAATATTTAAATAGTCAAGACTAAATTTATACATTCATGCTTAAAAATAAGTTTAAAATTGTATAAAAACTTTGCATTGTTAAGGAGAGTTTGAGAATCATATTAAAATTACAAATATAAATATTTTAGAACATTTACAAAATAAATTAATATCATTATGATTCAGACATATTTAAAACAAGCAATTAAAATATAAAAAGATATTTATTACATCGATTAAATTACATTAATACACTATATCATGATGCATAGTTATAATATTTACGTATACAATTTATTTTCTTCTACACAGTGTGTCATTTACATTTATATAAAAATTCCAATAGTTTTGCCCTCTTGCTGCATTTTGATTATCCGCCAATTGATTATTTGTAGTTTGTACCACACACAGGGTTGACCAACATCAAGTACCTTAAAGAAAAAGATTCATTCAACATGGGTATAAGAATTAAAATATATTATCGAAAAAAAATACAAAAGTAATTTGTAGAAATGGTTTCACAAAATCACCTTAAGAGGATATTTCATTATTCACAAGAAAGAACAAGAATGCTAATATTAATCCTATGGGAGCGTTATTTTCAATTTTCTCGCTTTGATTTTAATATATATATATACATACATATTTACATACAATAGATGATCTACTGGGCTACTTTTCATTTTCCTATTTTAGTTATAGATTTTTTTATATATATATTTGGGTAGTTTCAATTTCCAAACCAGTTCTGTAAATGAAGGAAAACTAAAAAAAAAGTCTAAAACTAAGATCTAAAAATTAAAAAACTACCGCAGGTACATCGCCCTCAGTTATCCTACACAGAAATTACTAAACAATATTTATATCCATGTTAAATATTATAAAATAACGCTCCCATAGAATTTACATGTGTGTTCGTTTCTTCCCATGATTAGTGTGGTACTTCCCATGACTCTTAAGAACCTACACCAGTCCCGTGGCTAAATGCCAATATTTAATGTTAAATTCACGGGAAAATTTCTTAGAAATTTCTAACTTGTATTTTAGTATTTTTATTTTTACTTTTTTTTTTTTTTTTTTTTTTTTTATGTGAAATTTTAAATTGATATATATTGTTGTGTGTTTGTACTTTTTCAACTTTTGTAACCATTTCTTAAGGCGAAAATAGTTTTATTTTCAGAACTGCTTTCAAAGTAGAAGCATCTGCACATAAAAAAGTCCTTCCGGCAGTGCCGGGAGGAAAAAGTAGTTTTCATATACCTTATTTATTTATTTATTTTAAATTATGTTATTCAAACATACGAAGCTCAAATTAGTGGAGTCCGATTATATGAGATTGAATACTAGTTTTTGGCAATACTGAATATTAATGGGAATTTTTATAAATTAGTCATCTTTTATTGAAGCTGGTTTTATTTTAAGGGATTTATAGGGTCTCCAAATTCCACGATATCATGAAGTATATGCCATTTTAAAACAACATAATAGATAAAACAATTCAATGAGCTTGGTCGAAATCTTAATTCATGTACAAGCGCACACTCACATCGAAATCGATTAATGTATACCAGGGCTGTCGCTGGCAAATTGATTTAAAAAAATGTCATCCACATTAAAAATCCAAACTGCTATATTTCACGCGCTTTTTAAGGTAAAGACAAAGCAAAAAGTATTCCGTAATTCATTATTAATGTCAAACACTTTAGAAAGAATCTTTAATCAATTTCTAAATTTTTCTTTGTACATCATTATACATTTAAAAGATTTTTGATAAACTTAAATGGACACCATTTTGAAACAAGATGGCATCTGACGCTGCCCAACGAACTCGGTCGAGCCATTTCTATGTACTATGTACATACCAAGTTTCATTCAAATCGGTTCATATATACGATAGTTACAGCGTGACAAAAATCATATATATATATATATATATATATGTCAACATTTGAACGGAGGGTGGTTTTGGGGTCTGGGGGTCATGATCGATGAAAATATACCAAAATTTTCCGGAAGTGCTTTTCTCCGGACGGTTGCAATATACATAGCTTTTTACTTTTTCTAATGAAAGCTACCTAAAACTGTAACAAACAATTGAAAAAGTAGAAATGCACAATAAAATTTACGTACTGCACCTTGTGTGAAAAAAAAAAAAATCATTTAAAAATATTAAAAGGGGGGAGGGGGGCAAGAGATCTGTAAATAACAATACCATAGAATTAATATTTAGATTGAAAATTTCTTACCTAGCCTAGTGTAGGCTATGTGTTTAAACAAAAATGGAATTGTCGGAAATGAAATCCTTAATTTAATACATTCTCTCAACAATGCACACATTATCAAGTAATTGTTATTTATTCAGTTAAAATTTTGAAATTTTTTTCTGATGGTTTACCATATCATTTTGAAACAAAAGCACGTGACATAATTTTTCATAATGTTTTTTTTTTTTATTTTTAAATTTAGTAGTTATTAAAAAGTGGGGTAATTTAAAATCGTTATAACTCGAAATATTATTTGTAGAATTTCTTTTCATTTATATAAACAAAAATATATAAGCTTTAATTCTGATTTAGGAATTTTAAAAGCATTAATTTGAATAAAATTAAAAAATATTTAAAGTAAAATTTTTTTTTTAAAAATGTAATTTTTAAAAATCATATTTTCAAAATTAATTTTTTTTTAATTTGCTGAAGCAAAATTAATATAAAACAATTGAAAAAGATTTGTTCCAAATTTAAACAAAATTTTTTTAAACCGTTATTGGGTTAAAGTAATTTAAATATAAGAAATGGTGAAAAAACTCATGAAGAAAAAAAGCATTTTCACAGAAAGTCATTTCTATGAGAACGATTGCTTTGAAAACTAGATTTTAAAAAGAAACCAAAAAGAAAAAAATAATATTTCTTGTTACAGTTAAAATAGAAACAAGGTTTTAAAGGTAATTTTAAGCAGAATTTTTAATGTAATAAAAATGTTTAATAAAATTTGAATATTTTTGTTTCCCGCACCCCCTTAAGCACCGAAAATTTCAGGTCGCAGCATAAAATTAGCCGCGTGTGGTATCTCGCGACAGTGAATCTGTAATTATAATGAAGGACTGGGTATGAAAAAGAAGTCAATTAAAAAACTCAGTTTATTTGGAGAAGAAAGGAGGAATTAAAATGAATGAATGTATGGAATTAAAATCTAACTAGAAATAAGTAAAAAGCATGCGTTTAACAATGATAATACTGAGACGCTATTTTAGCTAGATTATGTGTGAGTTAAATGTACCTACAAATAAAAGTATGCTATTAGTAATAACTAAAAGTCATTATATTATTATTACCATTATGGGTTTGAAATATTACAAGAAATGTATCAAGCCTTTGATTTAAAAAAAAATCAAATATCGACTTTGTGTTTGATTTTATTTGTTTTTCAAAAATTAAAATAAGAAACTATGATCAAGACTGTGCAATAAAAAATGCTGATACTCAGTCTTATCCACTATTTTTTGCAATCACTATGCATATTGCAAGCCTTATAGCAGAAAGTTAAAGAATGGAGACGGGTGTTACAGATTTTCTTTTCTTCTTTGTAGATTATTTTTTCATCAAACATTTTTTTTGTTTTAAGTTATAATTAACACTTTATTACTGAATGCAAAAATGTGAGTTAGTTATTAACAGAACTGAATAAAACGCGTAAAATCGTTAAAAGTAAATGTTTAATTAACGCTGCAATTGCAAAACATTTTACCTATGGATTATTTTCTGTCTCTGTAGTATCTGCCGCAGACAATCGAGAATTTTTTTTGGTACTGGATATCAGATAGTTCCAAGTCTACTCCTCCACCATACTTCAAAAATGAAATTGGGTAGCCATATTCCTTCTCCATTCCAAATTTTCTGTTATTGAAAATAAACATATATTATTTCTTAACGATTAAACACACCAAATGAAAAAAAATCTTTATACCAGCCATTTTATTTATATATATCAATATTTTTTCTGGATTGCTTGTCAAAAACTGTGAAAACATGTTTTAATTCCAAAAATTTTTGAAGAGTTTGGACGATAATGACTATGAAATTAAATAAATAAATAAAATACCAGAGGAAGACCCCTAGATTTTCCGTCATATTAAAATTATTCAATATCAAAAAGTAAATGTTTTAAAAAAACCCGAAAATATAATAACTATATTTTTATAATTCTCTAAGTAATCAATTTGAAAAACAAAGAAATCACACAAGGTTTTGACGTGTAAGAAACTAAATAGTTATACTGTAAATCAATGATTTTTACTGTTATTAATATTTTATCACAAAAATTACGCAGGCTGATTTCGAAGATCTCAAATAGATGATAATTATAATTTACACTTCCCGTAAAACTTCTAATATTGAGAACATGTGATAAAATATGGATTGGTAGGTGCACCTCTTTGTTTTAAGACAGGGGTGCAAAAGTCTTTGCGCCAGTTGCTCCTATGCTCTCACTACTAATTTTTTTTCGCCTTGTATCATCTAATAATTTGTATAAATTTCTTGTTAGAATGCTATTAAATTTTACTCCGTGGTGAGTGATTGCCCCCCGCTGGTGCTTAGATTTTTACACCAATGGTCTAAAATCTAAATATGTAAAACTGTAAATTTTGAATGTAAACTTACGTAATCAGGCACAATCAAAGCGAAATTGGGGGCCTATTTTAAAAAAAATTCATTGAATAACAGGCTTTTTCACAAAATCAGACATTTCATTATTTTTACCATCCCAATTTAAAAAAAAAAAAAAAAAAAAAAAGTTTACCAGAAAGTAAATTTTTAACACAAAGACTTAAATCCGATTCAATAAACTCTCTCTGTGTGCAAAAAAGACAAATTAAAAAAAGTATCACTCCAGAAATATGACTTTAACTGGGTGCTTTTTTTTTTCTAGAGAGGAGGGAGGGGATCAAGAAACGCCGTAATTCGCATTTATTCAGCGAAGTATTTGAATTATAGGCTACACATTTTTAATTATTTTTTAATTGGTTTAATGACACTTATAATCGTATAACATGCGGAATCACAAAATACCGAATCGACTATTTAATCAAACACTAGTTTTAATGACATTTAATTGACTTAAAATTTAATAAATAACCCAGTTTCTCACTAGTGAAAACATAAATACTGTAATAACACATAGATATGAGCTGCCAGTGAATTTTTTTAATCAGATTTGCAAATATGCCAGCTGAATTTTAAAAGGGCCATATCAACTGGTTTATTGATTTACATTGACTTAATTTCCTCCCCCCCTCTTTTTACTGTGTTCTATAAAATTAAACAGGACGATGACTCTAATTTTAACCCGGGAGGACGCGCGCAGGGCCTAAAAGACCCTGAGTGCGTATGGTTTTTACAATTGTAACCACTAATTTTTTAAAAGTAATCTTCAACTTATTTTATCACAAAATTTGTATGAATTGTTTCCGTCTAAATAAAGTAGTTGTTGTAATTTGATTTTATTGGTGACAAAGTTAAAACCATTCATACACTGGGTAAGGGCGTGTTCTCCCGGGTTAAGAGCAATCAATGCACAAGTCTTTTTTTTTATAAACATTTAAAACCAAAAAAGTCTTAATATAAACACCATTTTCTTACTATTTTCAAAATTAGTATTATGAATGTAATATGCATGAATATGCATGCTTTTAAATAGCAACTAAGGTGCAAAACAATCATAGTTTAAAAAATATATATGTATATCTTTGTTTAAATCAGATTCTTTTTATTTAAATCAGGTTTTTATGATTTTTTTCGTGTGTTAATATACTATGTTTTCAAACTTTAATTAATTAATGTTATTCAAGTACGGGATATATTAGTTAGTACTAGTTCTAATATTAGTAATAAATAGTACTAATATATATTACAATATTAGTTAGTAATGGAGAATGGGATAGAATGGGACAGAAATTTTTCCTCATTACGTATTATTCTAAACATCAATCACAATACTAGATGGAGGCAGTGGCGTAGTTAGTGGGGGGCAGGGGGGGGCGGTCTAACCCGAGTGTCACTCAATATTTATTTGAAAATAAATATGTATAATCTTACACCATTTGGAAAAAGAATTCTGAAATAAAATTAAATTTCTAGCTTACGACGAAATAGAGTTAATTTTCTTTTATAAAAGAAGTTGAAATTTTATGCAGACTGGTGTGTTTAAATAAGATATTTGCACCAGAGAACAAAAATCTAATCTATCCAACGAGTGAATAACAAAAGCAAACTTTAAAAGAAAGAATTTTCTTCGACATACAGACACCACATTCATTTAAGCGGATTATGGGTTAAGTAAAAATTCGCCCCTCTGTTTTTTTTCTCAATGCAGGGCAAAAGGTAAATGAGAAATGATATGGTCATTTGTTATAATAGCGTGCAATTGTGAATGAAAAAATATAACGGATCAGTGTGTGGGGGGGTTGACACCATGGTGGCTGGCGGTAACACAATTTACATCCGCTCTGGGTGTCACCTATCCTAGCTATGCCACTGAGATGGAGCAATGACAACCAAATCTTCAGTTGAAAAAAGTTGCTTTTCAGCATAAACTTAGATTTATATAAAAAAATTGTTTATTAAAAAAATAAATTTGCTTGTTATAATTTTAATATTTGCCGTATATTAATGACTTGTTTACCTGTAGCTGTAATAGTTCCCATCTTTAGAAAACCTAATATTATACATTATCCATAATTTTAACTAAACTTAAAAGCAGCACTGTTGTTTATATAAGCAGTTTAACATAAAAACAGTAGTGGAGAGGAATGGGACAAGTTAGCAAAAGGAGGAATGAAATAAGTCGAATTCCTTCTTTTGAATCAGATAAATGTAAATTACTAATATTACGCAAATATTCTAGTAAAAATGATTAAATTTAAAGGAAATAGTTGAAATATTGAACAGAAAATATTCAAAATTTTATAGATGTCAGTTTGCTATTTTTAACGCAATTTAACCCAACACGCACATTTCATAAACAAGGTAATTTATTTTCCAATTTTTATATAACTTAGCCAAAGAAATGAATAACATACTTTTAAGAAAAAACAATTTAAAACATGTATAGTTCAAATTAGTTATCTAATTATGTAAGTTAAAAAAAAACAAGAAATACAGCCGATTAACTTACTTAAATATGAATAACTGGATCTCAAGTTCCCCATTGCCCGAAATCAACAAACTGACGAGATTAGATTTGTTGGTTGGTTGGTAAATACGAAACTTATGCTGCTACCCGTAAAGAAGGCTTTTGCCTCGAAAATCTGACACCATTACTTCGGCCGAAAGCAAACTTTCACGCTCTGTATTATCTTGCCTATAATCAGACATTTTCAAAGAAAATGTTTTGCTCAGTCAATATTTACGATGGTTTTACTAGAAACAAGAATGATATATTAACTTTTTTTATTAGGTGCTGTGCATATATAACATTATCCTTTTAGGGGGGGAGGGAGGGTCTGACACATGATATCGTAAGATATCTCTAGCGGAAGGGGGGGATTTGCCTTTTGATATCGATATCATTTTTGACCCAAGTAGAATTATCTCTTTTTCTCTGTAACGTGGTATTTTTTTGAAAATAGTACATTATCTTTTTTAATTTTGTTAACTATTTTTATTTGAATAAAGCGATATTTTATTAAATTATCTTCAATTGAATCAATAAAGTTTGCGAAAAATAAATTTAACCCGTTTTGTATGTTACTCAAAACAAAAGAACTTAATTCTAAAAAAAAATTTTACACTTTGATAACGATATCATTACCGGGGCAGGGAGTTTGGAGGAAGTAACGTATGATATCTAAAGGGAGGGAAAGGGTCCAAAATTACCAAAAAGTAAATAACGTTATATTTACACTTAGCCCCTTACTGGTCGAATGAAATTTTTGTAAATTAACCGCGTTTCTATAATTTACTTGAAATATGGTAAAGTGAGTGCAAAATCAGGGAATAGGGAATCATTATTTTACAGACATCTTTAACTGAGCAAGGTCGATCCATCCGATGGATCATACTGAGTCGGGTAGGAGGCATCGACTTTTTTTTTAAAAAACATCAGTGGTAGTGTTTGCATCAAAATTCCACTGATGACCACTGAAGTAACCTGAAAATATTATTCAACATCTAGTCTGAATAATTTATCCAAGCCGCACTGAAGAGAGATCGGGGGAGGGGGGATTGTCCAAGGTTTGAAGACATATGGATGAGACTGTGAATTAACTTAAACTGTCTAAATGGTTTTTAGTGTTTAATTTTCCAGAATTTGGAGGGGAGAGATTGAGTTACCGAATGAGAGACCTTTCTTTTAACAAAAATAATAGTCTTGCCATATCAGTGTTGAATTAATGGGGTGCCCCAGGGGGACCCCCCCCCCCAGTGCAATAAAATGTCCCCCCCCGGAAAAATAGAGTTCTTGTGTTTTCACTGGGGAAAAAGGTTTCATCCCCCCCCCCCCCCCGGAGCCACAGAAGTCCCTCCCGGAGAAAAGTGTCTGAATTCAATACTGAGCCGTATGGTGAAAGAGCGTCGAGTGAGATAGGTTCTAAAATTTTGATTTGCGATTTTTAGAGTTTTTGAACTTCACCACCTTTTTAAGGATTAGATCAACAGAATTGTTAATTACGAAATTCCTGAGCTCATCGAGATTGGGGTCTGAGTTCGATAAAATTCTAACAACGTAAGCGAAAAAGATTTTTGAATTTTAGTTATTTATGAGGTTGGTAGAGGAAAGGAGACCGGTGTTTGCAGTTTTACCGGTGATTTAAGCGTAAATCTAAGCCAACTGACTGTTTGGTGTTTTATTATTTTTTTCTGATAAGGATGTATTTTTTTCTAGTTTTATGATAATTTTGTCTAAATTTTGAACGTGGGGATTCGCAGGGGATGGGTCTTTATAGGCCCCAAAATTTCACCATCTGAGCACACACGATACGTTATACCATATCATTTTTTTTTTTTTTTTAACAGACAACTTACTAGCCGCCGATCTTCATTATTTGAGAGAGGCGACGTTCGATACATTAGAATTGTAGAGAACGTGAACATGCGTGTTACTAGTGTGTCGCTGAATAAGGAAAAAGAAAAAGGTAAAACGCTTCGTGTTGCCCAGCTTGGAGTTTTCAAAAAATAAGCAGTACCATATTTCGGTGCTTCTCTTTATTTTACTTCATGAATAGACTCCACTTTGAAATTCCACCACGGAAATTTTTCACATTGTATTATTAGATTCTTTTTGAAAGAACTTTTAATTTCAAATAATTTTTAGCTGAAAAATTTGTTATTTGTCATACCTAAAAAATATTAATTATTAATGTCATAATTTTTAAACCCAAAATAAACTAATAAGACAAATATATAACAGTAAAGAAGAAGTTCATTAAGAACTAATGCAAGTTAAAAATGTAATAAAAATACATGCATAATAGTTACTTTCACTTAAAAATAGTTAAAATGTTACATACTTCTTTGTCCTGCACGTCCGGTATGAGGATCCAACTGAATGAAACACAAAGAGCATACACAAAGGTGAACAAACCCTTTTAACATATAAGAATACCACTGGTATATATTCAATCGTACATAATATTACACTTCCAATTGCATGACTATGAATAAGTGATTAATTAAACTAGTTTAAAATCTTAGAATTTCACTTCTATGAATTGTATAATTCTCTAATGAAAATAAAGGATGGATTTGACATCATTCAGTATGATAGATTAAAAGTTCCCACTAGAAAGACAACATCTATTCAGGCCGTCGAGAACCGTGACGGGCCCAGTATCAGTCCCCCCCCCCCCTTACACAGACACGCAAGACACATAAAATGCATGTGAATCTTTAATAAAGCCTCGTCTACTTTGTAGACTACTTTAGTTATCTTTCATAAATTACATTATTTATTTTCTTGTAGTTAAAGATAATAATTATATATTCTAATAATTATCTATTCTTCTTTAATACTATTTAACAAAAGTAAATACAGTCCTTTCTCTTTTTTTATTGTTACATTACGGTATCCATAAAAATTATAATAAACAGTGTGTATTGCAGGAGTTGTGACCCTTTGAGATTTTTGGACTCCAAAACAAGTTAAAGGCTGCACTCCCCCCCCCCCCCCCATCTCCTCAGACCTGCGCGCATTTACCTAGCAACAACAAGAACATCGCTTGAGAAAATGCCGTACACCGAGGCGAGGATACCATATTTTCCCTTACTGAAATATAATTTTTTTCAGTATAAATATCGCCTTTTTACTGAAAAACAAACATTTTATGGTATAAATACCGTTTATAATTGAAATAGCACAGAAATTGGTCATTTTATGGTATAAATACTGTTTATGATCGAAATAGCACAGAAAATGGTTTTTTTAATGCCTAATATATCTTAGAAATACGGTACTCATACAGTAAAGAATGATAACAGTAGACGTACCGTAAAATTTAGGTACATCTATTGAAATGCTACGAAAATTTTTACAATGTCGTTTTCCTTATTGAAAAATAATTATTTTATGGTATAAATACCGAGTTTTTACGGAAAAATTATAATTTTACTGTGTAAATACCGTTTTTAATCGAAACAGTACAAAAAACTGTTTTTTACACTTAATGTACCTTAGAAATACGGTATTCATACCGTAAAGAGTGAAAATGGTAGAAGTACCGTGAAATTTACGGTATATCTACTGGAATTTTACAAATTTTTTTTACAGTGTAGCCTTTGCCTTTACCCTCTCCCCTCTTTTAGCGAGTGCCCTGGTTGGACAACGGTCACAATCCAATTGAAACACACATATACGTCTTCGTTAAAGCAATTTCAAGATGCTGTAAAACCTGTGAAAACATAACCTATGTCTAACTGAAATGTGATTTAATGAAATATTTTATGGAACTTTTGAAAAGAATGCTATGCATTAAAAAATACCGATGTACCCTGAAATACAAAAACGTTATTAAAACGTGATTTTTACTCATTCCCTTTTAATTCATTTTAGCATTCCTTTTTATTATACCCTTAGAATAGCAAATAGACAAGAAAAAAAAAAAAAAAAAAAAAGGTAAAAGCAGTTTATGTATTACATCAGCAAGTGGTGGCATTTTATCATGCAGTGAATTTTTCCTATTTTGTTTAAAACTTGAACGATTTTCTTAATTTATGCAGTTTTTTCCAAATCATTACCGATGCTAATTATTGCGACATTACGTTAATAAAATGTGATTTTTACCCATCCCCTTTCAATTCATTTTTAGCATGCCTTTTTATTATATCATTAAAATAGTAAAAAAACAAAAAAGAAAAAAATGTAAAAGCAGTTTACGTATTACGTCAGTAAGTGATAGCATTTTATAACGCAGTAAAGTTTTCATTTTTTGTTTTAAAATTGAACGATTTTCGTAATTTATGCTGTTTTTTTCCTGAAACCATTACCGATGCTTATTGTTGCGACATTACGAGGATTTTTTTTCTGTCTGTTTTCTGTCTGGCGATACAGATCTCGAAAATTGTCTACTCAGCATAAATTAGTAGGTGTGCGGGATACGTGCAAAGAATTTCGAATGTGTTATATAATTTTCCATTAAGTTGGTTGCCAGAAAAATGTGAAATATTTTTAAGTGTAGATTTTTATTTCTATTAATTTTTCAGACTATTTATTGCTTATTTTTTTGAAAGATATTTCTTTGAAGGTTTCCAACTGAACTTTGGCTCGTAAACTCTTCGCTTCTGAGTACAGGAGAACCTCAATCTATCGTTTTTCAAGGGGTGCGGGTGAAAAAGCGACGAATGCGGAAAACGATGAATCCGGATTAACTTCAAAATACGAAAAAACACAATGTTTATGCACTACTAATGCATGTAATGTATACAGTTTACTAATAAATACTAATTTGTTGCTTATTAAATTGTAAAATAAATAAATCGGAGATGCAGAAAGTTGATATTTATTTTAAAAAATCAATATATATATATATATATATTTAAATTCTTTGCTCATTTTTTTAAATTAAAAAAAATTTCAAGATATACAACACTTTTCTGTAATTTCATGTATGAAAGTTGATACATTTTCAATTGCTGCGATTACATCCCAGAGACTTTGGCACTGATGGCTCAGCTTCCCCGGTATGAACGTTATCTTCTGCTTCTTCGCTATTTTAATTTTTTTGCATTATCACACTCTTCCCCTATGTTTAGGACACCACATGTCGCAACAACTTGATCAGTGGAAATATAATCGCATTCTCTGCTAATATACAACTACTCTTCATCTGCATTATTGTCGCCATCATCAGCACAAATGAGTTTTTTTTTTTTTTTTTTTTTTTTTTTTTTTTTTAAAGGATAAATGAAGTAATTACAGTTGTATGTCATACGGATTCGCATGACTTACTATTTCATTTCGGTGAGGAGAAAAATTTTACAACGCTAAATGCGGGAAAAAGACTTTTTGATGAACGATGCTTGCGGGTTTCGTTAACATTATCTAAGTATAATTTGTGCGGGGACCGTAGAAATAAAACGATCAATGCGGGAAAACGATGGATGCGGGAACGATAGATCTGAGTTTCACTGTATTAATGCAATACATTATTGAATTATTTCTTCTCTCATTATACTTCAGAGTACGATTTTTATTTTATTTGAATTAGTTCGAATCTTAGACTTTAAAACGCATCATTCTGATATCAAAATTCTAATTATGTTCGAGTCTCATTGATAAAATGGGACAAAACGGAGGTCCATATATGTGGACCCAGGATAATTTAAGTCTTTCTTCTTCCTAGATTAAAAAAAATGCATTAAGAAGAACATTCCTAACATCAAAAGAATTTTTTTTTAAAGAAACAAAAAATACATGAATGGATGAATATTAAAAAAAAAATCTTTCCTGTCTGGTAAATTTTATTTGAGCAGCCTTCTGCATAGTAAGCCTTTCTAGTTTTTCATTGTCCGCTTATCCACAGATTTTTGGGAAAAACTCTGGTATGTTATTAGTAAGATTGTGTACATAAACAGAAATAATTCGAATAGATAAAAATAAAAACTTGAATAAACATTAAAATATGCAACTTTATTGTAAAGTATCTTTTGCAGTAAAGTAAATAAGTATTAGAATATTTGTTATTACAAATAATCCTTAAAAATAATAATTACCGTACTACTTTTATTGCAAAAAATGTAAGATTAATCTTTTAAAAACAGTAAAAATAGTGTTATTCAACTGTTTACATGGTTCGACCTGGCCGAGTGTTACTTTAGACTCGAAACCTTTTAGATACTACTGGGTGTCCCAAAAATGACTCATGGATTAAAATTTTTTTATTGAATTTTAAAATCAATCTGTCACCTTTGAAAATGGTGACAGATATTGACAAATATCTTGTAGGAGGGTTATGTATGATGTCAGGAGTTTTTTAACTACGATTCTTGATTTTAATTCGGTTTGCAAACAATCGATGGCGTTGAGAGCAATAGGTATTCAGTCCAGACCAGATTTTGCTATTTCAAGATTCATTCAATGCATTTTATTCTCCTTTTTTTCGCATGGAAGATGAGAAATACCGAAAATACGAACCTGGATTTAGTGGTTATTGCTTGCAGAGCTGTCTATCGCTGGGTCATCCCATGGTAACTTACGTTACATTTTCAACTATTTTGAGTAATTTTAGTAATATAACACACACATACACACACACACACACAAAAATTCAAAATGTAAATTTGACATGGTTTGCTAATTAAACTTATTCAAAGCCCAGTTTAGATAAAAATTGCCTAATTTTAATGTTATTTCTTAAATTTTGGTAGTTTTATTTACTATAGTAACTGTCATTACTGAGAAAGGAATGTAAGTTATCATATAAAGTATAATTTTCATTATTATTTTTTAGGTAATTTTCATCCAAATTGACCCTTAGATGGGTTTCATTGACAAATCATGGTAATTTTACGTTTGAATATTTTTTAGTGTTATATTACTAAAATTACTGCAGTAAATTGTTCTAAATGTAATATTACTATGAAATGACCCCGCTGTTATTTGTAACTAAAACTGAGGATCACAGTATAATAATTCCAGCAAGAATTTTTTTAATAACTGACCGTTTGCGAATTTTAAAATCTATCATTCATTTTTTGAACACCCGGTATCATACACATACCTGTCAGTTTATGTCGAGTCAGCTTGACTCGGTTAAAGTCGAAACATATGAAACAGCTAAATAAAAATATTTTTATTGTTTTTAAACTTTCGATGTTGTATCTTTTATCGATTAAAAGAAGTACCGGGTGATTATAATTAAAGTCCCGATTTTAAAAATCGATAATTTTAAAACTACTGGTCAGAATGACTTGATATTTTAGCAGAACAATCGTAAGGCAATGGAATTTTGTTTGGCGAAGGAAAAAATAGTTCCGAAATGTGCCGATAGATGGCGCTGTCCGGGTAATATCAGGAGGAAAGACCAAAAATGTATTTGTTAAACACAGAAATGTTGTTAGCCAAAAGAAAAAAATTAGAGTTCAGGGATTTACTAAAGATTTATTAGCGAAAAGACCAGAATACAGCGACAACAGCGATTATGACAAAAAAAAAAAAAAAAAAAAAAAAAAAAGAGCTTTATTGAATCAACACCTTGCTGATGACTAAAGCATAAGTTGTTCGATATGCCCTCCGCCTTGTTCCGCTACTAATTGGAAGCGCAAAACGGCATGCTCCACAACAGATCGGAGGGTATCTGTACTGATGCAATGGATGTGGTGTGTGATGCTTGCCTTCAAGTCGGCTAGATTCTGAATTCTCCCGCTGTAAACAACATTCTTCAGGTACCCCCAAAGCCAGAAATCACACGGGTTTAAGTTGGGGGAACGTGGCGGCCACGTTGTTGGAAAACGACGGCTTATGATCCTGTCATCTCCGAAATTAGCACTCACAAGGAAGGTCTCCATACGGGCATACTAAGAAAAATCTGAAAAAATTACAGAATGTTCTTCTCATATAGTTATATATGTTTATAAAAAAATTTCGGTGGAACCTCCTTATAACGTCCGTAAAAAAATAATAAAAATTTCGTTTATTTGGCGGTTTATCTCCGGTTGGCGAAAAAACGAAATTTTGAAAAATACGCTTTTACGCTTCGAATACTTTTTAAAGAAAAAACTTTCTATGTTCAATTTATTTAAATAAGTTTAGTTTAAGTAATTTTAGTTTTGCATTTTTGCTTTACTTTAAGTGTAATTTTGTCATATACGTTTATATGTACTTATAACAAAATGAAATTAATATATTTTATCATTTAAAACACAATTTAAATTCATTAAAATTGTTCCAAATTGAAAAATACACTGTTAAAATCTGCTGCATTTTGTTGCAACGCACTCCCTTGCTTGTATAGAAAACGGTTACTTGGCCGTGAAATGGAGCTTTCTCATTGGTTGAAATAGAGATATTATATACAAGCGGTGGAGTGCGTTGCAACAAAATGCAGCAGATTTTTAACAGTGTATGACACGGTCAATTCGCCGTGCTGTGGAGCATTCTCATTGGTCAGAAGAGAGATATTCTATAAAAGTAGTGGAGTGACGTTGCAGTAAATGCTGCAGATTTTTAACAGTGAAGTCAATTAAAATCAATTTTCAGATTCGTTAAAATCGTCTGCTTTTGGCGAGGAAATGCATTGCTTGCCAAATCCCGCGTCGCTTTCAGCTTTTCACGCCAATTATTCCAAACTATTTTATTTTTTCTACATATCTAATAATGTAATTCCGCCGCTAATTTTCACTGATTTTTTATTACCTACATGAGTAGTTTAATTCGTATTTTTTTCAAAAAATTCTGAGTATGCCCCCAATGGAGACCTTCCTTGTCAGTAGCTGCTTCGCAGGAGTAGCAATGTGCGGAGGAGCGCCATCTTGCATGAATATTGTGCGATCCACACACTGACGCTGCTGAAGTGCCGGAAGGACATGGTTACGCAAAAGTGTTTCATACCGCTTGCCAGTAACGGTGCAGGTAATGGGACCCGCAGGTCTGATCTCCTCGAAGAAAAACGGACCAACGATAAACGCTGCCGTTATTCCGCACCACACAGTAAGCTTTTCAGACTGAAGAGGTAATTGCTGTAGCTGGGACGGATTCTCGGTTGCTCATATTTTGCAATTTTGCGTATTTATAGAACCTTGCAAATGAAAGTGGGCTTCGTCAGACCACAGAATGCTCCATGGCCATCCGTTGTCCACTTCCATCCGGGCAAGAAAATGCAGTGCAAAAGATTGACGTGAGTAGTAGGAAAAGGACAGTACGGGCTCAGGAGGCGGCGGGACGGCGGGACCGTCCCGCCGCCGCAGCACGCAGCAACCGTCCCGCCGCCTCCACCGTCCCACCGCCACCCTCCTGCGCCCATCGTGCATTCCCCTCCACGAACGCCCCCTAGTGGAAAAAGGAACATTCTATTATAACAGAGAGGTGAACGACCTTCCCTATTCAAAAATATTATCAATCACATCTCAACTCGGAATCATACTATATGATGAAGATTAAATTTTTATTTCAATTTTGAACAACCGTAATTTTAATGAGTATTATTAATTAAACGAATCACTGAAAAATCTCAGTTTTTAACCATTTTATTTAGATTTCTTCAACTACAAGATGAGATTATCAATTTAACACAAGAAAGCTAAACGTATATTTGAATTTTGCTTGATAGACATCTTAATGAGTAGCATAAATTAAGTTAAAACAATAGAAAATATCAAGTTTTATAGAAAAAGACTGATTTCTTACGATTTTTATCAACTACATGATCAATGTATCGACTTAAAAGTTGAAAGTTAGCCATGCATCCTAGTTTTTCAACAGATATAACCTTAATGAGTACCGTTAATTAAATAAAAAACAATGGAAAATATCAAGTTTTATAGAAAAGACTGATTTCTTACTATTTTTATCAACTTAAGAGAGAAAACTTAAACGTACATTTCAGGTTTTCAGCAGCTATAACCTTAATGAACATTGTTAATTTAGCAAAAAACAATGGAAAATATAAATTTTTAATCGATTTCTTTATATATATATATATAGAATAGATACACACATATATATATATATATATTAATATAAAATCAGAATAAACATCTTAAAATAGAAATTCAAACATATATATATATATATATATATATATATATATATATATATATATATATATATATATATATATATATATATATATATATATGTATGTATATATTTAAGTTTTTGAACAGTTATTATCTTAAAGAATTTCAATAATTGAACAATTAACAAAGAAAATAATGATTTTTTAACGGAAAAAGACATAACTTTTTCTCTAAATGGAAATTTCATCGTAATTTATATATACCAACTAAGTAGAATTTTAATACATAAACCAATAATTTAAAGAAATACTCAACACACAAATGTGAACCTGCAGAGCCTTTCTTATTACCTCATATCTAAACTAAAACTTTTTTCTGCAACCCCTCCATGCATGCATTCCAGGTAGGGGAAATGACAAAGAATTTTGACGTTACAACTTACAAAGGTATACAACAAAATGTTTACGTTCAAGAAAAAGTATCACCTAGAGAGAAAAAAGAAGAGATTTAAGCTATTTATCCATTCTAGTTTTATAACAGTTACCACAACATCTCCAAATTAAAATTTGGAAGTCATAATGAGTGTAATTAATTAAGCAAAATAATAGAAATATTAGTTTTTCAGAAGGGGAAAGACGAATTTAAACAAATTTTATTAGTTTTACACTAGTTTAATAATAATTTTAAGAGGAAAAAGACGAATTTAAACTATTTTTTTTTAGTTTTACACTATTTTTTCTCATCTCCAACACGGATATATCAATTTTAACAGAAGAATTAAACGTATATTTTAGTTTTTAACAACAGAAAAGTAATAAGTATCATTAATTAAACAAAAATAAATATCGATTTTCAAGAAAAGACAATTTTTTACAAAAATTTTCAACTTTGAAATACATTTGATATATTATTAAAATATATTACCAAACTAACTATTTTTATAAGTTTGAATGTCTTTAAAAATCTCACAACAAATAGTATGTATTTTTTTTTTCTAGAAAACCGAAAAATTCACTTCTCGCTGCTTTAGATACTTGACATATTAAAACTACTTCGAGATATTCTACCCATATTATTAATCAAATCAAGACATGATTCATCTTACGCTTCAAAAATTTCTGAATTTTTACAATACTTACTTTCATTAAACTTTATTCTTGATCCTATATGTGTTAGCAGTACAGAATTTTAACATCTGTTTTTATCAATTTATCAGAAAATTATTGAAACACACAGCAATTTCCAAATATGAATATTATCTTTACAGTTTAATAACACAAAACATACACAAATACAAAGTTTAATTTTTACAAACATTTCATATTTCAAATCAAACTATTCGAAATTTTCACAACAGAAGAGCAAACATTAGACGAACTTTTTAACATTAATATTGCTTAGATCTTTTCATCATAACTTTTAACTATGGTAATTATCCATTTTTGGCTTCATTGTCGAAAAACTGTAACTGAAATTACATAAACTCAATGTAAAAGACCCTGTTCTCACACAAATTCTTGAAATTCAACAAAGAATTGACTATTAATGCAATACTTATCTACATCAATCTCGACTCTCGATAGTATATAGGAATTTTATCATTACACATTTACAACTCTTTTCAAACGTTTATCAGAAAATAAGTCAATCAAAGTCTAGTAGTTATCACACCTGTTCTTCAGAAATATTACTATCATATGAAACAGTAAAGAAAATTGATAGATATTTAACATTTAATAACCTGATACACGAAATTACTGTCGAATGAGAATACTAATAATCAATAAAATCAACTGTTGAACAAAAAATAGTACAAATTACCAAAAATTTAAATGTTTTTTCTACAAAACTTACAAAAAATTAACATACGAATGACATGTTAGAGAAATAACTAAAAAAAATAATGAATATATTTACAAATTTATTAAAATCACACATTTTTCTGGATTACAAACGACAGTTTCTTGAAAAATTAACACCTAATTTGTAAGATTTTAATCCTTGTATTACATACACTCAATAAATATTCAAAATTAAACAAAAAATAATTATTTTAGTCTCATCAATAAGCAGAAATTCTATATTAAAAGAATATTTTCATAGTAGTACTTATAAAAATGAGAGTTTACAAACTGATTTTCATAATTTTATCACATTCAAACTTAATTTTTATAGAAAACATTAAAGAAAATTAATAGTTATTTAACATTTAATTACCTCATACATGAAATTACTGTCAAATGAGAATACTAATAATCAATCAAATCAACTGTTGAATAAAAAAATAGTACAAATTACCAAAAATTCAAATGTTTTTTCTACAAAAGTTCTAAAAATTAACATATGAATGACGAGTTAGAGAAATAACTAAAAAAATTAATGAACATATTTACAAATTTATTAAAATCACACATTTTTCTGGATTACAAACGACAATTTCTTGAAAAAATTAACACCTAATTTGTAAGATTTTAATTCTTGTATTACATACACTCAATAAATATTCAAAATTAAACAAAAAAATAATTATTTTAGTCTCATCAATAAGCAGAAATTCTATATTAAAAGAATATTTTCATAGTAGTACCTATAAAAATGAGAGTTTACAAACTGATTTTCATAATTTTATCATATTCAAACTTCATAATTTATCATATTCAAACAATATACATTTATTTAATAAAAATAAATAAATAAGCGATTATTTATACATTAAACCTTTACTAAATATACATTTCTTTCATTATACAGATGTTTCAACAAGACGAACCAAAACAGCAGCAAACTTCAGAAATTAATGATCTGAATGATTCATCCCTAGCACATGTTGCGTTATCGAATAATATATATGTGAGTACTTATATGAGAAATACTAGAATTGGTATATGAAACGTAATAAGAGTAAATATAATGATTTGTCTTACTGCCTACACTTTAACAAGTGCCTTTTTACCTATATTGTTGAAGAGAACCTTAATTGTTTCCATTTATTTGTATTACAGATGTGCTCTATTTGCTACAAACACTTCTTAAGTAAATGGAATTTAACAGAACATACAAAAATCCATACAGGTGAAAAACCTTACACTTGGGGAGATTACCAAATGCTGTTTCCAAGAAGACGTGAATCAAAAATGCGCACATCATCATATAAAGCATCGTCAGTTGACTATGTAAACTTAGTGAAGATATTCACAAATTAGTCAGACTTTTGAAGAATATAGACATAAAGGAAGATATTTAGACTCCATCCCTGTGGTAAGTGTTATGAAAATAGATCCATCATATTTTCATAACACTTACCATAATATCTCAAACTTAAAATTTGGAAGACATACACACTGCTGAAAAGTAATTTTGTTACCCGTGATTCTTCTAACCAGCATGAATGTATAGATATTATTTTGCAATGTATTTTTTAAATGCTCACATTAAATATTCTTTTATATGCATACACCGTTGTGTTTATTTTTCTAAAACCTATTACATTAATGAAATACATAACAGTTTTAGTGAAACAACACTCTCACAACTTAAAAAATGCATAAGAACATACAAAAATAAGCAGGTGTATGAAAAAAAAAGCAAGTTTACAAAATAATTTCACTGTTTTCTAGAAATATTTACAAAAAATACTTACAATATAAAAATTGCAAAAGTAAAAAGAAAAAAAAACACAAATGTAAAACAAAAAAATCACAAAGTAAAAAACTCACAACAAAGTTTTTGAAAAAAAAATTTAGAACAAAAATTTTTTTTACAAAAACCAAAACTTCAAAAAATATTTTTACAAAAAATTTTTTTTTCAAAACCATTTTTTACAAAATTTTTTTTTCAAAATAAGTTTTTACAAAAGTAAAAAAAAAAAAAAAAAAAAAAAAAAATCACAACGTTAAAAAATGAAAAATTTTTGTTAAAAAAAGTGTAAAAAAAATTGCAAAAAAAGTTGCAAACATTTCAAAAAAAGTTATGAAAAAAGTATCAAAAATTTTGTTATTTTTAATAGCAAATACAATGGTTTCGCCATTGCATACTGTATTAAAAATAACAAAATTTTTTGATACTTTTTCATAACTTTTTTGAAATTTTTGCAATTTTTTTTACACTTTTTTAACAAAAATTTTTCATTTTTTAACGTTGTGATTTTTTTTTTACTTTTGTAAAAACGTATTTTGAAAAAAAAAAAAAAATTGTAAAAAATGTTTTTGAAAAAAAATTTTTTTTTGTAAAAATATTTTTTGAAGTTTTGGTTTTTGTAAAAAAATTTTTGTTCTAAATTTTTTTTTCAAAAATTTTGTTGTGAGTTTTTCATTTTGTGATTTTTTTGTTTTACATTTGTGTTTTTTTTCTTTTTACTTTTGCAATTTTTTATATTGTAAGTATTTTTTGTTAATATTTCTAGAAAACAGTGAAATTATTTTGTAAACTTGCATATTTTTTCATACATCTGCTTATTTTTTGTATGTTCTTATGCATTTTTTAAGTTGTGAGAGTGTTGTTTCACTTAAAATGTTATGTATTTCATTAATGTAATAAGTTTTAGAAAAATAAACACAACGGTATATGCATATAAAAGAATATTTAATGTGAGCATTTAAAGTATACATTGCAAAATAATATCTATACATTCATGCTGGTTAGAAGAATCACGGGTAACAAAATTACTTTTCAGCAGTGTGTATGTCTTCCAAATTTTAAGTTTGAGATATTGTGGTAAGTGTTATGAAAATATGATGGATAAATAGTCTAAATATCTTCCTTTATGTCTATATTCTTCAAAAGTCAGTATAAAAATCATCATCATAATAATAAAATCATCAGTAATTTGTGACTAATTTGTGAATATCTTCACTAAGTTTACATAGTCAACTGACGATGCTTTATATGATGATGTGCGCATTTTTGATTCACGTCTTCTTGGAAAAAGCATTTGGTAATCTTCCCAAGTGTAAGGTTTTTCACCTGTATGGATTTTTGTATGTTCTGTTAAATTCCATTTACTTAAGAAGTGTTTGTAGCAAATAGAGCACATCTGTAATAGAAATAAATGGAAACAATTAAGATTCTCTTCAACAATATAGGTAAAAAGGCACTTGTTAAAGTGTAGGCAGTAAGACAAATCATTTTATATTTACTCTTATTACGCTTCATATACCAATTCTAGTATTTCTCATATAAGTACTCACATATATATTATTAGATAACGCTACATGTGCTAGGGATGAATCATTCAGATCATTAATTTCTGAAGTTTGCTGCTGTTTTGGTTCGTCTTATTGAAACATCTGTATAATGAAAGAAATATATATTTAGTAAAGGTTTAATGTATAAATAATCGCTTATATATTTATTTTTATTAAATAAATGTATATTGCAATCAATTTCGTATACATTTAATATAAATTAAATTTTCTTCATTTATTCACATGATAGTAATTCCTCTGAGGGGTACATATCTGATAATTTTGAGAAAAGTGTGAAACACAAATCATTTTATGTGGTAAAATTCACATAGTTCGGTTTCGAAAATGTGTTGTTTGAAATATGGAATGTTAAAATTCAATGAAATGTTAAAATACTATGGAAGGGTTAACTAAAGATTAATTATGTACACTATGCATCATTAAAACTGTAAAGATAGTATTTGTATTTTAAGTACCTTGATGGACGATAAATCAGAAGTGTAAGATGAAACATATTATTTGATTAATACTATGGAAGGGCTAACTCAAGTTTAATCATGTATACTATGATTTATTAAAACTGTATAGGTAGTATTTATATTTTAAGCAGCTTGATGAACGATAATTCTGAAGTGCAAGAGGAAACATATAATTTGATTAATACTAGGAGTAGATTAGTTTTAATATATTAGATGATTACAGCAGTAATAAATTTCGTGTAGGAGCAATGTGTATAAGGTGAAAATCGAATAGAATCAATTGACTTCAACTCTATAATCGTTCCAAGTTAGTATTTATCTTACTTGTGTAATGCTGAAATATAAAAGGTAAAGAATCAAGTTTGATGTAAATAAATATTGTGCTATTGGGTTAAAAAACTAAAAAAGTATTGAATTTTACTGAATTAGAAAGTATAAAGTTTGACTAAATAATGTTTTATGTATGAAAATTAAGTTTGAATATGATAAAATTATGAAAATCAGTTTGTAAACTCTCATTTTTATAGGTACTACTATGAAAATATTCTTTTAATATAGAATTTCTGCTTATTGATGAGACTAAAATAATTATTTTTTTGTTTAATTTTGAATATTTATTGAGTGTATGTAATACAAGGATTAAAATCTTACAAATTAGGTGTTAATTTTTTCAAGAAACTGTCGTTTGTAATCCAGAAAAATGTGTGATTTTAATAAATTTGTAAATATGTTCATTAATTTTTTTAGTTATTTCGCTAACTTGTCATTCATATGTTAATTTTTATAACTTTTATAGAAAAAACATTTGAATTTTTGGTAATATGTACTATTTTTTTATTCAACAGTTGATTTGATTGATTATTAGTATTTTCATTTGACAGTAATTTCATGTATGAGGTTATTAAATATTAAATAACTATTAATTTTCTTTAATGTTTTCTGTAAAAATTAAGTTTGAATGTGATAAAATTATGAAAATCAGTTTGTAAACTCTCATTTTTATAAGTACTACTATGAAAATATTCTTTTAATATAGAATTTCTGCTTATTGATGAGACTAAAATAATTATTTTTTGTTTAATTTTGAATATTTATTGAGTGTATGTAATACAAGAATTAAAATCTTACAAATTAGGTGTTAATTTTTCAAGAAACTGTCGTTTGTAATCCAGAAAAATGTGTGATTTTAATAAATTTGTAAATATGTTCATTAATTTTTTTTAGTTATTTCTCTAACATGTCATTCGTATGTTAATTTTTTGTAAGTTTTGTAGAAAAAACATTTAAATTTTTTGGTAATTTGTACTATTTTTTGTTCAGCAGTTGATTTTATTGATTATTAGTATTCTCATTCGACAGTAATTTCGTGTATGAGGTTATAAATGTTAAATATCTATCAATTTTCTTTACTGTTTCATATGATAGTAATATTTCTGAAGAACAGGTGTGATAACTACTAGACTTTGATTGACTTATTTTCTGATAAACGTTTGAAAAGAGTTGTAAATGTGTGATTATAAAATACCTATATACTATCGAGAGTCGAGATTGATGTAGATAAGCATTGCATTAATAGTCAATTCTTTGTTGAATTTCAAGAATTTGTGTGAGAACAGGGTTTTTTACATTGAGTTTGTGTAATTTCAGTTACAGTTTTTCGACAATGAAGCCAAAAATGGATAATTACCATAGTTAAAAGTTATGATGAAAAGATCTAAGCAATATTAATGTTAAAAAGTTCGTCTAATGTTTGCTCTTCTGTTGTGAAAATTTCGAATAGTTTGATTTGAAATATGAAATGTTTGTAAAAATTAAACTTTGTATTTGTGTATGTTTTGTGTTATTAAACTGTAAAGATAATATTCATATTTGGAAATTGCTGTGTGTTTCAATAATTTTCTGATAAATTGATAAAAACAGATGTTAAAATTCTGTACTGCTAACACATATAGGATCAAGAATAAAGTTTAATGAAAGTAAGTATTGTAAAAATTCAGAAATTTTTGAAGCGTAAGATGAATCATGTCTTGATTTGATTAATAATATGGGTAGAATATCTCGAAGTACACTGTAAAAAAAAATCTGTAGAGATACAAAACTAGTTTTTGTATAACTACAGAAATCTGCATGCTTACTAAAATTTCATCTGTAAACATGGTATAATATTATCTCTCGCATAGTATGAATACCTGAAATATTCTAGTTTCACCTGTCAGCCAATCAGAAAGATTTTTATTGGTGACGTAATGCCTATTCACACAGCAACAGAAGCGTAAAAGGCATCCATGTTGAATCCAATGTTGATAAGGATTTCAAGTTAGGATGTAAGTAAATATTTCTTATTTATGAACTAATTTTGTTACATTTTTGTTTTACTTGATTCATAGTTATTAACGCTCATAGTTAGTAAGGGCTGTTTCAGTTTGATTTAAAATGTAACATGACTTAGCCAGGTATTGATGGCTAATTTTCTTATTTATAACCGATAGCTAAATATTTATCACTCCATCAAATGACTTTTCTTTACGTTGGTGTTTATCATATTTGTGCAGTTTCTCAAATGTCAGTTCTGAAGTTGTATTTTGAAATTCTTTTAAACTTCCAGCCTGCAGTATAGTTTCTGTCATATTTGTAACGAAATTACCATTATAATATATCAAGTCGTTTCGGAGAGTTTAACAATACTACTAAAAATACAAAACAATTGGAAATACAAATGTTAAAAACTCAAAATAGTATAGTGGCTTTGCTATAATGTTTAAGTTGAATGAAAAGCATTACACAATTACATTTTGGAAAACTTTATATTTTTTCTCAGTTAGCTATTGTATAAAATATAATAACTACTTAATTAATATAAGCTATTATACTACCTTTTCCTTTTCTAATTTTTTAATATGGAACGTAGGTGTATTGATGTTTAAAAGTAGGTGGGTGAAGAAAGAGTAGGGAGGAGTGGGACTGTGGGAGGAATGGGACAAAAGATTTCCTCTTTATTTCTCATTTTTACCATTTCATCCAATGGTACACAAGATGAAGTAATAGTAACCACATTTTCAGTTGAAAAATGTTCTGATCTGTGTAAGCTTGCAATTGTGTAAAGCAAAAAATTATTTCAGGAATCAAAAGTAAATTTGCATCATATACTTTTTATACTTTTTGCACATTAGTGACTCGTTTATACACAGCTGTAATACTTTTCCTCCACGCTAGACTATTTGTGCCTTATAGGTTTGTTTTATTACTGTCTCATATCTCCATGTCAGTGAAGAAGTATGGGAAATATTTAGAAACTTACCATTTCTTTAATTATAAAATACCTTTTTAATGTTATGTTTATATATTGTTCAGGGAGATTAAAAAGTGTTTAACCTTGCACTCTATAAATGAAATCTTAGTTTTTGTGTCAAACAAAGTTTATTTTCTTACTTTTGTAAAAAGTGTCCCACACCACTCCATTCTTCCCTATAGCTACCTACAGTTGGCAAAAAAAGTATTTGTACACTTCATTTTTTTTAATTATAATGAAATTAAACAAAAGATTTAAGCAAAAAATACTGTAATACATTAATTTAATGCATTATAATATTATAGAAGCAGAAACAAAATTAAACGAATCGATTTTTTACATTATAATAAACAAATATACAAAATTATAATGCAAAAAAAGTATTTGTACACTATCTTAATGTAATATAATTAAGGAAAATTTAGTAAAATGATACAAATTAATATTTTGTGCGAATTCATTTAGCGTTTATGACTACTTCTAGATGGTATGACATAGATTCCACCAACTTTTTTGTAGTGGTCTGGTTAATGTTATTCCATGACACAATAAGAGCTTGTTTAAAACTGTTTTTTACTAATACATATTTTTTTTCGGATTTTTGCATCCAATAGCATCTGCAAATTTTCTACTGGATTCAAGTCTAGAGATTTTAGAGGAATTACCAGTCGTCTTCGAGTATTGTCGTAAGCATGTGCTGGTGATCACAGCAGTATGCTTTGGTCATTATCCTGCAGAAAGTGAAAAGCTTCCTCTATGCATAATTTCTTGGCACAGTTTAATAAATTATGGCGCGACACATCACTGTATGTTAAACCTGTCCTTCCATTGTCAAAAAATTTTAAATGTCCTGCTCCATTAGAAGCTATACACCCCCAAAACTATAATATTCCCCCCAACATGCTTGATAGTTTGAGGTATACGTTTTGGATCTAGAACAGTTTTATTTTTACGCCAATTTTTTCGAATGCTTGATGGTAAGAAAATTCCGAATTTTTCCTCATCAGAAAAAATTACTGTTTTCCAAAAATCCAATGATTTACTTCTGTATGCGAAAGCGAATACTATGCGTTTTCGCCTATTTGTTTCGTTGATGAATGGATTTTCCCTTGAGGTTCTTCCTTTTAAATCTGCATTGAGAAGAATATTTTTTATTGTTTGAGGTATTACTCTGATGCGAGAAGATGTCGCAAGGTCTCCAGCAAATTTTTGAACCGAACGCACAGGAATTTTTAAAGCTTTTTTAACAACACTCTCTTTTTCCCTCATTGTTAGTTTGCTAAGAAGTCCTGGTTTTCATTGAATTTCGATTCTTTTAATTTATTCATAGTTTCTCACTATACATCCAATAGTTGTAAATGGTAATTTAATAGCTTTTACAAATTCTTGTTGCGTATTTAAATTTTTATTATGCTCAATCATAGGATTTCATATATCTAGAGGTGCCTCTCTAGTATTAAGTTCTATATTCAATTACTTCAAGAGCAAATTAAATTAAATGTCAGACAAATATAATATGAACTTAAAAATTATTAACAGCTTCTGTAAAAGTAGTCCTTTGAACCATAAACACTATAAAACACAGTACATATCAGGATGGAGAAATGTACAAATACTTTTTTTGCAAGAAATTGTTAAACTTTTCCCATTAGAAAATTATTTTACATCTTTATCGAAATTTTCTGTTGTGTAATTTAAAACGCACGGTAAACAGACTGTATTAAAACTATTTTTGACAAAATATCTGTTTTTATTTAGTAAAAAATAAAAAATTTTAGAGTGTACAAATACTTTTTTTGCCAACTGTACATTTAATAACCAATATTCTTGTTTCATAAAACGCTTTTGTTTTGAATCTTAATCCTTAACTCCTGTTAAATTCCACCGACCACTGCAATATTCAGTTTTCACAGTATTTGTCAGGTATCCTTTATACAACCCAAAAATCTATTTTTCTTGTTTCCAAGTAAATATGATTTTTTAGTAACGTTAAAATAAAATGCATACAAAAATGCCCATTAAAAGAGAAATTATGTCTAATAAACTTTAAGCTTTTCATACATGATCAATGGGTGATTTAATATTTTAACACGAAGTAACTTGCAAAAACAATTACTTTATCAGTTAGAAGACTTCAACTTTTAGAGCATATAGAGTAGGTAGGGGGCAAAAGATATGCTCTTCCATAAATTTTTATTTTTAATGAACACATTGGTCTAAACTTATGTAACGAATGATTAAAATATTATATTAAAACCTTAGGCATGGGTCACGATCAAACAATATGTAGCCAAATTGTAATTTTTATAAAGTATTGTTTTGAATATCTTTGCCCCATCGGTAGGGTAAAAGTACGCAGTATTGAGGCAAAGTGCGCTGTGCGTATTTCTCTCGAGAGCCCATTTCTCCTGAAACGAATGTGTTATGTAAAAGCATTAATAAAGTTCACTAGTATTTTTATAGTCACACTGAAAATTATAAATTAAACCTAAAAAAATAGCAGTTTTGGAGATGATAAATGGCAGTTAACCTCTAACTACTCAGACAAAAATTGTTCAAAAAATAATATGATCGGTACTCGAGACCGCTTGATCGTAAAATGAAGAAAAGTATTGATTGACTCATAAAATTATATTTATGCACTAAACTTTATGTAAAAACCTATTATAATAAACTCTTTCATTTAGACGTCTCTAACAATCCTACTAAGATACCAAACGAATCAAAATTAAACTATAACGAGAGTAGTTTAACTGGAAATTACAAGCTAAATTGTGAAAATTAAATATAGAAGCTATCTGTGAGACCGTTAACAGGAGTTAAGGGTCAAGACTTAACACAAAAATATATCATGAAACAAGAATATTGGTTTTTAAAAGTTGATAAGTAGATACTTAGGTTTTATATTAAAACATAGAAAAAGGGGAAAAAGTTAACTAGCTTATTTTGGTTAAATAGCTATAATATTTTATACAAAAACAACAATGAAAATAGTATAAAGCTTTCAACTACGTAATTGTAGAAAGCTTTGAAACTTGTGTGCATTTTTGAACTACGACAAATGCATACATTTACCCCATTTTGTAGTATTTTGCTTAACCGGCTACCTTTAGTCTTAAACAAATGCGATCAAGGTAATCTACACAATATATAGAAGCTAAGAGCTGCATTTTTTGGATTTGTGAAAATTCAAGATATTATCGGCTAACGAATAAAGTGAAATTTTAAAAATACTAGATCAAAATTCAAAAATTTAAACTTGTCTCATTTTCTTGGCATGAAGTGCTACTTTTTTGACAAGGTTTTAATACACAACTACTACACATGTAATCAAACTCCTACGTGGCGGTCATGATTGTACAAACATTGTTTCATGTTAAATCAGCCAGTGCGAGAGGGGGGCGGGTGGAACGGTACAGGTCAGTTCGACGCCAACGTTTCGACGCCAACTGTTCGACGCCAACGTTTCGACGCGTGGTCAGTTCGACGCCGTACTTTTCGACGCCGGGGCAGTTCGACGCCATATATTTTTTATGAAACTTAGGAACTTCCGATTTTATTTACGTTTGCACAGCTTATTTAGACTTTCTAACAGCATATATATATATATATATATATATATATATATATATATATATATATATATTTTTTTTTTTTTTTTTTTTTTTTTTTTTTTTACTTTTCTGTGTTAAAAAAAGAAAAGAAAAAATGTTTACAATGTAAAATATCTTTATTTTTATGTTCTTACTAAAAAACACCCATTCTTATTTAAATTAATTGCTAATGAGCTATTTTCTTCAAAACTTTTAAATTCCTTTACAATGTATTTTATTCTATTTTTTGCTATAGGAATATAATTCACAAATATCCACATTTTAAAAGTACTAATTAAATGAAACTCTTTAATAAAGACCTGTTTTGTAATTTTTAATCCTTGAATAGTTGTGTAAATTTTAAAGACTAAAACGCAGTAAAACTGTTAACGTTATTTGTTCAGAATTTGGAAATACCTTTAGTGTAAGTAAAGCAGCTTCCATAACGTATTAACTAGAATTCACATGCAATTCCTTTGTCCTCACCTTGACAAAGGGATAGGGAGCGTCCATAAAGGGGACAATGAGGGCGCACGTAAATGTACAAAGGAACCGTGACATTCCCACTCAGGGGGGAAGAAATGTTGCACAGAAAAGCTAACACCGCTTCCCCTAGAAACCCTTGCCGATATAAGAAGAAACGGGTTGAAACTTCGCATTGACGCCTGTGACTAGCTTATCCTTATCTATTCTTCTTTCTTTGAAACATATTACAGGCTTGTAAATAACTCTAACTCTTTTTTGACAAGTGCAACCCCCCCCCCTCCTCCAGTTGGGGGTTATGAAATCGCCTCAGATTTGTCGTTAAGTATTGCCGATTGTCAACGCATGCGCATTTCTTATCTTCTCTAAAGCGCCCGTAATCTATTTGGAAGCCTGTCGATATTTTTAAATTCAATGTTAGCACTTTCAACCGTAGAAATGTCTGAAAGCCGAAAATATATGACTAAGAGAGGTAAAGAAAAGTATGAGCACGATGGATATTTATATTGTTTCGATAAATATATAGAAAATGGAGCAAAAAAATCGTGGCGTTGTGAAGTTGAATTTTCCAAAAACAATAAATGTAAAGGAAGAATTTACACTGATGCAGTTACGAGTGAATTTTTAAAACTTGTTCGCAATCATGCTCATGAAGGAAATGCAGCACGTGTTGAAGTTGTCCGCACTTTAACATCAATAAAGCGAAGGGCAGGTGAAACACAAGAAACTCCCGCAGTAATTCGCATTGAAGAAACGCAAGAGCTGTCTGTTGGAGCATTAGGACAGTTTCCAAGCAGAGAAGCTGTAAGATTAGTTATTAAAAGACGTAGAAAAGACATAAATGCACTCCCGTCGCAACCAATTGACAGAGCTTCCATTGAATTGCCAGAAAATTATAAATATTACGGAGAAAATAAGGAAAATTTTGTTATCGCCGATTCGGGAGTGGGGGATAAAGACCGAATTTTAATTTTCGGAAAAGCCAGTGTCAGCGATTGGATTCACCTCGTAACAAAAATTTACGTTGATGGAACTTTTAGTCTAGCACCACATCATTTTTACCAGGTTTTTGTTATTATGGCCGAACGTGGAGGTTTTGTATTGCCAATCATTTATGCCCTCTTACCCGACAAGGCGGAAGAAACATATACACGAATGCTTGAAATGATTCAAGACAGTTGGCCATTTTTTAAGGCGAAAAAAATTTCTTTAGATTTTGAAATTGCCTTAATTAACACTTTTTCAAGCAAGTTTCCAGACGCCGAAATTCAAGGGTGCTTGTTCCACCTTGTGAAAAATATGAAGCGCAAATTAGCAGAATTCAATTTAATGCAACGATATAATACCGATGCTGATTTTGCTCTCTATGCACGTATGATTCCTGCGTTAAGTTTTGTGCCTATCGAAGAACTTGAAAATGCTTTAGAAGTTTTGAGTGAGAATTTACCTAATCAGTTAACCCCAATTTTAGATTACTTTGAAGATTATTATGTTGGAAGGATTCAGAGAAATAATCGTCGCCGTCGTCCTATTTTTAAACCAGAAATGTGGTCATGTTATGCTAGAACCTTAAATAACGAAGGACGCACCAATAATTTCGCGGAAGCAGCACACAGACGTTTACAGTCCGAATTTGGTGTTTCACACCCCACATTATGGAAATTCATAGATGGTCTCAGACGTGTTCAAAAAACAATTGACCAATGTTATGAGCAATTTGTACGTGGAGATGAACCGCCGCACAAGCGGAATAAGTATCTGCGAGCTGATATGAGAATTAAAGTAATAGTTGAAGATTTTGAAAATCGAGAAATAATGGAATACCTGAAAGGTGTGGCGCATAATTTTGCAATGGATTAGTATAATAACAGTTTTGTGATGTAATCTTATTTATGTGCAATCTTGTTACTCTGTAATTAAATTTGTCTGCAATATAACTTTTTTGTAACCATATGTTTATTTACCATTTCTGTATTTTGCCTTTTTGATGCTGTTTTGTGAAATAAATAAATAAAAAAAAACAACCTCCCTCATGTCCCAGGGCCTTGACGTTGGCGAGGGGGCTTCTCACTAATCTGGGACAAAAAAAAAAAAATCTAGAACACTTTCACACATATATTTATTTCAAATATGCATGCAAACAATCGATAATTCAATAAATAAAAATCAGTCATATTGCTTATTTATTTGAATCACGCTTCATATACATAACAAAAATATATATATATTATATCAGGCATATTGCATATTTATTCTAAAAATAAATAAAAATACGGAAAAAAATATATGGCGTCGAACTGCCCCGGCGTCGAAAAGTACGGCGTCGAACTGACCACGCGTCGAAACGTTGGCGTCGAATCGTTGGCGTCGAACCGTCGGCGTCGAAACAACCTGCTTCGGGGTGGAATTAGGTGCTAAGGATGTGCTCCAGTGTATTTCTTCTATAATCTTCTGTAGGGGAGAGTGAGGAGGAATGGGATATTTTCATAAAATAAGAAAATCAACTTTGTTTGACACAAAAATTTAAATTTACAGAATGCAAAATAAAGCACTTTCTAATGTCCTTGAACTATATAGAAACATAATTTGCAGAAACTATTTTATAATAAAAGAAATTGTTAGTTTTAAAATGTGACCAATACATCCCCACTATTAGGGGAGGTATGGGGCACCCCTAAAACGAAGCCATAAGTCACAAATAGTCTAGTGTTAGGTAGATATACAAAATAACAAAGATTGGAGATTTTTAATAACAGTTTCACAACATCAAATCACAGTACTTTCATCAATAAAAGGAAAACTCATATTGTGATCAGAGGTCAAATAAAAATATACTAGTTCAATTCATTTACAACTTGACGAAAATCAGTATATTTATAATGTTATAATTAATATACTATCCACTAAAAATATTTGCATGTTAGTAATTTAGATTAATCTTATTAAAAAGAAGGAATTAGACATGTCTTATTCCTCCCTCTACTCTTTTTTATTTGCAACTTCCTGCGTAAACAAAAAAAGCTACTTTTTGGCATTGTTTAAATTATTCATAACATACAGTATAATGTTCCATAAATAAAGACATTATTACATCTACTCATAATCAAGTCATTAATAGGCGAAAATCTTAAAGTATATGAAGTAAATTTACATTTGATTCTTGAAATTCCTTTTCTTTATACGACTGCAAGCTTATGTTATCAGCACTTTTTCAACTGAAGATTGGCGTACCATTGCTTTATTTAGTGTGTGATTGATGAAGTATTTAGAATGATACATAAAGAGAAAAACTCACTGTCCAATTGTTCTCACTGCCCCACCCCTTCCCACTCTCCCCTTTAGAGATTGTTAAGTGTTGTGATGTGTTTTTTCATATTTTGCGAAAAAACTTTGTGTTTTCTTCGAAAAAGAAGCGTTTAGTGTTAAAGTTTTAAGTTTGTTAACCTAGGATTACACATGAAAAATTAAGTGCAAAACCTAAAGGAATATGACAATCGTAAATTCTATTGTGAGTTCCTGTAAATAAACAGTTACGTACACCCTTTTTAATAACAAACATATCATAATAAGCTTGGATAGCATAATCGGACTTTGTTCCGTGATTATTGTAACTATGAGGCTTGGCAAATATAACGTTATCATTTTAGGAAGAAAGGGTGAGGGGTCTGGCACACGATATCGTAAGATATCTCTCCGGGAAGGAGTGTGGTCTTTTTGATGTAAATATCACTTTTTCATCCAACAAAAATTTTCTCTTTTTATTTGTAACAATCTTTGTTTCAAAATAGCCCTTTTGAGTCTGTTATCTATAATTATGAAAATATAAAGTTATTATTAAAATCGCTAAATTATTATAAAATTATCTAATTTTGAAATGAAGAATACCTTCACGTTTGGCATCCATATTCTTCTGTCATATGTATACATATATAATCACTGTTCGAGAAATTATATGTGAAGAATATTTGTATTGAAGCTTTTGTTCACTAATAAATAATTGAAAGCGAAAAAATGTTTTCTTCTTACTTTGTAGATTAGAATTTCTATCCCCTTTCCCCATTTTCCGTGCAGGAAAAGTGCGACAAGAAAATATTACTGTTGAATGCTTTATGTAAAAAAAAAAACACTATTATAAAATACTTTCAAATGGTAACTGCTTCTTAAAAGTGTTTTTTGATAGAAAGTAATGTTCAATTACTTCTCTTCAGTTACATAAATAAATACGCTAAAAATAAGTGTAACCAGTTTTGTATGTCACTCCAAAAAAAGAAATAAATTCTAAAAGAAGAAAAAAATCCGCATTGATATCTTTATTATTATAAAGGTGGTGGTGCTGGAGTGGCGGGGGGGGGGGAGGGGTGGAGAGATAGCGTATGATATGGAAATTGGAGAGTCCAAAACTTCCAAAAAGCTGATAAAGCATAGGGGTTGTATATGCATAACCCCTATGTTCAAATATATTCTTATTTTATGTCAATTTGTGTTTTCATTTTCAATTTTTTTTTTATTTAGATCCGCCGAAAAATAATAATTGTTATGAGTGATGTATAGAAACATTAAGCAGTGAAA
Source organism: Maratus speculifer (assembly GCA_964019185.1). Lineage (NCBI taxonomy): Eukaryota > Metazoa > Arthropoda > Arachnida > Araneae > Salticidae > Maratus > Maratus speculifer. The sequence goes on from OZ025289.1 coordinate 216,906,162, forward strand.
TTTAGAAAACAATTTCTAGAAGAAACTGACAATCAAAATAATTAACTACTCACGAAATTCAACTGATCCCTGCAAATTTTAAAGAATAATGATCCTACTTCTTAGAAGATGTAAGTATGTTTGTTTTTCTATGACATGCATTTAAATTATCTTTCAAAATACTCTTTTAGCATATTAGCAACCAACTAATTCTCTTCTGTGTGATATATATATTAATGGATTATACTTAGACTATACTTTGTACTATTATTTTAAAGATAAATACCATACTGTATAAATTTAAATATGATTAATTATTTTATTTTGAGTATCAAATATTTTAATCCAATTACTTATAAGTGATTAAATGGTGTTTTCAATCAGATGATTTTTTTTTAAGTAATTGATTAAAATCATAATTTTTATAAATGTTAAAAATTAGATAAAGTATAAAAAATTAAAATGGACATAATTTCAAAAGTTTCTGTGGATATTTTGCTTTATGAATGAAAAATACAAAAAGTGCTATAAATAATTTCCCAGCTAAAACTTTCCTTAGACTTGTAAAATATTAAATAAAATAGTTTTGTTAAACGAAATAATTTATCTGGCATAAAATCATTTCAGTTAAAGCTGGTACTTAAATCTAACAAAATGTGCTGTATCGTAATTTATTTAACTAATAAATTCATTCATATTTTATATAAAATAAGCATAGCAAGTATATATTAAATTTATCGAAGTAAAAAAAAAAAGGTACGCCTTGGCAGAATGTTATTTTCTCAGCCTGCTTTTGCAATTGCAAATTTATAGCAAATTAGGACTAATGAAGATTAAACAAAGTGATAGCTGCTCAAAAACTTTATTAAAGAAATATATAAGAGAAAAAGAACTAATTGGTATAAAAATTATAATATCGAAAAGAACCTCTTCGGTTGCGATTGAATGAATTTTTTTATCAAAAAATATTTTGCGTACAAGTTTAAATTTAATCAATTAGCATCAATTTTTCTAAATACAAATGCAAAATGGTCTGAAAGATTTTTATTGTTATTTGTGATACTAGCTAATGAAATTTTATTTAAGTGCACTTTTTATTAATTCTGTAATTTACTTATTGGTCCCTCTAGGTCATATTGAAGCTTTGCAACAAACTGCTTCTTTTAAAATTGTCAAAATTTACTTTGATTAGAAAAAAATAGGGAAATACACCTTTTGTAGTAACCATGATCATTTAACAAGAAATTATTGCATAATGCATTATTTCTTAATCCGTGTGCCCAATACTTTATAAAAATATAGAACTTTATTCAGAAAAAACAGGATTTTGATAAATCATGTTGTATTTTTTGTAAATCATTAACATTAAAAGATAATGTTACCTTATTCATTATATTAAAATATTATGTACTTTTTTCTTATTTTATTAATGAAGAGATTGCAAATTGTTTTTCTCAAGAAACAATGTCTTTTGTTAAAAACTAGTGCCTTTTTAGGGGAATTAACAAATGGCTACTTTTTTTTTTTTTTTTTTTTTTTTTGTAGAATGAATACTAAATTACTATTTTAGCAAATAAAACATAAAAATAGGTATTGTTTTCTTAGATAATAAATTCATAATTAATTTTATAAATAGTTTTAACAATTTAACGATAAAGGCAGTGAATAATTTTAATGCATGTAAATATTAGCTGTATTTAATATGGTTTTACATAATTATTACAAAATATCTATATATATAACATTGTATACTACTAACTAATGTAAATGATAGCAGTTTTTATAATTATTGTAATCACTAAAAATTATAATGAAAGCTTTAAAACATGTTTTATGTTAGTAATTAGGGATTTAATAGTTTTGGAACCTAATTGTTTCTGTTTTTTACTTCTGGAGGGGGGAGGGGATCATAAAAATCAGATTTTTTTTAATGTAAAAAAAACATGATTCTTTAACCATATTTTTCACCAAGAGAAGGTGCAAGCTGAATTTTGTTTACACTATCTTAAAGTTTCGGGTTTTTTTTTTTTTCTGAGAAATTCATTTAAAATTTAAAAAAAAAACACTTCCGTGACATAAATATATTATTGAACTACAATGCGATTAGAAATTACTTCTAGCATTTGCTTTACAAAACATGCCTATAAGTATTATCTATTGAGTAAGAAGGTAGATTGTGTCCGAGTATTGTCTAATTATTTAGACATGTTGTCAAAAGACAATGACACTCAGAAATGTTGGGGAATTTTCTAATCCACAATTTCAATATCATGAATGCCTTCAGGACATTCTTTTTGTACCAGTTGAGCAGTTTTAATGCTATATATTTAGCATTCATGAAGCATATTTAATATTTCTTATGTGTTATTGTACCATGTACCGACAGTTTTTATACTTTTATTTAATAAATGACAAGCATGTCAAAATTTTTAAAATACGACTTTTTCGTTATCATATGGTTCCACAAATACATTTTGTATGAAATTAGGGGTGAATAATGACAGTAATTTACAATTTATTGATGTTATATCAGCAAATGAAAAAGTCTTGAATGAGAAAAAGTATATTTCTGCATGTCTCAAGTTGCATGAGCAAGTCTGTTGCTCAAGTGTCGGTCAACAGTTTGGATTTAAAAATTTATTTGCATGATTTTTCTCATTTTTAATAATTATTTTTGAAAAAATTATAATATATTAAAATGATAAAATTCTTTCTTTAATGTCTTTAAGATGTTTGCCTTCAAGTTTGACGGGTCCCATTGTTGACATTCAATTATTCAATACGAAGATGAATATTGACTTTTCTATAATAGTATATTTATTTAACTTTTTATGTTACATTCAATTTTCTTCTTTAGGTGCAGGAGGAAACAGAAATTAGAATTAAATATATTGTGAGCATTCTTGACAGTGAAAGTTTGGTTAAGTCAGATGAGGAACCAGAAGCACTACTCCCACATCCAATTGTGGGATACTCAACAATTATATGTACAGGAATCGAAAAATAAGAGAGCCAAGCTCTCATAGGAGAGTTAGATTTTTTGATGCTGCGTTTTGTTTATTTCGTATTACTTCGTATTTTATTTAATTCATGTGTTATTCAATATTCAACACTGAGTTTAAATTGCATGCTGTTTTTGCAGATAGTACTGACTAAATTCTTGCATGAGGAATTTCAATTACATAACTATACAAATTATGTAAGATTTGTAAAATGTGTCACATTTAAAAAATGTTTGCAAAAATGTTTTTGTTATTGTAATAAATGCATTAATTTGTTTTTTAGAAATAAAATTTATTCATATTTCAATGAATTTTGTCATTTAATGATATTACACTTATTAGTTGTACAAGTATGCATGAAGCATTTATAATAAACTGGCAGCTCATAATGCTTTCTAAAGAAATATAGCTTCCTTTTTGTTTCCATTTATTTTCTTCTTTCAGAAAGTCTCTTTAGACATCTCTATCATGAAATACTACTACGTACTTAAAAATGTGAAATCAGCTCACAATTATTGTTGATATGTCCAAGATGCATTTTTGAATACATTCATATCGTTCAATCGCAAGAAAAGTGACAAATCTCGTACAAATTCATTTTGAATATTATTCCACTAATAGTTGTGTTATATGTGCGACTTACTACACAAACATTTTCATACGTATAGATATGCAGAAAATTACTTTTTTACGCTATATGTCCATTTATGACAACATAGGCGAGGTGGTTTGTGTGGGGAGGTAAAACTGTTCAACCCTCCAAACCTCATTATACAACTTCATTTTTAAGTGTTTTATGCTTTTATGCAAGTTTACTTTCCTGCGAGCTGAGTTAAGTGCTATAATTTCATGTTACAAAAAAAGGGCAAATGTTCTTTTGCCTATGTGAAATTTATTTTCGTCTAGATGTGTCCTTTTCTTGCGATAGAGCGATATGTTAAGGTGTGTATGTCATCTACAGAGCTGCCAACTTCTACGCCTATTTAAATCGCATAAACATGATTGACACCACAAAAAAGTTTCAGTAAAATGTATGCCAAATATATTCAATGTTGTGCATTACATTTCATATTGTTCATTATTTACTAAAATTTCTGTTTCTGATATGTTTATTCGTCTTTAAACAGGCGTAGTAGTTGGCAGCCATGCATCTATGTTGTATATGTAACAATTTTAGTTAGAGATTCTACTTATAGATTCTACTTGGATTCTACTATTTCTCATTGAAGTAACCACAGTAGAATCATACTAAATTCCCACATCCATTTTTATGTATCTTTAAGCAAATTTAGAGTTTCGAAAGTGTGACCTATCAATAATTTAATTTTTCTTTTTAATATTTAAATTTGAAACATACCTCACACGAAGATAAAGTATTAAAAAATGTGTCGTGTACGTTAATGGAGTATAAGTCTAAAAAAGAGGCATATCAAAGGAAGAAGAATCCTATTGATCACTGATAACTGTATGGCGCATTCATAAGAAATAAGAATAAGAGGTAAAAAAAACATTTCCTTGAATGAGAAATTCAGGGAAAGAAGTGAATTTTTTTTCAGATGTCACAACTGTTTTTCTTACATAGAATCAGTTACAAGTGTTTCAAGTGCAGTGTTTCAAATATATAGAAGATATTTGTTAATGAAATTCTTATCAGTTGAGAATTTAAAGAAACTCCATAAAGAAAATGTCAAAAAAAGAAAAAAATTGCAAGACTACAGTACGTCTACTTCTAATTATAAACATATTTATAGAAAACGAACAGAAAGTATTTCTAATTATATACAGGTTTTCAAATCATGTATAGTATTATATGAGGCACAGTGCTTACTTATAAATACGGAATGTAGTACTTAAAGGTTGTAAATTTTATTTGCCTCAATTACATCGAAATTCTATTTAAATGTTAAACATATTTTATAAACTTACTAATGATACTTTATTTAAATTGTTTCTTTTGGACTTCTTTTTTTTAATTTAACTGAAAACTATTATACTTATCTGCTCATTCAGTTCCATTGCTATAATGTTCATTTTAAATCGAAATTATTTACCTATTTAAATACATAAAATGAAACTTTTGTCAGATGTCTCATGCATAACATACAAATATTCATGGAAACTGCTGTGGTATTACTAAAACACATGTCAGGCCATATTGCGTATTTTGCATCAAAATATTTTGATACATGACGAAAACACATCTCAAGATATTTTTAAAAAGTAAAAAAGCAACTTCATACTAAAAGAATACCGTAACAACAACTCTAATCAATATACCTTTTAGTTAAAAAATGGAATACAGCTATGAATAATTATTGAGCCACTGCAAAAATTTTATAGTTACATATAACTTTTGATAAGTATAAATAAAATGTTAGATAAAAAAAAAATAACAAATTACTGCATTAACTCTTGCACAGCTGCAAAGAATTTTTTCTGCGTAAGTACAAATTCTGCTTTAAATACACTACCGAAAAGTCAGATTTGAATACTAAGAATTTTTCTGACGATACCTTAATAAAGTTAACAGAAATATTTTGCTAAAGTACATAAAAAATTTTGGGTGCAATACTAAAAAAAATTGCTGTAAATATACTGTAAAATCTGTCACAAATTTGCAAAACAATTCTTAGTAAATACACTAAAAAAATTTTTGTAAGTTTTCAAAAAAATATTAGAAAATTTGCAAAATATTGTTTAGTAAACGCACTAAATAATAATTAGTACGTTTACTAAATATACGTAGTGAATTTACGAAAAATTCTTTAATAAATTCCCTAAACAATAGCTAGTTACTTTATTAAACATTATTTAGTAAATTTACCAAAACTAATTTGAGAAATATCCTAAAAAATCGTTCATAAATTTACTAAACAACATTTAGTAAATGTACAAAAAATTCTTTGGTAAACTTTCTAAATGATCGTTAGTAAGTTTACTAAATAATATTTAGTAAATTTTCAGAAGACTCTTTAGGAAACGCCCTAAAAAATCATTAGTATGTTTACTAAACAATATTTAGTAACGCTTACTAAAGCAACTTTTGTATTCTTACATGATTTTTTTTTTGTTGCGGTTACATAAAAAGTTCTAGGCATCCCAGTTTCCTAGAAAATTTTTAGTAACCTTACAGATTTTTTTTTACAGTGTAGTTTTAATATGTCAAGTATCTAAAGCAGCGAGAAGTGAATTTTTCGGTTTTCTAGAAAAAAAAAAAAATACATACCATTTGTTGTGAGATTTTTAAAGACAATCAAACTTATAAAAATTGTTAGTTTGGTAATATATTTTAATAATATATGTAAACAAATGTATTTCAAAGTTGAAAATTTTTGTAAAAAATTGTCTTTTCTTGAAAATCGATATTTATTTTTGTTTAATTAATGAAACTTATTACTTTTCTGTTGTTAAAAACTAAAATATACGTTTAATTCTTCTGTTAAAATTGATATATCCGTGTTGGAGATGAGAAAAAATAGTGTAAAATTAAAAAAAAAAAAAAAGTTTAAATTCGTCTTTTTTCTCTTAAAATTATTATTAAACTAGTGTAAAACTAATAAAATTTGTTTAAATTCGTCTTTCCCCCTCTGAAAAACTAATATTTCTATTATTTTGCTTAATTAATTACACTCATTATGACTTCCAAATTTTAATTTGGAGATGTTGTAGTAACTGTTATAAAACTAGAATGGATAAATAGCTTAAATCTCTTCTTTTTTTCTCTCTAGGTGATATTTTTTCTTGAACGTAAACATTTTGTTGTATACCTTTGTAAGTTGTGACGTCAAAATTCTTTGTCACGTTCCCCTACCTGGAATGCATGCATGGAGGGGTTGCAGAAAAAAAGTTTTAGTTTAGATGTAACGTAATAAGAAATGCTCTGCAGGTTCACATTTGTGTGTTGAGTATTTCTTTAAATTATTCGTTTATGTATTAAAATTCTACTTAGTTGGTATATATAAAGTACGATGAAATTTCCATTTAGAGAAAAAGTTAAGTCTTTTTCCGTTAAAAAATCATTATTTTCTTTGTTATTTGTTCAATTATTGAAATTCTTTAAGATAATGACTGTTCAAAAACTTAAAAAAAAAAAAAAAAAAAAAAAATGTTTAAATTTCCATTTTAAGATGTTTATTCTGATTTTTTATTAATATATATATATATATAAAGAAATCGATTAAAAATTTATATTTTCCATTGTTTTTTGCTTAATTAACAATGTTCATTAGGGTTATAGCTGCTGAAAAACTGAAATGTACGTTTAAGTTTTCTCTCTTAAGTTGATAAAAATAGTAAGAAATCAGTCTTTTCTATAAAACTTGATATTTTCCATTGTTTTTTATTTAATTAACGGTACTCATTAAGGTTATAGCTGTTGAAAAACTAGGATGTATGTTTAACTTTTAAGTTTTAAGTCGATACATTGATCTTGTAGTTTATAAAAATCGTAAGAAATCAGTCTTTTTCTATAAAACTTGATATTTTCTATTGTTTTTTACTTAATTAATGATTCTCATTAAGGTTATAGATGTTGAAAAACTGAAATGTACATTTAAGTTTTCTCTCTTAAGTTGATAAAAATCGTAAGAAATCAGTCTTTTTCTATAAAACTTGATATTTTCCATTGTTTTTTACTTAATTAACGATACTCATTAAGGTTATATCTGTTGAAAAACTAGGATGCATGGCTAACTTTCAACTTTTAAGTCGATACATTGATCATGTAGTTGATAAAAATCGTAAGAAATCAGTCTTTTTCTATAAAACTTGATATTTTCTATTGTTTTAACTTAATGCTACTCATTAAGATGTCTATCAAGCAAAATTCAAATATACGTTTAGCTTTCTTGTGTTAAATTGATAATCTCATCTTGTAGTTGAAGAAATCTAAATAAAATGGTTAAAAACTGAGATTTTTCAGTGATTCGTTTAATTAATAATACTCATTAAAATTACGGTTGTTCAAAATTGAAATATAAATTTAATCTTCATCATATAGTATGATTCCGAGTTGAGATGTGATTGTTAATATTTTTGAATAGGGAAGGTCGTTCACCTTTCTGTTATAATAGAATGTTCCTTTTTTCCACTAGGCGGCGTTCGTGGAGGGGGGTGCACAATGGGCGCAGGAGGGTGGCGGTGGGACGGTGGAGGCAACGGTCCCGCCGTCCCGCCGCCTCCTGAGCCCGTACTGTCTTTTTCCTACTACTGACATGCTTCCAGGTCAGCAGGTAGCAACTCCTGCACATGAGTTATCTTATACGGATAACAGCTCAAGATCTTCCGTAGGATTTTAAGCGCCGTGCTGTTCGGCATATCCAGCATTCGGCCAATTCTTCGTGCACTGCTGATTCCAACATCACTGTTAGTCTGTTCTTGTAATGCTGTAGCCACATCTTCCACTGCCGCAGCCGAAACTGGTTTCCTTCCTCTACCCCGTTTAACGACAAATGAACCGGTCTCTTCGAATTTAGCAATCATTTTTCGAAGACCTTTTGTGGTTATTGGACCCAATTTAATGGATTTTAATGTCCGAAACTTTCTAATAGCTGTAAGTGCACAGTCACCGTTCTTATAAAAAAGCTTCAAGAGCAGAGCGCGATCCTTCATTGTCAGAGTCATGATGAAGCATTTAGGCAAAGAGCTGGTGCTCTGCATTTTTATGGCAACTAAGTCTCATGTGCGCATGTCACGTATTAGTAATTTGCATATATCTAGACAACGTGAACACTGAAAGCGCCATCTATCGGCACATTTTGGAACTATTTTTTCCTTCACCAAACAAAATCCCATTGCCTTACGATTGTTCTGCTAAAATATCAAGTCATTCTGACCAGTAGTTTTAAAATTATCGATTTTTAAAATCGGGACTTTAATTATAATCACCCGGTATATTATTACGATGTGTTACATGCGGTAGAGCGCCGATTATCGGAACTCTGATTAACCGAACTTCCAATTATCTGAACTGCCTATTTTTCTCAAAAAAAAAAAAAAAAAAAAAAAAAAAAAAAAAAAAACCGAACGAATTTCCAATTATCCGAACAACCTAGATTTTTCAAAAAACTTTTTAAACCGAACTTCCTATTATCCAAACAAGCTGTTTCTCTCATTTTTCCCCTCTCCCCCCTTCAGATTTAGCATGCGAAATCGAATCCTTGATTAGTGTGTCGTTTGGAGATTTAACGACAAAAAAGAAATCGAAGAAAATGAAAAACGAACACTCTGAAAATGACCCAGGTCAATCACATGACGAAGCTTTTGAATGTTTGAAAACAAATATGAAATGCCTGGAACGACATAAGAACGTTGATCTTATTTAACCAACGTATGTAAGAATAATTCGTGGTATGGCAGCATTGAAAAAAGAGGTCTTTTTTGAAGCAAGCAACAATGGAAATCTTTTTTGCTTAAATCATAATCTCTAATGTTCAAAAGATGATTAAAAAAATGATAAAAAGTTAAAAAAAAAATACAAAATAATAACAATAATAATAATAATAATAATAATAATAATAAATAAATAAATAAATGAAAATAAAAAACAAGTTTTAAACAGTCCTAAGCTTGGATAAATTAAGGAAGTTTAGCGTCAGAAGCATCCCTTAAATTGTTTGTCCGTTTATCCGAACTAGGGTCGGTTCTAACTGGTTCGGATAATCGTCGCTCTACTGTATTTATAATAGTTACCGTTTATCGGAATCATGGACATCACCGTCTTTTTTAACAATTTACATTCTTAAAAAAAAAAAAAAAAAAAAAAAAAAAATTACGTATACATAATTTTGGTTGTAATCAGTTCCATATCGTTTCAAGTGCTTAGCTTAATAACTTATCAGGTCTATCTCAATAGCCTATCTTGATTATCTTGAGCAAGTGTCGTCAATAAGTACCATTTTATTTCTGAAGAATGCCAAACTTACACGTTAACTAATTTGTTTAAATATTTAAATTAGTCATAAAAACTCACAGTCAAACGAATGCTAAACATTTAAAAACATGCTGACAATATTTGTCGAAAGATCCTCCATGTTCTTTGATGCATATATCGAGATGGCTTCAATAATTTTTAAGGCAATCCCTGCTCAACCAGCATAGCTGAAAAACATTTCACTGATTCATAACGCATAAGAAATTGCTTAAGAACGTGTATTTTCTATCGCCCCGGAATTGCTGTTATTCAGGGTCAGGGATGTAATGGAGGGTATACGGGAGTATACGCCGTATACTTTCTGGATTTCTTTAACCCCTTTGTGACGGGAGCCTTTTACGAAATTTTTAATGTTTTGTCACCGGTTTTTAAAAACAGAAATGTGTGCTTTATTGAATCGAGAAAATGCTCCGATTAAATAAGGCACATTTTACAGTAAATTTTTACTGGTGGGGATAAAGAAGAATTCATGTATGCGTTCGCTCGTCCTCAAGGGGTTAAGGAACACCGTATACCCTCTGTTTCTCAAAAAGCTATAATATATACACTCTAGGTGTACCCTTATCTTGAGGGTGTACCACTGCTTAGAGCGTATGCCCTCTGTTTTTTTTACGACTGTACCTCTGCTGTTATTTATTTCTTTTCGCCGCGTGTTTTCATTTAAAAAAAAAAAAAAAAAATCGTTCTAGTTTATTTTATTAGATTATCTTTTCTAATGCGGCTATCGAAAGTGTGTCGGCACTTTCCATTTTCCTATAAAATGAAGCGAAAATTGGAAAAATAATCTATCTATGTGTAATCAAATTATGTCTAAAAAAACATTAATATAGATATATGTAAAATAATTTTATATATATGCGGTCTAATTTAAATAATAAGGTCTAATTAAACCGCAGTCAACATGTAAAGGGTTTTTTTAATTAAATTATTTATTATTATTATTATTTTCCGAACACGAGTGTCTTTGTTCTCTTGCACTTGTCGCACATCCCTAAGGACGGTTCTGAATAAATTCCACGAATTACGCGTTTTCTTTAATTTTATTATTAAAATTCGTACTATATATTATATTCTTTGTGGACTATTTCCTCATTAAATTAAGACAATGTGAATTAAGTATTATTTCTTAAATCAAAGTAACGTGACGTCTGTTAACTATTATAAATTTTTAAAAACATTTTTAAATGGCTTGTTCTTGAGCAGATATAATGTGCTTCGTATCTTTTGATGTGATATCATACATAAAACTTTTTGTCAACTCAGCTGGAGAAGTGCTGACATCAATAGAGTTCAGACGAATTTTTGCAGCGATGGATCCCGTTGTACGCAATAATGGTTTCAGCTGCTTTTGTTTTATCAGGTTGCTTTCGACATTATTACCTATGCAAAGAATACGACTGAAAAGAACTAATTTAACGTTCACAATAAAAGTTGCGTCCAGGGTGAACAAAAAGAGTGTTTGCAGGCCCCTGTAGGGACTCGAATGTGGATCTTTAAGAATAATATAAGCAAATGCATTTATTAAATAATTACTTTATTTTAAAATAATGCATACATTTTTAAGAAAAAGTTAAGTACTATTAAATGAATAAAATATGAAAATAAATCATCCTCGATCAAAATTTCTGTTGACATGCACCTCATTTTAATTGCCTCAAGACCCAATCGATTAGAATAAAATCTAATTATTAATACTACCAGGTGTCTTAAAATGGACTACTAGTTTTAAAATTCAATAACTTGCTAACAATGACAGCTGTTAAAGAAATTCTTGCACGAGTGTAGTATATGGTGTCAATAATTTTTTCCTGTGATTCTCTGTTTTAATTTCTAATGTAAGTGACAGATGGCGTTGTAAGCAGTAGGTGCTCAATCAAGGTAAAAAACGAATTATTTCAGCAATGACGCAAATAAAGAAGGTCAAACGTACGTAATAGAGTAGATCTCATTCGCTTTTATAATCTTGTTTTTGTGACACAATTCTGAACTTAGTCGGTATAATTTTGGGAATCATTTGCCTAGGATTCGTATTCAAAAATTACATTATACAGATTAAATTCAGGGTCGTGATCCTAAGAACAACGACGAAAGTATCGAAGAATTGCGATCTCCTCCATACGATTGACTTTAATTTAAAACTTTAAATTTTTTCTCGGAAACATAATATTTGTAAACACAAATACAGTAGATAGAAAAAAAAATATTAATATGATCCTGATAAAATTAATTCTTACAGCATATGAAATTGAAAACTCATCAAAAGCGGCCAGACAAAATTGTTAAACTGGATTTATTTAATCTTGATTTAAATTTTGGTGGTGAAATTAGTATTTAACTTCGAACTGTGCTTGAAGGCCGAACCGGTACGATTTTTTTAATATAAATTAATATACGAAATAAGTATGAAAAAAAAACCGAAAGTGAAATTTTTAAAGAGAATCTCTAAATGTTTTTGATGGTTTAGATCAGCCAAATTCAAACTCTTTCTCGCGGGACGCAAACAGAAGATTCTGACTTTAGGAGGCCGCAACATATTTATATAAAAAAAATAATAATAATGAAATAACATAAGTAACAATGCAATATAAGAAAGTTAATATTACGACGCAGGTAGAACATTTGTCGCGGAATAAATATCATCAAAAAATTTAACACCACTCATTCCAAATAATAAACTTTGCTGATTTAAATTGGTTACGTAAATTTTTTTCGTCGCCATTTTTTTTCAACAGTAAAAATTCAGCCCTAAAAAGTAGTATTACCTATATAATAAATATGGAACATATAAAAAAAACAATGCTGCATTTCCAAGGATATATTCCCTAATAAATCCATAATTTGCTCAATGAAAAAAAATTAACTGTAGAAATATATAGTGTAGATGTTTTATTATGGTTGAAGATTAAGAAATGTGTACATCGCTATAGGATCAGTGTTGGGTATGAACGCGCTCACTGAACGAAAACTCACGAGTTTCGCTCACTATTTGTGAACTTTGAACTGAACTTCGCTCATTATTTTATAAACTAGTTTGAACTGAACGGAAACTCAAAAAATAGACGAGTTTGAACGAAATTTACGTTCAAATTTACGTTCAATTTTTTCATAATTTATTTAAAATTTTTCCAGACCTTAGTACATTTTTTCCCTCTTTCAAATGCCATTACAGGCCTACACGAGCCTCAGGACGGGTTAAGTCTGGATATCACTTCTCTGGGTAGTATCCTAGTCTTACTTCTTCTGTAGACTCGGGTCGCGCCGAACCGGACCTGGGCTGTATACAATTTCGCCGAAAATAGATATATACAGCAAACTCTCTGTACAAGGTTGACTGTGTAAGGCGGAAATATGTATAAATCGGAAAGATTTTAAAGAAATCGGAAAGATTTTAAAAGAAAGCATAAACATCGCAGCCTACGGCACTTCTGCGTAAATGGAGATTATAAACAGACTAAGGTAAGTTTTTTTGGCCAGAACTAGGAGTCCAGAATTCCGTAAGGGTAAATATCAATGTCCTGTAGAAATGTACTCGCGGTCGGGCCGGGCTTGGTGCGAAATTTCACCTTTTTTTTCGGGCCGGGCCAAGCTGGGGCCTTGTTTTTAGCTATTATATCGGGCCGGGTCGGGCTTTGTTTTTAGCTATTATATCGGGCCGGGTCGGGCCTTGTTTTTAGCTATTATATCGGGCCGGGTCGAGCCTTGATTTTAGCTATTATATCGGGCTGGGTCGGGCCGCTAAATTTTCTCTACGAGCCGAGCTGGGCTCGGGCCGAAATTTTTATTTTAATATCGGGCCGGACTTTTTTTTCTATGGATCGGGCCTGGAAATTTCCGTCCGTGCATACTTCTATCTTACATATCGAATAATCAAATGATTAGTTCACAAAATTTTGTAAATTTAGACAATAATATTCAAATGTAAAAAAGTGAACTTTTTAGTGAACTTCGTTAACTTTTACAAATGAGTTTGATTTGAACGAGTTCGTTTGAAAATTTTTGAATTTGAAGGTGAACTTAAATCACTTTTCAGAAATTGAACGTGAGTTTGAATTAGTTCGTTTATTTTGTGAACGTGCCCAGCACTGTATAGGATAAATAGGACTATGCATGCAAAACAATCTTTAGACTAAGGAAACTGATTTTTATCACAAATTTCAAGTTAAAAACTGCCCTGTTATATGTATAATTATATTTCCATGAAAATATATAAAAAGACGCTGAAAATCACAAATTCTTTTTCATATGCATTTCAGTTATTTGTATAAATATAGATTAATGATTATATGCCTCAGGCCGCATATAAAACGTCACGGAGCATATGCGGCCCGCGGGTTGAGTATTGCTGGTTTAGATTGAAATCAACTCAAAATTTAATAACTAAAATTGCATATTTATGGAACAAAATTGGTAAATTATTATCGTTTTCGTCGTGTGGACATTTGTGGTACGTATCAAATATTGCACAATTTTTCATTAAAATTGTGAAAATTCAAAAAACATTGCACCAAAATAATTTATTTAACGAATAAAAATCTTATTTTATGTACTAATTTATTTGAATCAGTATAAGTTTCATGCTCATTTTTTGCTTTATTTAACAAATGGCTATCAAACGAAATAGAATACATTAATGGTTATAGCATTGACGTCGTTAGAACTCAAACGAATTTTTGTTGCAATGGATCATATTACACAATAGTGTTTTCAGCTGCATTTGTTTAATCATATCGCTTTCGAAATGATACGTATATAAGGAATATTGTAGAAAAGACATATTTTAGTGTTTACAGTGAAAGTTGCATACGAATAAAAGTTTAAATATTACATGAAGCATTGCAGTTGCTACTTTTCAGTCTAAATTTACTTGAGGGAAATGACCCTTTGAACTTTCTTCTTGTGAAAAATTCTTTCGTATGTTTCACATGCTATGGTAATTATAAATATCCCCTTTTCTATGAAAAGTATGAAATACCAATTTCGGCGAAGAAGCAACAACCTTTCTCTTTTTCCATAGAAATTAAAGTCATAGGCTACGGATACAGTATTTATTAAAATGAATTAAACTTTGGTAGTATTTTCACCGAATACAAATTTTTATAATAGAAAATGTTTCTTATAAATTAAAACAAATTGACATTTATTCTACGAACTTACCAGAATTGCAACGGTTTACTCACAAATCGAACCAAAAAGAAAAAACTGAAAACAAAATAAACAGGCAATACAACAAAGAGAATATAAAGTATCGTAGAAGTTTAAAGTTCAAATTTCTAAAAAAAAAATTCATATGTTTGAGATACCAAAAGGTGTGAAAAATGAAGCTAACAATATGAGGGGCTGTATTCATATATTCAATGATTAGTGACCATATAGCACACGCAATACTGCACATACTACTGTATTTGGATACAACCCCTCATCTTTTAGCTTCCTTTTGAAAGCAACGGATTTTGACATTATTCTATCGACGACAATTTTCAGAATTTTCAAACTGTATTTTTGAAAGACTTTCACAAAAATTGATCTGTACATTTAGGCAACACATTATGTGCATTATATTTTGATTGTATTCATACATGCGCAGTGAAAGATTATATAGTAAACTTGCTCATTTTTCATAGAATTTTTATTATTTTTTAATTCTAATTAAAGGATATTATGTACAATGTTGTTTTTCATATTTTCTGAAAATAAATTTTTTTTTATATTAAGAACTCTGCAAATTATAAACAAAAAACTTGGCTAAAATCAAAATTTGGGCCTGCTTTTATGGAAACCTTAATTTTGTGTGTTTTTTATTATTTAAATTTATACCAAAAAACTAAACAACACTAATCTATATCGGTTACTAACTGAATCTGAAGTTTTAGAAAATTTTATACATTAGTTCTTGAGATAGAACTGTTAGGTTAATCAGAAATAATGCGCCATAGCAGCGCCACCTGTTGGGCAATTTGCAGCAAAACGTAATGCATAAACGTAAATAAGCAGAATGTTATTTCTAGCACTAACTAAATATAAAGTTTTATGAAAATCCATGCACTAGTTCTTAAGGTCTGGATAATGTGGAAATTGTGAATAATGCAGCATAATGCGGCACCTGTTGAGCAATATTTATCAAAAACTAATCACATCTGGTTTATATTAATGTCTAACATAATCTAAAGTTTATGAAATTCCATGCATTCCCTAATAGCATGCATGGTCACAGTGACGTCACTCTGAGTCACTTTGGTCACATCACATCTGTGACCAAAATGCCACCACTCAGTGACGTCACATTGTGACTGAGATGTGACTTTCTTAAAAATCTTTAGAAATTTATAAATATCCTTCAAAACATGTTATTTACTTTAAAAAACATGTTTCTGCCAATTTAAATATCATCGCTTTTGTCACAGTTTCGTCACAATGTTAATGTCAAATTACTCACAAATGACACATTTTTCACAAATTTGTCACATTGTGACCACTTTGTGAAACGTCACAAAAGAGCCCACATTTATACAAACATCCATGTCAATGATTTTTATGAAGCACACTACTTTACTATAAATTATACATGAAAAGCATATGTTGAATAATTCATTGTTTTGGTAGAATTGGTCAGGTATGGTTATTTTTAATAATTAGAAAGATAGTTGCAAAAAGTTTAAGCTTTAAAAAATTGACTATATATAATTTAGAGATCATAAATATTGAGTAGGAAATAAAATTTAAATGCATGCATTTGTTTTATTTATTTATATTTATTTGATTTTTTTAAAACATTTTCAGTAAATATAGATATATTATAAGGAAAATATGATACATAAATGTCTAGATTTAAGATTTTGTAATTTTAATAATATATTCTGACTGATTAGATCTTGCCTTTGCGACAAGTAACTGTTGTTACTTTGCGATATTTCTGTTTATCATTTTTATTCTGCTCTGTTGTTACTTCTGTGATAAGAAAATGTTGTTACTTATTTTATTTTTTAAATTTGTGTTGAATACTCTTGTGCATTTATTTTGTTTTTAAACATTTTTTGTAAATATAGAGCTATGGCTTTGTAACAACATCTTCAATAGTTTTACTTTGTGGTCTTGAATAGGTGATGATATCATGAACTAGTCGAATGAGGCAATCCCAAATTTTTCTTCTATTTCATATATGTCAATACATCTAAAAAAATAAAGCATAGCAGTGTCATAGCAGGCTTAGCATTGTGTTTTCCTGCACCGAGTTTTCCATGTTTTCATACTTTTGATTGTAGGACAAACACAATGCTAAGCCTACAAGTCAACCACTAGTGGTATTCATTTTTGGCTAATGCACCACTTCATTTCCGGCATACATGGATCATTAATTCCCCTATTACTACTCTTCTATAAAATAAAGGGTTTTTCTTGGACTCGATAACATAGGGTTTTGTGCTGTCGGCTCTTCGACTATAAACTCTGTCACCAGAAAGACTTGCACTATAAACGTTCCGAGATCGCCTCTAAATGACTGATTAATTGTGCAGACCATTAGGAGACAAATTCCAATATGTTATCTATCGGAGTGACAGATATTCAGCCTTTAAAGATTTTTAGTGATAAAAACTTCAAAGTTTCTGTTTCATAACGCGAGAGCTTTTTTTTTTTAACTTTAACCCTAGCAGTACAAGGCCAATATAAGTTCCTCGGAATTCTCATAAAGGCTACATTCAAAGGTTGAGATGAAACTTCAAGTGACAATCAAGTAGATTTTCTGCTTTAGAAAAAAAAAAAAAAAATCATCCAGAAAAGGGTTATTTCCAAATCGCACTCTAACATCAGAAAAAGTTTCTTAAAAGATACGTCTTTTACGTTCCGATGAGTCACCAAAATTTATTGGGATATAACTTAACCTTGAATTTTTAGTGGAATTTCCTCCTCAAGTGCCTCTTAAATCTTTGTAGAGCACTAATAATTTCTAAAAATTAGCCATAGTGACAGTTATCTGAAAGTGTGCCAAAGAATTTTTAGAATCTGAGTTCCTTTTTAAAGCACGTTTTTCATTCAATATGTTAAAAATTCCAAGGCAATAAATTGATAACAGTTTTTTTTTAAACTTTGGTTGCTTCTTTAAATTTAAATATGCGGCAGAATACATAGAAGTTAATTTTTATGCAACAATCATTAGTCCAATTTTCCATTCTTATTCCAAATTTCATTTAGAATGTTATGTACTCATAACTAATGTCGATTTTATCGAGAAATATAAATTTAATTCGATTTTAGAAAACAGCATTTCATTAGCTTAGTTGTGATAGACAAATTTATTAGGTTTGATATTTTGCCTCAAGTAACATAAGGAAATTCGTAAAGTCTTTGTCTAAGTAGAAAATACAGAATGAATAAAAACAAACAGTCAATGGATTTTTTAAAAAGGAGGGGGAACTGGGGCACATTGATACAGTTTTTTTCTAAGAATTTTTTTGGTGTCCAGAAAGTAGAAATTTCAAGTTATTTCTCCATGTGGTGTTAGCAAAACTTGTGTAGTGAGTTATAAAAATGTACAATTTTTTTTTAATATAATATTGTTCACGCAATTTAAAAAAAATATATAAAAAAGCCATTTGTATCAATGTACCCCATCCCCGGGGCAGATTGATACACCTCATGGGCACTTTGATACGTTTGGGAAAATGGAGACAAAATAACACCAATGCGTATTTTTCATAGAAAATTAGTTAGCAAACCATTATATATATGTTTATAGAAATTCAAATCACCCACAATTTATTTGTAAGTAATATTAAAGCAATCAAAATTAAATGAATAATGACTTGATGTTCTGGTTGTTCCTTGTCTGATTGTTGGCTGTGGTAACTTTGTCATATATGGCACTTCAACTCCTGCATTATCTTCTTCCTTAGGAAAGATGAAAAAATTACCAGGATTTCTGTTTATAAATCAGTTTATAAACAGAAAATAAAGTATAATTATATTAAAAATTCTGTTTATAATATAATTGTTCTTTGCTGTTCTGCAACTGGTTTCGCTTACTTAACATTTCTCATCTCAAAAATACTTTTTTCTCTGGAAAATCGATAAAAATTCGAGATTTGACGGCTGCTGTCTTTTGTTAATTCGACTGTCACTAGATGAAGGATAAATTTGTACGTCTTCTGTTTGGAAAAATACTATAAAATGTTCTAACATAAAAATTTAGAGCTATTTCGCTTCAATAAAAACTATAATTAGAAATTTTTGGCGAAAAATGATTGGATTAAGGAGTGTATGGTAAAAAAATAATAAAAGGTAAAGAAAAATGAAATAGAAAAGGATTTATGTTGTATCAACGTGCCCCGATATAGACTGTATCAATGTGCCCCATATAGCTATTTTGAATAAAATGAGTCTCAAATCCAACACTTCATAATTTACCTAACAATAAAGAATGAGGAACTGATAAAGAGTATCTTTACTTACCAGGGAGAGTAATCATTTCAGTTGAAAATGCTGGAACAGTTGTATAATACCATTTCAGTTGTACAACTCAAATTTACTTTTGACCTACAAAAACAATAAATCATCCGTCCCATTTCTACAAACTACTGAATAATTCCAAGACATTTTATATGTAGTTGTGTACCGTAAAATGGGGTGAATCGGAACACTTTTCAACTTTAACGTTAAAAAAAAGTGACAACTGATTTTTTTTATTTTTTTAGTTTTCTACTAGAAACTTCGGTCTTGTTTTGTTCTTTACTTTTTAAGCAAAAATGAAACATTTTTAGTGTTTATACATATATTATTTATTTTTTTAATGGTGTTCCGATTCACCCCGCAGATAGGGGTGAATCGGAACAAATGTGATAACCGTTATTTATTCCAATTCAAACTTTAGTAGAGTTAATAAAAGCAGGTAATAATGATAAGGGAGGAATAGAAATACGTAGTTACTGTGAAACCAAGCCTTTATTTTATATACAAGTAAAGATATGCCTTTTTAAAAAATAGAAAACAACTTTGAAAACAAGAAAAATTAAATTTATTTTAAGAAATTATATTCGAATTGCAGAAGTGGAATTTAATACAAAATCAGCCCTGTACTGTGTTATCCTTTACTAGTAGTCATTGGGTAAGTGAATCTATTGAGTAGCCCCAATCGCTGCATGTATTAATACGATCTACTAATAAGCCCTCATCCCCAGCCCTTATTGCTGTTTGCATCCCTTTCTTTTTTAGTTCGTTTTTCATTTTGAGATGTTTGTGTAACGTTGTGGATATCAAAGAATAATTCTGGGCAGTTTTTCTAACTAATTTGCAATTTTTAAATTCTTTTATTGTGTGTTCCATGTCTTTTGGATTAGGCGTTGGATTTTTTGTTTAACCAAGTAATTTCTTGGCACCTTTTAAACTCTTCAAGTAATTAGACAAACAAAATGTAGTTACAATACATATTTATACATATGTTTTCATATATTACATGAAACTATTACTGTATAGGAAAATAAATCATGAGAGAAAACGTGTTCCGATTCACCCCGTAAATCTTAAACCTCTGATGTTACAAGCTATTTTTAATTTTTTCATTATGTAGTTTAGAAATAAGTAGAATTTAATACAGCATATCGTTTACAGGTCTATCATTAATTAAAAATCCCCTCTCTTAGGTTCAGAATACAAAAAATACTATAGTTACATACAAAGTTTTGGAGACTTCGAAAAAATGATGTTTTTCAGGATCCTCTTGAGTTTTTTTTATATACCCCCGTAGTGGTGCCAACATGTCAAAACTGAATTTCCCAACTCTTAATGTTATTACCTTCTTATAAAAAAATTGGCAACTAAAAATATCGTCGCATATGTTTTTAATGAATTTATTTGTATGACCGGGAATTTCGTTCCTGTTCACCCCGCTGTTCCTATTCACCCCATTTTACGGTACACTAGCTTCACCTTATGGAGCTGTTGTGAAACTTCCTATAATGACCCTGTGAGCAGTAGAGGGGGGTGTATCAATATGCCGCAGTTCCCCCTATGTTTAATCAATTAATACTTTAATTTTAAATTATGATTATAGCTCCAAAAAACAATTAGAAATCCTGAGTGCATAATTAAAACAATGTTTGAAAATAAAAAAGTAAAATAATGGCCGAGAAACTCAATCGAATGTATCAAACTGACAAAATAGTGTAGATTTACAGATAATCTCGCTTTTACTTCTTTGTTTTCACACACACAAAAAAAATTAACAGTGTAAGCGATTAAAGGAAAGTGCTGTAAAGATAATTTTTACAATATAAGTTCAGTTCAACGTTATAACAACAGCAACAACAACAATAATATATAAAAAAAATGTAATTTAACAAATTACAACGACTATTTGGAAAATTATATTTTCAAAGACTAAAATTTTAGACATGTAAATAAATTCTATATTTAAAATAATAATATTATTAATAAACATCATTTTTATGATGATCAAAACGTAATTTACTTAATAACAGAGTCCTATGTTACGTACTCCATGGATTAAAAATTAATAATCACGTACCAATCATATACAAATTTAAAATGAAATTTTAGTTTTACAATTTTTAAACGTCTAGAAATCACACATTTTCAATTTTTACACCGCCGTACAGAGAAAAAAATATACTTTTAAATGCAATTCGTTTGAAATCTGTATCTCAATTTGTAGTTAAATTATTAATTTTTTTTGTCATCGTGGCAACAGAAGTATTTTATTTCTGGACATCAAATATGAACCAGTCAGAAAACGAATAACATAAAAAACAAAAGTATTCCATTTTTGGACATTGAACATGTACCAATTAAAAAACGAATAGAATAAAAAATAAGCTGCGGTATTCAACCTATAAAAAAATTCAGATATGCTTCAGATTTCCCAATTCTCTATCGAGGACAGTAACAATTTTCCAAACAGTTAATAATAATAATAAATAAATGGTAGAGACATTTTTGCATCCATGATAGCTCCTAAGCCCATTATTTAAAATAAGACGATGTATCGCATCATATTTCAATATTTAAAAATTTTCTGCTATAAGAAAAGGTATACAGAAAGCAAAAAGAAAGTTATGAAAAGGTAAATTATTTCATAACACATCTAGTAATTTGGCACGACATTACCAGTAACATTAAGCGAGAGCAATAAGCATTACAAAGTTGTGAGCACAGTGTATATAATATTCAAATTTTAGCAACAAAATAGATATCATTAGAAAGCATTTCATAAAAATATATTAGAAAAAAATTATAGAGTATTTTTAATAAAGGAGAAACGTTAATAGAATCATGTAATTTTCTTTTAAATAGTCAAACTTTAAAGAATTAAACAGGGTCACATTCAACTAGACATTATTAACAAATATTTATTAAAAATATCGTAGAAAGAATTATAGATTTTTTTAATAAATGCGAAACGTTTATTCAGAATGTTGTAATTATCTTTTAGTTTATCATAGTTTAAAGGATCAAACATGTTCATATTCAGGTTTTGTCTTACTAGTAAGGAAATATACGTTATTAAAAAGTATTTAATAAAATTATTAGAAAGAATTATAGACTTTTTTTATATATAAATGAGAAATGTTTATTCAGAGTGTTGCAGTTTTGTTTTAATTTACCATGTTTAGAGGTTCAAACAGGGTTATATTCAGCTTTTCTTTCATTGTAGCGTTTTTATCAAAACTGAAATTATGTCTAATTTAGGATAATTACCATGTATGAAATACAAAACAGTTCCTGGGCTTTTTCGGCATATGCATGTTGGAGAAGAAGTTTTTCTATTTTATTTAAAAATGAAGGAAAACTTCCGTCTCCAATAAGGAAAAAGCTAAGACTGATTTTTTGCAAATGAAATTCGGATCAAGTTTTTATGGAATTGCATTTGTATCTCAGCATTTAATGCATATAGCTGATCTTATTGCCAATCTTTTGAAAACCACCAGACACATAATTTCTTAATTTTAGGAATTACCACCAATGATAGGAAAAATATCCGAATTATTTTGTGCAACCGTGTATATGAGCTGTAGATGCATGTTACAACATAGTATGCTAAAATTTAGATCAATTTGGAAACATAACACATTTCTAAATTTATCTTCAGCAGTTTCCGTCAATAAATGGAAACGTGTTCGAGATTTTTTGTGCTTCCCTGTATATTATCGATAGAATTTGTACGAACCAAATAATAGGCAAAAAACTAATTTAAATTAAATAACGCGTATCATAACTTAAAACCCAATTCCAGCAAGTACTGTGAATAGACAGTATTACAATCGAATTCTTTTGTATGTTCTATCAACGAAGATTCACGATCGAACCATAAACGAACGAAAAGCACATTCTGTAATAAGCCTCTTGTAGTGAATCTCAGAGATATATATCAATTTCCATGTATTTGAAGTAGTGTACCATCATTAAAATACACCACAAAATATTTTCCCCTATAGATCACAATGCAATGGAATTCTTTTAAGTGTATTTATAAACAAACTATAATAAACTTTATTTTCCATACCAAACGTGCTATAAAAAATCTCATTAACACATATAAATTGCATGGCGATCCGATTATATTTACGCGAGTTTGGCAAGCCGCACACTGAGGCGACTCATGCAACATGCTACTGGACTCGGAGAAAAACTGGTTTGAAAAGCTTTGCTTTTTTTATGTTTCGACCTGTTTTTTCTCCTAATTAGTAGTTTATGTTGCTTCTATCTCCTCAATGTAAAGCTTGCCAGATCAAAAGGTAAATGATAGACAAACAAACTTAATTTATAAACACTTTTCAGCAATCTTGAAAAACATTAAAAATGGAGTGCAAAAATATTACGCGCATTTTTAATTACTTCTTTTATCTATAACGGCAAATAGATTGATAAGCTTACTTCAAAGAGTAAAAAATCATCAGTGTCTAGATCATATTTTATTTTCATTGTTAATTATGCGATGAAACATATACGATGACAATATAGATAAATCTAGAAGAATATTTGCCGATCGTGAAACTTCCTGCATTCTGCGAAGTCTTTAACTGCGTGATAACAGCTATCATTCTCCTTGACAAATATTAACAGACTTCCGGTATGTCTATTTCAGTCAGATTTTTTTTTCTATTTCAAAGACACTTGCTATATCTGTCAGAACAGATTTAATAGAGTTCTAGAACGTTCATCTCATTTTAAATCATCGTTTAATCCCAGAACGCAAATCTTCTTTCTTTTTCCTCTTAGCCTTCTGCCTGCCTTTTTGAATGTGATAGGTGTTTTAATTAACGATTTTATATAGTCATAAAAAACTTTTAGCGTTAAATATTTCATGTGATACCTTGCTGCAGTTTCACAGTTCTTTAGCATATTTTGATAAGGATATATTTATGGACGGACCATTAAATCAATTGCTTTTTCAACTACCATCTAATCTAATATTATCATGTAACCACTATAATCTAATGTTATCGAAATCTGTTACGCTTACTAAAATTTATATGCACACTGACATTTCTAATTTTTTTCTTTTTTTGTACAATTTACAAATTTGTAAGCAACGCTATAGAAATTTGTAACTTTACAAAAGAATCTAATAAAAATTATGATAATCTTACTAAAATTGTATCTGTAATCCTAGTTGCCTTTGCGCAAAAAATCCTACTTTCCTAAAAAAAATTTTAGTAACCATAAAATTTTTTGATTCGCAGTGCATGCCTGTATTTATTACATGAATTTTTGTTGTTGCTATTTCATAAAAAGCTCTTTAAATAACATTTTCCAAGAAAAATTTTAGTAACTTTCCAATTTTTTTCTTAGAGTGTAGAGAATATTTGTCGAGTGGTAGCTAACCGAAAAATGTATTACAATTATGTATAATTTTATAATTAAATTTAAAAAATGTAAAATGCTTTATTGCCATCGGAAAAATGTCCTTTTTACATAATTTTGAGTTAAAAATCAATTGCAAAATTCTATCTTTGCAAATTAGATTGAGTTAAACAAAAATGTGTTTTTACTGTCCTTTACTCAACCTGGATTGTCAGTACTGATTAGCAGCACCTCTTTTAGATATATACATACCTTTAAAGCACTTAAAAAAACTTATTTAACACATGTGTTTTCAATTAAAACAGGGGATAAAACTATAAATTAAATTTTACTGGAATTTTGATGAATTTTTAAAATTTAGGTAATATTAAGTGAAATTTTAGCAAAGAATTGCGTTTATGCCAAACCTTTTATAGTTTTTATATGCCATATATTTTATAGTGAAATATTCAATAATTTTAATATTTAAATTCCAAAACTCTTCTATGAACAGTTTTTTTCGATATTTGTCCTCCAACTGCATGTTTTATTTGCGAAAGGGGGTAATTAGCAGTTGAAGCCAAATTTCTGATACAGCTATATTCGCGCAAACTAAGTCATTCGCAGCCTTCCCTGAACGAAATTTTCGTTTGAATTTATTACCACGAGCCAAAATTTGATGAATACCTCGTTTTGATCTTTTTAATGTACTTGCAATTTCAGAAACAGACTTAGATTTTGCTCTCATACTCCGTATTTTTATCACCTCCTCCTCTAAAAATTCTTTCGACCGAGACATTTTGTACTAACTCGTAAACAGCAACTAACAGCTTCTTATACACCCAGAAATTGTTTGCGTGCGCAACCGCTTACGTCAGATTGTAAAATTTGCATAAAAACGATTTTGTGCTTAAACTTTTTACACGGTTATTTTTGTTCTATTCTTAAACTCCATGGTTTGAAATAAAATTTAAAAGTTAATTTCAATGAATATGGCGTTAATATATATTATTAACATATGCAAAACAAATATTGAAATAAAGTTAATATTTAAAGTTTTATTTCAAAATTGCTGTTGTGCTTAAACTTTTGACACACACTGTATCTTAAAAAACTTTTTAAGAAATGGAATTTCTTGTTAACGTACACAATGAAAAACACATTTTTTTGAGAAAACGTAAATTTTAATTTTAATACAGCACAAAAACTTATGCATAAAAGTTTATATTTTGGACCATGACTTTGCTTCTAATTATCGCTGAACCAAAAATAAGGCATTTTTGGAATCCTAAATGTTTGAACCTTTATTTATGATAATAAAAACAAAAACAAGTTTTTCACAAAAATTGCGATTTGAGAGCATTACACATATCTTAAAAATTTTCTACCTTAAATTCTATACCTTAAAAATGTCTATAATACTTTTAATCACTAAACGAATCAAACAATTCACAAGATAAAAGAGGCGATGTATTTCTAACACACTTTTATTTAATTTCATTTCGTTTTTGTATGCTAAAGGTATGCTCGGGATAGGGGACCTCCATAGGCTAACGAGAAAGACAGGCTATCGCGGTCTATTCCACATATCATTTTTTACAGACCGCTGGAGTCACGTTATGCTCGAATACACCAATGCGAGTACACGAATACACTACTGCATTCGAGCAGTCTGTAAAAAAAGATATCTGGGATGCACCGCGGTAGCCGGTCTTTTTCGTTAGTCTCCTGGGCTTCCGTGGTTGAGTAGTTTAGGCACCACCAGGGCTATACTAAATACCGGGCTTGCTCATTCTTTATCATGACGTCACAAAAGGTGGCTGGCCGCTATCGGTGATTGGTACAAAAAAGACAGTCCATCGTTTTGTACCAATCGCTGTATGTAGTTGACAACGACCAGCCACCTTTTGTGACGTCATGATAAGGAATGAGCGAGCCCGGTATCTAGTGTTGCCTTGGCACCACGCCACTAATCGCTTGCGATCGCAAAAGGCTGTGAGTTTGATTCCCGCTAGTTCCGTTGCACACACTCCTTGTGTGGAGCTCCCGGCTGTTATTTCTCTCGCGTTGTAAAATTTTCTACTGCCATCTTGCCCCTATATAGACGATGACTTATAAGCAGGCTTCCATGTCAAGCATATAAGTCAGATGTATGCGTTCAACAAAATAAATAACTAAGAAGGAATTTCGCGATTGATTTTTCCTTCATTTTTCTGATGCGTTAGAATTCTAGAAATTAGTTATGTTCAATTGTAATTCCTAATGACGTGCAGTCATTTTTATAAACTTTCAGAGCCTTACTATCACTTGATAGATTTATTTTAGTTACATTTTTACTATGTATTGAGAATGCAATTTAGAAATCCTAGATAGTTTAAATAATATTCAGACAAGACTTTTTGAAAATCTGTCACCACTCAATTGAACAATAAGCAGTTAATACAATAACCTAAAGCAGTGGCGTAGCTAAGGGGGGGCAAGGGGGGCGTCCGCCCCGGGCGCCGAGGCCTAGGGGCGCCAAATTGAGAGAAATTGTTATATATCTATATTGGGGTGGGGGCGCAAAATTTCTTGCTGGCCCCGGGCGCCAAAAAACATAGCTACGCCACTGACCTAAAGCATCATTTGCAGTAATATAAGTATGCTATTTTTCTTTCTTGTTACCGCATCTTAAAAAAAAAAAAAAAAAAGAAAAAAGAAAAATTGGTCAAAAATAGTATTATTTGCTATCAACCCATTAATTCTGAAATTTTATTATATTTTGGTTTTACAATAGAATTTTTATCTATAAAATACGACTTTCAAATTTGGCGTTTTTATATTTTTAAATACACTAATAAAAATGTGTTTATTTATATATACTATCCTACTTTTCCTCCTCCATCTTTCCAGATTTCTATATTAAAATCTGACTGTATATTTGCATTTCAAATCTACCACTCTGAAAATAGAATGAATTGTGTGCTGAAAAGAATGAAGTTAATTATTTGTAAGGTTTCGAAAATGTTATAATAACTCTCGAAATTTCAAAATTTACAGTGTAGTTTGACAGACTGATTTCTAACACTATTTCTGTCCAGCGACCTATTATATTAGTATATCACAACTATGAACATGATATGTGAATTAATTTCAGATTACATCGCATATTGAAAAAATATATGAGAATTATTCAACATGAATCTAAAAAGACAAAATAGAAACTATTCATAAACTGTTTTCGTTCCAGTTACACGGATGTTAGTTTATGCTACATTTTTCTAGAAAGACTGCCCTGATGTGTGCCCACGTGTTTATTGTTTACAGCACATGAGAAGCAACGTGTTTTGGACATTTTAAAAAAAATTGAACTTCGATCTTTAAAGTTGCAGTAGATTAGAATCGATTAAAAAAGAAAAGAAAAAAAAGGGAAAAGAAGAAGTTATTCTGCTGACTATAATTTTTTAAAAAAGATGTTGCTATCTAAAATTCTTAGAGGTAAAAAAATCTTTTTCTTAATACAGTAAAGCATCGTTTATACGACGATCACTTATACGACGTTTACATTTATACGACGTTTTAATGTGGTCCCAATTCGTTCCTATTCATTTCAATGTAAAAAATATATCTTTTATACGACGCCCAAAATCGGTTATACGTCGATTTTTCGATTTTGTATAGGTTTATTTTTGTTCATTTTTCTTGTGTATTTTAAGCACGAGTGGAAGTTTGCAGCTATGGATGACACCAAAGAGCGTGTTTAAATGCACTCCACATTATAAAAATGTGAGTTGCTGTTCGATTAGTCTGAAAAATCATCTTGCGTGAAACAGATTACACTGGGAGGGTCATTCTTTTTTTCGAGGATGGTCACCATTCCCGACCTGTTTTAAATTGCAAATAGACTATCCTTCTAACCAGTGGCGTAGCTATGTTTTTTGGCGCCCGGGGCCAGCAAGAAATTTTGCGCCCCCACCCCAATATAGATATATAACATTTTCTCTCAATTTGGCGCCCCTAGGCCTCGGCGCCCGGGGCGGACGCCCCCCTTGCCCCCCCTTAGATACGCCACTGCTTCTAACTGTTATCAGTATTAGCGACTTTTAGTTGGCTACGCGGGGTTTTTGTCTTTGACTTTAAATGGAAAGGAAATGATGTACTGTATATGAGGAACCTTTCGGTGAAACATAAACATAAGTGAAACATAAATAAAGGTACGCAAATTTAATTTGCTTACTAATTCCCCCCTTCTGTTTTTTTGTTTATTTTACAAATTTATGCAAATCAGCACGTTAAACATTAAAATTAAGCGAAAACAACATTAATTCTAGTTTTAAAAGTGAAAATCGATTATACGTCGTTATCGTTTATACGACGTTTTTCGGTAGTCCCTTCGGCGTCGTATAAACAATGCTCCACTGTAGTACCAAAACGAAAAAAATATATAGTTAAAAAATGCATATAAACACATTTTGTATTTTTTTCTTATTAATAATTTGACAAAAAAATAATAATTTAACAATTATTATTATGAAAATGTTCATTAAAATATTTTTAACATTTGTTATCTATTTCTTTAACATACATAAACCATCAAAAATTCTCAAGTGCTTTAGAAATATATAATTAACTAAGATTATTGGATCGGGAGCCGGCAGCATGGACAATCACCTCTTTGAGTTTATGGCTGAAATTCCAGAATTAGTTAAAACTTGATACGCATATTAAAACGCAATTGGTCTGGCAAGTCGTATATCTCAATGGCCACCTGAAAACTCGATTTTAGATGTTGTCTCATATGTTTACCATTGTGTTTTCTTTCGCCCACTCCTACTTGTTTTCATGTCTTTGAATGCAAGAACGAGTCAACCATTAAGATATGTTTTTCAGGTGTTTTTTGCCAATATACGACTTGCCAGACATATTTCGTTTTAATAGACGAATCGAGTTTAAACTCATTCCGAAATTTCAGTCGTGAATTCGATAAGGTGAATTTATGTGCTGCCGCCTCCCGGTCTACTCTGGGTGATTCCACACCAAATGAACAAATCGGCTGTGGCCGACACGTCATGGATTTTAATGAAAATCAGCCTATAAGCAGATCATGTTTGTAATACAACGTCTGAATTTAAAAAGCTATTAAAAGATTAAATAAAATAAACTAAGACAGACTTGAACACATTTGAAAAATTGAATTTACCTACAAAAAATTAAAATATTAAAAAGCATTTGAAAATACAAAATGTAAAAGTTTCGCGGAACTACTCGCAGGCAGGCCCCGATTAAGACTACTTGGGGCCCTGGGCAAAGATAAACTAGGGGGCCGTTTTCGAATCATTGCAACTTTATTCAAATAGAACTGATGGTGACTCATGTGTGTATGTGTAATGTATAACCAAATTTAAACACATTGGATATAAATAGAAGAAAATTCTTAGGTCCGTCAATTCTAAATTAAATACCTTAATTAAGAAAAATTCATTTTTTTCCTTTAATACAGAATAAAACTCTTTTATATAACTTTAGCAATTGGTGATATTACTTTAAGATGAATTTAATAACTTCAACATATAGAAGAGTTGGAATCGGAAAAAGAAAGTAAATATCTTATAATTTAGTGTGTGAATTCTGGGACCCCTTAAGGTCAGGGGCCTAAGGACAAAGTCCCGATTTGCCCATGCGGTAATAAGAGCCTGCTCGCAGGGCATCATCAGTACAAATATCTATTGCACAACAAACAGTGGACCAAATCAAGAACAGTTACAATTAGTTATTTTATTTTTAGAAATAGATAATATTCATTAGGGATACAACAAGTCTCATTCAGAGTCAGCGATCGCAAATATGTGATCCAATCTTCGAAGAGTAATCTACCCTGATAATTGTTACAACCCAATTTTAAAATACTGGCGTTTGCAAACTGCAGGATATTTTCGCTTGAAGACAATACTGGACAGTTTTAGGATTTAAATTACCACTTTTTTGAGCACTGGCATGTTCCTTCAAGCGAATTTCAAAAGCAAACATCATATACAGAATAAAATCATATACAGTGAGCAAAAAAAGTACTTGCACACCAGGTAAATTTGTTGTAGCATATGTATAGATAAATAAAAAGCAACTAAGAATTAAAAATACCAACACATTTATAAAGCAAATAAACATATTTAATATCAGACTTAATAATTATGTTTAAAATATGAAATCATAAAAAAGTAGCATTTGTACAGCCAAAAAAAATATTTGCACACTAGGCTATAAAAATAAAACTAGAGGAATTATTTATAAGTTAAAAACAGTGCTAATATTTGCATGCATGCCCTTTGCTTCAATTACAGCTTATAATCGTCTGGGCATTGATTCTATTAATTTGTGACACGTTTCACTGCTGATTTGTAGCCACTCTTCCTTAAGAGCTTGCTTAGGTTCTGATTTGTAGAAATTTTCTTTTTTCTTATTCTCACATCCAAAATATGCCACAAATTTTCAATCGGATTGAGGTCTGGTGATTGTGGTGGCTTTTTCAATTGATTTTTTACATTATAAAGCAACTATAACCTCGTAATATATGCAGTGTGTTTCGAATCGTTATCCTGTTGGAAATAATATGAATTAGGAATTCCTAATTTCAGAGCACTATTACAGTGCTCAGCAAAAGTTTAGACACTGGTGTTATTTAACCTTTAAATAAAAAATACGAACTCTTGAGTTTTACAAATGGCTATACTTATTTTTAAATATATTTTAAATATTTTAGCATAAAAAAATTGGTTATAATATAATATTTAATTTAACTTAAAAAAGTAAAATTTGCATATTGCAAAAGTTTAGACAATTTTTTGATTTTTTTGCCAATTGTTCATGGAAAAATGTAAGTTTCTAAGTTATGATGTCACATGTCTGAAGTATTTAAGTATTCCTCGATATAGCATTAGTTAGTGAAAACGCTGCGAACTAAAATTTTCCAGTTAGATGAAGTAATTGAAGTAGGAAAGCTGAAATGGAAAGGGAAAACTTGCAGAAATTTCATGACCATTGAATCGTCCAAAGTGGTCTGCCTATGATGTATAATCTAAGGCTGTTTCCTTCAAAACAAAACATAAATCTGGAAGACCTTGTGTGACCAGAAAATGAGATGACAAAATGATCCATAAACTGGCATTTTCATAAATGATGATTGCTAATCATATTTAAGTAAGTCAGGACTTTTGTGTCGATGGATATAACTCGTAGGCGAATCAAAGAAAGGGGTAAATTAATTTACATGAAAATAATAAAACAATAAGCTTTAAAATCTCGCTAAAATTTGGCGAGAATGCAATGAACTTGCAAACATACGTCATATGGACCCAAATGGTACGCTAAGAGGTTTTAGTAACGAAGAAAAGTGGAATTTGAATGGCCCAAAGGGGTGGGCATACTATTGGCACGACTTATGTAAAGAGCCCGGGACTTTCTTACGTCGACAACAAGGAGGTGACTTTTTAATGGTTTGGTTCTCACTTTGCTTTAATGCTCGAGTATCTCTGGAGTTATTCAATGGTTGCCAAGCAACACAAAACTACTGAAGATCAATTTTTAATCACATGGGGAACTTTTAGCTGGTTCAAAGTATGGATTTTAGCAAGATAATGCGTCTATTCATGTTGCATACAAAACAAGAATTTCATTTAACTCTGAAAATACTACTGATCTCAACCGGCCGGCGTGTAGCCCTGATCTGGACCCAATCGAAAACCTTTGTAACACCATATGTCGTAAGGATTATTCAAATTTTTGCTATACTTTTCTACTAATGTGCTTGGAGCTGCTGTTAAACATGTTTGGTACAAAACCGACCCCCAAGTGACGCAGCATTTAGTTTCTTTGATGAAAAGTCACATTCTTGCACTAATTGCAGACAATGTGGGTGCAACTGGATTTTAATTTGTAGTTATTTTTCTGTAAATATACAAATTGTCTATACTTTTGCCGCAATGTTAATTTCGTTTTTTCGTCATTAAATTTTATGTAAAAGGTAAAATTTATTGTTTGTGAATAAAGGATAAGTCACAAATAAAGTATGACAGATGAATTACAAAAAAATCGGTACATACTTTTGAAAATAAAAGCGTAATCGATCATTGTCTAAACTTTTGCTGAGCACTGTATATAAATGATTTGGCAATATACATACATATATATATATATATATATATATATATATATATATATATATATATATATATATATATATATATATATATATATATATATATAATTTTTAACATTCATGTTGCTTTCAATAAAAGGTCATTTCGCCAACCCCGTTAAAAGACATACATCTCCAAATCGTTACATGAACACCTCCATGTTTTACAGTTCGTTTCAAGTTTTTAATTTGAAGCAAAATATTTGGCTTTCGCCATACAGTTTTCTTACCATCTGAGCCAAAAATATTGAACTTGCTTTCATCGGAAAAAATAAGTTTTCCAAAACTCTAGTGGTTTGCTGACACAAGCTTTTGCAAATTCAAGTTTTTTCACCATATTTGTTTAACTAATAAATGTTTTTTTTTCGAGGGGTTCTTCCTCGAATATTTGCATCATGAAGAATATTTCTAATTGATTGTTGTGTAACTATTGTTCCCGACGTTGAAGCGACATCAACAGCCAATTTTCGAGCACTTAGAAAAGGGCTTTTTGAAGATTCTTTTACGATGTCTCTCCTTTGCCTGATATTTAGCTTTCTTGGATGCCCAGTTCGCGGCTTATTTATTGTCGAGCCAGTTTCTTTTTTCTTCTTAATTGCATAACGAATACTAAAAAAATTTAGATTTAATTTTTTACCCATTCCTCGGTAACTTAATCCAGAATTGTTAAGAGATATAATCTTCTCACGGGTAGCAACAGACAGTTCACACGTTTTCGGCGCCATCAGAACAAAAACTCCCCAGAATCTTTGCTCCAGTTAATATATTATGAGACTTTAAAGTGCGGGGCTAATGTACTGCTGGACTGATATGCTAAACATTTGCATAATGTTAACATTTATTGCCTTTTTTAATAGTCAAAACTTCGTGTGCAAATACTTTTTAAGTATGAGAAAATATTAATTTGTTTCTCAAAATGTGTAATATTACTATTTAAGGAAAATGGGTAGTTATTTTTATTCCTTCTTATTTAAATAAATGAATAATTAAGATAATAGTATCAAATTTGTTTCCTATTAGAGCGAGCGGCGGCGACACATATGACTATGTCATCGAGTTACGGGATAAAATCATTATGTAAGACAAGATTTTTAGGTGTAGATTAAGAAATGACTGGTCTTCCTCGGCATTTTTTGGTACGATATGAGTAACAGCGAGCGCCAACTCGTCATTTTCGCGTCACTATCACGTCATCAAGTTACGAGATGAAATTGGGCCAAATTAAAGGTAAAATAAAGTATTTTAAGAATATTTTGGTCTGCCTGCGCATGTCCTGGCACAAACCTCGGCAGATTGAATGTTATAACAAAAAAATGACGTTATAATGTACAATTTAATGGCTACTTCATCGAGTTACGGGATGAAATCGTGATGTAGGAGAAGATTATTAGGTGTAGATTAAGGAATGACTGGTCTGCCTCGGCATTTTTTGGTGCGATATGAATAACAGCGGGGGCCAACTCGCTATTTTGGCGTCACTATCACGTCACTGAGTTATAAGATGAAGTTGGTGCCAAATTAAAGGTAAAATAAATTGTTTTAAGAATATTTTGGTCTGCCTTGGCACATCCATGTACAAACCTTCGGCGAACTGAAATTTATAACAAAAAAATGCTTTATAATGTACAATATAAATCCTATAAACATAGTGTTTTACTTTACATTACTTCGCAATCGACTTTCACGTTAAATTAATGATTTAGGATAAGATTCTTATTAGTAAGCGAGAAAACGACCGATTCGGCATATCTTGGTTTGTATTGTATATTATGACGCCTTTTTTTGTTATTTAGGTCTGCCAAGGGTTTGTACCAAACAGACCAAAATATTCTTAAAATACTTTATTTTATCTGTAATTTGGCACCAATTTCATCTCGTAACTCGATGACGTGATAGTGACGCCAAAATGGCGAGTTGGCGCCCGCTTTTACTCATATCGAGCCAAGGAATACCGAGGCAGACCAGTCATTCCTTAATCTATACCTAATAATCTTGTCCTACCGCATGATTTCATTCCGTAACTCGATGACAGTCATTAAATTGTACATCATAACGTCATTTTTTTGTTATAAAATTCAGTCTGCCGAGGGTTTGTACCAGGATATGCGCAGGCAAACCGAAATATTTTTAAAATACTTTATTTTGCTCTTTAATTTGGCACCAATTTCATGTCGTAACTCGATGACGTGATAGTGACGCCGAAATGTTGGGTTGGCGCCCGCTGTTACTCATAGCGTATTAAGAAATGCCGAGGCAGACCAGTCATTCCTTAATCTACGCCTAATAATTCCATCCTACACCATGATTTCATACTGTAACTCGAGACGTAGCCATTGATTTGTTCATTATAACGTCGTTTTTTTTTTGTTATAAAATTCAATCTGCCGAAGGTTTGTACCAGGATATGAGCAGGCAGACCGAAATAGTCTTAAATACTTTATTTTACCTTTAATTTGGCATCAGTTTCATGGCGTAACTCGATGACGTGATAGTGACGCCAAAATGTTGATTTGGGGCCCGCTGTTACTCATATACAAATGAAATCTCCCATACCATCGGATAGCAATTGTTAAATATGGATTTTTACTTAATTAGGCCTCTTCTAAATTGATTATTTAGATACCTCATTTCATTGTGTGTGTGTGTGTGTGGATGGGGGGGGGCGCGAATTGAATTTTTTAACAATATTTTGTCGTAAATATATCATAATCTATACCCCCCCCCCCCCCAGATGCATAATATTTCTTATTCTTTCCAGATTGCATCTATTTGTGAATAGTATTGCCAGAGACCCCAATTTGCACGGGACATCTTGATTTTCAGAATTTCCAAGACCTATCTTTCAGAATCATTGCATGAGATGCAAAAAATTTCGATTTTTAGTGATGCAACTTTTTACTGAATTTCTTCTAATACCATGTTATTTATTAATCTGCATCGAGTGAATCTTAAAGCAGTAAAAGCAGTGAAAACAGATCCTAACGAAAAATATTTCCTTCACTAAAAATAATACCATTTAAGTGTATCTCGCAAAACAAGATTGATCACCAGTTGTTATTGTTTTTACTGTTTTTAAGTACTTTGTTTTGCAAAAACTTAGAAAAAAGAAACTTGTTTATAAAGGAATCTTGCCTGAAATGTAAAAAATTCATAGCTGCTATAGAGGAAACCGCCTCATATGATAATAAAGACTCAATTAGAAACCTCTTTAAATGGAATTTTGTATCGTGTCTTATAGTCCAAGAGTCGACAGCACAAAAACCTATGTCATCGAGCACAAGAAAAAAAAACCTTTATTTTATGGAAGGGTAGTAATAGGGGAATCTAATGATCCGTGTCTATCGAAACGGAAGTGGTGCATAAGCCACAAATTACTATCACTAGTGGCTCACTTGTAAGTTTATCATTGTGTTTTCCTACTTCCAATTTTCCATGTTTTCATACCTTTGATAGTACGGCAAACACAATGTTAAATCTACGAGTCAACCACCAGTGGTATTAATTTTTGGCTTATGCACCACTTCACTTCCGACAGACATGGATCATTAGATTCCTTATTACTACTCTTCCAAAAAATAAAGGTTTTTTTTTTTTTTTTTTCTTGTGCTCGATAGCATAGGCTTTTGTGCAGTCGGCTCTTGGACTATTAGCTTCTATAGATTTTACAATGTAAAACTACATATTTATTTAGTATGGTAAAACCATCTAAGACTGAAAATCAAAAGGACTGAAAAATATTCCATTTTTGACAGGTTTTGTCTTTACGGGTATGAGTGTATGATAGTCAATGTTCTCGCTGACATTCGATCAACGTTAGTAATTTGGCTAATTAAAAATAAAAAACATTCGCCAAATGAAAAAAATATTAGCCAAATAGATTCGTCGTGTTATAAAAAAATATATCTTTAATACTTTGATGTACCCCCTTTTTATCAGTATGTTCTAAAATAACCCAAGTTCTTATAACTGCAACAACGATTGTCATTAATCTAAATACAACTATCCGCTACAAATGTATTAAAAATATGTTACATAAATACATTAAAAATATTAAACACACACACACACAAAAAGCAAAAACTGAGCACTATCAACTTGGCGAATATAATGGCTTGTTTACTCGCCAAATTAAGAATTTCGTCGCAATTTGGCGCAATGGCGAGCGACAGCGAGAACACTGATGATAGTCCTACTCCTTCCTAATAAGGATATAGTGAGTTTTTCATTTTTCAGACTAGATCCGTTATAGACAGGTACCGTTTTCATAGGATATACTATATTTTTATTTCACTATGGGGAAGCAACCCTCATACTTTTTAACTCCTTCGCGACCTGAGCCTTTTACGAAATTTTTAATGTCTTGTCACCGGTTTTTAAAAACATAAATTTGTGCTTCATAAAATCGAGAAATTGCTTCGATTAAATAACACAAATGTGACTGGTTATTTTACCAGTGGAGATAAACAAGGATTCATGATCTTTTTTGCGGCATCTATATGGGTTGCTCGTAACAAATAGATTAATTTAGAGATATTGTGGCCGGATGTACCAGAGACAGTACACCTCATTTCTTCAAAACACACATTATGGGTTCGCATCCGAAAAATTGACTGCAAACTGTTGAAAGATTAAAATGTTTTTTTTTGTAACTCCAGGTAAACATATATTGATGGGGTGGTCCATTAGCAGCCATATAAGTCTTTACAATATGGCAGTAGCAAGCAGAATGATAACAAAATCCTTTCCTGTCAACATCTTACGAAATCAAAACCACATTTTAAGAACCCACCAAAATTATCAATTGAATAGAAATGCTATCATGAATTTAAATTATTGGAGATAAAATATAATCAGGGCCAGGGATGTAGTAGTCGTAAAAATAGCAGAGGACATACGCTCAAGGCAGAGGATATACTCTAAAGTATGTATACTATAGCTTTCTTGAGAAACAGAGAGTATATGGTGTCCCTTTAAATATTCAAGAAGGTATACGGCGTATATCCCCGTACCCTCTACTACATCTCTGATCAGGACTATATCAGCAAAATAACTTCCAGTAAACCTCTGAATCTTCTGAAATAGTTTATCAAATGTTATAAGTCATTACTGCAGACACACTTACATTTCTGTTCGATTTATTAACTCGATATAATGGTATAATTAGGCGATCAATCGTGTTAATAAAATAATAGCTTTAAATTTTATCGAAAGAGCTGGCCAGTTACTATCACAAATCTTGTAAATAAATAGATCACATTAAATTTATATCGAATATTATGGGAGCGTAATTACCATAAATTTTTTTAACACTTTTCAACGAATTTGAAAAGTGTTTATAATTTATATTTGTCTGTCAATCTGTCCGCGCTCTAATTCCCATAAATATACTCCGATTGCCCAGAAATCTTTGGACGTTATTGAAGTTCACCATAGCACGAAACCTATTTCAAATAAAGTTTCTAGTATGATTAGTTTATTTACAGGGAAGTCAAAAGTTTACCATTACATTACAGCCTTGGGGAAAAAAACCGTTTCAAATGCGTTTTAAAGGTGTTATACTCTTCCGAACATATTGAAATTTATATGCATTTACGAAATGCACAAAAATATACATTGTAAAATGTGCGATGAAAAAAATAGCTATTATTCATTTGCAGTCCACACAAAAAAATTCCATTATATAATGATAAATGAGGGATTTGTGTGCAACATATTTTAATTATAGTAAACTATTTTATGAATAATAAGACAAATATACATTATTAAGGCTTAATATAACTTATACGATATAGCCGTGCATAATACGAAATGCATAGAATTTACAGGGACACACAAAAGATTTCAAACAGTATATTCTTTCCGAAATATTGTATGTGTATCCGATAATGGCTGATGAATGGATTAAATGCATTTTAATTATGATATGCGCTTTTAAGTTTCACTAAATTTATGCATATTACATGGTGTATATAAATGCTATAGTTGATATACAGGGCTAGACAAAAGAGCTCGCAAACATTTCTGAATATGAACATAAATAATTTAAAGGTGGTTTTTAAATAAGTTATGCAATTTTACGCTGAACTGCTTTCAGTTTTCTTAGAAATGTTTCTAGAATATAGATAAAATGATATACAGGACCACGCAAAGAATTGGATACATGGATGCCTATGAATGATAATTTCTGAGACTGTGATTTCAGAAGTTATCAGAATGTTTTAGTTTAAAATAAATTTTAGCTAAATACTGGCGTGTGATAAAGGTAAACTACAGGACGGAACAAAAGTATTCAAGTATGTTTCCATCTATTATGATAAATTGCTGAAAGAGAAATTTCAACCTGCTAGGCATTTCTTGCTAAATTAAATATCCTCATTATATAGTATCTATATTATAAAGGCAAACGTATCTGTGCGTAACGCATACGTCATTTTGCGAATGGCAACACTTTCACATGCGATTCGGTTTTGTAATTTTCGCTACTGGAAATTTTATGCTTTTATACATCGCACATTTTCAATTTTTACACCATTGTATAGAGAAAAATATGCACTTTTAAATGCAATTTGTTTGAAAGCTGTATCTCAATTTAATCTTGACATATTATTTTTTTATAGTTTTTAGTACGAATTTTGTAATTGTGGCAACAGAAATACGCCCTTTCCTCTTAAAATTGATAAAATTTGAAATGTGTGCATGTAAATTTTGAGAAGATGAAAATTATGACGGGTTTAGGTTTCACGTCAAATTCTAAGATCGTGTCAATTTGAAATATCTTTTTTTTCCATACGCATTTATATTAAACATAAGAGCGTCAATTGATCACTTAATCATAATGACTGATCTTTATTATATTTTGCTGATTACATATGCGATTAAAGTTTAATTTCAATATTTTGGACTACTGAGTTTGATAGAAATAGTATTTTTTTTTTCCTTAATTTTAACTTTAAATAATACTTGTTTGAGATTTAGATTGATTATTGTAATATGCTTTTTTTACTATAGTTAATTTTGTAGGTTTATTATAAATCAGTGAAGCAGTTCCTTATTAAACATTTTCTTTCGTCGAAATTCGACGGGTTCCACCTTGTATATATTAACAGATAGATCAAATATAGAGCTGTTCAAAAGTATTGGAATACATGTTTGGCTATAGATAGTAACATTATTCCCCTAAATAAAGAAGTTTTGTTTAAAATTTCAGGAAATGTTGGAAAGTGTTTAATAATTTATGCTTAATGCATGATTTTTCTTACTAGTTTATATTTTTAATTCCATTGGATACGGCTATTAAACAGCGGGAATGATTCAATGAGTTTAATTTTTTTTTTTTTTTTTTTTTCTGCGCAAATGAAAAGAGAATTTACGACCATTGAAAAAAATGATGAGTTATAGTTGGCCATGAGAAGGAAAAAATTACCTTTTAACCCTTTATCTACCGAATTATTTATCAAGAAATAACTTCATATCAATAATTGTCTTCTTTAATATCTAAAGATATACTGGAATTTTTAAATAATAGTAATTTGAAATTTAGAAGTGGTTTTTCATTAAAACTGATTAAATATATCGGTATTTATAATGTTTTTGTAAAATATTTACAAAAATAATCAAATTAATTAACCAAAACCATTCTTATGGGAATATTACGATTCTTATAAAAGCAATGTATTTAAATGTATTATGATCCTCTCTGTAAATGGAAAAGCTTTTACCGTCGAAAATATTTCATATAACTTTTTTTCTAAGGAAAAAAAAAAGATATACCTATGAAAATTAATAAGAAAATTACCTCTTTTTAAAAATATTTAACTTTGATTGTTTTTCTATTCAATCTAAATTAGATCGAGTAAAGTATATTGTGGGGTAAGAAAAAGAACTTTTATTAATAGACTGATTAAATACGTTTTTTATTAATTTTTCCACAATGGTACTTATAGTTACCGTCGGTAGATAAAGGGTTAAAGAGTAAAGTCGTTATGCACTTTTTTGAATGTATGAAAGAAAGAGACAAAATTTGATTGAAATACCATACTAACAGAACAATATATGGTGTTTCATGACAGCCACGGTTTAAGCTGCTGTTCTGTTTTTTGTGGTAGTGGACCTGGCAAAACTATATTTGTGTGCAAACAACATTTTAAAAAATTTCTTTTATCTTTAGAAAAAGAAAATGTTGGATTTGAGAAAATTTTTCAATTTTTGTTGGATTTACACGTTGACGGGTTGACGGGTCAGATATACCGAAAAACATATTTTTACAAATTTTACGCCTGT
Source organism: Maratus speculifer (assembly GCA_964019185.1). Taxonomy (NCBI): domain Eukaryota; kingdom Metazoa; phylum Arthropoda; class Arachnida; order Araneae; family Salticidae; genus Maratus; species Maratus speculifer. The sequence goes on from OZ025289.1 coordinate 216,947,314, forward strand.
GAATTTGTCTGTCTGTCCGCATGTGGCACAAATTTTGTGGGCACTCTATCTCAAGAACTAATAAACGGAATCCAGTAAAATTTTAGAGTCTTTTAGACTTTGATATAAATTGGTGCTGAATACTTTTTGGTTAAATCGTCTAATAGGTGACGCTGTTATGTAGCAGTTTTCACGATTTTCACATTAGCTATACCTCAAGAACTAATGCACAGATTTTCATAAAACTTCAGATTCTGTTAGTCCTTGATATAATTTGGTTATTTATTATTTATGGAAATCGTCCAACAAGTGGCGCTATACTATAATACCTTGCTCATGATTTCCACAATAGCCAGGAACTAATGCATGAATTTTTATAAAACTTAATATTCAGTTGATCCTTGATATGAATTGTTCCAGATTAGTTTTTAGTATAAAACGCCCAATAGGTGGCTTTTCTGAGTAATTTTTTTTTTTTTTTTTTTTTTTTTTTTTTTTTTTTTTTTTACGAATGCCGCAATAGAAAACTAATGCAGGTATTTTTATCAAGTTTCAGATTCAAATCGAAAATGGCACAAGTTGCTGCTAATTAAATTTTGGTGTAAATCACATAATCATTGGCGCTCCTATGATGCATTTTTCAGGAAGTAGCATGCTTGAGATAGAAGAGTGTTTTGTGATTATCATATCCGACTAGTTTTTAAAGTAAGTATCAGTAAGTTAAATCAGATGTAAGAGCAGGGCCCGATTATGACTAATTGGAGCCCTGGGCAAAGATAAATTAGGGGGGGGGGGGACTTTCGAATCATTGCAATGTTATTCCAATAGAGCTAAAGGTCACTCATATGTGTAATGCATAAGCATATTTTTGCGCCTAAAAGCACACTCTTTTCTCTTTATACAGAATAAAACTCTTTTATATAACTTTAGAAATCTGTTATATTACTTTAAGATGAATTTAATGACTCCAATTTATGGAAGAATTGTAATTGGATAAAGAAAGTAAATATTTTATAATTTCATGTGAGGATTTGGGGGCCCCTTATGGTCTGGGGCCCATGGGCAAATGCCCGATTTACCCATGCGGTAATAAGGACCTGTGTAAGTGCGAGAATGAATCTCTGAATCGGATTCTATTAAAATGCTTCATCCTTGAAAAAGAGGAAAGAAAGAAAATTCATCCGTTTTCTATTTTTTATCAGAGGAAAAAGTGAAGGACAAAATCATTCCTTGTTTTAGATTGATAGGATTTTAATTTTTTTCTCTTTTTCTTTTAGGGGCAGTAATGGCAAGATGATGGGTGCAGGATTCACCGGAAAGGCTGTGCTTAGCTTATTTAAGAATAAGAAACATTAAAATTAATGACACTTTTTGGGAGATTTTTTTTTTTCAATTGATGTTGGAATTTACTATGAAAATATAATTTCTAAAGACTGATTTCTTATTACAGATATAGGATAATTCCATTTACTTTAATTAGTCTCTTATTCTTTATTTTAATTATTTAAAGAGGGGAAAAAACAGACGATTTTAAGGAAATTGCATTGGAAATCTGTTTTCCGTTTTTTGCTGAAGAAACTTGAAATTTTCAGGAATTTACAGAATTTTTTTCGGTAAAAAACAGTAAATTGTGCTGATGTACCTATTGCCAGTAAAATCTCCAGGAAATCGACCGTTTTATTTTACAGTGTAGAAGATTTATTATTCACAACGGTTTTCGTTCTTTTTCCTCTTTTTTACATTCTTCTGCTTTTACAGATATTGGATTCGAGAAAATTTTCGGATTCCGATTTTCGATAAGGAAAGGTATTGGATTCACTAAAAATTTCGACTTCCGATTTTCTATGGATTTATACATTTTCTGAAGGTCTTGAACACGATTTGACTGTTTTTAAAAATTGTTTGCTTGGGAATCTGCAATCTGGCTGTTTGGGACAAACATTTTGTGCGTGCTATATCTCCAAGAAAAAAAAAAAAAAAAAAAAAAAAAAAAGCTTGAAATTTAATTGAATTTTGGATTTTGTTACTTCTTGATATAAATTGGTGTTGATTAGTTTCTTGTGTAAACAGTCCAAAAGGTGGTACTGCTATGCTGCATTTTTAACGATGTTCGTAATAGTTCTACCTCAAGAACTAAAGCACAGATTTTCATCAAAGTTCAGATTTAGTCAGATATTGACATAAATTGTTGCTCATTAAGTTTTGATGTGCATTGCCCAACAGTTGGCGCTACTATGCTGAACATTTCAGATTTATACGATTTTAGCATAGTCCTATCTCAAGAACTAATGCTTGAAATGTTATTCATATTCTGTTAGATCTTGAAATACATGAATGCAGAAAAGCAACATAATAGCACACATCCCTTAAAACTAACATAAAAAATAATTAGCTCCATAAAAAATGAACATTCACTCCTCTGAAAGAGTGACTGTTTCTCCTATCAAGTGTGAAAAAACGCACACCTTTAACAAGAGTGAGCAGTCAGTCTTCCGAAAGTGTGATTATTCACCTTTTGTTTAGAATGAATATTCACTTCCCAAGAGTGAATATTCACTTCCCAGGAATAAATATTCAATTTTCTGATAGTTAACAAATCCATTTTTGCTCAGAGTGAATAATCTCTATAAAGAGGTTGTATATATTTTAATTCTACGATAGAGTAAATATTCCTCCTCCAAAGTGAATAGTCATTCTTTTTTATTTGGAGTGTACTTTCTTCCTGTTAAAACAAAGAAAGTAAACGGATGACAATATTAAATAGATTAACATATGTACAGGTTTTTTTTTTTTTTTTTTTTTTTTTTTTTTTTTTTTTTTTTTTTTTAACTGACGCTATTCAGAGCCACAAGTAGCTCGTTCTAATAACTGGAATGACATAATATTTAATAAATAGGCTAATAAAACCACGGGGAGAAAAGATTCCAATAATAAATAAATATTTCCAACCACCGCCGATAGCGAGAAATTTGGCTTTGTATATGGAAAGAAAACATCATAAACAAATAAAATTAATAATTTGGATAAATGACATATTTTATTCATCATATTCACTTTCCCGATGAGGAATTCAACCATATTCAAATACGACCTCCGTTCTCTTGTACCACATATTGCATTCATTTGAACATCATTTTCGATGGCCGAGCATAACATGTCACATGGAATATTCGAAAATTGAATAAGAAAATTTTTTTTTTCATAATTTTTTCAATTCTCATTTTGTTTGTCTTCGTGAGAAATTTGTTTTTATAAAGATATCATATATTTGATACATAAGTCGACTATACTATAATTAATTTATATTCCCCTCTGACGTAAATTTTTGCAAATCGTCTTAAAAAAAAAATAAAAACTATATTAGCATCTTAAATTTATACAATTTTTTTAAAAATTTTGAGATTTTCAAAATTTTAACAATTTTTATAAAGTTTCAAAGAGTTTCACGTTGAGTTTACTGTAGAATTCGAATAATTCTTTTATCGTTAAATCCTGTTGGTATGATGACGACAAATTTCATCAAGAAGGGAAAACTCATCGAAACGAAAAACTAAATAAAATAAAAATAATGCATTTCCCTTCATCGGCTGTTCTTTTATTTTTAAAATATTTTTTTCGTGTTTTTAATGAATGCTCATTTAAATAAAATATGCGCTTTTTAATAAAATAATTCTTTTTTACAATTATTTTTCTTACAGTTCGACAAGCCCTTTAAATTTTCTTTTTCCTTTTTTTTTTTTTTTTTTTTTTTTTTTTTGTGTGTGTGTGTGTGTGTGTGTGTGTGTGTGTGTGTGTGTGTGTGTGTGTGAATTATGTGCACAGCCGGGCTTGACTTGGATTTTGAATCTTTAAGGCCTCGACGAACTCTACCGCGCCGATTATCTCTTATTAGAACAGGATCGAATCTGGACTTAAGCTCTTCTCGATGGACTTGGATCCTGGAAATCCCTGGTCTACTAATAATGTGTATAAAAGAAAAATAATTTTAATAAAAAAGACTCTCAAATATTACTTTTTCTTATTTATTCGTGATAATAAGACGGTCCTTACAAACAAAGATCTCTATAGTAATTTGAATAGCTTTATCAAAAAGTTCTCTTTCATTCTAGTACTCCACGCTGTCTAGGAAAAGAAATTCCTTAAAGCACACCGCGTTTGTCGGTCATAACTTTGTCTTTCAACTCCTCTTTTTTTGCTATCTTCTCTTGAAAAGTTCTTGAAATCGCATGCCAAGTTAAACAAACACCTCACAATTTGAGATTTCTCTCGACTTCGAAGATATCTAGATAACCCACATATCTGATAGGATTATCAACAGGATTTTTTTTTTTTTTTGAACATTCCTTTAAGAAAGGGTATCTTGATTGAAATTAGAGGATCTTGATAACATGGTTCTGTTCAAGATAGTTCGATGGCCTTTTCTTAGAACTCGTGGCTTTCCCCGATTTTTGTTTCTTTTTCTTCTTTTTTTGATAAGGAAACGTTGTACTCATAACCTTTCTTTTCTTTTTCTTTTCTTTCCTTTTTTTTTTCCAAAGGGAAATATTTTATCTTTATAATTTTACAAGTAAAAATTGATCAAAAAGAACTTTGTAAAATCTCAGATACAGTATTATACATTTACCACCCGCTTTATAAACACTTTTTACTTTCTTTACAAGAAAAAAGTATTGGAATCGTGAAAATTTTCAAATTCTTGTTTTTGACGGATTTGCACGTTTTAGAAGTCAGCGAATCCCAAAAACATGTATTTCAAAATGTCTGTCTGGTTTTGTGAGCTTTTGCCTCTGTTTGTTTGTATGAGACATAAATTTCGTGGGCGCTCTATCTCAAAAATTAATGCACGGAATTTAATAAAAATTTATAGCCAGATAGTCCCCGATATAAATTGGTGCTGATTAGTTTTTAGTGTAAATCGTTCAAAAGGTGGTGCTGCTATGCAATTTTTTTCACGGTTTCATAAATAGCTCAATCTCCAGAATTAATGCATGAATTTTTTATCAAACTTCAGATTCAGTTAGCCCTTGACATGAGTAACAGCATTATATGACCTTATAACATAAAATTTGATTCAAAGGAATTGTACATATATATACATAAAATATGCATATACAATGTGTGTGCCCTTTTAGAAGTAGAAGAAAGGAAGGCGGGGCGAAATCGGTAACGTTCAGTGTTGAGTTTAGACATTTCGTTACCTGAGAATAATAAGGTGCTATCTGTGTTTTTTGAAAAAATTGACTTACCGATATAGAAATGTTCTATTTGTATCTATGAAGGCATTTCTAAATTAAAATAATGTCATAATATAATAGTAATGTGATATGTAAATTTTATATAACAACATTTTGATACAAAAATGTCTTCATAGATACAAATAGAACATTTCTATATCGTCAAGTCAATTTTTTCAAAAACACAGATAGAACCTTATTATTCTCAGGTGACGACTTGTCTTCGAGAGAGATATTCCTGTTTGGAAGGGGGGAAGGGGACATTGTCCTTTTTCATTATTGAAAACACAAAATCTGAAAATTTCAGGGGGGATATTTCATTGCTTCGGGAAGGAGATGTCTTCCCGGACCACCCCCTGAATTCAACACCGGTATCATTTAGCAAGTGTCTCTTCACCACTTGTAACTCGTGTGCTTCGATTATAATTGGGTCGATGCCTTCAAAATAAAATTCTTGGCAACGAAAGCCTTTTCCTTGCCACTTGCTGTCAACATTCACGTTCGTGAGAATATGTTTGGAGTTCTATGCATTCAGTTTTTAATTCCAAAAGACAATTTGTTTCCGCTTGCTTCATCTGCGTGTTGAGAAATATAGATACTTTAAACAATTTCCAGACTGCATTTCTTCCTAGAACATATATTTTTAACAAAATACTGAGCAAAGTAATAGAATTTTCAAAAGAAATGGTTTCGAAGAAGAATGTATTTAAAAAGGAAAGGCTAAAAAAAGAACTGATTTGTTAGCATTTTTGTTCCTCCGTTCAAAGAATTTTATAAATAGCTTATGATTGTTCAGGCATCTTGAGAAATTGAATATTTAATCCTCTCAGAAGCGCCGTTTGCAATCTGCAAACCGTTAATTTTAGTATCAAATTGCCAAATGGCACCAGAAATTTTTTAACACAACCGTAGGTAATATACGTGAAAATCAGCTTATAATTATTTCGAAATAAATTTGTCTGTAAATTGGGGTGACTGCTTATTATTTGCATATTTTTGGAGCAGATAGGCTTTGATCCTGAAAGGGTTAAAATATTCCGATGGATTTTATATAAGCAGGTTAAGACAAATGTGCTAATCAGTTTTTCGAAAATTACCTTGAAGTAGCTGAAATACACCAGTCAATTTGACTTCGTGTTTAAGGGGAGGGAGAACATCATAAAACTTTTTTTTAAGTCGATTTGTTTTTGTTGGTGTTGTCGATTATGAAATAATATCATGTTACCGAATTTTTTTAAAAAAATGACAATAATCAAATTATAACCGGTTTTATGGTAAAATATGTGGACCGACACCTTATCCAAATCAAGGTATATTTTAACTTTAAAATCATTTTATTCAAATTAGATATTTTTGACATTGCGTGCATCCTATTTCCAAAACTGAATAACATAGAAACTTAAGATTGTGAATATATCTCTTATATATCTTTATTAACTCTTCTTATTTTTAAACAAATATCTGTAATATATTTATTTCTTTTTAAATTTTTATTGAAATTTTATCACACATTTTGCGTTTTATGATTTAATTGCCTGAGAAAAAATATTTCCATATACGTAAGCTTGATTATTTTAAATTGAAGTTAAAATATGATATTGTAAATACACACACACACACACACACATATATGTATATGTATGTATGTAAATGTAATATTGTGTAGGTATACCAATTTTTTTTTTTTTTTTTTTTTTTTTTTTTGCGCGCGCGCAACACGTATGCATGTCATTTAAAATCCTTAATTAAACTAAATTCGAATTTCGTATCATTCAAATTATTAAAAGGAATAGGAAAGCAAGCGTTTATACAATTTATTCTAAAAAAGATTGTTTAATTTGAATAAATATTTACAGCTTACAAAGTTCTTTTTAATACTGTGTTAAAATCTAGCAATTTGGAGCTGCTGCAGGTGATCTTCCGCTTTAAGACTGTTCTCAACTGCTTTGCTCTACAAGTTTGAAAACGTTTTGAAATATTTACAAATTAATTTTTTAACAGACAGATATAAAATTTCAAAGCCTGGAAGCGACTTGGAATCTTACTGAATTTTCCTTTTTTCGTTCAATAAATTACGCATTGAGTAATAACCATTTTCGCCTACTTAATAAGGCATTTTTTACTCTGTTTGACTGGTTTTTAGGTAGATTTCGTAAGAAATACTACCTATTGCAATCACACCAGTTTATATATCTATCTATCTATCTATCTATCTATATATCTCACTTTTTTATGGACACGATAACTTCTATAATTCTTCACCAATCTCCACCAAACTTGTACATAAAATCAAAGGGGATAAAATCTTGGCTAAGTTCGTTAATGGGCAAAATCGGACCAAGGGGGTCGGAATAGGGGGCGTTTTTCTGAAAACCGAAAAAACGCCATAATTTCTTAATTAAAGTAGATATCGAATCGGTTTAAAGTTTATATTACTTCTTAAAAATGGGCCAAAAGTATATGCATGACAGATTTTTGATAAATTTAGAAGTGGGCTCAAGGGGCGAAAAAAACAGGGATTTTGAGAGAAAAAAATTCATAACTTCGTCAATTTTCAAGATATCAAGTCCAACTAAATTTTTTGTAAATGTTCTTAAAATTATCTAAAACTTTTGTATTTACAAGTTTTTGATAGGACCAACTTTTACCGATGAAAAAAATTAAAAACGAAAAGAAAAAGGGCGCTGAAAAAAGAGAAAAATCCATAACTACGTTAATTTTTAAGATATCAAATCTGATTAAATTTATTTTACATCTTCTCAAAAATATCTACAACTTTTATACTGACAAGTTTTTCATAGGACCAATTCGTATAGCAAAAACAAATTAAACAAAAATAGGAGTTGGAGAAAAAACCTCAAATCCAAACTGCTTATATTCTGACTCATTTTTAAATTCATTTTTGATTTTAAACGCATCCAAATGGTAGATCCTCTTATTTAGAAACTGTATAAAGTGATACATTGGTCAATTTTCTGATAAAGACAGAATATATTTCAAAAAAGGCTACTAAAAAGGGTATTTTGAACAGAATTTCCGAAAGTCATCGGTACTGAAAATTGAAGGAAGTATTCAAATAAGAAATTGCGTTTTTTTCTGACTCGTTTTTAAATCCATTTTTGTTCTCAAACGCATCCAATTTACAGATCCTCTTATTTAGGAACTATATAATGTGATGCATTGGTCAGTTTTTTGATAAAGACGGAATATATTTCAAAAAAGGCTACCAAAAAGGGTATTTTGAACAGAATTTTCTGAAATCATCGTGACTGAAAATTTAAGGAAGTGTTCAAATAAGAAATTGCGTTTTTTTTCTGACTCGTTTTTAAATTCATTTTTGCTCTCAAATACATCCAATTTACAGATCCTCTTATTTAGGAACTATATAATGTGATGCATTGATCGGTTTTTTGATAAAGACAGAATATGTTTTGAAAAAGGCTACCAAAAAGGGTATTTTGAACAGAATTTCCCGAAGTCTTTGTGATTTGAAAATTTAAGGAAGTTTTCACATAGCAAATTGCGTTTTTTATGACTCGTTTTAAAATCCATTTTCGCTCTTAAACGCATCCAATTTACAGATCCTCTTATTTGGGAACTATATACTGTGACGTATTGGCCAGTTTTTTGATAAAGATAGAATATATTTTTTAAATTGCTGTCAAAGTGAGTATTTCGCACAAAATTTTCCGAAGCGATAATGATTATAGAATTAAGGACGTATTCAAACAACAAATCGGTTATTTTATGACTCATTTTAGGTAGATTTCGTAAGAAATACTACCTATTGCAATCGCACCAGTTTATATATATATATAAGGTGGTGTGGGGTAATAACGCCAGGCGGGGTAATAACGCCAAGTGCTAATATTTTGCATAATTATGAAATAATCTGGTAAATGACACACATGTGCTCTGCACAGAAGGGTTTTGAGTCATATAAAATGCAAAAAACAGCTTCAAGTTAATTTGTTTCATTTTTAGGTCTTATTGTTTTTACAAGCAACTAAAATTAACGCTTGATCTAAAATTTGCGAGATACCTTTTGTGATGTGAAGACTATTTTTTTTATCCGGAAATACTTTGTTAATTACATAAATTTTTAGTACATTTCATGGACTTTCAAAATATTGTTGAAGATTTTGGATATCTTCTCGAGATAATTTGTAATTTAAAATGTACAGCGCAATAACTATAACGGGATAATAACGCCAATCCTTGGCATTAATATCCCGGTTGATTCCCTACAGTGGCCGAGCAACATCCTAAATACTAATTCAAATAAACACAGTTAAAACTGTGCAATGTTTCTAATAATTCTATTTAAGTGGTCCTTTTTAAGTCACTCACAGTCTGATATTCTTTTGCCTCATCCTCCCTCCCCCCCCCCCCCCCCCACACTACACCTTTATTTTTCTTATACTTTCACAAAAAATTGAACATTTTCAATAGCTTAGAATGCAATTTGTCAATTTCTAAGTTTTTAGAGTTTGTATTTTTAGAATTGGGCAATCTACATGCAATTATTCCATCTTATTTCATACTTTTGTTTGCATGGCGTTATTACCCATATAGGTGGGTAATAACGCCAAATAGCATTGGTCAAGAAATCACGCCATTACGTTTTATGAATACATATCTGTTAAATTACTTTTTTTATGTATAGATAGTCAATGAGTTGCTGTATCGAATCATATATTTGTTTGAAAAATACAAACTAAAACTGAGCCGTGAAAATTGGTCGAACCTTAACGTGGCGTTATTACCCCAGGGTACCTTATATACATATATATATATCACTTTTTTATGGACACGATAACTTCTATAATTCTTCACCAATCTCCACCAAACTTGTACATAAAATCAAAGGGGATAAAATCTTGGCTAAGTTCGTTAATGGGCAAAATCGGACCAAGGGGGTCGGAATAGGGGGCGTTTTTCTGAAAACCGAAAAAACGCCATAATTTCTTAATTAAAGTAGATATCGAATCGGTTTAAAGTTTATATTACATCTTAAAAATGGGCCAAAGGTATATGCATGACAGATTTTTGATAAATTTAGAAGTGGGCTCAAGGGGCGAAAAAAACAGGGATTTTGAGGGAAAAAAAATTCATAACTTCGTCAATTTTCAAGATATCAAGTCCAACTAAATTTTTTGTAAATGTTCTTAAAATTATCTAAAACTTTTGTATTTACAAGTTTTTGATAGGACCAACTTTTACCGATGAAAAAAATTAAAAACGAAAAGAAAAAGGGCGCTGAAAAAAGAGAAAAATCCATAACTCCGTCAATTTTTAAGATATCAAATCTGATTAAATTTATTTTACATCTTCTCAAAAATATCTACAACTTTTATATTGACAAGTTTTTCATAGGACCAATTCGTATAGCAAAAACAAATTAAACAAAAATAGGAGTTAGAGAAAAAACCTCAAATCCAAACTGCTTATATTCTGACTCATTTTTAAATTCATTTTTGATTTTAAACGCATCCAAATGGCAGATCCTCTTATTTAGAAACTGTATAAAGTGATGCATTGGTCAATTTTCTGATAAAGACAGAATATATTTCAAAAAAGGCTACTAAAAAGGGTATTTTGAACAGAATTTCCGAAAGTCATCGGTACTGAAAATTGAAGGAAGTATTCAAATAAGAAATTGCGTTTTTTTCTGACTCGTTTTTAAATCCATTTTTGTTCTCAAACGCATCCAATTTACAGATCCTCTTATTTAGGAACTATATAATGTGATGCATTGGTCAGTTTTTTGATAAAGACGGAATATATTTCAAAAAAGGCTACCAAAAAGGGTACTTTGAACAGAATTTTCTGAAATCATCGTGACAGAAAATTTAAGGAAGTGTTCAAATAAGAAATTGCGTTTTTTTTTCTGACTCGTTTTTAAATTCATTTTTGCTCTCAAATGCATCCAATTTACAGATCCTCTTATTTAGGAACTATATAATGTGATGCATTGATCGGTTTTTTGATAAAGACAGAATATGTTTTGAAAAAGGCTACCAAAAAGGGTATTTTGAACAGAATTTCCTGAAGTCTTTGTGATTTGAAAATTTAAGGGAAGTTTTCACATAGCAAATTGCGTTTTTTATGACTCGTTTTAAAATCCATTTTCGCTCTTAAACGCATCCAATTTACAGATCCTCTTATTTAAGAACTATATACTGTGACGTATTGGCCAGTTTTTTGATAAAGATAGAATATATTTTTTAAATTGCTGTCAAAGTGAGTATTTCGCACAAAATTTTCCGAAGCGATAATGATTATAGAATTAAGGATGTATTCAAACAACAAATCGGTTATTTTATGACTCATTTTTAAATTCAATTTTTTTCTCAAATGCATTCAACTGGCAGTTTTTTGTTATTTAGGAGCTGTATAATGTACTGTTTTGGTCGATTTTTTAAATAAATTCAGAATCTATTTAAAAATATGTTGTCAAAATGGGTCAAAATATATATATATGTTGTCAAAATATATATATATTGTTGAAATGAGTACTCTTCGAAATCTACCTCCGCCTATAGGCCCAGCCGACAGGGATTTTTATTATAACACGTAGAATTCGATTCAAAACGCCCACTATGACACTATTTTCTGAAAAAGCTATTGAATATATGCTAAAAGTTATTGCTATATTTTGAAAAGCTTAAAGTTTCTTAAATTTTAGATAAGTAAAGCAAACAAAATATTAGCTAAGTAATAATGGCTGTCTAAGTTTTCATCTGAAAACCTAAGGATTTTTATTGTTTACCTATGGCCAATTTCTTTAAAGACAGAAGAAACGAATTTAGATTTATTTTTTCTCCTAAAATCGAAATATTCTATACATATAGGGTGGGCCGAAAAAAACTTTTTTTCGATTTTCGATAATGGCGGGTGCGGAAAAGTGGCCACTGATGGCACTCAGTTCACACAAAAAATTTGAGATTTTTTGGACAATTCCTTAGCCTGCCGCAAATGGCCTAAAGTTTTGCAAAAATGCTGATTTTTGAACATTTTCAGCAAAAAAATTTTAAATATTAAATTAAATTTAGTTTGGTAGCATTTACTTGAAAAGGCATATTTAATGTACCAAATGTTTAAATAAGTTCTGATAATGTATTATTTAATTGCTATGTGCATTTTAAATTAGCCGATTATTATACTTTTTTCGCGTTATAACAGGTAAAAGTTATATTTGTTTGAATCGCTTATTGGTTTCTCTCTTATTTAAGTCCCTTCATTTTCTATATTTTTTTCTATGCGTCAAAGGTTAAATATTTCGGCAACGGACATTAGTATACTTCAAAAATAAATCTGGAAGGTGAGAAGGGGGTAAAGCAGGACTCTAAGCCAGCGCAATGACTCCTCGTAATACTAAGGTAGTGAAGGACGGAATAGAAGAGGGGCGAAAATGCGATAAGGATTCTTATTATTTTTCCATGCTCAATTACCCTGCGACATTTGTTCAGTGTGAACGTGAAACCTTTTCCTAGTGAGGTACAGTGGCTAGTATGAAGGGTCATGACAATATAAAGACAGGCGATAACATAAAAAGTAGCCTTTTTTAGGGCATCATACATATTGATAAAATTGCAATTGCCAGCTTATGCTGATATCATGCGCCACTATTACTTGTTGCTTCAACATGAAGGAGTTGTGACAGCAGACAATACGAATCTCGTCATCGATAAAAACAAGGTCAAAAGAGAGAAACAGAAACTTGGAAAAAAGATACAGGTGGAAGAAGTTCTTTAAAAGAAGGAAAATTAAAAGCATATTTTTTGATGGTAGAAAGGATAAAACTATCTTCATATAAAAAAAAAGAACAAGCGGTACCGTCAAGAGAAAGACGAGGAACACATCACCGTGTTGTCTGAACGCGGTTAGGCAGGGGCCTCGCTAAGGGGGGGGGGATAGGGGGGAGAGCCTCCCCCCCAAACATTCGCAAATGTTGTTACACTTGGCAAATTTAATTAAAATTTTAATAAAAATTGTAGTACATTTTCTATTTTTGATTAGAATCTGCAAAAGTTCCAACTCTAATTGGAAATATTATTAAACTTTTTACAAATAAGAACTGTATTACATTTTCTAAGTGTGGTAACTTGGCAAAATTATGAAACAAGTTGGCAAATATGGAAATTTGACTTGGCAATTTAAGGTCTTCTCCCCCACCAATAAAAAGTCTTAGCGATGGCCCTGCGGTTAGGAATATTTGGGTCGCTTAATACCCCACTCCGGTCACGGAAAAGAAATAGCAAAATCATTATATAATCTTCTAGAGCAAGAGGCCGTGAATGGCAGACTTTCGTTATTTTATACAAGCTGAAACTTTCTCAGCGCAGTCTTCCAACACAGATAGGAAATTTGGATCATGGTGGCTTTGGCAGTTAACAAGTAGCAAATGTGTAAAAAATACCAACTTACTTTCGTCATTTTATAAAGCGTGATTTTTTTTTTTGTATTATCTTTGGAATGATATTAGAAATCATGTCCTCCATTGGCAGACACTTCCTATGGTTCCAACCCCTTGGCGGACACCACTAAAATATAATAAATTGAAATTCTACTTTCGTCATTTTATAAAAGCTGAATATTACTTGGGTAACTACCAGAAGATATTTCCTCAGTTGCTAGACAGGTTTGGTGGTTCCAACCCCCGCCAGACAGACATATACAGCGGCTTCTCAATACACTAAGGCTGCGGGCACACACACAGTTTTTCGCACTAACTTCTTGCGCTATCTTTGATCTTTCGTTTCGGCGCTTTGATGTATAAATTGCACTTCTAGTGTACTGAATCTGAACTTCAAGAGAGGAATATCAGTTGACAGGTTTACGACCGAAGATGGAGTCGATAAAAGTTCCCCTTCCTTTGTCAAATAGGTAGGGTCAGTCCCACAAAAACCATTTAACGAGGTTTCACCCTTGTTCAGTTCGAAAACAATGATTGATTGATTGCTCTTTTAGTGTAATAAAAACTAGTGCTGTTCGTCTAGACCTTAAGGCTGCGGGCACACACACAGTTTTTCGCACTAACTTCTTGCGCTATCTTTGATCTTTCGTTTCGGCGCTTTGATGTATAAATTGCACTTCTAGTGTACTGAATCTGAACTTCAAGAGAGGAATATCAGTTGACAGGTTTACGACCGAAGATGGAATAGATAAAAGTTCCCCTTCCTTTGTCAAATAGGTAGGGTCAGTCCCACAAAAACCATTTAACGAGGTTTCACCCTTGTTCAGTTCGAAAACAATGATTGATTGATTGCTCTTTTAGTGTAATAAAAACTAGTGCTGTTCGTCTAGACCTTAAAGTCTCTGTATAGCCCGGCGCGAAACGAACATTTCCCCCCTTTCCCCTTGGCTTTGAAATTGGCGACAGTTATTTGAGGTTGTTGCATGTAATTCTACGGTTGTTGACATTTTGAAAAAAGGCCACAGTGAAAGAAAAAAAATGTAATTTAACAAATTAGAACGACTATTTGGAAAATCATATTTTCAAAGACTAAAATGTTAAAGACTTAAAAAGGAATTCTATATTTAAATTAATAATAATAATAAACATCATATTTAGGATGATCATAACGAGTCATATATTACGTACGCCATGCATTAAACATTAATACTCCTAAACCATAGATAAAAAAAAAAAAAAAAAAAAAAATTGTAATTTAAGAAATTACCCCAACCATTTGAAAAATGTTTCACTCGATACATTCATCTATCATTTTAAGCTAAATATCAGTTGTTTTATTGTGTATTATCCGTGCCACTGCTATAAATGACTTTATACATGCTGCAATTTGAAGGTACGGTTCGTTTAAGTTATATCACTCTATTGTCGCCAAGCATAAAAGTTGGCGACGAAAGAAACATTTCAAACTATTTAACATTGTTGGTGCAAAAGTAATCATTATTAAAATACAGCTTTGGCATATACTGTTATACTTGTAAGACTTTGGCATATATTGTTTGATTTTACAGAGCAGAATTTTGGTGATGGAGGTTTTAAACCAAAATCGATCGCAGCATATGCATCTGTGAATGGGTCCATCAGACATCGAATCAAAAAAGTTTTTTCCCAGTTTTTCCCAAGCCGATTGCTTTTTAGTTTTCTTTTTAGGTGGTGGAAAATCAAGAGTAATAGCTATAACATTTTCCGGCTTGTTAGAATCACTATTGGCACTCAAATTTTCCTGGTTAGAACCGACCGATAGTAAAACGCCATGGCTAGTGGATTGGTCGCCCTGGCGACATGATGTTTTACAATTAATCGGTTCGGCATTAAATTGCTTCCTTTTTCGTGATCGCCTTTCAACACGTAATTGGTTTTCAGCGGCTCAATAATCTTTTGATTTTATCATTTTCTGCATTGAAAGACGTTTTTGCGCCAAACCAAATACAGTATTACTCAGTTATCCCGTCGACCAATTTCGCCAAATGATACGAATCGCCAAACTAATAAGCAACTTATACATGTTGACTAAATTTTTATTTTAAATAGCAAAAGAAGAAATAAAAATCACTTTATGATTGTTTAAGTACGCGTATTGTGTTTAATATCATTGAATGCGATATTCACGTTCATTCATTTCTTTGGCTTCGGCTTTTTCCGTATCTGTTAATTTCCGTCTACCCATTTTTAAATTTGTTAGTTTTCTCCTTTATTACAATGATTTTAACCATTTTAATTTACTATTCAAATAAAAATTCTTCTAAAAGTAAAGAATTTAATTTAAATTCAAATAAAAACTCTTCTAAAAGTAAAGAAATTAATTTAAATTCAAAAGGGACCACATCATTCAAAAGTGGTAACATCATTCAAAAGTGGTAACATCATCGGGTCCATTCTCCCGAAAACAACAACCATTTTTCAAATGGTTAAAAACAGTAGTTTATTGTTATATAACTTTAACTGTTTAAAATGTGCATTTTTATTTGATGGAGTATTAACTCCTTCTCAGGTTGACTGCCTCCTGTTACGTATAACATGGATTAAACATTAATATTCCTGGACTCATCATAAAAAATTTTTAAATGAAATTTCAGTTTTACAATTTTTTGAACTGCAAATTTTTAAACTTCTAAACATTGCATATTTTAAATTTTTACACAGTTGCATAGAGAAAAAAAAATGCACTTTTAAATGAAATTCGTTTGAAATTTTTATGAAAATTTGTTTTTAAATGATTATTATTGTTTAAAGTTTTTATTATTTTTCTGTCATTGTGGCAGCAGAAGTATTCCATTTTTGGACATTAAATATGGACCAATCAGAAAAAGGAATAAAATGCAGAATTCAACCTATAAAAACATTCAGATATACTTCGGATTTCCCAATTCTCTATTGAGGATAACAACTATTTTCCAAATAACTGAAAATCAGTTATTTATTTATAAGTATTAATGAACGTTAACTTCGAATTCTCTCCAAACTTGGAAACTCTTATATATCGCTAAAAAATATTAAATATGGAAAAATATCGCCAAATTTTACGACAAAAATTAAGAAATCATAAATATTGCTGATTTGGCTATAGTTTAATAACTTGGCTCAATTCTCATTCATATTCAGTATTTACGAAATTTCCTTTTATAGGGTTCGTAGCTTTTCATCTTAAGATTTCAGTAAAAGTTTTATAAGATAAAAATCAAGCATTAAAGAATTTTTATCAACTCATCTAATCGAGTCGTAAAAGAAGCTATATTTAACAAAAACAACGAATATAAAAACTACTTCCTCCCCCTGGCACATGCCGAAATTGCTCTTTTATTATGTACTTATTTATCAATAAAAAATTGCATGTTTATAATGTTATTGATTATGATTTCCATTTTGATACTTGTTTTAAAAATGAATGAAATACATTAGAAAATAATGTTTAGGTATTTTATGAACTTTATTTTTAATATCCTCTTCAATACAAAATTAGAGTTTTACTGTTCATTCATATATTATATGGTGTTCAAAAATTCAATGGAAAAATAGTTTAATTCTATTCATAGCTATTATACGTGGTGTCCCAAAAATGGCACCCAAATTCTGTGCAGCCAGATTGCTCGTTGGGAAGACATAAAAGAAGCCCATAAAACTGCACCTGTCCGATTGATAATTTAAGAGAAAAATCGAAAAACAAAGTATATATCAAATACATGTCAAATTATTCGCGAACAGAATACATGATAATCATACAAAAAATACCAGTAGCTGCAAGGATGCAGTAACGAGATCTTGAGCGGCGTCTTAACGTCATTCTTTGGTGCGCGCGCTTCACGCAATATGCGCAACGAACGTATAACTAAAAATATCTGCACACATATTTTTTAAAATAGTAAAATGTGGGATTTTCCTTCTTCTTTTTCTGTTCAATGCAGCAACCTTAAATAACTGTCGCCAATTTCAGAGCCAAGAGGAAAGAGGGAAAGTGTCCGTTTCGCGCCGGGCTATACATAGACTCTAATGTATTGAGAAGCCGCCGTATATGTCTGTCTGGTGGGGGTTGGAACCACCAAAACTGTCTGGCAACTGAGGAAATATCTTCTGGTAGTCAGCCAAGTAATATTCAGCTTTTATAAAATGACGAAAGTAGAATTTCAATTTATTAAAGCTAAGTGGTGTCTGCCAAAAGGGATTGGAACCATAGGAAGTGTCTGCCAATGGAGAACGTGATTTCTGATATCATTCCAAAGGAAAGATAAAAAAAATCACGCTTTATAAAATGACGAAAGTAAGTTGGTATTTTTTACACCTTTGCTAGATGTTAACTGCCAAAGCCACTATGATCCAAATTTCATGATTACCCAGCGTTCCTATCTGTGTTGGAAGATTGCGCTGAGAAAGTTTCAACTTTTATAAAATAACGAAGGTTCTGCCACTCACGGCCTCTTAGGCTATTCTAAGTCAGTACAAGTTAAACTTTTTTGAACTGACAGCACTCGGATGTGATGGCACTGCTATTAATACAGGAAAACGTAATGGTGTCATTGCCTGTCTAGGAAAAAAAAAAAAACTGAGAAGAGAGCTGCAACATTTTATGCGTATTCTTCAGACGTACGAACTCCCACTCCGACATCTACTCTCTAAACTTGATGATGGAACCATGGGACCTAAAACCTTTGCGAAATCAATAGGTGCTAGACAAATGGGATATGAAAATTTACGTGTCACCTTGTTCGAGCCTATTGCTGTTTCATGGATATCAGAAATGGAAAATGCTGAATATCTAAGTAACGATCAAAAATACTTATTTGATATTTGTGCAGCAGTTTCAACTGGAGTATGTCCTCGAGAACTGGAAAATCAGGACCAATTGTGAAATCGAGATGCATCACAACTGCTTGCAGAATTTCACACTCGTGCGTTAGTAGTTCAAATCCTGATAAAGCGTTAAAATATATCTCACTCAGTACGTGATGCGAGTTCATGTGCCCATGTGGTTTTCTGTAAGGAAAAGTCCAGATTGCGCAGACGGACTTAGACATATGTGGCAGGTAGTTAAACTTTCAACGTTTTTACCAGATGACATAAAGGAGATGGTGCATTCAGTCATCCAAATAAATAGATAGAGTGCTCATCCCGAGAATTTGCTGATAGCAATAGCAACCAATGATAGACAACATATTAAAAGAATGGCATGCGGGAAAAAATAAAAGTATGCCGCAATTTAAAAAAGATAAGAAAAATCTTAATGCAGGAGTTTCAACTTCCAAAGCTAAACTTTAAAGCAACGGAATACTATGAGTGTATCGACTGGGTCGCTGCCGAAATTAGCGAACTTCCTACAACAAAAACCTTTTCACTAAGAAGAAATTGAAAAAAAAAAGTAATTTCAAGATCCATTATTGGTCTGCTTTCGAAGTCACTCCCAGGCTGTAGAAAGAGTCGTTAAAATTGTGACAGAAGCTACATCAAAAGTATGCGGGATTCAAGGAAGAGATACCTTCATTAGAGCAAAACTGCAAGTCGGAAAAAGATACCAAAGTTCATTTCTAAAAAGGACTTGTAGTGTAAATGCGATTCAATGCATTTTGAGTATAACATTCTGTGGGTAAGAGGGCAGGTAAAACTCGGTGAACAGCTGCCTCCTCATGGTGAGTTCTGGGTTGTTTCGCGTTGGTATCAAACGTAAAACAAGCTGAAAGCTGTACATTTTTAAAGAACATAGGACTGAAATAATGCATAATTAGAGGTTATTTAAACATTTGGCTCATTAAATATATATTTTCAACTAAATACAACCAAAATAAACTTAACATTTTTAAATTGTTTGCTAAAAAAGTTCAAAAATCAGCAATTTAACAAAATTTAAAGCGATTTGCGGCAGGGTAAGGAATTGTCCAAAAAATCTCAAATTTTTTGTATGACCTGAGTGCCACCAGTGGCTACTTTTCCGCACCCGCCATCATCGAAAATCGAAAAAAAGTTTTTTTCGGCCCACGCTACTATACAATACAAATGCATTATATCGAATTGCCACGTAGCTAATCACCCATATTTTATGTCAATGCAAAAGCATTGAAAAGAAAAGAGATATTAATATAAATTTTTAAAAAATCTATTTTCATTTTAGATAATTTAATTAACCATTCGACTATCCAAAAAAATACTATACTACATATATCCTTCGACTAGTACTGTTTAAGTTACTGTGGTAAGTTTTTTTAGATTCCCTCTCGATGAAAGTGGGAAATTTTTCGATCAGTGCGGGAATTTCCAAGAAAATTGGCTGTAAATCTATTGCACTTTTTTCTATTGCCTGTGTTTTTCGATCAGTGCAGAAGTTAAAAAAACTGGCTGTGGATCTATTGCAGATTTTTCTATTTCATGTGTTTTTCGATCAGTGCAGGAGTTAAAAAAACTGGCAATGAATCTATTGCAGTTTTTTCTATTGCCTGTGTTTTTCGATCAGTGCAGGAGTAAAAAAACTGGCTGTGAATTTATTGCAGTTTTTTCTATTGCATGTGTTTTTCGATCAGTGTAGGAGTTAAAAAAACTGGCTGTGAATCTATTGCAGGTTTTTCTATTGCATGTGTTTTTCGATCAGTGTAGGAGTTAAAAAAACTGGCTGTGAATCTATTGCAGTTTTTTCTATTGCATGTGCTTTTCAATCATTGCGGGAATTTTCAAGAAAATTGGCTGTGCATGCATGCATGCAAAAAAAAAAAAAAAAAAAAAACGGGGGCGGGGGATTTGGTTTTGTGAACTCCATTATAGGAGCCGGGTAGAAAAAAAAAATCAGAAAAAATTATTTTCTGTTCCTTTTTTAACCTTTGTTAGTTGGAATTTTTTATTTACTTTATTTTGACTTGTTTTTATTACCTCTTATTCACAAGTATGCATAAAATTCATTCTGGGAATTATTTTTTATTAGTACAGACAAATATATGCGATATTTCTTAAGCATTGACGTAAAGCGTTGACTTATCTCGTCAGCTCACATACCGAGAAAATTCTTCAAACACTTTTTATTATCGCTTACGAGGTGTTTATCCCCCTGAAAATAGGTTAAATACTTGCATAGTTTAGTAAATAAAAAAAGGGATTTCAGAGTTCTTTGACCAAGTTCTGCGATCTGTGTGCCTTTATTGATAAGTTATACGATGATATATTTGTTGTACTTTCTGATTATAAAAACATTCATCTAAATTAAGGAAATATCCTTTTCATTGTATTTTTATAAATTTTCTAGGTAGGTCCTTAGAATTAAAAAAAAAATTCTATGCTGAAAGGAAAATTGAACTATCGATGATTTGGATTTTTGTGTCTTAGTCATACTTTAAAATATTATTAGCTTGAATTAAACGTTTTCGAAGAAATTTATTTTTAAAATATATTTTTCTTCCCTTTGCTACAAATCAGAAACTTTTTACTCTTTAGATTTTACGTGCTACTGTAGTCTACACCTGTATACATATATTATAAAAAGATAAAGTTTGTTTATTTGTAGAGGGTAATCTATGGAACTATTGAACGGATTTCAAAAGTAATGGTACCAAAATGATGGTATTCTTACGAATTCTTTTGTGTAACCCTGTAAGTGCTCTGTAAAATATAAAAACAGTAGAAAATTTAATTAAACCTAAAAATGGATATCTCAACTGGAAACTCAATTTTTGCAATCTTCTCTGTCAGACAGTACATCAGATATAACATTGTCTCTGAAACGAAAATATAAATTTTAAAGAAATGTACACCATTATTCGAGAGTAGTTCTAGTCAAATTCATCCTATAAATAAAAAAAAACATACTGATTAATTTATTAATTACATTTAATAAAACTATCGCTTTTCATTTTTCATATTTTTAGAATGGTATCCTTTTTTTCCACCCACCCATTCAATTAGAAGTGAAATTTAATTTAATTATATATTTTCTTTTGAAATTTTGGAAATTGGAGAAGAGTTAATTGTACTTGTTGTAAGTAACAGAAAAGTCACATAGTATTATAACGCATTACGGTTCTTACAAATTTAGAAAATTGCTGTCATGTTGCGTTACAATTATGATTATAACAATGTTACGAATATACAATGTTTTGAATTATTTGTAAAATATAAAAGAAAAAAAAAGAGATAAAAGTTAAAAATTACAATTGCACTGCTACCATACAATCATTTTTACTGCAAAATAAAATTAATATATAATTTTCAAGCAAGTTTTGTTGTAATTTAGAGAAAAAAAAATGCTAAAAATATACAGTCGACTCTCGTTAATTAGAAATCGGATAATTCGAATCTTCGCTTAATTCGAACTAAACATGAAGTCTCGAAATTTTCAATGGCAGAATAACGTTAAAAATGTTCATTAATTCGAACTCATTTTCTCTCGACTTCGTTTAATTCAAACTAACAAGAATTCCGATTTTTTATTTTTATTTTCTGTCTCACGCACTTCAGATCATTTGAATAATTTTCTTTCTTT
Source organism: Maratus speculifer (assembly GCA_964019185.1). Lineage (NCBI taxonomy): Eukaryota > Metazoa > Arthropoda > Arachnida > Araneae > Salticidae > Maratus > Maratus speculifer. The sequence continues at coordinate 216,969,452 of OZ025289.1, forward strand.
GATTTTTGTGAAAATTGTTCTGAACGAGTATACATATAATCCAATGCATTTGATATCCACTTTCTTAGTGCCCCGTTTGTCCATCAGTGACGCTGTAAATTTTTCTTCCATCGTACTTGTTTCTAATCTCTTAATTAGTTTATGTATTTATATCTTTTAATTTAAAATTAAGTCATATTCTAATGATAACAGACGAAATGAATAAAAAAAAAACCCACTATAACATTAATTCCTTTGTAACAGTACCATATTAAGCATGTTTTCATTTCATATATTCCATAATTCGAACATTTCTTGTGGTCCCGACGAGTTCGAATTAACGAGAGCCGACTGTAGATGAAAGTAAGTTTTCCTGTAATAGTTGCCTTTTTTTAGGTGCATTCGTAGTTATATAAATACGTAGAATCTATAGTCGCCATCTGGTCCATCTATCCGCATATAACAGCGCAAAAACTACCCAATTGTATGAGTTGAGATTGAATATATTGAATTATTACAGAATTTTGACGTGTCATTTCTAATTTTATGAAAATCGAATCAAAACTTAACAAGTAAGAAAAATCATGCGTTAAGCATAGATTATGAAGCACTTTCCAGCACTTTATGAAATCTCTAATAAAAGTTCGTTGATTACTAATAAATCGGAAACATTCTTGAAAACCTTTGTTCAGCCCTGTAGTTTACCTTGTACCTTTATTATACGTCAGTAAAAAGCTAAAATTCATTTTAAATTAAAATACTCTTAAAACAACTGAAATCACATTGTTATAAATTATCATTCATAGGTGTCCATGTACACAATTCTTTGCGTGGCCCTGTATATCTTTCTATCTATATTCTGCAAACATTTCTTTGTAAACTGAATGCAGTTCAGCGTAAAACTGTATACCTTATTTAAGAACCACCACCATTAAGTAATTTACGCTCATACTCAGTAACGTTGGCACGCACTTTTGGATAGCCCTGTATATCAACTATAGCATTTATACACACCTTTATAATCTACAAAGATTTAGTGAAACTTAAATGCGTATATCACAATTAAAATGTATTACATCCATCCATCAGCCATCATCGGATACATATGCAGTTCATTGGAAAGAATATACTATTTGAAATCGTTTTTGTGTCTCTGTAAATGCAATGTACTTCATATTATGCAAGACAGTATCGTATAATTTATATTAAGCCTCAGTGACATATATCAATTTTGTTATACATGAAACAGTTTAACATATTTTTTAAATGACGCACACTATTCACCCCCCCCCCCTTTACCATTATCCAATGGAATTCTTTTGTGTGACCCTGTAAAGGAATAATAACTATATTTTCACCGCACACTGTATAGAATGCATATTTTAGTGCACCTCTTAAATGCATGTAAATTTTAATATGTTTGACAGGGTGTAACATCTTTAAAACACCTTTGAAACGATTTTTCCCCATAGGCCATAATGTAATGGAAAATTTTTTACTCTCTCTGTAAATAAACAAATCATGGTAGAAATTTCATTTTCAGTAGGGTTCGTACTAGGGTAAACGTCAATAACATACAAAAATTTCAGGGCAATTTGAGTATATTTACAGGTATTAGAGCGCGGACAGACGGACAGACAAATCGAATGCATAAGCACTTTTCAAACAATGCATGAGCACTTTTCAAACTTTTGGAAAGTGTTATAAACGTTAAAATTCATTTGAAACGATTTTTCCCCATAGGCCATAATGTAATGGGAAACTTTTGACTATCCCTGTAAATAAATTAATCATGGTAGGAACTTCATTTTCAATAGGGTTCGTGCTAGGGTAAACCTAAATAACTTCCAAAAATTTCATGGCAATCCGAGTATATTTCCGAGAATTAGAGCGCGGACAGACGGCCAGGCAAACCGAATGCATAAACATTTTTCAACTTTGTTGGAAAGTGCTAAAAAGATATTAATAAAACTATTCTTCATTCTATTAAATCCTATCATACGTGAATAATTCAATGATATTTTATGATGGTAATGATTCTAGATTGTCATGATGATTAGGTCCTATTTAAGATAGAATCCTATTATTTCCATTTTGAGGGATTTAAAATATATAATTGTAATAAATTTTGTATTCAAGCATTTTTGCATAAGACTGCAAGAGCTATTTCACCAAGATCTGAATTTTTATAAAACTAGTTGTAGTACGAACGCATCGCATTTGCCACATTTGACGTAATATTTCCGACTTGTTTTCTTATAGTCAAATAAGATCCATATATACAATTATTATAACGTCTTACAAAAATTCCAAGTAAATTGTTCCTAAATGATCAAAAACTTAGCTATCATCCCAGGGTCATACCTAAGGGAATGCCCGGAGTTGGGGCTTAGCCCCTCCCCCCCTTTAGACCATTTTGAGCCTCCCCTGGTTAAGATTTCAAGCTCACTAAATAAATTTCTGTTCCAAAAATACGAATGAAATTCTGTAAAAAAAATTGAATTTAGTTTTGAGATCCTCAGTTTTGTTGAAGTACACTAGAACCCTGCTAATTCAGATCCGTTGTCAGATCCGTTGTTATTTGTATTCAGACTCCGTTAATCCGAATTTCCGGATAATTTGGATCGGTCTGTGCAATTTTTTTTTCAAGCTTGAGAAGCGATCGGCGAATTTTCATAACATAAATTTATTCCATCCTCGTTTTCTGAATAAAAAAGTTTTTTCTGAAATCTTTTCGGAAGAATATCTTAAGCTTTCTTAACTAAACTCTTTGCTGTTATCAATCAAAGGAACAACTATGCATCATTTAAGTTTGGCAATTATTCCAATTTTCACAGTTTTCTATTAGCTATAATGAAGCAACGTCCTTTTGAGAACAATTAATGGTTTGTTTTGAACGTCATGTCATGTGGATACTACACGCAACGAACAACTTATGCTCAATCGGATATGTGATCATGCGGTCCATAAAACTGGTACTGCAGAAGATTACAAACTTTGTAATTACAAAGTAATTTAATATTTTTACTGTCTGTAAATACTGAATATGTTTAATATAAAAGTGATTTTCTGTAAGTATGTTTTATTTTATTTCCTTTATTCTCATTTTCTGGATAATCCGGATTGGATCTGGTACCAATTAATCCAAATTATCGGAGTTTTACTGTTCTAAATTGTAGTATTTGTATAAAAAGTGCAAATAAGTTTTTCAACACTCGCACATCCTCTTTGCACATATGAAGCTAATAGGATGCATAATTTTGCACAAGTAAGATGCTCGAATTTTCCATTCTGCACCCTATTTTTTTCTTTACATAAAATGAAGTTATTACAAACAGTTTAATATGAAACATAGTGTCTACATTGTGTTTGTTTGTGCATGCATGTGTCAGAGAAAGGGAGATCGAGAAAAAAAATTGTGAGCCATCCCTACATTTTCTTGAGCCCTCCCTAGAAATCACTTCTAGCTACAGCCCTGTATCACTCTCCTTTCAATCCATATTTGTTTCCAGTGGCGCCAACTTACATGGGTCCGTGGGGCACGGGCCCACACAATAACATGATGTCTTCGCTTACAAATTTAAAATTGATTTAATTCGTGTTTATTATTATTATTATTATTATTTACTTGATGAAATGAAATTAGGTTTTATTTATGGTCTCAAAATAATTTTGTTTAAAAAATCGAAAGGACATCCATTCGACTTACAATAACACTGAAACCTCCCTTCAGCAACAGTACAATAATTATATTGATTATTTAATTTCTCACAAAAACAAATTTCCTGTATATTTTGCCATTTGTTTCTTGTAATGTTAATGTAATTTCTTGAGCTGATAAAACACTTAAATGACTTGTGTACGCTTTTCTTAACATATAGTTTTTTACACTTTCAACAATATTTTCAATTCCAATTAAAAATAAATATTGATGTATCTATACGAAAGAAATTAATAAGTCTTTAAATTAATAAAATTATTTATAAAGTTATAATTAAATTATAGTATTTTTAAAAAATTTGCTTTGCGAAAATAATTTAATTTCGAATTATCATCTTCAGTCATTCGCTCCTGCCCTGCCTCTTACCATATACATAAATACATAGTTACTGAAAAAAATTATATGTATTATTTTACTCAAATTTTTGAGCCCATCCAATATTTTTTTTAAGTTAGCGCTACTATGTGTTTCTATTTACATATAATATGCCAGCACACAAATAAGCACACACTCATTTACCGGGTGTCCCAAAAATGACTGATGGATTTTAAAATTCAATAACTTGCAAACGGTGACAGCTATTTAAAAAATTTTTGCATGAGGGTTATGTATAATGTCAGGAGTTTTTTTACCGTAATTTTTTATTTTAGTTCGAATTTCAAACAATAGGTGGCGCTGACGGCGATTGAAAGCCAAGACGACGCTTCACTCAGCACTGATCACCTGGCCTTCAATCGCCGTCAGCGCCACCTATTGTTCATTTTTGTTCATTCAGTCATTTGTGGGACACCCGGTATATACGGACCATTTTCGCCTTTAGCTTACATTTCAAGGTAACGAACTTGAGAAGTAACGGATTTGACATTTCAAATAAAACTTTAAAAAAAAAAAATTAAAATGAACTAGCTTGTATATTTTCTAACTTAGATAGTAATTTACATACCTTCTAAAACTATTTAGTAAACTTACTTAGCAGCTTACATTTCATGGTAACGGACTTGACATTTCAAATAAAACTATTAGAAATGAGCTAGCTTGTATAATTTCTAACTTAAATAATAATACACACACCTTCTGAAACTATTTAGTAAACAATATTTAATTATAAAAGTACAAAAATCATTATTTCAATATTAAAATTTACGGTAACAGACTTGACAGTGAAAAAAAAAAAAATACCAACCTTGATAATAGCTTATTCTTGCCACTATTACATTGCTTCACGATTCAAGAGTAAAAAATGGCAAGTAGTAGCTGCGTGAATAGTCTAACCATATCGCCGAATATTTTCTGCTAACTTTAGGCAGCATTCGAAACCTATTTTGATTAAAATAATCACAAGGTAACGGACTTGACAAAAAGTGAGGGACAAAAGATTTCTGGTAATTTCCTAAAGAAAATATCTTTTGTAATAATTTTTATCATTAATATAAAACACTAGCAGTTCATATTTATAAAATAATTAAACCTTTTTATTAAAAGTTAGCTCAAATAAAAAAAAAAAAAAACACAATTAAAAACATAAAACTTGGTATGGGACAGGCATTTTTGCTTAGAATCAAAATTTTAAAGATTTATATCTCAATTTTTTTTTATTTTTTTTTATTTCTCATGTTATAAATGTTCAATATAATCTTCTTTAGTTAATGATAGCTCAAATCAAACTTTAAATATTAATTTATGTTTGAATTTTCTCCTTTTTACTCTGGGACAGCATATGTAAGCGAAATTTGAAAATGGCCCATACATTAGTTTGAAATTATTCTGATCAACAATAATAGCACAAATAAAAGCTAGTACCATCGATTTGTACTACAGTAATTACTTTGGATGGATTTTGGGCAGTAATGTACATTTATGTGCGAATACCCTTGAATAATTCAATATTTAATTTTCTTTGTCAGTGTATCATATCATATCTGGAATATTCTCATATATCAAAACATGAAATTCAACCTCATTAGTATTCCAATGCTTTCTAATGACGTCAATTGCATTTTTACCCTCCTGTTATTGTTATTATGTTATTAACTCCTGTTTTGTTTTTTTTTTCTCCCTTTTTGATCCATGAATGACCTTGTAAAATTCTAGAAAGATTTTTTTTTCTTTCATATCATAGTTTTTATTGATATTTTGAATAGACGTATATTATTATTGTTATTAAATCGAATATTGTAACAAGCTTGAAAAATAAATAAATAAAAAATCTGCTGAAGATATTATTGATGCGGCGAAGATGCCCGAACTTATAAGAAATGACGTGTTTCCTAGAACTTGTAAGAATAGACCGAAACAGGTTTTTAAGACCGAAATCGAATTTCGGTTATCTTCATATTTTCGACCGAAAACAAAAATGAAAATGTCCAAATTTAACAAATAATAATAATAATAATAATAATAATAATAATGAAAAATATTTTCTATACACACATCTCAATTTATATTTCATAATGATTTTTGTAATTGATCATCTGTTACACTAGAAATTTCTCAGAAAGTATTAGAAACATTTTTGTGGTTTCAAATTAAAAATTTTTCATTGATATTAAATATGCTTCTTTTAATGAACATGTGAAAAGTGTCTTCAAAGTTTAGTAATATATGAATTTGATGCTTTATAATTTGAACTCACATCTTTAATCAGTCATGATTCATCATTTAAACATTGAAATTTTTAACAATAAAGGAAGAATGAGCCGATACAGCTCATTTGAGCTACATTTGAGCATTTAGCTACATTGTATAGTTACATTGAGCATGCTACATTTGAGCTACATTTGAGCTACATTTGAGCCGATACAACTCAAGTCAATGAATTATGTTGAAAATTCCAAAGGAATACACGAGATTTTTAGAATTCAGATAGTGTCAAACGAGTTTCGGCCCAGCCGAATTTTCAGCAACATTTTCATCAAAACCCAGATTTTAGGCCGAAAACGAAAATAACTGAATTTTTGGTCCATTTCTACGTAGAACCACTGAGCGGATCGCCGAACGTCTGATTTTCACTGCGGGCAGCCTCTGTTAAATTTTATCACTTATATATTAATCCTTACCATGGCCTGCACAACCATCTGGCAAAAGAATCAGATATGTCACTGAGATCTTGATAATGATCCCACGTCTTCATATACAATTTGAAACAATGTATAAATGTTTCCTCTGTATAAAATAATATTTTTGCTCTAGATTTATTTTTTTTTAATATTTTTTCGTGAGAAAAAAATGAATATTAAATTTATTTCTCAACAAAGAAAAATTATATAATCGTCGGGGAATCTATATTTTCTAATTAAAACTATTAAAAAAAAATCACAATTTCGTAGATTTAGTTGTTGAAATACAACTTTCTTTTTCCCCGAAAAATAAAATAAAATATAAAATATGAATAATAACAAGGGTTATAGGGTAGGGCCGGGCTGTCCAACGCGGCGCCCGCGGGCGCCATGGCGCCCTTTGCGGGGTTTTTTGTCGCCCTTTCGATAATTTCCCGTTACTAGTATTTTATTTATATAATAGTCTTGTAAAGGATACTTTATTTAAAATCCTTGATATTTTCATAAGTGGTGTTTTAAAAATCTCTACAAGTGTATTTCACGTATCAGCAATTATAACGCACGCAGTGTATTAAAGAAAGACAATAACCCATGATTAGTTTTTTTAATTATTAATCATGAGCTATTGCATTTCTTTACTAATTTATAGCTATGTTTTATAAATCTTTTTACGGAAATTATGCCATTAGGAATTAATAAATGTCGGCACTAAATTTTTTAATACGTTGAAAAGTAAAAAATAGAAAAAAAAAGTAAGCGATCTTTCTTCTCCTTCGAGCATGAAAGTTCAACAGTTTTGTTATTGATATTGTTTCACCGATCATTTTGCCGTTTTATAAGACAGAATAAATGCTGTGTTTTTCCCACTTAATCTTTAAAACTTTAGGTTTTTTTAAAAAGAAGTTATAAAATCGTGCGAAAGGATTTCCATCAACGAAAGCTTTTTCAGGTTCTCTCTTTGGAATGCATGACTTTGTTTTTGTACTTTTTATAACATGCAATTTACATTTCCAAAACAATTGTAGTTATTCCAGAGTCATTGCATCCCATAAAACCTAACAATATCTGTGATTACCATTCTATTTTAATAATAAATGATATTTAATTTTCTGGCTCCTTCCAATTCAAAAAATGTTTGAGAAAACCTCTCGCAAAATATAATTTTATTTAAAATTTATTACTGTTATTTTAACTTTTTTAGATAGCGTTTTAGTTTTATAGGGGCATTATGCCTCATTTGCACATATATATATTGCTATTAATACCTAAAAGATGATTTTCCAGATGTTTTTGAGCCATGTTAATAATGGCGCCCTTCATTTCATGCCAAAGGCTAAAATGCGCCCCTGCTTGGTAAAAGGTTGGACAGGCCTGGGGTAGGGTATACCTTCTGGATTTTTTTAAGAAATACCGTATACCATCTGTTTCTAAAAAAAGCTACAATATGTATACTGCAGTCTTGGGTATACCCTCTGCCTTGAGCGTATACCCTCTGCTTAGAGCGTATACTTTCTGTTTATTTTACAACTACTACACCGCTCATAATAACAGCTATTGATCTTTGCTTGAATATTTTAGTTAACATATTTGTATTTTGCATTATTAAATTATATTATCTGTTATAATAACAATATTAATTAAAAAAATTTCTTGGTCCGCGGCGGAATCCTTGACGGTAAAGGAGTTCCACATGCCTGGTTTTTAAAATGTCTTACAGGTGAGTTCAGACAAAAGAATCATAGTTTAGCTTATTTCATGTTTATATTCTCCATTTTAAAAAACGCGGCATGAGACAGATGCAGATTACGTTCCAAAATCTTGCCCCTGCCTTTTTTTTTTTTTTTTTAATCTACTGCTTTTGTCAGCTTGTGCTCCCGATTACTTACTACGTTAGATGCCGGAGTCCTTTCGTCATTTTTACACATATCTAGGCAGTTGACTACACAATTGTTTTAGAAGTCAAATTTTTATGTTACTGAACGATTGTTCCATTTCCAATGGCTCGAAGCCCATTTTTTTTTCCTACTGGCGTCGAAAACAATTGGGGCGGGCTGCCATTCCGAAGCGCGTGACTTCTAAATTAAACAGACACACATGTCATTTTTTGCATGTGTGTATAATGATTGCGTTTTACACTGCTATATATATTTTACTACGTCTTTTAATTATGATTTTTTTTCTGCCTTGTAAAACTATACATAGCATGAAGCGTTGTATAAGATTGCCTGTCATTCAATCCATCTTACATGTCAGTTCACATGTCAGTCGGTCTGTTTTGCGTCAATTTTCTGGCAGATTGATACTTACTAAGTGACAGATTTCATCATCAGCAAACTATTATAATGTTTCGCATTAGTAAAAGCTACATTCATTATATTTACACATTTTTAAATACATCAAACTGGAGGTCTACAGAGGTCAAAATTTCCCGACTCTAGACTAGAACAATTCGTACGAAAACTTGATTGTGCAGCTTGTTATAAAAGATAAAAGTTCCACCTGAATGGAGCTGAGCCCGGCCCAACTCGGCCGGACTCAATTTTTACAAGGCAAGCTGAATGCTGATATATCCGAAGCAACGTCATCACACAATTTAAATTCTTGAAACAGCACACTTGATTATGCATAAATTTTATTTTCAGATTGTATGTCCGTAGTTTAAAGAATACGGAATAATAATCATATTAATGACCTTTTAAACAATTACGTGCATAAACACTCATTAAAAATGAGATAGAACATTAGAAATTAATTCAAAAGATTTTTTTTCTCTCATGCGGTGAAAGATTTGGCAACCATAACATTTTTGGCCGAATATTATTCAGCCTGCGTACAAAAGCCACTACTAAAGATATTAAATATCTACCAATTGTTAAATATATTTTCCCTGCTTAGTGTTTAACGCTGTGGCAGTCTGTACAAGGAAAGTGATTGTTTACAAACACTTCCTTAAATCAGTTTACCAATGGATTTTTGTCATAGCGACTAGAGCAGGAATCGTATAGACATAGACCAATCATATCATGGATCTGTTAAACAAAGACTAATCTAACTCCCGGAGCTCATGTGTATTGTAGGAGTCATAAAGAACGGACTGATTTTTCTTTCTGACTTACAGTTATTAAACCCACAGTGACATCAGCTGCCCTTTCCTTACTATGCTTAACTTCTTCGTCCCCTGGATCCACGTATGCGGATCTCTATTTTGTTTTACTTTATTGATAATACTCGAAAATAATTATAATTTCGATACCAAAATGATATGTTTCGAATTCTAAGATTCCAACTAATTCAAATAAATTAAAAATATCCCTCTGAAGTGTAATTGGAGAAGAAATTATTCAGTAATAATCAATAATGTTGTATTAATACTCAGTAGTTGCACCAAAGAGATAGATCTGTCGCTAACTTCCATTAAAAAAAAAAAAAAAAAAAAAAAAAAAATGTTGATGTTCCCACGTTTTATATAACGTTTCTAGTGCGTGCAATCTCGACATAATTTCAAACTCGATCGACTCACACATTTCGGCTAGCAAAAAACACATCGAAGTTTACAAAAAAGTTATAAAATATTTAAAGTTTTTTTTTTCAAAGTCTTTGTAATCAGTTATCTCATTTTTTATTATTCTTAAAGTTAAAAAAAAAAAAAAAAAAAAAAAAAAAATGTATAATATTAAAAATATAAATTCTCTTCAAGTTATGCGATAAAAATTTCTCGGACACTTCCCTACGATAGTTGCATTTGCATGCAAGTCACCATGGAACTTAGAAGAATTAATAACATCAAATACCGAAATAGCAAATACTAAAGTGTTAAAAACTACAAAAAAAGTTTTAACGTACAAATCTCGCAAAAAAAATCACATACGCCGTTTCAAGGATGCCTCAATCCCCTTCCTCAATGCGATAAAAAAAAAAAAAAAAAAAAAAAAAAAGGGGGGGGGGATCTCTAAATGATCTAAAATGGAAATGCGAAACAATTGCGCCTGGAGTTGGCTAGAAAGCAGGGATTGCCTCGCGATACCAATCGGAAGTTACGTCTTTTCTTTAAGGTATTTAAACTCTTTGCTGTCACATTTACAATCATTCATTAACCAGTACTCGGGCATGCATTTCACTTAAAAAAAAAAAAAAAAAAAAAAAAAAAAAAAACCACTGTGGAAAAGGATTGAGACACCCTCGAAACGGCAATTTTTTTTCTTTTCTTTCGGGGGGAGGGGGGGGGGAGTTCCTTTTTACGAGATATGTGCGTTAAAACGTTGTTTGAAGTTTTTAACTTGTGTATTGAAACTCGCACAAAATGTTACAGTTTTGCAAATATTAAAGAGTCATGAATCGGTCAGGTCGCAATCTTAATATTAACTCAATCTCGTATAGTTGAAATTCTATTTTACCTCATAAAGGAATAATCCCTACCGTTAAGTTACCTTACCATCCATACCGCTGGTCTTTATCGATCATTTTTCAAGAATGGACATGGCGGCTTAAATAAATCATATCGTTGACGAATCTACTTGAATCCTTGTTTCAATGGAAAACATAAAAATCCCTGTCGGCTGGGCCTATAGGCGGAGGTAGATTTCGAAGAGTGCTCATTTCAACAATATATATATATGATTAGAGATAAGCCCAGTTTAATAACTTCATTTGGCCGTTTATGAAAAATTTTTAATTTCATTTTTCTGCAAAAACTGGTTTTATCAGAATCATCTTAAGAAAAATTCAGCTCAAATGCCCATTTTGACAAAATATTTTGAAATAGATTCTGAATTTATTAAAAAATCGACCAAAACAGTACATTATACAGTTCCTAAATAACAAAAAACTGTCAGTTGAATGCATTTGAGAAAAAAATTGAATTTAAAAATGAGTCATAAAATAACCGATTTGTTGTTTAAATACATCCTTAATTCTTTAATCATGATTGCTTCGGAAAATTTTGTGCGAAATACTCACTTTGACAGCATTTTTTAAAATATATTCTATCTTTATCAAAAAACTGGCCAATGCGTCACAGTATATAGTTCCTAAATAAGAGGATCTGTAAAATGGATGCGTTTGAGAGCGAAAATGGATTTTAAAAGAGTCATAAAAAATCCCTTTCGGCATGGCCTATAGGCGGAGGTAGATTTCGAAAAGTTTTCATCTCAAAAAAAAAAAAAAAAAAAAAAAAAAAGCCCATCTTTACTTAAATGCCCATTTTGGCAATATATTTTGAATTATATTCTTACTTTATTTAAAAAATTGACCAATATGCTCATTATATAATTCCTAAATAACAAAAAACTGTTAATTAAATTCGTTTGACAGCAAAATTGAATTTAAAAATGAGTCATAAAATAACCAATTTATTATTTTAATACATCCACAATTCTTTAATCAAGATCGCTTTGAGAAATTTTGTGCGAAGTGCCCACTTTGACAGATTTTTTTAAATATATATTTAGCCTTTATCAAAAATCTGACCAATACGGCACATTACACAGTTCCTAAATAACAAATAACTGTCAATTGAATGCGTTTGAGAGCAAAATTGAATTTAAAAATGAGTCATAAAATAAACAATTTCTTATTTGAATACAACCTCAATTCTTTTATCATGATCGCTTTGGGAAATTTTTTTGCGAAGTGCTTACTTTGACAGCTTTTAAAATATATATATTCACCCTTTATCAAAAAATCGACGAATACGCACATTATATAGTTCCTAAGTAACAAAAAACTGTCAATTGAATGCGTGTCAGAGCAAAATTGGATTTAAAAATGAGTCATAAAATAACCTGAATACCCACAGTTCATTAATCATCTCGCTTTGGAAAATTTTGTACGAAGTGCCCATTTTGGCAGCCTTTTTTGAAATATATTCTGCCTTTATCAAAAGAGAACAAAAAAAGATTTGAAAATGACTCGGTAAAAACGCAATTTCTTAAATTTCCTCAAATTTTAATCACCATAACTTCGTGAAATTCTGTTCAAAATACCCTTTTTGGCAGCCTTTTAAAAAATATATTCTGCCTTTATCAAAAAACTGGCCAATACGTCAAATTATATAGTTCCTAAATAATAGGACCTGTAAATTGAATGGGTTTGAGAGCAAAAATGAACTTAAAAATGACTCATGAAAAACGCAATTTGTTATACTTAATGAATTTTTTAATGATGAAAACTTCGGGAAATCTGTTCAAAATACCTTTTTTGGCAGCCTTTTTAAAAATATATTCTGCCTTTATCAAAAAATTGGCCAATAAGTCGCATTATATAGTTGCTAAATAAGAGGATCTGTCATTTGGATGCGTTTAAAATCAAAAATGAATTTTAAAATGAGTCAGAATATAAGCAGTTTGGATTTGAGGTTTTTTCTCCAACTCCTATTTTTGTTTAATTTATTTTTGCTATAAGAATTGGTTCTATGAAATACTTGTCAATATAAAAGTTGTAAATATTATTGTGAAGATATAAAATAAATTTAATTAGATTTAATTGCTTAAGCATTGAGTAAGTTATGGGTTTTTTTCTTTTTTCTCCCCCCTTTTTCTTTTCGTTTTTAATTTTTTTCATCGGTAAAAATTGGTCCTATCAAAAACTTGTAAATACAAAAGTTTTAGATAATATTGAGTACATTTATATAAAATTTAGTTAGATTTGATATCTTGAGAATTGACGAAGTTATGAATTTTTTTCTCCCAAAAACCATGTTTTTTTCGCCCCTTGAGCCCATTTTTAATTTTATCAAAAATCTGTCACGCATAAACTTTTTCCTCATTTTTTAGAAGTAATATAAACTTTAAACCGATTCGATATCTATTTTAATTAAAAAGTTATCGCGTTTTTTCTGTTTTCACAAAAACCCTCCTAACTTCCACCCCCTTGGTCCGATTTTGCCCATTAACGAACTTAACCGAGATTTTATGCCCCTTGATTTTATGTAAAAGTTTGATGAAGATCTGAGCATAATTATGGAAGTTATCGTGTCTAGAAGAAAGTGATATACACCGATAGATAGATAGATAGATAGATAGATAGATAGATAGATATATATATATATATAAACTTTTTTACTGATGGTAGTTTTGGGGTCTAGGAGTCATGATTCGTGTAGATCCGCAAAAATTTTTCAGAAATTCCAACATGGGAGACAATGCAATAGGTAGTATTTCATACGAAATCTACCTAAAACGCAATTTGCTATGTGAAAACTTCCTTAAATTTTCAAATCACGAAGACTTCGGGAAATTCTATTCAAAATACCCTTTTGGTAACCTTTTTATCAAAAAGCCGATCAATGAATCACATTATATCGTTCTTAAATAAGAGGATCTGTAAATTGGATGCATTTGAGAGCAAAAATGGATTTAAAAACGAGTCAGAAAAAAACGCAATTTCTTATTTGAACACTTCCTTCAATTTTCAGTCCCGATGACTTTCGGAAATTCTGCTCAAAATACCCTTTTTGGTAGCCTTTTTTTGAAATATATTCTGTCTTTATCAGAAAATTGACCAATGCGTCACTTTATACAGTTTCTAAATAAGAGGAACTACCATTTGGATGTGTTTAAAATCAAAAATGAATTTAAAAATGAGTCAGAATATAAGCAGTTTGGATTTGAGGTTTTTTTCTCCAACTCCTGTTTTTGTTTAATTTCTTTTTGCTATACGAATTGGTCCTATGAAAATCTTGTCAATATAAAAGTAGTAGATATTTTTGAGAAGATGTAAAATAAATTTAATCAGATTTTATATCTTAAAAATTGACGGAGTTATGGATTTTTCGCTTTTTTCAGCGCCCTTTTTCTTTTCGTTTTTAATTTTTTTCATCGGTAAAAGGTTGTCCTATCAAAAACTTGTAAATACAAAAGTTTTAGATAATTTTAAGAACATTTACAAAAAATTTAGTTGGACTTGATATCTTGAAAATTGACGAAGTTATGATTTTTTTTCTCTCAAAATCCCTGTTTTTTTTTTCGCCCCTTGAGTCCACTTCTAAATTTATCAAAAATCTGTCATGCATATACTTTTGGCCCATTTTTAAGAAGTAATATAAACTTTAAACCGATTCGATATCTACTTTAATTAAGAAGTTATGGCGTTTTTTCGGTTTTCACAAAAACGCCCCCTGTTCCGACCCCCTTGGTCCGATTTTGCCCATTAACGAACTTAGCCAAGATTTTATCCCCTTTGATTTTATGTACCAGTTTGGTGGAGATGGTGAAGAATTATAGAAGTTATCGTGTCCATAAAAAAGTGAGATATATATATATATACATATATATATATAGATAGATAGATAGATAGATAGATAAACTGGTGCGATTGCAATAGGTAGTATTTCTTACGAAATCTACCTAAAAATTTGACTTTATGAATTGTTATTCTAATCTATCGTGACTAGGGCCCGCTTAAGACTTAGAAATAGGGAAAGCCGACGTCACACAAGGGGGCTCCTATAACTCTACCAATTTTATTTTATTTTATTTTTTATTTTTTTAATACAAAATATATTTTTCATATGATTAAATAATTTGAAATTTTGCCATCAAAATTTTGAGTAAATAACATTTTTAATATTAAACTAAGATTGCCTATTTATATATTATACATATGAAAAAGTATTTTATTAAATACATAATTATACTTAACAAACAAATCAACAAACAAACAAACAGACAGACAAACAAACGCATTCCCAAGTAATTACCATGCTAACAAGGAAGGTCTCCATTGGGGGCATACTCAGAATTTTTTGAAAAAAATACGAATTAAACTACTCATGTAGGTAATAAAGGATCAGTGAAAATTAGCGGCGGAATTACATTATTAGAGATGTAAAAAAATAAAATAGTTTGGAATAATTGGCGTGAAAAGCTGAAAGCGACGCGGGATTTGGCGAGCAGTGCATTTCCTCGCCAAAAGCAGACGATTTTAACGAATCTGAAAATTGATTTTAATTGACTTCACTGTTAAAAATCTGCAGCATTTACTGCAACGTCACTCCACTACTTTTATAGAATATCTCTCTTCTGACCAATGAGAATGCTCCATAGCACGGTGAATTGACCGTGTCATACACTGTTAAAAATCTGCTGCATTTTGGTGCAATGCACTCCACCGCTTGTATATAATATCTCTATTCCAACCAATGAGAAAGCTCCATTTCACGGCCAAGTAACCGTTTTCTACACAAGCAAAGGAGTGCGTTGCAACAAAATGCAGTAGATTTTTAACAGTGTATTTTTCAATTTGGGACAATTTTAATCAATTTAAATTGTGTTTTAAATGATAAAATATATTAATTTCATTTTGTTATAAGTACATATATGACAAAATTACACTTAAAGTAAAGTAAAAATGCAAAACTAAAATTACTTAAACTAAACTTATTAGGATGAGCGAAGCGAATCCTCTACTAGGCCACTCAAATTACAATTTGTCGTACACTTTACAAAAAAACTATTCAATATTTTGACTTCAAATTAAACACAAAAATAAAATATGATCTGTAGATTTGCAGAATATAATTTTTTTTACAGTAAAACGTTAAAAAAATATTATTTTAATTAATTTATTTTACATGCATTTCCAATACGGACGCATTTTAGCAAATAAATAAAAAATGAAACGCGTATATTTTCAGAAAAAAAAAATATATAAATCATGGAGTAAGTGATTATAGATAGAATCACGATTAATTTAATAAATAAAATATTTTCATTATTCAGCAAAATCGTTTGCACAAATGACACTTAAACATTTTAAAAAAATTGTATTATGGATTTTTTTTTTTTTTTTTTTTTTTTTTTTTTTTGTAAAGTGGCAACAAAAGAATTGTAAACAAATAAAATTAATTGTTAAATCTCTATAAATAAAAGGAATTCTGAGGATGGATAATTAATTGAATAATTAATTATTTGAGGCACAGGGGAAGCAAATCTTGGCAATGCGCCAACTCGGTCCAGAGGAAGCAAATCTTGGCAATGCGCCAACTCGTAAAAGGAATAAAGCAGAAGAAATATAAAACAGATAATGTATTTATCACAAAAAATCGTCTGCTAAGAAAATCTTTTTTCATTTTGAACTTCTATAAATAAAAGGACAGATAGGCTCTCAAACAGTGAATCGTCGAATATAATTGAAGAACAAATGGAAGAACAAATGGAAGAACAAATGGAAGAACAAATGGAAGAACAGATGGAAGAACAGAAAGAAGAACAGATGGAAGAACAAATGGAAGACCTCTTCATTAACAATAAAAAAAGATATGCAAACGAAACCCCAGAACACCGAGAAGAAATTGTGGGGTTGTAGAACTGGCATTCAGATAGTCTTCGGGCTACTGAGGGCGGGCAACCGTCTAGTTTGTTATATAAATGAAAAATTAAAAGTATTGCGTGAACGTGTTGCCTCGATTCAAGCTCTTTATAAATGTACTAAAGGAAAAGTTGGCCGATTCAGAAATGACAAGTGGACTTCAACCATTTCTTACTTTATCATTTGTATCGAAAGTAATGTTACGTTCTTATTTGTGGACCGAAAAAGGTTTAGTGAACGGGACTTTAGACTTTGTTGCACGTGTTGAAGAAAATCACAAGCCACCAGACTAGATACCGCGAATAATCATGGATAAATTTGAATACTACAATAATTTAACTTAAAAGAATTGGTGCGTACCAATTCCCCCAATACAATAGACTCCCTCAAATCCGCACAGCTTGGGACCAGAGATTTTGCGGATTTTAGAATTTTGCGGATTTCTGGTCATTGCTTTGTGTACATTTTTTAAACAGTAATTTGAATGCAATTAATAATCCAATTGAAATTATAATGTATGCTTAAAATATAATAAAATATTAAAGTAAGTAATAAACTAAATTAATAAAAAATTAGATCATTTTTAAAATGATTAAAATATTAAAAACAAAGGTTTAATTAATAATGTATGATTATGTGTTCATTATAAAGATGAAATGTATTTTGAATAAATTATTCAATGAAACTTGCCTCATAAATAATGTACAATACTAATTCAGATCAAAATAATAAAGTAAGGAGGTTTTATTCCAGGTTTAGCCACACTTAGTGACAAAAAAAAAAAAAAAAAAAAAAAAAGCTTGATTAAGACATATATATTTGGTAAGATTATGATTATCATTGATAACAGGAATATCTTGAATTTTTTCAGAAATAAATTTATTTTTCCTTCAAGAGAAAACATTAAGACAGTAATAGTAACAAACATTACAAATTAAAATATATTTGGAATTGATATAAAACAAAAAAAGTAAAATTTTGTCCTTATATCTGAATTGAATGCTTCATTGTTTACATCCGTAAATTATGTGTGGATTTTAGTTTTTGCGAATTTGAGGGAGTCTACTGTAATTGAATTCTGGAAATATGGAAGCATAAATTGCTCAAGGAAAGAATTTCTTCTGCAGTTAGCTTTTGCTGTTACAATTCATAAATCCCAAGGTTTAACATTAGATGAAGCAGTTGTAGATATTGAGGATATATAGGCACCAGTTGGCTTAAAAACGTACGTAACGTTGTCAAGAGTGAAAATCCTTCAAAATTAAGCATTCAATAGAAATTTTCCTTGCGAAAAATTCTTTAATATCAAAAATTCTCATGCACTAACATGTATAAAAACGAAGAAATTAGACTAAAAAGTTTTACAGTTAAAAATTCATAGTATCGACGAGAGCAGATTTCAAATGTTTTTCCAGAAAATAGGATTTTGAAGAAGTAACTTTCTTCAAGCTTTCTTCAAATATATTATTCTAAAATAGCTATCAAAGATTATTTGATGTTAATTACAAAGATTGGAAACATGCATATTTCAAACAACTTTAAAAAACACCAGTGGCTACTAGAAATTGTAAAAAAAATCTTTAAAAGAATTTTTAGTTGAAAATTTAAAAATATTTTGTAAAAGTTTGCTTCGAAAATATTTTTTAATGCCAGTCTTACATCATAAATAGAAAATTTCTAGGAAATTGATAGTTATTTGGCTGAACTTACATTTGTAGAATTAAAATGCGCCAAAACATAAAATAACGTTTTTGTTTAATAAAGATGCAAAAATAATATTAAAAAATATTGTTACTTTCAAATATATGCTTTATCATAGCAAACGCGGTAGCGTTTGGTATAATATGTTTAAGAAATAGAAAGTGCAAACAACTTTCTAAAATTTCTGGCGAACCAGTTGAGATACGGCAGTGAATTTGTTTTTAAAAGATAGAACTCGACGAGACGAATAAAATGATAGCATTCAAAAAATTACTGCAGCTTATAATAGTTTTTTATTTAATTTTAAATGAAAAAATTAAGGCAAAAAGTTCAACTAAGTCTAGCTAACGTTTCCGTGGATGGATTAACTTCGTTTTTGGTTTATTTTAATTCTCACGGTAAAATTTAAAACAGTTTTTTTTTTTCATCTTTGTATGTTTGACGGTCGCTGAGAAAATCGAATTTTCATCTGAAATTTCCAGCTGAACATAGTCTTTTTCTTACCGTATTTTCGGGTGTATAGCCCGCACCCTGTGTATAACCCGCACCCCTAAATCGAACAGTGCAGTAAAAAAAGTTCGTGTATAACCCGCGGAGATGCATCGGTGTATAATCCGCGGGCTATACACCATTTACGAACATATATTTCGACCAGGGTTCGAAATTAGAAGCCATTAGTCATAATTTTTAACACAAATTTTTTCGTGATGCATAATATCTACAGTAATTGGGCTAAAAAATTAAGATTATCAGTACCGTAATTTTCGGAAGAAACGGCGCGGCATTTACGTGTTTTAAGATAAAATTTCAAGCGATGCGGCGTTTATGCGCATTTTTTTCAAAGAAGCGTGATATTTTAAAAAAAAATTTCCGAAAAAAAATCGGTGATAAATTCAAAATTTCGGACATATGTATACGTATCTTAGGTCATTGGTTCCCAAAAGGATCGAATCTTCGGAATCGATACGAAATGCACCAACTCCGAAAAGGAACGATTCCTCGGACTCTATCTGAAATGAAACGACTCCGGAAAAGTTCGATTCCTACAACTTGTTCCGAAATTAAACGACTCTGTAAAGGAACGATTCCTCGGAATCGTTTCGAAAAAAGACTGACTACTCTGAATCGTTCCGAAATGACATAAATCACGCACTTTTTTTTATTCTTTGCAACAGGGTAAGGTACCAACTCCGAAAAGGAACGACTCCTCGGACTCTATCTGAAATGAAACGACTCTGGAAAAGTTCGATTCCTACAACTTGTTCCGAAATGAAACGACCCTGTAAATGAACGATTCCTCGGAATCATTTCGAAAAAGAACAACTACTCTGAATCGTTCCGAAATGATGTAAATCACTCACTTTTTTTGTTCTTTTCAACAAGGTCGGTAGATTATTTTTTTGAAAAATAAACTAAAAATGATCTTAAATTCAGAATTGTCGAGATTGGAAGGGTTCCGGATTTTGGATTTTGTACTCTACAAACACAATGGCTATTATACATCTATCTGCAATACTTGGCGATAGTTGCGACAGTTCTTCCATATCCAGAAATAACTGTATTTAAGCAGTAAAAAAAGCCTTTACAAACATGGGAGAACTCTCTAAATTTCAAGGCATAGCGAAAAAAATTTACAAATTTCGATGTTTTTTCAAATGTTTTAAGGTTTAAAAATTGTAGAAAAAATATCCCTATTTCCAATTTTTAAAAAAAATCTTCGTATAACCCGCACCGTGTATAAGCCGCAGCAGCTTTTTGGGAAGTTTTTTTCTTGTATAAGCCGCGGACTATACACCCGAAAATACGGTATATTTGTTTCTTCTTGTAATTGTTGCACGTAAGTTTAAATGAACATAAAAATTGCTATGTATGTAACATAAATAAATAGATTAGATAAATCACGTGAAAAAAAATACTTATTTGTTGTTATTTTCATGTATCATATTCACTATCTATTTTGACGAGCGAAGTGAAATTTTTTTTTATTTATTAAATTCTTATTTATTTAAGATACAAGCCGCCTCTGGCAAAAAGTTTAGTCTCTCTTAAATTTATGCTAGCCATTGTAATATGATACTTTTATTAATAATTTTATTTACTTGCTTATCTGAAAGTCCATATGATGAAATCAACAAATTTAGACGATCAGGGCAAGATTTTGCGGAAAAGTTCATTATCCTGTTCTGGTTGGTGTGTTTGGCGAATAAATCAAAAATGGCACCGAAAGACCGAATAGCAAATTTTTTTAACCGCTAAAGCAGCGTAACCGTGTTTTATCATCACGTAATATTTTATTTCAAAGACTAATTTAACACAAGATTGACATTAATATTATTTTTTTTTAATTGTACAAGACAAAAAGATATGTAAAGTTATTAAGTACAAACGTTCATACCAATACTTTTCACAGTTATTATTTTATGAATAATTAGACATGAATGGAAAAATCTACAGGACATTTAAAAGATAAGCGTAAAAATATGGTTTTAAATTTTTATAAACATTTATTTGAGCCTTTGAGATATAAGGTAAGGGCGTACCGGTTAGAAATCCGGTTTGGCGCAACACAAGAGCGGTGAGTCGGGCGCTCCATGATGATTCGGACGTGAGAATGTGTCAGCTTTTTTTGAAGGTACGTTGAATGATTCTAGGTCAATTAAATTACTTATTTTATGAATGTCTGATTAATATACATCTGTTTGCCAAAGCTTGGTGCTATTTTGGCTTCAAAAAGGGAGGGTATGTAAAATATATAAATAACTCTGAAAACAAACCTGGTGAACTTTAATTTTTGTTTTCGTACGAATTATTTCTGTTTCTATATTAAAATGCGGCTCAAATATCATATACGAATCACATTGGCGTTAATTTTTTCTAAAGCCAATTTGGCGAAAATCTCGTTTTGGAATACCAGTTACATATATATTTTTTAAAAGGTAATAACAATAAATAAAAAAAAGATTTGTTTAATAACTATAGAACAAAACAATTTATATATTTAAAAAAAGAAAAATATATTTATTAATAAGTAAAAACAACATCCGGGTTAAATCAAGCAAAATAACGACACTCTGGATTCAGTTAAATACTCCGATGCGCATGTGACATTGGCGTCAGAAAAAAATAATTCGCCAACGTGGTGCGTAAATGACATCTGTGCCAAAAATGCATACCTGTTTTATTTACATTACGTACGGTGCTACTTGATTATCAGGTCGACCAATTTCACCCATTTATAGAAATCGCCAAACTATTCGCCAAGTTATTCAAAAGGAAAAATGTTGCCATTAAAAAAAAATAAGTTTAGAAAATTAATGAATTTAGGTTTAAAAAAGAAGTCCTTAACGAAAGGATTGCTTTAATGATGACGTTTACTTATGACGTCGAGACGTACCAAATATAAAATTTGATTTATTCAGGTGATTTTGGACAAAAGAAATACTAATAAAAGTTTTCATATTTTAATGCAGAATTTATTAAATCAAACCATAAAGAGATATTTGTAAGATATCGCATATGTGAATGACATTGAAGTATTTTAAATGTAATATTAGAATTTATTAAGGAGCATAAAAAAAATATGGAACTTACGTATTAACGCCACCGCAGCAGAAATTCCGCTAATGTGCCAATAAAGAGCAATCTTGTTCGCACGCGCACAAAAAATGGCGTCAAAAATAGGCTAAAAAAGTACTAAAGTACTGAAAATGACGTCAAAATGAGCAAAAAAAGAAACCCTAAAAAGGCACGAACAACAAGATCACTCTTTATTGGCGCATTAGCTCAACTTCTACTGCGATGGCATTAATACTTAAGTACCAAAAATATCAATGTTAGCGGAAATTTGTAAGGAGTTAAATGCCTTTTATTTAGCCAAATAATGTCGGCGGATATAACCATAAAATAACTTTAATAAAATATATTATATTTTTCTCAATATTAAGAGCTTTTCCCTTATTGGCATAAAATTTATATTAAATAACAAAAGAACAAATAAATTAGTAAAACATTAATAAAAATATAAATAAATCATCGAATTTAAAATCATTTGATCATTTAACAAATAAATGTAGCGGGTTTAATGTCAAGAAAGTGTAACATTTTTGTTCATCCATTATTGGCATATAATCTTACAGTTTGTCTATCGTTCTTTGGTCGACGGGATAATTAAGTAGTACCTTAAATACATTGTTATCGCATGAGAAAAAAAATGCTTGTGTATATGAAATAGTAAATAGTTTGCCAGAATATACGTTGCCAAACTTCTTTTTCTGCCAAGAACTTTTCGTTATGTACAACTACTGAAAAAGTTCCTTTATTTATTTACTTATAGTATTTTTAATAAAATGAAAGAAAAACGTGCAAGTTAAATACATCTCATATGTATTTTTAATTTATGTGTTTTTTAATGAAAGTCATGTATTTTAAATAAAGCTAGTGACAGCTTTATATTTAAAATGAAATTATGGTGAAGGAAACCTATTTGGCGATTATTTCGGGTAGCTAAAATAAAAGTAGGAAAATAGCCGCCGGCCATATAAAAAATAAAAGAATCAGACCGGAGCTGTTGATGACAGTCACGAGACTTATACTGGTACTTATATAGGTACTATAGCAAAATTTACAGCATCTCTGGTGTTAAACTAGGACTCTCGAGGTAAGGCATTTGGCTGCTCAGCAGCGGGTAGAGAGTTCAAATCCCGTTGGGTGTAAATTCGTTTTGTTTAGAAATGCTTTTGTGATAAATTATTAGTCTTACGGGAATATTCTTATGTTAATTGTTATTCAATTTCTAGAATTTTTCTTGTTGTGAATGTTTCATTCGAGAAATTATCTTGAATGTATTTAATTGGTATAGCTTTTAATTCTTTTAATAAAGTTCTGTACTTTTTTCGTTCGAATCCATGGTTTATTTTTCATATCATGCATTTTATATGGCAATGCAATGACTTTTTTAATTATTTTGATACATCAAAATTTTATGCTGGTATCATTTTATAAATTTTGACAGCAGCAATTATTTTTCTTTTTAAGATATTAGAAAATCTTCAGTTTTTTATCAAAAAATTAAATGACTAGTATTAAAAAATGCTCTGACGAGCACCAAAAAAGGTTAATATGTTTTTAAGTATGAAAAAGGGTTTGACAAGTGCTTCTGTTAATTACTGAGCATGAGGAAGGACAAGGGATCCCTTCTTGGCTACAACTCACTTCAATGCCAACTTTGAAAAAATCATATTTGCGCTTTTTCCATATAAAAGAAATTTGCGGTTCTTTAGTAGAATTTTCCACCGTGCTTTAGATGTTAACCAGGAGTGTAGTCGTAAAAATAACATAAGATATATGCTCTAAGCAGAGGGATATTCTAGAATGTGTATAAGCTTTCTTGAAAAACAGAGGGTATATGGTGTTCTATTAAAAAGTCCAGAAGGTATACGGCGTATAGCCTGCACTACATCCCTGATGTTAACTGCACTGTTCACTCTGCACTACTACAAATCAATTTTCTGTGCAATTATACACTTAGGGCATGCTTGGTGGCAGTGCATGAATGTGATACCTACAGGAACTAGGTATCTGGCATTATGACGCCTTCCTTTACATTTATGTCTAATTAAGCTGCATCTTTACTGGTTACGTCTTTACACTATACATTTTTATAGTAACTGCGACTGATTTGTTTTCACGGAAAAAGCGCAAATATGATTTTTTCAAAGTTGGCATTGAAGTGAGTTGTAGCCAAGAAGGGATCCCTTGTCCTTCCTCATGCTCAGTAATTAACAGAAGCACTTGTCAAACCCTTTTTCATACTTAAAAACATATTAACCTTTTTTGGTGCTCGTCAGAGCATTTTTTAATACTAGTAAAAAAATGCTTCGCGAATCCAAACAACGCATGGCTTTTGCTAGTTTAAATAAATTGAACATAGAAAGTTTTTTCTTTAAAAAGTATTCGAAGCGTAAAAGCGTATTTTTCAAAATTTCGTATTTTCGCCAACCGGAGATAAATCGCCAAATAAACGAAATTATTATTATTTTTTTACGGACGTTATAAGGAGGTTCCGCCGAAATTTTTTTATAAACATATATAACTATACGAGAAGAACATTCTGTAATTTTTTCAGATTTTTCTGAGTATGCCCGTATGGAGACCTTCCTTGTAAGTTTCATGCTTGTAGTCTCTTCAGCAACACAAAAATCGCATTTTTAGAACGTTTTTTGCTCCTGCACCCCCCTTGGATTTGCGGCATCGACATAAGATATAGCCTATGTTTGATTCCGGGCAAACACCATCATTTTGGTACCATTACGTTTGAAATCGGTTCAATAGTTCCGGAGATTAGCCCCTACAAGCAAACAAACAATCAAAATTTTTCTCTTTATAATATAAGTATAGACCAACAAATAAACTTTTCCTCTTTATAATATAGGTATATAGACTAGTGTCTGATAAATACCGGACGCCAGGTCGCCTGGCGCCTAAAAAGTTCTTCTTGGTGACTGACTTTTTTATCAACATATTGAATTTATTAATTAACTATACCTACTATAAATTTAAATGGGCCACCTTTAAAGGATTTCAAAAATGAAAAATCAATTGACAAATGGTATTTCAAATCAAAATCTCAAAGGCATCTACTCTATTAAAATCTGTGCGCGAAATCTATGCATGCTCAAGAACTGCCAAAGTGCAGGGCGCAGGGCTACGAAATTCGGCACATGGGTTGCTGGAAGGGGGCTCATGAACGATTGGGGTCGAAAATTCAAAAAATGTAAATATTTTTTAAATATATTTTTAACGAATTTTCGCCCTCTTTAATCATTTGGAAAATGGTTGTTGCTCTCGGACAAGAATGGATATATTTGAGACTTATCTGACATACTTATGTTGTCACAATGGCAAAAAAGTATTCCTTCTATAGTAAAAAAAAACTAGCCTTAAAAGGAATGACTCCTGGAATGATGCTGATGTGGAAGATTTCCGGAACTAACGAATCCGGGTTGTCCACTCCTTCCATGAGTCGAATAGACCAATCAGGAAAGGACTCCGTCTATGCATCGCCGTATGGGTTACCATAAAGAGAGGAAAGGTTACCATCGCCAACAATCGCCAAGTTTGTCGCCAACTTGGCGATATATCGCCAAATTTGGCGACCAAAATTAGTTGTCAAAGGTGACGCCAACTTGGCGATAACTGTAATAATTCGCCAAATTTTTAATTTCTTTACAACACCAGCCGTTTGATACATCATTTGAGAGGTTTGCAACTGCTTATTCATATAATGGATGTCTTGTGTGTTATCCCCCATTCTGCTCCCCAGGGGGGACACATTTTTAATTTCTTTACAACACCAGTCGTGTTACACAAGATTTGAAAGGTCTGCAACTGCTTATTCATATTATGGATGTCTTGTGTGTCACCCCCACACTCTGTTCTCCCCAGGGGGGGTCACATTTTTAATTTCTTTACAACACCAGTTGTGTGACACATCATTTGAAAGGTCTGCAACTGCTTATTCATATTATGGATGTGTTGTGTGTCATCCCCCACTCTGCCCCCGGGGGGGGCACATTTTTAATTTCTTTGCAACACCAATTGTGTGACACACCATTTGAGAGATCTGCAACTGCTTATTCATATTATGGATATCTTGTGTGTAACCCCCCCTCCCTCTGCCCTCAGAGGGGGCGCATTTTGTAATTTCTTTACAACGCAAATTGTGTGACACATCATTTGAAAGGTCTGCAACTGTTTATTCATTTTATGGATGTCTTTTGTGTCACCCCCCTCTGCCCCCCCAAGGGGGCACATTTTTAATTTCTTTACAACACCAGTCGTGTGACACATCATTTGAGAGGTCTGCAGCTGCTTATTCATATTATGGATGTCTTTTGTGTCGCCTCCCACTCTGCCCCCCAGGGGGACACATTTTTAATTTATTTACAACACCAGTCGTGTGACACATCATTTGAAAGTTCTGCAACTGATTATTCATACCATGGGGTATTGGCGAGCGCAGCAAGCAGGGGTAGCCAATAATTTGGAATCGCGAAGCGATTACGCGGGGGGTTGGCGAGCATAGCGAGCAGGGGGGCGGGGCCCCCCTAGTAAAAACTACAAAAAAATTAGTAACTAAAAAACAAATTGAGATACAGCTTTCAAACAAATTGAATTTAAAAGTACATTTTTTCCCCTATACGAGGGTGTAAAACTTGAAAATGCGCGATATTTAGAAGTTTAAAATTTTCAGTACCGAAAATTGTAAAACAGAAATTTTATTTAAAATTGTATTATTGTTGGTCCAGGAATATTAATGTTTAATCCATGACGCACATATTATATGACTCTGTTGTTACATAAGCCATGCTTTGATCATCATAAAAATTATGTTTTTTATTTTTATTTTTTTAAATATAGAATCTATTTCTTAAATTTTAGTCTTTGAAAAAAAAAATCATTTTTAGGTGCGTTCGTAATTATGTAAATACGTAGCACCTATTGTTGTCACTCAGTCCGTCCCTCTGTCTGTCTGTCCGTCCGTCCGTTCGTCCGCATATAACAACGCAAAAACTACCCAACCGAATCGTTTGAAATTTAAAATATATAATTATTACACAATTTTGTCGAGTCATTTCAAATTTTATGAAAATCGGATGGATAGATCAATTACAGGCACAATCAAAAGGATTCCGTTACATTACGGTCAATGGGAAAAAGTTTCAAATGCATTTTAATCGTTTGAAATTTAAAACGTATATTTATTACATAATTTTGTCGAGTTATTTCAAATGTTATCAAAATAGGATGCATAGATCAATTACAGGGACAATCAAAATTATTCCGTTACATTACGATCAATGGGAATAAAAGTTTCAAATGCATTTTAATGGTGTTGCACTCATTTGAACATAATAGAATTGACATGAATCTATGAAGTATGTACTAAAATATACATTATGTACAATCTGGGATGCAAAGAATATTTATTATTAAATTACAGGGCCACACAAATGTATTTCACTAAATAATGTTATACGGGGAAACATTGTTTGGGGCGTGTTTTAATTATATTAGACTACTTTACATTTTATGAATAAGATATACGTTAATGAAGTATAATAAAAATTATTCCCTGCATATTTACAGGAACACAAAGATTTCGACTACTATACTGTATCCAAAGTACGCTCTATTATACCAGCAAAATCTGAATATTTTAAAACTTCGTTATAGTACGAACACACCTCATTTGCTACGCTTCACGTGCAATTTCCAACTTGTTCATATAATTGTTGTAATTTCTTATACTACATTTTTACGTTCAACCCGTAATCACGCGAGTTCTGACTAGTTCTAAATATTTATTACAATGTAAGATATACATTTAAGTACACCGCGCTGCAATAAGTAATTCTTTTACCTCGCCCTCGCATGCTAATAATTAGAGATTATTTAATTGTGTTTAGTTATCCTTCTATAGTAAAAAAAACTAGCCTTAAAAGGAATGACTCCTGGAATGATGCTGATGTGGAAGATTTCCGGAACTAACGAATCCGGGTTGTCCACTCCTTCCATGAGTCGAATAGACCAATCAGGAAAGGGCTCCGTCTATGCATCGCCGTATGGGTTACCATAAAAATAGGAAAGGTTACCATCGCCAACAATCGCCAAGTTTGTCGCCAACTCGGCGATATATTGCCAAATTTGGCGACTAAAATTAGTAGTCAAAAGTGACGCCAACTTGGCGATAACTGTAATATTTCGCCAAATTTTTAATTTTTTTACAACACCAGTCGTTTGATGCATCATTTGAGAGGTTTGCAACTGCTTATTCATATAATGGATGTCTTGTGTGTTATCCCCCATTCTGCTCCCCAAGGGGGACACATTTTTAATTTCTTTACAACACCAGTCGTGTTATACAAGATTTGAAAGGTCTGCAACTGCTTATTCATATTATGGATGTCTTGTGTATCACTCCCACTCTGCTCTCCCCAGGGAGGGTCACATTTTTAATTTCTTTACAACACCAGTTGTGTGACACATCATTTGAAAGGTCTGCAACTGCTTATTCATATTATGGATGTGTTGTGAGTCATCCCCCACTCTGCCCTCAGAGGGGGCGCATTTTGTAATTTCTTTACAACACCAATTGTGTGACACATCATTTGAAAGGTCTGCAACTGTTTATTCATTTTATGGATGTCTTGTGTGTCACCCCCACTCTGCCCCCCAGGGGGGCACATTTTTAATTTCTTTACAACACCAGTCGTGTGACATATCATTTGAGAGGTCTGCAGCTGCTTATTAATATTATGGATGCCTTTTGTGTCGCCTCCCACTCTGCCCCCCAGGGGGGCACATTTTTAATTTCTTTACAACACCAATCGTGTGACACATCATTTGAAAGGTCTGCAACTGCTTATTCATACCATGGGGTATTGGCGAGCGCAGCAAGCAGGGGCAACCAATAATTTGGAATCGCGAAGCGATTACGCGGGGGGTTGGCGAGCATAGCGAGCAGGGGGGCGGGGCCCCCCTTGTAACTTAAAAAAAAAGGAAAACATTTTATCACAAAGCTTTTTATTCTACTTCCTTACTATAAAGATATCGTTTTATCGTCTGTTACCATATCAACGTGATCAATTAAATTTCATTAAAAATTCGCAGTAGTAGAAAAATATTTTTTTTTTAATCGAATAGTTATTGAACAACTCAAATTTAACAGAGAATTCGTATTTCTTATTTAGATATTTCAAAGTTGTTTATTGTCATCGCGTTTTATGCTGATTTTCGTTTCATTTTCGATTATTATTATGTCTATTTGATTTGAATTTTTTACATATAAAAATAGTTTTAAAATAAAAATATAGTTTTAATAAATAATATAAAAAATATAGTTTTTAAATAGTTTTTTTTTATGTTTCTGACGAATTTTTGCCCTTTTTATGTTCAACCCGCAATCGAGTAAGTTCTAATTAGCTCTAAATGTTTACTCAATGTGAGATATACATATTACGTACGACCAGGGCCATAGCTAAGGGGTGCTATAAGCGGCTCAGCCCTCCCTAAAACATTTTGACCCCCCCCCCCCCTGGGAAAGATTCCAAGGTCACCAAATGAGTTTATGTTCCAATAATTTCAAATTAAATTCTATTCAAAAATCTAATTTAGCTTTGAGGACCTTTCACACTTTTGCAAAAATACTAAATTGTTACTAAAATAAGTGTTTCAACACTTGCTTATCCTATTTGCACATATGAAGCTAACATGATATTTAATATTGCACTAGTTATACTCTCAATTTTTCATCATTCTATTACTTTCTTAGCATAAAATGGGGTTATTAAAACAGTTTAATGAGAAACATAGAACTACAGTGTGAATATACACTAATTTATCTTTCTGCATAATGGAAAATATGAGCCTCTTCTATATTTTCTTGACCCCACCCCCCCCCCTACATTTTCTTGAGACGCCCCTATTATTCAATTCTAGCTACGGCCCTGCGTACGCCGCACAGTGGATCGATCCTTAAGAAAAAGCGAACATAGAGCCAAAAAATAATCATTAAATAATTATTTTTTTGCAATGAAATATTTTAAAAGAATATCTACAAAATACGAATATACGTTCATATTTTAAATTATACAAAATTATATCTTATTTGTACAGCTTGGAATATACACTTTTCATTAGAGGAATTTTTCTGCGAATTTTAGTGATTTTTAAATGTGGTCAGAAATTAAACCAAGGTAACCACTAATGATAACTCGTTTAAAATATCATTATTAATTTCCTAAAACACATTTTAAATCTCTACTGATTACATTTTGATTGAATTTTATATATCATTTTACATTATGAACAACCTATATAAAATAAACTGTATAATAGACTTACAAATTGCTTTTTTAAAATTGCCTGAAGTTGTCTGAAATTTCAAAGACATGTTTGTGTTCCTAAAAATATGTGTTTTAATGTGGTATAGGGCAATTTTTGCGCAAACCTGCGCATTTTTTAAATAAATGGATTTGATACACTTTTAGTGGCTATCACATAATTTTCCGTTTTCGGAAAGTATAGTAAATTGTCTGTAGACAAAAATATTTTTTAATAAATATTATTCTGTAAGAGTTTTCTAAGATGGAATAATATAAAAAGTAATTTAAAATTAAACTATAAAATTAAATTCAATATATAAGTATCTTTGGTTATATAAATATTTACATGAAAATTCTAAAAAGCGCAAATGCTTTTAGAGGGTTAAATCTACGCTAATAAATGGATGCATGATGCTTGAATCCTGAAAGTTCTAATGCCTTTGAAAATTTTCTTTTCCTTTGAACGTTTTTTAATTTTTGTCGAATACAGGAAATTAACGAGTCAGATGTTATAAACGAACGGTGCTACAAGTCTTCGTTACATGCTCTTCGACTTATTTTTCTCGTTTGGGAATCCCGATACCTTCAAAAGTCTTTACTACGAGCTTAGCTAAGCTTCTTCCAATGATTGCCAAATTGCAAAATCAAAACGCTTAATTACATATTTTCCAAAAATCATTATTTTATAGAGTAAGCATATAATATCACCCAGGCCCGTAGCCAGGATTTTCTTTCGGGAGGGGCTGAATTTTGAAACTTTTTCTGATCTTACAAAAGTAATTTGTATAATTTACAGCAAAAAAATTTAAAAACAATCAAGGCTTAACCTAAAATGTGTTACTGAATAGGATAATAGATAACCATGTCAAATATTCTTTTTTTCTTTTTTTTTCTTTTCTTTTTTTTTCCAATTTTTCTTGCAATTTGTGACATTTTTCGAACTTCCAAATTGGTTTAGAAACCAAAGAATTTTAAGGAAAAAAATTTCTACCAAACTTAAAAGGCACAAAATAAAAATATTTGAGATGAACCTCAAGTATCCTATGAGAAAAATTTAAAAAATATTGAAATGCAAAGAAGTAACATAAATTGATTTAAAACACGGGATTAATATTAGTATGGAAGAGTCAGGCATTTGAAGAGCGAGGTCTTGAAGCTTTTGAGCCATAAATGAAATTAATTTCTTTCATATTATTTTTTCCAGAGAAAAAAATAATTGCTACAGTCATATTTAATCATATAAATTATTTTTGTATTTCACATTATCTGATTATAATAATTATAAATGCAGTACTCTTGGTACAGCAAATTTACTAATGCAACAGAAGCAATAATCGTAATTTCTTCTTAGCCATTATGCTGATTAACTTAATCTACTGTAATATCCCAATGAATGAAAATCATTGAGAAGCTACTCACTATCTCATCGGCCATAATGATTCCAGGCAATGATTTAATTATTTTCATTATCGAAAAAAATCTTTCAGCACTGACTGCTGTTATTGGGTTTTCGACTGATATTGTGAACAAGTGATTGATATTATTGTAATACATTACATTACACTACTGAAACTTTAGGACCTCTGTGTTGGTGTCAAAAATTTGTTTGCACCCTAATTCTCATTCAGCTTTCACTTGCTACATTGATACTATCGTGAAAATATTGCGATAAAGCTCTTTAATTTGCTTGCTTTTTTGAGTGAAACAAATCCTGCAAATATTGCGCTAAAGCTTTTTAATTTGCTTGTTAAATCGAGTGAAACAAATGAAACAAATCCTGGCAATATTTTGATAAAGTTCTTTAATTTGATTGCTTTTTCCAGTGAAACAAATCATGGAAGAAGTAATGGGAAATCTCTTATAATGTCTTCATTCGAAATGAAACGTTCATTTACATTTCAAATAAGACTTGCTACACAGGGAATAAAGATTATGATATTGTAATACTCTTCAGCGGATGTAATTTGAGGGTTTGTATGTGTTGTCTGTCTAACTGTTAGCATTAGGATCTTTATTTCAGTTTGAAATATGTCTTTCCGAAGTTTTGATGTACAGTAAAATATCTCACAAAAGATTTCTACTGCATTTTTATCTATATCTGTGTAAAACAATTAAGGGACCTTTAACATAAGTTACAGCGGATATCATGACATGAAATTTTTCTTGAAGAACTCATTATGACTTTGTCAGACAGAAAACCTTCTCGCAATCAGACAGGCTTGTGAGAAAATCATTCTTCTCCCGACTTTTAAAAAAGCTCCAGCCACCAAAGAAATCTTCCATGTGTTTTTCAAAATATTTTCTGTGTTAATGCAAATGTATGTAGCTCAACCGAAGTTAATATGCTGTCATGCCTCTCGATAAATTTTATATCACAAATGTGGAGGTTATTTTCTTTTGTTTAATGGGATACATGAAGTAATTGCTTCTTGAAGCACTAAGTTTGCCTTTAGGTGATTTTTAAAATTCTTTGTCACTGCTTTAACAAGTTCAAGATACTTTCGGATTATGGGAATCAGCATGTTGTTGGGCAAGGCAAGATTTAACAGATGGATTTCAAAGTGGACGTACCTAATTTTCGGATACTCTGCATGATGCAAAATTAGATTGTTTCAAGTATTGGTCCAAGAACGGCTTCGATTTCTTCTTTTCCTGAAGCTCTTTGGAAATCCAACAATGAAATATTAATTTTCTATATTCCTGAATAAAACCTTTTTTTTTTCTTTTTTTTTTTTTTTTTGCTAAAATACATACTGTTTGTGATAATCTTATTGCATATGTTATAAGAAATGCATGAAAAAACACATTTGGCCTTCTTCCAATGTCTGAAACATGCAGAAACTAGTCTTCCCGGTTTTTTTAATGTCCTTTCTGTAGCCATTTTTTCGTAAAAAAAGGTTTACAATAAATACATTTTGGAATACGTAAGAAAAGGAAATACTGTTTCTGGATCTTTCTATCATTTTTTCTTATTTTTGTTTCTTTCCTACACTTATTGGAAAACTAAGTGGCTGTTTGGAAAGTAAAATGAATCCAAAAATGTTTCTCTCCGTGGCATTATCTATATCATCTCTTTACATAGCAATATCAGATCGAGTTGCTTGCCATACTGTAGACTCATATCGAGTACTTGCCGAATCCCCATTAAAGTCAAATGGTTCCGAACGCTAACATCCAAACAATCCTTAATTTTAATTTCAAAACAAAACTTGCTGCCAGAAAAAGTTGATATTATTGAAATTGGTTTTAAGTAAGTCAGTTCAAGATTGTGTGCATCCATGGTGCTGTTTAGTGATTTTATAATAAAAAAGGGTATAAGTCTAAACAAATTATTTTTGCCATTTCATATCATATTTTCTAATTATTTAAAAGATTTCATTAACATTTTTATTTCCATTTTGTTTAGCCTATTGACAAAATACTGTACTTTACGTCATTAAATTCAGGGTCTGATTTACAAATTTGGGGGTTCTGGGCGCAGGTGCCCCACTTGTACTAATACTTACAAGGGGGTTGACTAAAAAAAACGAAAAACGATATTTATTTTACTAAAGAAACCATTATTGAATTTAAAATATCTATTAAAAAATTAAATATGATAATCAATAACTTATTTTTAAATACTTATTTCTCAATTATGAAATTTAAATGAGTTGTATAATAAACTGTGTAATGCTAACTATCTTTTCCTATGCAAGTCTATTCATTGGATATTAAAATTACATCAAACTTTGGATACAAATTAAAAAACTTTCAGAATTTGGAAGCCCTTGAAAATTAGGGGCCCTGGGCCCTTGCCATGAATGTCCCGTCGTAAATCTGGCACTAATTGAATTCACGGTTCAAGAACGATTTTAGATTTAGCCATTGTATTTAATAAAATTCGCTTTTTTAAAAAATACTCTCAGAATACACTTCACTTCAATTACAAAATTAAATTTTTGGCTGTAAATTGAACCAGTGTTGCTTAAATATTTACTTCGTCCCTAAACACAACGCAAAATGTCTCTATGCTGAAATAGCATCCCCTAAACAGTAATTGGGATAAATTTTATCCAAATATGTGTGCTGACAGGCTGGAAAACTCTCTCGTTTGTGCTATGAAAAACTAAAAAATATCCCCAGATAGGAGTATCCATCCCTGAAATTGATAGTTCTACAAAATACAAAGTAAATTAACCAGACAAACCAGCTACTTTACGCACATTTTCTTACTATTAAAGATTCACATGCAAACAATTCGCAAAAAAGTTGTTCAGTGAAAAGACTGGGGGATGCCGCCGTGGCGTCATTAAAGATTTTTTTGATACCATATCGTTTTTCTTCGCATCATTACTTTTCAAAAATGCATTCTAATAGTTTATTTTTAATAAAAAGCGTATTACAATTATAACAACATCATCAAAGACATTTTTTTAAAAATTAGATTTTTTCACTTGATATTTTCAATTCACATTATAGGCGGCTTTTAAAGTGTTTGGGACCTTTCTCAGCAAAGCATTTTAACATTGACCGATCTAAGTTTCGTTTATATGCATGAAGATAAAGAAAATTAAGAAAGATCATAACATGCAAGTAAATGTTTTATATCTGTCTCCTAAAGTTAATACGCCATATGTTTATTAAACTAATTTTTCTTAGTCAAATTAATGATACGGGATTACATTTGATCGAATTTTACTGTGCATAAAGATAGATATAATTGTGTTTTGGAAAGAATCTATATTTCTTTTGGTAAATATCTACTAAAAACATATCCAAATAACTGATATAATGAAGGATTACTGTATATGTAGTTGAATAAATGGATATTTTTACAGCTAAAAATTCAATTGATTTTAATGTAATGGAAGATAAAAACAAAACTTATTTTACTATCACAGAGAATTTTGTAAAGTCATTTCAAACTTTCGGGAGGGGCTTCAGCCCCCTTAGCCCCCTCCCTGGCTACGTGCCTGATATCACCCATATTTTGAGGTACATTGTTTAGCTGTTTTCACCTCAAAATTGCACTTCTTTTAACAGTTTTATGAATATTATTAATTTGTTAAGATTTTGTAACTCAAATGGAACATGTTTAACATGGTGATGTATCTAAAATTGTAATAATAACTTTTCCATAAATCATAGTTAAATACATCTTGTGATCAATGGCCATATATGTATATTAGGCTTTACTTAATTTTTCTTTTTCCAATCGTTGATACAATTTTAAAATATTTTAGCTCAGAAATTCAGATCTAACAGGTTAAAAAGATCTGGTGGATAATAGTATTAGGTTTTTCTACTAGCTTACTTTGGAATTGTAATTCCACAAAACATACGTGAAAGATCTATTGAATATTATTCATGAGTTGCTGAGGCTACTACCCAAACTTTTCAATGACACTATTTCTCTTAAATAAAACCACTATTTAAATTCTTTACAAACAGAAACAGATTTCTATTTGTTATAAAATTTCAAAAAAAAAAAAAAGTTAAGAAAAACATTAAGGGAAAAAAAAAAAGAAAATAATATTTTTACTTTCTTCTATCTTCAATAGAAGAAAGTATTGTAATCGAAATTTTTTTCGACTTCCGGTTTTCGACGGATTTACACGTTTAAGGGGTCAGAGATGCCAAAAAACATGTTTTTACAAAATGTCTGTCTGTGTGTATGTCGCCATTCTACCATCAAAAAGTGTATGAAGTTATGCATAGAATTGAACCAAATTTTTGTGAATGTTTTTGGCTATGGCAAGCAGGTCCTAATTCAGTTTTTTAATATTCTTCCGGAAGGGGCAGCTGCAATCGCGATGTTTGTGCCATTTTCAATATTGTACCGACCAAAAGTTAATGAAGTTATGCATCGAACTGAACCAATTTTTTTGTGTAAGTGTATGACTATGGCTAGTTGGTCCTCCCTGAATTTGAAAACAATCCGCCGGATGGGGACGCTGCAATCGCGATTTTTGTGCCATTTTCAATATTGTATCGACCAAAAGTATATAAAGTTATGCATCGAATTGAACCAATTTTTTTTGTAAGTGTATGACTATGGCTAGTTGGTCCTCCATGAATTTGAAAAAATTCCGCCGGAAGGGGGCGTTGAAATCGCGATTTTTGTGCCATTTTCAATATTGTACCACCTAAAAGTGTATGAAGTTAGTTCTAGAACTGAACTAAATTTTTTGAATATGATTATTTTTTTGGTAAGGCAAGTAAGATCTCCCTGAATTTGAAAAAAAAAAAAAAAAAACCTGCCTATCATTCTATTGTCTATCGGCTCGTGCAGAGACGGAAATTCGTTTTTACTCCTTAATTAACTGAAAAAGAAATTTAAGATGAAAATCAAAATTGGTATGATATTAAATTAAAGTTATTAAAGGCATTAAAATGAGTAACTATTTTTTAAAAATATTAAATTGTACGTCTCAGATAGAAGAAAGTTTTAGGATTGGCACATCCAACTAGTTTAAGAAATAAACAAACAAACAAAATAATTAATAATAATAAGTAAAAATAAATTCAAAGAACTAAATCACGTCTATGATTAATCAGCATTGAAATAAGTTGTAATATATAGTAAAGTGTTGTAATTTTGTAAAACAAATTTAAAGAGATATGTGAACATCATATATGTTGTCAATTAAAAATAAAATAAATATGGAATATTCCACAAAAATAATTTGGATATAAATAAAAACTGGATAGATAATAAAATCAATGTCTGTTAAGTTTTTTCAATCTTACTCTTTTTTTTTTTTTTTTTTTTTTTTTCAAAGTCTAGTTTAATTATCCCGACATATCTCTAAATTTCTATTTGAAAACAAAAAGCACGGAATTGTTTCTAAAAACGATTAAGATACTTTTGGTGTTATTTATTATGCTCATCCGAACCTAAATCTAACAAAAAACATCATATGTAGAACCTTATACTATCATGATAATCCCATGTTCGCCACCGCCTATACTTTGATCCACTGTGCGCCGCAATGCAGTTCTAAGAAGTTGTAGCAGGTATTCTGATCATTCTTTTTTCTCGCATGAGAACAATTAGAGATTACTTAATTGCGCTTAGTAAAAAAATAAAGAAAATATGCCTTTAATTAAAATGCTTTAAAAAAATAAAGAAAATAAAGAAAAACATTTTATTACAGACATTAAAAAATACTTTTTATTCTATTTATTTCCTTATTGCAAAGATATAGTTTTATCGTCTGCTGCCATAGCAACATGATAAATTAAATTTCATAAAAAAAAATGCACAGTAGTAGAAAATTTTTTTTTAATCGAATAGTCATTGAACAACTCAACATTTTAACAGTGGAATCAGTATTGCCAGATTGGGGATTTTGTCCCCAATTTGGGGAATTTTGAACCTCCAGGGGAATTTTTTGGGGACAAGTAATTCTTGGGGACATGTTTGGGGACAATGAACATTTTTGGGGAAAAACTTGGGGAATTGTTTTCCCAATTTCAGTTTTTACTTTCAGACGTTTTCCAGTACTGGATCTGTCTCAAATTCGATTTTGATTTGGAAAACGAAAATAAAATACAGAAATAATAGATATAAATCATTATTTTTCATGGTCTTTCTTACCGTTTACATGTACTACTGATTCATCACGATCTGCCTTGGACTATCCTCCACCTGAATTTTCAGGTAAGTTAGTGAGATAGACTTTTCTGTCATCGCGATCGGACACAGAAGCACAAAAATACATTTCATTTAATAGTTTAGATTTATACAACAAAAATAAAAACAATTTTATAATTTTTTGTTGTTGTTGGTTAATGCTAGTGTGATTTGCGTTTCGTGGAATGCCAATAGAGATATTTGCAATTGCAAGACCTCCAATTGCATACTATTGCAGCAGCTCTTCTAGAACTTTTTTATAAGAAACTTGAATGAAAACTCTGCGGTCTTAAACGACTTAGACCTTTACATCACTAAATCTTCAGGACGTGTCCGAAACGTTCATTTGATGTGCTTTTTAAAAATATTAAAAGCAGCTATATTTCTTTTATTATTGACGAAATCACAGCGATTGATACAATATAGATGCTTTACATTAAATCATCTATATAGAGAGCATATAGATAAGTGCTTCAGAAGGAATGACAAAAATTGAAAATCATGTTTTATAGCTAAGTCAGATAAATGTACCTAATGTCAACATCATCTTTGATTCATTCAAACCTCAACTAGAGATGGTCAAAACCTTGAATAAAAAGAATATTGCCCAGTTAAACTGATGGCATTGAGCTCACAGGCTACGCTTACTAATTGTACATTACAGCCTTGTATTTTCGTTAATTCCGTTCGAAAAAAAATTAAGAAGGGGAAACAGCTCTCCCCTTTCTCCTTTTTTATACTTAATCATTGAACCTCCTAAACTATCAAGGACATACATGCTTTATCATATAAAAAATCTATATCCGAAATTCAGAGCAAATCGGATAATTCTTAATAAAAACCCATTTAGCATTTATATAATTTAAGAGGAGTTATTCCCCTCTTTTATACTTAAGCATTAAACTTCCAAAACTATTCAGAGGATTTGAACGAAATCTGACAATTCTGCTTGAAAAATCCATTTATACAAGTTAAGGGGAAGGACATTAGAACCACCGTTCCCCCTGTTTATATTTATTCAATGAACACCTAATAGCAGCCACGGACTCGCCTCATCAGAATGATCCTATATCTAAATTTTGAACGAAAACTGTTAATTCTGCATGAAAATCCCCTTTATATCAATTAAGAGGAGGGGCATGAGCCCCCCGTTCCCCCTGTTTATACTTATTCAATGAACACCTGATAACAGCAACGGTATCGCCTCATCAGAATGATCCTATATCTAAATTTTGAACGAAAACTGTTAATTCTGCATGAAAATCCCCTTTATATCAATTAAGGGGAGGAGCATGAGCCCCCCCATTCCCCCTGTTGATACTTATTCAATGAACACCTAATACCAGTCACGGAATAGACTCATCAGAATGATCCTATATCTAAATTTTGAACGAAAACTGTTAATTCTGCATGAAAATCCCGTTTGTATCAATTGAGGGGAGGGGCATGAGCCCCCCGTTCCCCCCTTATACATATCGAATGAACTCCAAAAACTAATCAGGGAAGCGCCTTATCAGGATATACCTATATACAAAATTTCAAGTGGATCCGATATTTTTATCATGAGTTATCGCGTTACGCACGAACGTACATACAGAACAGAGGGGCACATAAGCTCTCAGGCTATGATAGCCTGTGAGCTAAAAAGTTATTGGTATAAAAGATTAAATGTAGATTGAGCTAATGTAAAGATAGGCCAGCATCATCGTCTCGCAACATTTAAATAACATGTGTAAAACGAGCTTATGTCGTTGTAAAATGTATTTCTTGTTCTGGTCAATTAGCTTTGAATATACATGCAAAATTCTGTTAAATTTAAATTCTGAACCTTTTTTTTTTTTTTTTTTTTTTTTTTTTTTTTTTTTTTTTTGTAAATGGGGAATTTTTTTTTGAAAAGATGCTTGATTTGGGGAGAAATTGACTTTTAACTTTGTTAAAAAAAAAATTTGTAACGGAAAACTGAAAATTGAAAACTTGCCTTTTTCAGCTCAAATTGCGTCGGGGACTTTTTCTGAAAAAAGGCCTGATTTGGGGAAATTTTCAGAAATTTTGGGGAAAAAGTCTTTTGACAATCTGGCAACACTGAGTGGAATTCTTATTTCTTCTGCTGCGCGAAGAATGGAGCTGTTAATTAAAGTATGTAATTTCTTGTTGGGAGTTAAAGGTAAAGATATTAATTTGTCTACTGTTTTAATGTTTAATTTCATAGTTTGTTTCTATTTAATTTTTACATTGTAAAAATGGATTATCTTAAAATTTTTGCTCTGTCTGATTTTTTTTTTTTTTTTTTTTTTTTTTTTATTGACTGCAAAATGACACATATCACTCAAAAATAGCCGAATACGATTATGAGTAGCCATTGTTCTATTTTGCAGTGAATGCATTAATGTCAGAGAAATGATTCTTCAAGCTGGCTCCTAAGATTTTTTCCTAGCGCCTAATAATTTTTAACTTTTGTTAGTCCCTGTACATAATCAATTAATTTTGCAAAAGACAAATATGGAACTGAAGTTGAGAATATTTAAACTTCAAAATATCTTTTATGATTTACAAACTACAGAATAGTAAGAAAAAGAATGTGTCACAAGGGAAAAAAATGCATTTTTTTTACTCTAATTGGATTTTTTTCTTGTAAAAATTTAGTTTGAAAAGCAAATTTGGGGGTCCCTTTGTATTTCAGTGGGTAAGCATGGGCTTCACGGGCCTATTCGGTAAATAGGCCCTGACCGTGACTTATGTATTAAAACAGCCGTTCTTTAAATATCCCTCTCCGAAAATGCCTGCTTTGCCAATTCATGTCTTTTCCCAACGACATCGCCATTTATTTTACTCCAACACTTCTTCATCTTGAATACGAAGTTTGTGTCACGCTTATACTCAGAAAAAAATATTCCTCGGCATTTTGCCGAGTACTACTGTGCCAGACATCATAAATTGATTATTCAGGGTGTTTCCCCTTTGCCACATATCCTAATTTCTGCTCCAGAGTTATCCAGTTTGATAAGAAACACGCTATGGTCCGTTTATAGAAAGCTACATTTTTTGTCTATTTGTTTATTTTTGTAATTAGCTACATTGCTTCCCTCGAAGATAATCCAAACTATGTTAAAACTTGACCAACTAGGATATTTCTTGCAAAATCAATTTTGTTTTACTTTGGCTCTTATTTGGCATGAGATTTCCATTAAGAAAAACACTATACTTCAGGATTCCTTTACTCCAGTCTTAAAAAAAAGAATGTAACCAAGATTATACAAAAGTCACTAGTAAAAAGAAAAATGTAATAATTCAAAAAGTAGAGACATTAGCTCGGTGTGGAAGCAGAAAACAGAACGAAAAGAACAGAACGATATAGGATTATTTGATGGAATTTTAATAAGGCACTATTTGATTATCTCGTCAACCGAAAATCTATCGTCAAGCTATAAGATTAAATGCTAATAATGGATGATAGTGAATGTCACATCCAATAGCATTAAATGCGATAAACGTGATAAAAACGTCATTACATGATTTTTATTTCGACTTTTTATTTGTATTTTTATTAATATTCTACTAATTATTTGTTTTTTCATTATCTAAAATAAAAATTACATCAATATGTGTATTTTGGCTATTAGTTTGACGATTTGTACAATTTGGCAAAATTGGTCGACGGGATAAACGAAGTAATACCTTTAGTAATAATATACTGCTCAAAAAAATTAGGGGAGGACGCGATTTTAACGAAATTACGCAAATACTTACACTGATAGGTAACATAAAAAAATTATCCATAATTTACAGCCTAGCAGGAAACAGAAGACGAAAACTTCATATGCAAATCAAAGTTCATGGCATCAAAAACCAGATAATGAACATTAGGGCAGAAATCGGGATGTTGCAAAACGTCTGTTTCATTGCCTTAACTCTGAAATTCGATTGCTCAGCTTAATTTTTATTTTGAGAAAGGGTGGCTTGAAAATGTTTCAACAACGTGATTTACCAGAATCCATGGCATGGTGTATTATAGGCAGACTTGAATCCAGGCAAACACAACGAAATGTCGCGAATGCTGTTGGAATCTAACAGAAGTGTCGTTGCAAGGCTGTGGAATCGATTCCAAGAAATAGGGAATGTTAGACGTCGACCAGGACAAGGTCGGTCACGCGCCTCTAGAGCAACTGATGACCGGTGTGTACTGTTAACAGCTTTTCGAAACAGCGCAGACAATGCTACTCAACTGCAAAGACAGTTGTTCTTGGCAAGAGGACGAAGAATGTCCAGCCGGACAGTACGTAGTTGTAGTAGGCTTCATCAGGGAGGTCTCTAAGCACGTAGGCCAGTGGTCTGCATTCCGTTGACCTCAAGGAACCATGGTTTCCGAAGAAGATGGGCTGCTAAATATCCAGATTGGGAGCAACATGATTCGAACCAAGTGCTGTTTACAGACGAGTCCCGATTAAGTCTGCAGTGTGACACCCGATGTGTTTTGATATGGAGGGAAAGGAGCACTCGATATAACCCCACATTCGATCGTGAAAGATAATAATGCAGACGAGGTGGTTTGATGGTGGAATCAGCATAGGACCTGCATACCATTCGGTATGGCTATCTGTACTATCCATTTTATGCCAATACACGGTTTTCTTAACTTCTTTGCTTGCTCCCTTAATTTTTTGAGCAGTGTAATTCCAATATTGTTGACAAATGTGACCAGCATTGATAAATTCCATTTGTCATCGATGGGAGACATTCTAGAGGTCCCATAGCATCTGCCTGTAACTATTTAAGGCATCGTGAACAAGATTTGTGGCTGAAATTCCTTTCGATATTTTGCAATATCTTTCCATTTGTTGCAGATATTTTCACAAGTAGCATGTACCAAATTAAATGCTTCTAATCCTAGTTGCGTTGTGGCAGCATTTACCGCTGTACAGTGAGATATTTCTCGGATCTGTCTAATCAAAATTCGATTTCATAAATTACAATATATGAAGTAAAAAAATGAATGTATGATAAAGAAATGCATCCGTGCGATGCATCCCCCCCCCCCTGATAAACAAAGGTATTTTTCTATTTGTCGAAACTAGATAGACCGGGAGGAGGCTGTACAGACAGTTCCCTAAAGAGGGGGAAGGAGGGGGCAGGGCAATTGTCCCGCATACCCCTGCACAAGTCAGGCC
Organism: Maratus speculifer; assembly: GCA_964019185.1. Classification (NCBI taxonomy): domain Eukaryota; kingdom Metazoa; phylum Arthropoda; class Arachnida; order Araneae; family Salticidae; genus Maratus; species Maratus speculifer. Next base: position 217,012,882 of record OZ025289.1, read on the forward strand.
GTGATCAATATTCATATCATTTTGCAACACCATTTTTTTTAGATAATTCATATTTCCAATAAATTTAAAATTTGATATTTCTTTTACAGCCATGTAGTTATAAATTACTGTATTTGGGAATTAAAACGGCCTATAGAGGCGCTGCTCGCAGCCCTCTATACAGGATAATGTTGAAATATGTGTTCACGTGCAACCTGCCTCTAAATGTTTATTTTAATTTCATTATTTGACAACTTCTTTAAATTCTGTTTAATAGTTTTATATTTTGATGTCTGATATGTAGTTTGTTATGTTTAGATCGAATTTCCATTAAATATTTTTTTCCTATTCAAACTGCGTTTATAACTCTGCTACCTTGCTACACATTTAAGTTGCATGCTTTACAATTCAGTTTCAACAGGGTATGTTGCCCAAGAGGCTATTTTGTTTTAATTTGAATTAGGAAAATTTATTTAACAACTCAAATTCATTTTTGTGGAGAAGTGCGATTTAATATATGGAATATGATTGAACAGCAAGCGAACTTTACGATGTTAAACAACAATAATTATGATGTTTGGAAATTTAAAATAGAAATGCTTCTACCGATAAAGGATTATGGGATGTTATTACATCGGAACAACCTACTGAAGTGGCAGCTGATTGAGATGCTTGGATTAAAGCAAACAAGTCCGCTAAAGCGAAAATTAGGGGCCTCCGTGGCTGAGTGGTCAAAGCACCACGCCGCTAATCTCCTTCGAGAGTAGGAGATTGTGGGTTCTGTTGATATTATGAACTTCAATTATTATACTGTTTAAATTCTTACTCATGCTCCTTGTATTTAACGTGCTTTTTATATGTAGTTTTCTTCTGTTAACTTTTGTGGCAATTGTTGGTTATTGGTTTAAAAAAAATAAGTTTTTTTTTTTTTTTTTGCTTGTTCCATAGCGGAAGCCTGTTAGTTTTCTTTTTCTAAATTAAAGTTATCTTCGTAATGTTTATTTCATATTTTTTATCTGAATTAAGATGAACTGAATATCAACAAAGTGAATTATGTTCCACATAGCGGAAGCCTGTTACCTTTCTTTTCTAAATTAAAATTATCTTCGTAATGTTTACTTCATATTTTTTATCTGAATTAAGTTAATTAATTCTTGTTTACCCATTATCTGCTGAAATATTTTCAAGTGGTTATGGGCCCAGCACGCTTCCACTGCGCGATAGTTACGGTAACGAGAATTAGTCCTAACCAACGGTAAAACGCATTTCAAGTTTGTGTGTTTGGTTAGTTAATAAAGATAAAAATATGGAACTTTTTACGACTGATAAACTTCTTGGCTCTGAGAATTGGGTCAGATGGAAATGGATGGTGGAAGGCTTGCTAATGGAAAAAGAAAATGCTTTCGAGGTGTGCTCTGGAGAGATTGTACAGCCAGAACCGGTTCCCGAAGGCGCTGCTACTGCAGATAGGAACAAATATAACAGTGACTTAGCCAACTTCAATAAAGGCAACAGAGCTGCCAGAGGTATTTTTTCAAGAACTCTAGATAGCAGAATATGTGATCTCGTATCGATGTGCAAAACTGCAAGAGAAATATGGGTCAAACTACATGAATTGTTTGAGCAGAAAAATACTCAAGCTCAATATGCCTGCCAAATGCAGTTCTCATCTTTTGTGCGAGAACCGACGGATTCAATGGCTATGCACATAGCAAAACTAGATCGCCTAGTGTCACGGATGTCTGATTTGGATATCAAACCAAATGACTTTGTGGTAATGAGTAAGCTTTTGGAGACTTTATCTAGTGACTTTGAGCCACTGAAAATGGCTTGGTGTGCAAGACCTGAAGAGCAACAGACACTAGTGGAGCTTAAGAAATTACTTGTTGCAGAAGAGCAAAGAAGAATGTTAGACTCTTCCAAAGAAAATGAATCAAATGTCTTACTTGCCAAGTCTAGTTTGAGAAATTTTCACAGTGCTGCAGAAAAGTATGGCAACCATGCAAACAAGCAGGGGAAGCAGTTTAAATGTTTTAGATGTGGGAAAAGAGGTCACATGAAACGTGATTGTATTGTTAAAAAAGTTAATAATGTGCATGAGAGAAAATCAAAGAATGAAGTTTTTATTAGTGAATGCCTTGCAGCCAATTGTGATGACACATGGGTCATTGATACAGGAGCCACGCAACACATAACGAACAGACACGATGTCTTTCAAAGCTTTACACAGTACAAGTGCCCAATAGAAGTAAGGGTTGATAATAATTCCACAATGAAAGCATATGGCCATGGTGAAATCTCTGTGAAAATGTTAGTTAATGGCAACTGGAAAGCCAGTGTAATGGAAAATGTATTATATGCTCCAGATGCTTCGAGAAATTTATTTTCTGTGATTCAAGCTCTAGACCATGGGTCAACATTTAAGATGTGTAACAATAAGGGTGAATTTGTAAAACCTAAAGGAGTTGTTGCTGTGGGAATACGCCAAGGTAACTTATTCAGATTGCTATGCAAAGTAATAGTACCTGCGGTAAACAGTGCAACTAACATTGTTGCAGTGCCCTCTACTAAAGCTCAACTTACTGAATCAAACTCGCTTCAACTTTGGCATGAGAGACTTGGACATTTGAATAAACAGCATGATCGAAATCTAAGGGACAGGACGCAGTTAAAGGCACCTGAACGTCTTATTGAATGCTGTATTGCAGAAGAGAGTGAACCAGAACACTACTACCAAGCGGTAAAATCGGACAAGGCAAATGAATGGCAAGCTGCAATGGATGAGGAAATTAAATCGCTATTAGAAAACAATACTTGGTATTTAACAGACCTACCAGAAGGAAGACGAGCCATTACAAACAGATGGGTATATAAATTGAAGCGTCATGCTAATGGTGACATTGATCGGTTCAAAGCTAGGCTTGTAGTTAAAGGATTTTCTCAAAGAAAAGGTATAGATTATTCAGAAACCTTCAGCCCAGTTGCACGTTTTGAAACTATTCGAGCTTTAATAAGTGTTGCAGCAAATGAAAATTTAGACCTGGTACAGTTTGATGTTAAAACTGCATTCCTGTATGGGACGTTAGAAGAAGAAATCTATATGAAACAACCCGAAGGATATGATGACAACTCAGGCCGTGTTTGTCGACTAGTTAAAAGCCTCTACGGATTTAAACAGTCACCAAGATGTTGGAACAAGCGATTTAAAGAGTTCCTGGGAAAATATGGTCTTACAGAGAGTGCTGCTGATCCATGTTTGTTTTGCAGTAACGAGAAACAACAGAAATTGTTATTAGCATTACATGTAGATGATGGACTTGTTGCCACAACTCCTGAAATCAAGAATAATTTCCTTGAAGAATTACAGCGTGAATTCAAGGTACTGATGTACCAGCTTTGTAAGGTCTTCACTTGGTAGAATGCCAAGCCGATTCCATTCGGACTTTGGGGGTAATAGCCTCTGAGGCCGAGAAATTATATTTTTTGTTCCGAGTGAAAATTTAATTTTAAAATAAATAGATTGTGGACCTATTATTAGTTCTCGGAATAACCTTTCCAAAATATATATTTTCTCCTACATTTTTATGAATTTTAATAAAAACATGTCCTTTTTTTTTTTAACATTTATATTTATGGCTAAAATGCAGTTTTAACGATTGCTTGGCATCTGACTTGGCGGCTATGCAAGAAATTCGCCAATTCTAACAACCTAAATATTCAGGGCACTTGTGTGTCATATACTCACTGGGATTTACTTGGCGCCAGAATGGCGTTATTTTGCCTAATATGGCAACCCTGATAGTGTTTATTTTTTGATAAATTGTTTATTTACTTTAATTTTTTTAATTATATAAAATGTTTTTTGCTCTATTATTATTTGTTTTTAAAATTTATTATATTTAAAAATTGTTTTATTTATTGTTATTTTTTTAATAATAAAAAATAATTTAAAAATGTATATTTAACCAGCATTCGAAAATGAGGTTTTCGCCAAATTGACGTTAATTTTTTTTTTTTACCAAACCTTGCGCGTATATGATATCTGCGTCATTTCTCATTTTCATATCCAATGTATGCAAATAATATAAATAAATAATGTACAGAATAATGTAGCGAAATAATTTTAAAAAATTGCTAATCTGGCAAGTTTTAAAATCACACCATTCAGGCGTTAATTCTAAAAAGATTAAGTTACGCTATATTGCGAGGGAAAAAGTTATAACCATACCTTTAAATCATCTTTTTTATTATATTTGTCTTTTTTTAACTTATTTTAGTGTAACTGAATTACAATGTAATGTTTAGAAACAGATAATTGAATTAGAGAAACAAAAAGGTATTCGCCAAAAAAATTCGATATATCTAGGATGTTTAATAAATAAACTCATCCTCGAGATGGTACGAACTCTCCCATTTTCGCATTGGACTCGCTCTTTTCGCCCATGCGCAGTTCTGTCCAGGTTTCTCTCAAACGTGGTTTATCAGTAACATACAAAGATGCTGAATATTATCTTGGTGTAGAGATAAAAAAGCTGGCAAGTGGAGATATTTTTATTAGTCAGCAAAATTATGCTAATAAAGTTTTGGAAAAATTCAACATGAAAGATGCTAATCCAGTTTCTACTCCCATAGAAAAGGATAATATTTCAGGGGAAAATAATGAAGAGATTGTTTCTGAAAAAGTTCCTTACAGACAAGCTGTAGGCAGTTTGATGTACATGGCAGTTGCTACCCGTCCCGACATTGCCTTTGCTGTGTCATATTGTTCCCAGTTCTTGGATAAAGCACAACAAAAACATTGGTCAATGGTAAAACGAATACTAAAGTACATCAAGGGAACATCTAATTTTGCATTAGTGTTTAAATCTGGTTTTCATCCTTGTATCTTAGAAGCATATAGGGATGCAGATTATGCCAATGACACAAGAACCAGAAAATCAGTTTCCGGTATGGTATTTAAATACAGTGGAGGAGCCATTGACTGGGCAAGTCGTCGACAGCAGTGTGTGTCATTAAGCACCACAGAAGCAGAGTATATAGCTGCAAGTGAGGCAACCAAAGAAATTGTTTGGCTGAAACGTCTGTTTGATGACATTGCCTTATTAACATCAACGCCTATTCTGCAAGTTGATAATGCGAGTGCTGTTCGTTTGGCTAAAAATCCTGAGTTCCATCAGCGAACTAAACATATAGATATTAGATATCATTTTGTTCGAGAAAAGTGTTTAATTGGTGAAGTCAGTGTCCAGCATATTGATGGTGAATACCAAATTGCGGATATTTTTACAAAAGCCTTACCTAGAAAACGTTTTGAAATGTTAAGAACTCTCTTGGGTATGGTAAGAATGCCATAATTGCAAGTTCAAGGGGAAGTGTTGATATTATGAACTCAATTATTATACTGTTTAAATTCTTACTCATGCTCCTTGTATTTAACGTGCTTTTTATATGTAGTTTTCTTCTGTTAACTTTTGTGGCAATTATTGGTTATTGGTTTAAAATAAGTTTTTCAGCTTGTTCCACATAGCGGAAGCCTGTTACCTTTCTTTTCTAAATTAAAATTATCTTCGTAATGTTTATTTCATATTTTTTATCTGAATTAAGTTAATTAATTCTTGTTTACCCGTTATCTGCTGAAATATTTTCAAGTGAGCATTGATAATAAAGTGAATTATCAACAAATTCAGTTGATTCAGTTCATAATTATCAACAATGTAATTTTCAAGTGAGCTCAGCATGATCGAAATCTAAGAGACAGGACGAAGTTAAAGGCACCTGAACGTCTTATTGAATGCTGCATTGCAGAAGAGAGTGAACCAGAACACTACTACCAAGCGGTAAAATCGGAAAAGGCAAATGAATGGCAAGCTGCAATGGATGAGGAAATTAAATCGTTACTAGAAAACAATACTTGGTATTTAACAGACCTACCAGAAGGAAGACGAGCCATTACAAACAGATGGGTATATAAATTGAAGCGTCATGCTAATGGTGACATTGATCGGTTCAAAGCTAGGCTTGTGGTTAAAGGATTTTCTCAAAGAAAAGGTATAGATTATTCAGAAACCTTCAGTCCAGTTGCACGTTTTGGAACTATACGAGCTTTAATAAGTGTTGCAGCAAATGAAAATTTAGACCTGTTTGATGTTAAAACTGCACCCTGTATGGGACGTTAGAAGAAGAAATCTATATGAAACAACCCGAAGGATATGATGACAACTCAGGCCGTGTTTGTCGACTAGTTAAAAGCCTCTACGGATTGAAACAGTCACCAAGGTGTTGGAACAAGCGATTTAAAGAGTTCCTGGGAAAGTATGGTCTTACAGAGAGTGCTGCTGATCCATGTTTGTTTTGCAGTAACGAGAAACAACAGAAATTGTTATTAGCATTACATGTAGATGATGGACTCGTTGCCACAACTCCTCAAATTAAGAAACATTTTCTTGAAGAATTGCAGCGTGAATTCAAGGTAACATACAAAGATGCTGAATATTATCTTGGTGTAGAGATAAAAAAGCTGACAAGTGGAGATATTTTTGTTAGTCAGCAAAATTATGCTAATAAAATTTTGGAAAAATTCAACATGAAAGATGCTAATCCAGTTTCTACTCCCATAGAAAAGGATAATATTTCAGGGGAAGATAATGAAGAGATTGTTTCTGAAAAAGTTCCTTACAGACAAGCTGTAGGCAGTTTGATGTACATGGCAGTTGCTACCCGTCCCGATATTGCCTTTGCTGTGTCATGTTGTTCTCAGTTCTTGGATAAAGCAAAACAAAAACATTGGTCAATGGTAAAACGAATACTAAAGTACATCAAGGGAACATCTAATTTTGCATTAGTGTTTAAGTCTGGTTTTCACCCTGGTACCTTAGAGGCATATAGTGATGCAGATTATGCCAGTGACACAAGAACCAGAAAATCAGTTTCCGGTATTGTATTTAAATACAGTGGAGGAGCCATTGACTGGGCAAGTCGTCGACAGCAGTGTGTGTCATTGAGTACCACAGAAGCAGAGTATATAGCTGCAAGTGAGGCAACCAAAGAAATTGTTTGGCTGAAACGTCTCTTTGATGACATTGCGCCATTAACATCAACGCCTATTCTGCAAGTTGATAATGCGAGTGCAGTTCGTTTGGCTAAAAATCCTGAGTTCCATCAGCGAACTAAACATATAGACATTAGATATCATTTTGTTCGAGAAAAGTGTTTAATTGGTGAAGTCAGTGTCCAGCATATTGATGGTGAATACCAAATTGCGGATATTTTTACAAAAGCCTTACCTAGAAAACGTTTTGAAATGTTAAGGACTCTCTTGGGTATGGTAAGAATGCCATAATTGCAAGTTCAAGGGGAAGTGTTGATATTATGAACTTCAATTATTATACTGTTTAAATTCTTACTCATGCTCCTTGTATTTAACGTGCTTTTTATATGTAGTTTTCTTCTGTTAACTTTTGTGGCAATTGTTGGTTATTGGTTAAAAAAAAATAAGTTTTTTTTTTGCTTGTTCCATAGCGGAAGCCTGTTAGTTTTCTTTTTCTAAATTAAAGTTATCTTCGTAATGTTTATTTCATATTTTTTATCTGAATTAAGTTAATTAATTCTTGTTCACCCGTTATCTGCTAAAATATTTTCAAGTGGTTCGAATCCCACTGGCTCCACTGCACGCACTTTTTGTGTGGAGCTCCTGGTTGTAAAACTCTTGTGTTGCAAAATTCCCTTGTGCTATCTCGTCCCTGTAAATTGACGATGACGTACAAGCAGGCTTCATGTCGAGCACACAAGTCAGATGTATGTTCAAATAAAATAAATAAATAAAGCGAAAATTGCTTTAAAGGGGTTCAGGGCTTAATCGATACGGAAAAACATGTAAACAGAGCTCTCGCTTCGAGTACATATAAAAACAGAAGTATTCAATGTAATTAATTTAAACTTTCTGATATTTTTAAATTACGTTTGTAGTCTTATAAAACTATAAAATGAAGTACTTCAACGTAATATAATAAAAAATATAGCAAAATTTATGTAACACAATTTTCGAAAAAAACATTATCTGTTATATTACCATCCGTAAAATATCGTAACATTGAATTGACATAAGAACCTAATTTTTGCTTTAAAATGATCAGGAAACTTTATAGAACGAAAGAAGGATATAACTAACACTAAAAAAACATTATTAAAAAACTCTCAAATTTGAAAATTTTAAAAACCCTAAAAATACAATTTTTTTTCTACTCAAAATCTAAAACTATCTAAAATATATTAATTCATTCTATAGATAATAATGTTATATGCATGCAAAAAAAAAAAAAAAAAAAGCCATTTCATAAAATAGTTTTTTTTAATCTTACAGATAGTCGTCAAAAATCAAATTTTGAGAAAACGCGACTTAAAGTTGAAATTATATGGGTGCGGTTTTGAAAGTATTTATACATAAATGCTTATAGCTCCATTAAAAATGCGCAATATTTTTAGGCGGTTTTTTGCACTGAGTTCAGAATTAATTGAATAATCAAAATAAATCATAAAAAAATAGATTTTTTGAAAAGTTTTCAAGGCTTGTACCACCTTTTTAAGTGCCGAAGTTAATCAATTAATACATATCAAGCATGAAGAAACAGCAAAAGGTATGTGGAATTCTTTACGTACAGTTTATGAACAAAAGCATTTAAATACAAAACTTTTCTTACAAAGAAAGTTATACAGTTTGAAATATGATGAAACATTAAATATGAAAGATTATATTCAAAATATATTAGAAGTAGTTGATCAACTAAGGGGTCTAGGTAAAGTAACCCCAGATGATGATTCCACTGCAATTTTTTATCAGATGTTCCAGAGAGTTATGATTCTTTAACTACAAGTTTAGAAACTCGTTCTTCTGAGGAATTATCATTAGAATAGGTAAAAAGTAAAATTATTATAACGTATGAGCGTCGTTTAGAAACGTCTAAATTAAATGATGAAACAGCAGTAAAATATTTAAAGATTCAAAGAAAAAGGGGAAATTTTAGGGTTAACTCTGAAAACAAATCAAAACAGCTTTGCCATTACTGTAAACGGCCAGGACATATTAGGAAATTTTGTTATTTATGGAAAGCTGAGCAGCATAAAACAAGAAATCATACAGTTAAAATGATTACAGATAGGGAGGAAATTAAAACGAAAAATGAAATTTTACAATGTCTTAAAGCTTTCAATAAATTCTCTGATGTTAATTGTTATATTGATTCTGCAGCGACTCACATGACAAATGATAAAAATATTTATTGTAGTGAAATAAGACCTAAACGAGGCCAAGTACAAGTTGCTAGTGGTCAGTTACTCGATATTGAAGATATTGGTGATTGTTTACTTAAATACAGAGGAACGGGCAATGACAATAGAAATATAAAATTTTTGAAGAATCGCATATAAATTGTATTCATATGTGGCATAGAAAATTTGGACATCGTGATCTTCGAGCAATTAAGGAATTACAAGATAATCATAAAAATGAAGGACTGTAAGCAGAAAATGAAATTTTTATGTTGTACAAAGGTTAAGACAGTTCAGAATGCTTATCCCAAGAGAAGTGAACATCGAGCATCAAAAGTTGCAGATTTATTCCATGCTGATATTCGCGAACCATTTCAAAATAAGACCTCCCACAGGAAAACGTTATTTTTTAACACTTATACCGAGTTTCCTGAAAAAGACTGAACGATTTTAAAATTCAATAACTTGCAAACTTTTACACATATTTAAAAAATTCTTGCAGGAGAGTTATGTATAAAATAAAAAGTTTTTCCTTGTGATTCAGGATTTTAGTTCAAATTATAAACAATAGATGTCGCGGAGAGCGATAGGCACTCTCTCGAGGCGGAAACTGACGTCACTTTGTAATGAGGCAAATTATGGAGCAAGACTCCCTAATCATAACAGACTTGTCATTCCGGAGAAAGTCTACGGGTGGAAATGTCTCGATAGTTGCCAACTCATTAACCGACTTTGTATCGTAAGTAACGCCACCTGGTGCATACTACTGGTAATACTCCATAAACAAAATCATAGGTAAAAATGGAAAATATTGTGTTATTGGCAAAACTGTAAAAAATATTTTCCAAATTCCACTAAAATAAAGACGTAGAAAATAAATTATTTTGTTCAATAATTTTCTAGCTTTCTAAAATGTGACGAATGTTGAAAATGAAGATTTAAATGTTATATTTATTGATGCTTTTTCAATATAGAGCAGTTTGATGGTTTCTTTTTTAAATCTTGGCACAATTGGCGATAAGTTCGGGAAGCAATTTGGACTTCAAAAAGTGAGATTTGTTGCCAAACGATATAAACAGCTATGAAAACAAAAATAAACTACTGATAACATGTTTTATAAGAAATTACAGATATAAATATAATTTACAGATATTATTATAGTTTTTTATACGCAATTTTTTTTATATTTGTATATAAAAGTAGATAAATGGATTTTTTATATTAAATAAATTATATAAATATTGAAAAATATTGTTTTTTTTACATAAAAACCGCGTTGCCTAATTTCCTTCTCTTGCCAAGGGCCAAGACCAGGGTTCTCGCTGTCGCTCGCCATTGCGCCAAATTGCGACTAAATTCTTCATTTGGCGAATGAACAAGCGATTAGATTCGCCAAATTGCTAGTGCTCGGTTTTTTATTTTTCTTTATTTTATTTTTCGTTTTTCATACATATGCATATATATATAGTTTTAATATATTTGTAGCGGATAGTTGAAATTAGATTAATAACAGCCATTGTCGCATTTATAAAACCTTTGGTTATTTTAGAACATATTAAAAAAAAGAGTACATTAAAAAATTTAAGTTTTTTTTTTCTTGTGCTACACAGCGTATCTGTTTGGCTAATACTTTTTTCATATGGCGAATGTTTTTTATTTTTAATTAGCCAAATTACTAACATTGGTCAAATGCCAGCGAGAACACTGGCCAAGACCCCTAAATTTGAAAAGGACGATTTATTATTATACAGTGTAACTTAGTTATTTTTCTGTGATCTATTTCACAACAAAAGTTAGTTTGCAAAAACGCAATGCTGGAGCAATGTGGTATCAACTATACAGTTCAAAAGTAAAATTAGTTTTGTGCCAAGCTGCGGAATTTGCAGTAAACCAATTCGCCTTAGATCTGAATAAGAAAGAATCCCCAAACCATGATTTACAAACATCAGAATCGTAGCATGACAAGGCCATTCTCTTCGGAGGAAAAGCTGATAGGAAATATATAAATTTACGTGATTATTAAACAATTTTTTTAATTAATTTATTATTTAATTATTTACAATTTTTTTAAAGTGTTTGCGGCTTCGGCCCATTTAATTGTCTATTTATCCATGTTTTAACTTTCCTAAAACACATTAATAAATTTTCGGTACTACTTGGTTATCCCGTCGACCAATTTCGCCAAACTTTACAAATCGCCAAACCTTTAGCCAAATTATACAAATTATCAAATTTTTGGTTAAAAAAAACGAAAAAAACAAATACATAAGTAGAACATTAATAAAAATAGAAATAAAAAATCGAAATCGAAATCACTTAATGACGTAATAATATGTATATTGTGCTTAATATCTAATGAATGTGACAGTTACGATCATCTACGTGTAATACTACTTACTACATATCTCGTATTACTGCCATTTAATCTTGTAGTTTGGCGGTAGATTTTTAGTCGACGGTATAACCAAGTAGTACAAAAATTCGTAAAACTCACATAATATATGTGAGCTACAATAAAAAAATTAACTTTTTAATAAAACATGCTCGCCAAGATATGCCAATTTGCTGCGGACCAGATTGTGAAACTTTTCATGGATAGATACATACAAAATTTTTATGAAATAATAGTGAAGCCTGCGTCTAAATTTTGTTAAACTGAAATGATCCATCGTCACTTCAAAACTAAAACAAATGATAGGCCAATAAATAAATAAATAAAATTGTGCATTTAAAAATTGAACGAACTTAAATATACATAAACGAACTTAGCAGATGACGACTATAGGCGCCATGTATTCATATAATTACGAAATTTCCTCACAGACATAATATAATGGAATAGTTTTGAATATCTTTGTACATGAACCATGAACGCTGCATACTTTGTTTTCAAAACCGAACACGGCATAATAAACCTCAATAACATATATCAGTTACCGACCAATTCAATTATTTTAAGGCAAGATAGAGTTAGGAAAGACAAATAGGCAGACGGCTAACTAAATAGAAATCGTAAACACTATGACCTATATTGGAAAGTGTTGAAAACACATGTTAGGTTGAAATTTGACGTTTAGCAATTTATTTAAGTAGACGGAAACATATTTGAATTATTTTGTATAGCCCTGTATTATACCTACTATTTTTAAATACAGGCCATTATTTAGCTAAAACCTATTTAAAACTGAAACATTGTTTAAACTAATGAAATCACACTTCCACAGATTACCATCCAGAGCCCGCTATGTATCCAATTTTTTTACGTGACTTTGTACGTAATTTCATATCTATTCTTTAAACATATTGTAATATACTTAAAGCTTTTCAGTGTAAAAATGCTTAACTCATTTACAAACCACCTTTAAGATGTTTTCTTTCACACTCAGTAAGAAATGAAAATTCTTTTGTGTAGCCCTATATATGATTTGCACCATTTATAAACACAACGTAATATGCAAAAATTTAGTGAAACTTAAAACAAAGTCATATCAAAACTGAAAATTGTTAATTATTGTTAATATTACAATTATTGTTAATATACACAGAATTTTTATGCAGCATAGTATCCGAAATCATTTGTGTGTCCCTGTAAATACTTCGCATCTTCTATTACACTGGAAGTAACTCGTTGTAAATTTAAGCAACTCATAACAATTTTATTATATGTGTAACAAAATTAACATATGCCGCAAATAATGTTCCCTCCTATGCCATTATGCTACATAATTATTTTGTATAGAACAATAACTATTCTTTGTGCAGCATATTCTACACCATTTGTATTTTAATTTCCTTCATAAATGCATATCAATTCCATTATGTTCGGACGGGTGTAACATCATTAAAAAGCACTTGAAACTTTTTCCCCCGTCCGTCGGCTGTAATGTAACGGAATACTTTTCATTGTCCCTGTATTGGAACTGCATATCCGATTTTCATAAAAGTTGAAATAACAAAATTCTTCATCAAATATATATTAAAAATTTCAAACGATTCGACAGAGTAGTTTTTGCACTGTTATATGCGGACAGACAGACGGACGGACCAGACGACGACTATAGGTCATACGTTTTTATACAATTACGAGCGTACCTAAAAACAGTTAAGTTTAAAAGCGCATGTCGAAATTTAAAATGCATTTCCAGTAATAATTATTTAAAGACAATACTATAATCGACTTATTTTTGCATTCCGACTAAATGAACGACAAATGCTATGAACACCTTATTCTTAATAATCTTGTAATGAAATTCAACGATTGATATCAGTTTTAATACATTTGAACAATTTGAATCATTGATATACTTTGCAAACGATTTCCCCACATAGATCATGACGTAATGAAATCTTTTGGGTGCACTTGTAAATGAATTGTTAATCTCACATACTTCATTTACAATACCAAACATGCCTGCGTGACCTAAATAAAGTTTAAAAAATACCCTGATAAATAAATAGTTTAATAACCTTCCTTGTTTTAAAAAAATTTAATATTTTTGGAATGTAAAATAAATAAATAAATAGATTCGCGTTTGTAATGACCGAAAGATGGCGTTGTAATAGACCTGATAATCGTTTGTTTACGTTTGTTTGTTTACGTTCTATGCTGTAGCACTGTAGCATAGAACCAGTTTAAAGAGCTATTTAAAGTGCAGTTTTTTATCTTTTTTATTTAATTATGGGAGATAAATTACAAATATCGACAATTTTAGAATTTGTAGATGCTGGAAAATCTAGTAATTGCTTTAGAGAAGCTGAAGCATGAAAGCATTGTGTTGCTGTCATGCTATTTTGCCATGAGTAAGTCAAATGTATTTTTTTATATTATAGATCTAAACTTTGTGTATAAAATTTTGATTTTAGATAATTTTAATACAAAGAACCCAACGTTGCACGCGTTATAGAACTGTTTATTTATTTATCGGCCTTTTAAACACTGATTTCATGCTCACGGTATCAGTTCTATTTCGTTTTTCAGACTTTGTCCGCGAGAGGGCGTCTATTTCATTTCAAACGCGAATAGATAGATAAAAGACGCTATTTTGAAAATTTTTAATGCATTTCGATTTAAGAGGATCCCATGGAAACAATATTTTTCTCTATTATCTCGCTGACGATAACAAAATCAAAATTATATCGATTGAAGTAAAAATCGGGCCGTGAAAGTAAAATTGCATTTTTGAATGATACTCACTCCATACCCTAAATTTCCATAATTTACATCAGTACAAAGTGACGTCAGTTTCCT